>ML677340.1:22942899-23038383 GCA_007922305.1 Dermatemys mawii
TAGACAGAGGAACAGGGATGTAGTGCACGGGGCGGGGAAGGTGGGGAAGGAAAGAAGCAAGCTGTGGCAGGTCACGGGAAATAACTCTGCAGGCGCGTGTTTGAGATCCCTGTTCTAGAACCACATGGGAATCCCCATTAGGGACTATGGGACCAGCACATGGTTCTTGCAATTTTCTCCCCCATGTCACACTCACTCACACACACACACACACACTCTTCACTGGCTATTTCTTCTCAGGGTGGAAGAGACAGGAAGGTTTATGAAATTACACAAGAGACACACACATGAGCAAATGGTGCAGCATAAGCATTTTTTAGTCCTCAGCCAAGAGATAGCACACATTACTCAAGAGGAACAGCTTACAGTTCTGCAAGGAAGACAGGAGTTCAGACTGCCAGAGTCAGGCCTACTTCTCTTCATTTGTTTACTTTTTCAGCACCAAATCTATTATGAAGTTCTGACCAACCATACAAGTATACTAGAAATACACTAATTGAGGAACTGTCCAGACAGGACTGCAAGGATCTTAAAATATTACAGTTCTGAATTTGACTGTCCTGTCTTCCATAATTCACTTCCACCTTTATTTAATACACTGCACAAATATTTAAGGAGCCTGAGCTAGAATTCTGATCCTTCAGCTCTAAGAACACAGTAAAAAGCTTGTCTTCCTAGTGATCAGTTTCACTGAAGAGATCATCTCACAACGTATTTTCACAGCTCTTATTTGTTGTTATGTCTGACCTGGGACATTGGGCATGTATAATCACAAGAGTCAGAGCTAAAGCTGTGGGTTTTGTAAGCCTAGATGCCAACTCACATCAGAATGTCTTTGTTCCATGCAAAGCTCCTGTTGAAGCCAAAGAGAGACAAATCTATCACTGGTTTAAGGGGATTCAATTTAAAGGCAGTTAGAGCCAGATTAATTTGGCCCAATTGAAGTCTTGTGCATACCAAAAGGGATAGTAGAATAGGACCGACTAATAAAAATCCACACCCAGCCTTGAAAACTACAATAACAAAATTCATGAAATATACCCAAACATGAATATGCCCAGAAGACACTGTTTGTTGCAGGAAGAGAAGCCACAGCTAGAATGTCTCTCTCCCCCCAGTGTACAATTTCTAGCCAAGACCTTTCAGTTCTAACCCAAAGTGTACACACAGATCTGAGTTAGACCAAGTCCTCCATGGCAAGAGCAAAGTCTCTCTACATGTTCTTTCAGTGCTGTACACACAGGCAGCTATTTGAGTGTCAGTTTGTATTCAGATCCAAAGAAAACACGCCTGACAAGTGAAAAGCCAGCCATGGACTGCAGCAGCTAATGAATTTCAAAGTTGCTCACAATCTGCTCACTGTTTCTGAGTTTGAGTAAGATCTGGTCTATAGAACCATTTAAACTAGGCTAGAAAATCATGTATATGCACACAGTTGCTAGATAAATACAGAGTTGACAAGGCTGCAGGAGGCCATAAACATTGTGCTCTTATCAATGGACAATCCCAGATCAGTGAGAAAAGCACAATTGCAGTAAGGACATAGAAGCATAATTAAACAGTGGTATAACCCTAGAGAAAAGGGAGAAAGCCAAGATCTGTTAGGAACAGAATAATCACCTCTCGTGGTTCTCCCAACAACTGAATGTTCACCATATTGCTATTCACACACACACTTTTTTTTTTTTGGCGCTAAGCAGAGGAGTCAATCCAATAAGACTTTCTTGGCAGGACAGCTCTACAAGTGTCACTGTGCTCCTGTATCATATACACAGTACCTGACTTCTCAAATTCCACTGGAACTGCAAAGGCACCGCCCATTTGGGGGCTAGGGTAAAGTACCCCAGCAGATGCTAAGCATTTAGAGCCAGATATTCAGAAGAGAAGAGAACTTCCAGCACACCTTAACTCAGCTGGATTTACACATACTTGCTTAAAATAAAAATATTCAGGCTTATGTTGACTGACTTATCTGAGTTCTTCCAAGGTATCAGAAGCACATATTGCAAGAGTCACCACTACACCTTTAAGACCCTCATTAGGAAGAGGCTACGGCCCTGCGCCTTTGGGGGAGTGCAGTGTTACTACCCGTGCTCCACTCTCCATGTCCTAATGTTGAGGAAACACGTTATGCTCCATATTCTTTCCCTTGCATAGCCATGTAGAGACAACCACGATATGGCCTATAATGTGTAGTTTATAAATAACTTGGGGACCTGTCTTCTTTAGATGGCACATCCTATAAGAAACCTCGTCTAATTAGGTATTCCTGCTGCAGATACCCTGAGTTCCATATCTTACTGCTGAAGGAACTGGGTAGTTAAAGCAAAGAACTGAGTCAGGAAATTGAGATTCTCTTCTCAGCTCTGCCTTAAACTTTGTAGGTCAGGCTAGGTAGTCTGTGTTAGAAGATGTTTTCCAGTACACAAGTTCAAGTTCTGCTCTCATTAATTCCAGAGGAAAGCCATTAAAATCAGTGGAGCTGCCTCAAGTTTTCAGCAGCATAAACAAGAGCAGGAGTTTAGCTAGCATAACAAACCAACTAACTACAGCAGCCCTGGTCAAGTCCAAGAGAAATTTAAATTGATTCTTTCCATTATGAGCTACCAATCATAGATTATTCACAAATGAATAGACTTAGTGAAAACCTCAGACCTTGTCTACTCTCTGGCCTGTATGGTTCACTGAACTTCCTAATACAGGAAAGCTTTGGTTGGCTCACTAATTTCTTCCTTCCTCACTTTATCAGCTGAAGTCACTACTGAATTTAAATCGCCAACCCAGACATAGCTGGCTATCTTCTCAGTTAGTAAAGGCATTTCATATGCAGCTCAATTCAGCGCACAACAAAGTAAATTCCAACCCTTAAATCATGGGCGGGAGTGGGTATGTCAGTTAAGTGTGAAGCTTTGTACTACAGGATAAATGACCTGTGATACATTAGTGTGGAACAGTGGTGACATCCAGTGGTCAGTTAGATTATTTACACTTAATTGTATTATTTACTTTATTTATTCAAAGCCATGTTGTCTAAGGATTCTGTTCAGATCCAAATTGATTTAAAAAAGTTATGAGGCCTACATGCAATGGAATTTTCTCAGCTGGTCTCCCACAAAGCCTTCTACACAACCCTTTTTTAACAAAGTCACTCCACACCACTTTACACACCCCACACTCCTGTTAACTTTTCCCTTTTTTATTCTCTTTTAGCTGGAATCCATGTATACTAGAAGGCCCACATAAAGAGGCTGGCCTGCTGTTATGACATAGTGCTCAACAGTGACAGGCATGCATCCAAGACAAAAGGACATTATTTTCTTTTGTTTAGATTTATAACTATCTTTAAAAAGCCTCTAACCCCAGCTCTAAGCACCGTTGTGAGCATTAAAAATGCAAGCAAATTAAAAATAAAGCCAGGAAGTACTTCCCATCCACAAGCCCAAAATAACTAGTGCAACAGTACAACTCAAGCCCAACAATTCTTCCCCATCTGGAAACAATAATAGTCTTTTGGAGGGAGGGAGATGAAAGGGGCTATTTCAGACCAAGGTCAGGCAAGTTCCAAAGGGAAGAGAATCCAATGACAGCAGCTTTCATACTCCAGGGTCTGACTCCAGCTCAAGTACCTCCAAAGATTTCAGATGTGGCAGCATGGCACAGGGAGAAGGTGGTGTCTCAGACAAAGAGTTTACAAGCCAGTTACAATTCCCCAGGTCAAGATCAACACCTTATAATGAGGATGGACTGAAAAATGTGAAAAAGCTTTAATGGAAAGTGTGTGTGTGTGTGTGTCTAAATTTTGACTTTGAGACCTGTTGACCTCTTTAAACACCAACACACAGACAAAGAAAACCACTACATTTCCCCCCACAAATATTGAAAAGCTGTATTTTAAATACACTTGGAAACCAACTAGCTGCCAATGCAGGTCCTAGAGCATTGGTGTCCTATTCCCCTACCAAGAAGCACGGCTTAATAGGCTAGCAGCTGCATTTCTGCTTCACTTTCTGAGCAGATCTAAGGTGTAGCACCATGTGGACCACAATGTAATAGTCATCTTGTCAAGAGTGCACGGTGACAGCCTAATCCCCTCAAATAATAGAGACCAATCTTTGCTCAATACACTATTTATGGAAGAAAAGCCAACATCCTGTCCTCCCATAGAAGGATTCATGGTCTCCACTAGCAATGGACCCCATTTCTTCACCAGCCAGGAAGGATACTGGCCCAAAGGACTGAACAGAGGATAACACCTCAGACAGCATTACCTGCCTAAACTCAGCCAAGAAGATTAAGGCCTAATATCATCCTCTGCAAATATCTGTCTGTGCCCCTTAACACAGACAATCTGCTCAGTTTTACCCACAAAACAATCTGAAATTTCATCACAGAGGAAATGAATATTTACTACCAAATCAGGGCATCTTAGATTAACCAAGGGCTTGGCTACACTGGCACTTTAGACCGCAATAAAACATCGCAGAACGCTCTACCTTACTCCACACTGGCAAGGCACATAGAGCGCTCTGACTCGCTGGCTGGAGCGCTCCTGGTACTTCACCTTGGCGAGAGGATTAACAGCTGTTGCTTATTGGGTGAAATGCTTCAGCATCAGTATGGACAAGGAGTTACGTTACTGCACTGTCAGGGTATGGTTACACTTACAAGATTATAGCGCTATAGGTTATAGCGGTCCCCTTATACAGGAATATGTATAGCGCTATTGTATGTCCACACTCAGATGCTCCTGCGGTATAGCATGGCCACATTTGGGGCACTTAATGCGGCATTAAGAGCAGCGCATTAGGGCAGGTATCCCAGCATTCAGCTGGGTGCAACGTGCTTTTTAAACGAGGGGGGTGAGGGGGGATGCGTTGTGTGTATGCGGAGGGAGAGAGACAGTGGTTTTTCCGTTTTTCTGAAAGCCTGTCAGTGAGCCTCCGTTCACAGAAGGCTTTGTTTTCACACAGGCTCCCTCCTTAAACATTTGCATTGCTTATCTGCCGAGTTAAGAGAGAAACTCTAAAGAGGTACTTCCGCATTCCTCCAGCCGAGTTCAAAACAAAGGGAAGAGACGTCAATTGCCTTAAATGGCTCTAGGCATCTCCAGAGATCACTTGTAGCACAGTGGGTGTCCACATTCTTGCTGTAGCGCTACAGCAGCTGCGCTACAGCCCTTATTCCCCATGCGGAGGTGGATTAATAATAGCGCTATAACTCAGCAGTTATAGCGCTCTACGTGCCTTGCCAGTGTGGACGGGGAGGAGGTTATAGCGCTCGTGGGGGCTTTATAGCGCTATAAAGTGCCAGTGTAACCATGGCCTCAGTGAGGACAGATTGGAGAGCCTTCCCTAGTGCACTCTCCGAAGGCTGGTTTAACCCAAAGCGCTCTATAGCTGCAAGTATAGCCAAGCCCCAAGCTGTTCATCAAACAACAAATCCACCATCCAACATGCTCATTGATTTTCTGGATGTTAAGATAGAAGCAAAGAATCTCCTCTTTGCCACCAATCCAGTGATGATGTAGGAACGTCAAAGCCATTATGATATAAATTAGATCAGCTTCAGCCAGAGATGGGCACCATTCGCTGGCCAGCTTCCCTCATACTTTATCCAACACAGGTTATCTGTAAATCAAAGCACCATAAACTCCAGTGCCTTGTGCTGTTACCCCATAAAATGAGTTTTCGGGCACTGCTACACTAACCTGCCTATTGGCCCCTCAATCTGTTCTTCTTGAGGTAAGACTTCCCAGGCTTCCTAAAGATGCTTCTAAAGGAATGATAATGTAATTGACACAAGCAGTAATCTTTCCAAAACAAAAGTATTATCTTTTCATTAAAATAATAATCCCTAATACAGTATATTCTAAAAATCCTAAACAATGGCCAAAATCTCTGAGACACCAAGCCCCTTATTGCAAGTTAAGGAGCACTTAAACTACAGTAGCATATAGTTCAAATTATACTAAGCAAAGCAATTTGTTGCAAGTGGCCAGTTTGCAACAAATTACTGACAGCAGATCTTAAATTGCTTTAAAGTATACCTAAATAAGTAAAACACATATACACATCTCAAGCACACACATATTAGATACTATAAAAACTATCCTAAACTAATATTAAAGCTACAATTAAAAGAATATTAAGCTTACTTTATAAACCCATTGCTGCTTTCTTTTAAAAATCAGATCATGCTGCTGTTGTTCAGCTCCTGGACGATAAGTTTTGTTTTGCTCCAGACTTCTTTCTTGCTCTCTGCATCAGTTCATCTTTAAGGTCTCTTAGTAATTTCCCGGTGCCTTCTGCACAGCTCCCCTCTTCTCAGATGCACTTTCTGGACTAAAGTGTAGCTGGCCTTTCATGCAGTGTTGTAGCTCTTTCTTTATATAGCTCACAGGCACTGACCTTTCAAAGTGAGGGGGCAAGAGGGTGGGAGTGCTCAACGCCCGACCCCACCCCTGCTTCCTCCCCCCTCAGTTACATCCCCTCCCCCAAGCACACCGTGTGCCTGCCCATACCCCACAGCTTCCTGCACACCACAAAACACCTGTTTGTGGAAAATGGGAGGCACTGGGAGGAGGAAGGAGGAGGAGCTGACCGGTGGGGCCCACTAGTAGGTGGGGGGAAGCTGATAGGGGCATTGCCAGAGGGTGCTGCAGCCCCAGAATCAGCACCTAGGATAGAGCTTCCTAGTCTTAGCTACAGTTACCTCACTCCCATGTTCAGCCTTGACCATTACCTCAGAATTCTGATTGATAGCGCTGACCTTTAAAACCAGTTGAGACTGGTATCAGGAGGTTCTGACCCGCTAGAGGTTTAGCTGATTGACCTCTCACTCCCTCTCTCTCACCCCTCCCTTTACTGCACATGGTCAGTAGTACTATGCTGTTGGCTGTCAGGTCTTTGCCTGGGCATGATTTTGCACCTGCTCAGTAATTGCTAATCTTCAACATGCTCACTGATATCCTTTACTTCAGAGCTGTGATTCTGCCTCATCACACCCACGTATACTTGGCTCTTTGTCAGGACACCTCCTTTTCGGAGGGAGGGATAAATCCTAAATTCTTTTACTGAGAATGCTCGGGGTCCACAGCATCATCTCAGAGTGGAGTGCTTTGCTTATTCAGACTAGAGATCAGAAATACAAAATTGAGGCTAGAGGATTTTCTCTGGTCATAGTAAGTGCAATACCAGGAAAGACAGTGCTTAAGGGCCATCCTTTCAATGGCTCAGGATAAAAGTTTAGTATAGCATCCTATCAAACCCTTGAAAGAATGGTCTATCACAGGAAGAATACCTTCCTTCAGGCTTCTGGGGTCCATTAGCCTCTGAGAGAGAGCTCTAGCAAAACAGATGCCTGGCCCAACCTCAGAACACAGAAGATAATAGTGGGTGCATGTTATTAGCTAATATACAAGTGTTCGTCTCTAGCCTCTAATCTGAGCCCAAATACTGGAACAATGGTTCAGGAGCCAAATTACCCATAAGAGCCACAGTAGTGTGAATTCATTGTTACTATAGTCCTATATATTCAGTATGATTGAGGAAATGTTTATATATATATATACATATGTTATATATATATATTATTCTCATAATATATATATATATTATTCTCATATTATTATTATTATTATTATTATTATTCTCATATATATTCATGTTATTCTCACAGCAAAATGATTGACCAAGTATTATTTTATCCACTACAATTGTCTAATAACATAGTAAAAGCATCCTGATTGGTTAATAACTTAGACTGGTTAATAATTAAAGCACACAGTGTTCTAATATATACTGCAAAGAGCCACAGGAGACACAATAAAGAGCCACTTGTGAGCTTCAGTCTGAGTATCACTGCACTAGATCAAGAGTGTGACTAGCTGGGTGAGTTAAATCAGAAACTATGCAGGATAGTCTGTTTTTTTCATGGTGGCCATAAAAGCCTGAGCTAATTCTAAGAATTTGTCTTCCAAACAGATGTTAAAATCATTGAATGCGATCAGTGTCTCTCATGCCACCTTGTAGGTAATATTACTGATCACGCAAAAAGGACATTTGTAGTGAAATTAGTACATTAAAACTTGTCCCATTTTGACATAATCTTGGAACTCTCATAAAAGCTAAACTATCTTTGACCTAATTTTGGGGTAGGAGGTTTCCAGCATTTGAGGTTGCGTGCAAACAGCACAACCACATCAGCTCCTCAGAAATATCCTTCAGCTTCATACTGCACTGACTATCCGGTTCTGACATGGACAGCAGGAGAGGATTCTGCAAGGCAGAGCAACAAAACAAAAAACAACTCATCACCTATAGAAGGAAACATACAATTTTGACATACAGCTGACTGGGCAACCACTAATAAAATTTTCCAGTTTGGGAAATCTGCTAATAACCAGATTGTGACAGAGTATGAGTAGCCTATGGCTAATTCATCATTCTGTATTCTTGAGAAGTGTCCCCACATGAGGTAAATTGACAAGGTAATAGTTTAAGGACTAAGTGATTAACTAATTAGCTGGTTCAGTCAGGTCCTCAGCTGGAAACAGTTAAAGGAGAGGCAGGAAAAAATTGTAGGGAAACAGAAGGCCCAAAGAATTCTAAGAACAGAGCTTCCTGCACTGTCCTAAATATGCCTTGGTGGAAGGAACAAACACCTTTAGAGCATATGGTAAATACAGCACAGGGCATTGAACTTGTCATGGGGTGGGCGAGGACTGTTTGCAGCAAGAAATCCACAGTGAGGGAACCACACCCTGTTACCAAGGTTTTGTCAGGCTACACAGACTGACTTCACTTGGGAGAGTGGTGGTGGTTGACCACCACCCTGCCCACCCCTACACCTTTCCTGCAGTATTTTCACTGTGTAGTTCCATGGAAAGATAAAAACCAAAACAATATGGAAAAAGAAGACAAGGTGCAAATAAGCCTAAATGCAGTCAGTGCAACCACTTAATTATGTGCCTCCCCACCTCAAATCTCTGCTGTTCTTCTTCTCCATGAATGTAGGATTTTATACTCAATTAATTCAAAATCTCCACTCCTAGCCTCTAGCCTCAATTACTCTAATCCGATTGCTCCTGTTTTTTGAGTATTTGCTACCCCTTCAGTTGACAGTGCCTCTTGTTTGATTACTCAACTAAATCAAAGAATAAATGTAATAATATACAGGATGGAGGCTTGATTGCCAGGAACTGGCCAAGCAAACTTGGCCAACCCCTAGGGTAACAAAAAGTAGTTCCCATTACAACAGCCTTCCTTTGCTTTCTCTTTATAGGACCCCTCATTAGGAAGAAAGTGAGGCTGTCTGTAGTGAATCAGGCTCCCCTAGAATCCAGCTGTCCCCTCTCAATTATCCTGAGGTGAGAGAGAAAAGCTTCTGGATTCTAGTTTTCCCTAGTGTATTCCTGTCAAACCGTCTAAATCAGTACCACTTTCTGTTATTAGGGAGACACGAACAGGAGAAAGTTATGACCATGAGGGCCCTCTTTCTCTACTGACCATGATTTAGTTGATCAAAAAGCCTCCGGAAAGCCTAACAAAGATTCAGATTGCCAGGAAGCATAACCGTCTTAAGCCGGACTCCATCACTGTGGGAGAAGAAACTGCAGAGAACCCTAGACATTCTCTGCGTATGATCCATGGACCACTGACTGAAAACTGCTGTTCTAGCATTTTCTTATCTCTTGCTCTGCAGGCAGAACAGTTTCTCTTTCTGGTTACATCCCAGAGTGTACTGATGTTATACTACCATCTCATGCAGCAGGTAGAGCCATTGCAAAATATGAATTTCCCCAACACAGTGCCTAGAAACAAATTAAAGAAACACCTGTGCTAAATAACACTGGGCTAATCCACTATTAAAATTCATAAATTGTCCTCCAGCAGAGGTTTTCATTGTTTATAGGTGCTAAGCTGCCAGAGTATCTTCAGTGAAGGAGATAATCTGAAGCCAAGATGGCTTAATAAACAAGTCCAGAAGGATTTTGCAGAGCCCCTGTCTAGACAAAGCTTGAATAAGCTGTTTACAACAAAGACCAAAAAATGGAAATTGTAGGAGAGCCAGTCAAGGGGGCAATTCTCCCAGAAGAGTTTTGTGATTTTTAGAATAATCTGGTACACAGATGGATGAGAGAATAAACAGCTTTTAGAGAGGAAAATGATAGCACTGGATTCTGAAACTAAACACAGCAGGCAGGAAGATTCTGGATGGACATTAAAAAAAACTATCCCAGGCTCATGCTATTTTCTAAAGCTAATATTTTTCAGCCCTCACAAAAGGAAGTGTAACTGTTATCATTATTTCTAAATGTACTGCCAGATCTCCTGGTTATAATGCAAGTATTAACCATCCTCAGGATTTAATTTGGCACATCACCAACTAGTTACTCTTCTGTTATGTAAGCAGAGGCCTAAGGTTGTATTAAATGCCATTACTCATCCACTGGAAAGTGTTTGCTACAATCTTGGAAAGAAGAAGACTAGATTAGCTGATGGGACACTATTATAGAAATTATTGCTGTTTCTATAAGAGAGTTTATAGCTGTGTGTGAGCACATGTACTCCATTGCCACCACATTCGAAGTTGTTGCAAATCACTGACTTGGAAAAAATGTCCATTTAATAATAATTCCACTTATAGGTCATCTATATTCTATATTGCCCATATTTCTTTCTTTACTATTCAGGGCATCTGATTAAACCATGATTTCTGTTTCTCAAGAGTTCATCACCTACTTATTCTTCACCTAAAAGCATAATCCTTTGTGATACCACAGTTTCTTCAACATAAACCAGCTGCGATGTGTCAAGCAGAGAATTAGGATTTCATATGAGGAACAGCGTGAGATATTTATTCTTACTCTGAGTTTCTTAGTACTAAAACTTGGGAGGAAAAGAGTAGTTCAAGGGGATAAGTAATTGGCTATTAAGTCTTTCACATTTGAATCAACTCTGCTGCAGGATGTTAGTGATCAAATGTCACTGCTATCCAATGGCTCTTTAGTAATCTTATGGATATTGAATTGATCCACTTGTTAATCCTGATCCACTCAATGGGTGTTAGGTCAGAGTTGGACCTTTAATGAGCAAAATAATGCATTACAATAGGCATCCTCACTAGAGAGGCCAAAGACTGAATGGGTATTAAAAGTAAGCACTAGCTCTAGTCCCCTCCAGGTCAGGGTTGAGCCAGATCTCTGTAAAACAGCTTGCATTGCTCATGCCTATGTTAAACCTATTCTGTACACAGAGAATCCAACCTACAATGAGATCTTTTAGAGGCCTTTTGATAACATTAAATTCACAAAATCAGGAAATATAACATAGATTGTGTAAGAAAAAATGTTTTTAATAATTTATGTGAGTCATCTGCAGCCAGACTGTACAAAAATGGATGCACACTGAAAGGACTGAATGATCAGATATGCTGACTTTTAGTGGGATCTGGATTTTCTTGGGAATTTGTACTGTTAATTTGATAAAAAAAAAACCATGTCCCCCGCATTCTAACCAGCTCTAACTGGGTATGCAGATGCTTCTAAAACAAACAAATTAACAAAAAGCCGTTCAATTATATTGCAGCTTTCGGCACTGAATGATTCACAGTGCATATGAATCTCATAGCTAAAACCTTTGACAGTGCAGCTTTCAGTGATAAAAGCAACGTGTTTCTCTCCCATTTGTGACTGCCTGATTAAAGCCTCTAAATATTTTGTGTCATTTACAGTGCATCTTCTGACCAAACTACTAGGTCACAAACAACTGACTTATGATTTCAAATCCATTCAATACTTCTGTCATTGCTAAGGAGTTAAACAATATATTCAAAGCATTGATATTTCCTGGCTGTCCCCCTTTAAATCTCATCTCAGAATCCCCATTTTCCACAGTCACTCCAACAACAGTATCCCACCATGTTGTGCTAAACTTCTCAACTAACCATATAAAGCAATGAGATGAAGAAAACAGACTATGATTAATTTCATGTTGAAAAAGGCAACTGCATATGCATAGGCTATGTCATGACATCAGTTTTTAAGTAGAACCCCTCACTGATTTCTGCAGGAATTCTTTTAAAAAACTGATGGTACAAACCACATTAATTTCAGTGTAGAGCTCTGATTGAAAATCTATAGTAATATAAGCCCCTTGTTTTGTGTATTCCTCTCTCCTTTCTTGCCCTTGCCTGATGTAATCTCCCCTGCAATCAAAGTTTAGCCTTTACTTAGGACTTGGTCATGCAAGCCCTTATTCATAGGAATAGTCCACTAAAGTCAATAGAATTACTCTACGGACAATTCAGCTGAGTAAGAAGCTGCTGGATAGTATCCTAAGGGGCCAATCCTGCAAATGTAGACAAATCACTTTACTGATGTGAATGGTCTCATTCATTGATTTCAATAAGATTACTTGTGTGAGTAAAATCACTCACTTATATAAGTAATTGCTGGACTG
The DNA here is from genome assembly GCA_007922305.1 of Dermatemys mawii. Lineage (NCBI taxonomy): Eukaryota > Metazoa > Chordata > Testudines > Dermatemydidae > Dermatemys > Dermatemys mawii. Next base: position 22,955,361 of record ML677340.1, read on the forward strand.
AGCCCTAAGACTGTAAGCCCCTTGGGCAACCCCCATCCACTTATTCTTGCAAACTCTCACACATGTGCAAAGTTCCACTGACTGAAGTTGGACTTCTTGTATAAGTAAGAACTATTCATAAGAGCAAAGTGCACCCCATGCCAACACAGGGGACAATACAAACTATTAACAACCTATAATGTATTACCTTGTAAAATATTTCATATTTTTAAGTAACTGAAGCCTGCCATATAAAGACACAGAGAGAGTATGATTAAAAAATCTCTCAGCCCTTTCAGAAAGGAGTAATAAAAGGTCTAATTCTTTTCCTCTGTACCTCACCTTTAATGAGTACTTTGAGGGCTTAAAAATATGGTTTGTGATCAAATTGTAAAGAGTACCATTTTGATTACTCTGATCAGTGTTTTCAATCTCTGAATATTTTCTCCTCTTTTGTACTATTTGATAGCTGTTTTCAGCTGCTGGTCTCAAGCCAACAATGAGGGGAAATATTATTGTCAAGATCTAAACATTATGTAGCTGGAGTACATTGGAAATCTAGAACATGCACTTTGGAAATGAGCAAACCTTGTGATTTGTATAAAATGTACCCGTTTTTACAAGAACAATAATAGATGAATTTATTCTCTATATTTTTCTGAATTTGCTTTGATATTTACTGTTCCACCCAGTTGAACAAACAGGCTTTTGAGGGGCCCCCCAGGTAAACGCTGGATTTAACAAGATGCCTCAGGTATGTTTTCTGTCTCTTATGGGTTTGAATACATTGTTTATTTTAGAGCAGATTTAATTAATTATGAGTGGTTTGTTATTAGTTATATTATTATTTATTTTTATATCTGAGGATTTCAAACTGTTTTACAAACAGGAATTGACTGATGCTTCCCAGCATCCTGTGAAACGAAGGAAATAACATTCTCTCTCATTTTGCAGATGAGGACGCTGACTGAGGCAGGGAGAGATTGGGGCAGAACATGTCGTCAGTGGAAAGACTGTGATTAACTTCAGTGGGGGTGTGAATCAGGCCCAAAGTCTCCTGCTTCTCGATGCTAATGCCTTAGCTACAAGCAATTCTTGTCTTTGAGAGAACCTGCATGCAACGTCCAGCATAGGTCCCGCTCCCGCTTACCTTAGACTAGGGCATTTCTGTTCAGCTGCAGATGGAGACGGAACCTGCCAGCTCTGCCCTGAAAGGAAGCAAGCGCTCAGCAGCCAGAGGCTTTCAAACTCCTTGTTCAAAGCACACACGTCGGGCAAGGGGCCTCGGACAGCCAGGGCCCTGCAGCATTAGGAGACGTATCGTCCATGTCGGGGCACTGAGGAGCCTGGCTCAGCATCGAGGAGGGAAATCAGAGCAGGCGTCTGAAGTAACCGGAGTTAAACTCGAACCTAGGGGCTCATGGAAAGTTCGTTTGTCCTCTGGATACTGATAGCAGCCCGCAGCCCCTTCTCCGCTCCTCTTCCTCTCCTCTCCTCGGCTCCTCACACGCCTGGCCCGGGTGTGGTGTGCAGAGGAAGGAGACACGCTGTTATCGAGCTGCGGCTACAGGTGTGGGGGGATCCGGCAGGAGGAGAGGCAGGGCTCTAGGTCCGCCTGGACGGGGACCCTGTGCAGTGGGCCCTGTGGGAGCGGGGGCGCTATTGCTAGAATGATGCACAGCTCGGCCGCTCTTACCCGCTCCCTGCCCAGGTGGCTGCGTGTGGCAGCCAGGCGAGCCGGAGAGCAAAGACACGGGATGCTGGTTGTTTCGCTCTGCAGTTTAGTGGCATAACCCGTAGCAAGTGCAATAGCTGCAGAGTAAACAAGGGCGACCTATGTCAAACAAACCGCTCAGAGGGCCCGATACTGGTCTCATTTGATCCCACTGTCCCTCCGATGTACAGCACTGTGCTGTAGTTACTCCGCGTTTACACAGTGGAAGGAGAATGTGTCCCAAGAGCGGTGAAGACCAAGGGAGCATGGATCATGGAGCATCCTAGGGGCGAAGAAGGGTTGGAGACAATGAGTCTCTTGCAAAAGAGGATCCTTGAGAAAAACTGAAAGTTAAAATGTAATGAAGTCAGTGTCGCGCTTAGAAATCTCCCTTACCTCTAGGTTGCTCCCTAAAGATGGATACAGATGAAGTTAATGCATTTCGGCGGAGGAAACAAAATGCAAGGCGCTGGTGTTTCGACAGAAACACCAGCCCAGCCCCCACCTAGACATTGTCAGAGCCGCAGGGATAGTGCCCATGGGAGCTGCAGCTTGGAGTAACTGCGGGGGTTTTCCCCAGTGCTCTATATTTAAAACTCTCGTAAGGTCAAAACAGCATTACAGCATAGGAAGGCTCATGAACTCGGCCTGAACTGCAAGGAGAATAAGCAAAAGAATAAAGAAACAAATTCTCTTTTAACACCCTCCGCCCTCCACTTCCCACAGCTCTGGTTGCCACCCTCCAGGATTGCCCTGGAGTCTTCGGCAACTCCAGCTCAATTTTTCATTCGAGATTATGTCGTGCTGTAATTTCCAGGAATATGACCGACCACAATTGGCAACCCTACACAGCACACGACTCACACACACACACACACCAACACACACAGGCACACCCGGGACAGCTAGCAGCGTGTAGGAAGAAAAAGGATCTGATCTTCCAATGGGGGGTGAGGGGCTGAAGAGGCTGCTCCCTGTAGCCCCCCTCCTCTGAACCTTTAGCTCCAACCTTAACTTGTTGACCAGTTTAAAACTCCGCAAAGAAAGCGATTAACTGGGTTTTGTTCAATTTTTGCACGATTAAAAATCAATTAACGGATAAACTTTGCGGGCGAAGTAGCTGCCTTTCTTCTCAGCATGTCTCAAAACAGAGGACAGTAGTACTGGAAAGAGTCTGTTTAACATGAAATGAACGCTTATTGGACTTCAGAGGCAATCCCTTCCACTCCCCTCTACCGCAAACGCCGCTGATCTATGGTTACATTTGTGTTTTACAAGGCTGGATCGATACAGGGATTAATTTGCATTTATAAGTTCCTCTAGGAAACACTGTTCTGACAAGTAGCATTGTATTGATCCACACATGCTTTAGCTATTAATAAAGTCAGAGGGGGAAATACAGGATTTCAGCTATAAAAACCCTTTGCTCCTACTTTTACTGCGCTTTTACAGTGAAGCTCTGTATCTGTATAGAATCGAAGGACTAACAGCTATCGTCATGAAATCATAACAGTCGGAATTTAATATAAAAGAGAGAAAAGTCCAATTCAAAACTCACTCTAAAGGAAAAACAGAAGAAATATACTGTACCCTTGAGAGGGTGCGATTTCCTTATGTTTCATGAGATCATCATTCGCTTTTTAGAGTCGCTTTGTCAGTAAGTAAGTTGTTTCCACTTTGCTGAGCTAAGCCAATGAATATCTGGAATCATTTGTATTGAGATGGTTCTTGGCAAAATAAAGCTACCTAGAAAGTTAGATAGTAGCTGAAGTGGATTATTTGGTCTTTTCTTTCTTCCCCTCCTGGGAGTCAACAATGTGATGTCCTAATGCTAATTGCATATGCTCTTCAACAGAAGACAAGAGAGAATATTTTTGAGAACACCAACTTGTTTTCCGTGACACCGTTGTTGCAACACGTTGGTTCAGAGACATAATTATGTCTTTCCTCAAAGGAACTTCAGGCACTGAATGCTAGCACATTTTTGTGGTTTTTAATTATTATTTTGTACATTGTTCTTTTGGGTGTTTGAAGAGACTGGCGCCTCGGTACGAATAGACTATATGTCTATCTACTCTGCCTGAACCCATAGACAGTGTTTTCCCCGCTAGGTGGCGATGCAAGGCAATATCATAAATTTAATTTGAGTAGCCATAAAACGTGTCTTCCTTCCTCCCAGTCTGTACTTTCCATGTTAAGAAAGAAAAGAATCAAAACGGGCTTTTTAAAGTTACAAATGCATGTTGTAAACAATCTTTAAAGAATAAAAAGTTACTCTGAGATCGCAACAAAACATGAACATGCAATTCATTTAATACCGGTGCCGTATTCTGTTCAATGGGGAGTTTGGAATGGAATCTGACTGATACGGATACGAATTATGAAGATCAGTTCCGTTAAGAAAATAGTGTGTATCTTTACTTTTTACTAGATCTTTATAATCTGATCTAACAACTGTAACAATATGCATATAAACATCGAAATTATTAAGGTAACAGGGATGCTCCCGAATAGATATAATAATCAACATAGTAATTTGTATGTTATATAAAGTCTTTCATTCGAGACTCTCAAAGCACTTTATGTAACCCAAACATTCGTTAACTGGGACTCGGGGCCACACGCAGTCCTGCAAGGTGCAGATTATTGACAGCTCTGGGTCCATGCAGATATTAAAAATGAATATCGTTTGACATCTACCTAGCAGATTTTCATCCCCGGATCTCAAAGCACTTTACAAACAGGGATGAGGGTCTTTATCTCCATTTTACAGATGGAGAAATCGGGGCACAGAAGTTGAGTGACGTGTCCAGGGGCACAAAGTGACTCGGTGGTAACTCTAGATATAGCACCCAAGTCACTTGTCTCCGTTATTCTGTCTCTTGTCACTGAACTACATCATGTCTACATCTATCTGTCTATTCAGAGTCTTGAACGGAACCCATCACCTTATAGCTGAGGGATACGCTATATGTGCGAACTGTATAATATTCTGGCTACATATCATCACTCCAGTAATAGCAGCCTCCGCTTCGCTCTAAACTCAGCTCTCATGAAGAGGGTGTGTTTAGGCGGGAATCCAGAACAAATGACAGTTTGCGGAGACTCCAGGGATTTTCTTGCCTCCATTATAACAACCAATATACCAGAGTAGAATCTGACTAGGCTAAAGTGACATCTGATAAGACTAGAATCTTGCTGGGCTAGGATCTGACCGTGGATCTGACCGGGGGGCTCAGATCTAACTGCTCCATCTTCCCTTTGGTTTGTCGTATTTATACGACACTGCTGCGGTGTGAATACTAAAATGGCAACACTCTGTTTTGTGTACACCCCGCTGGAGGCTGGTTCCTTTTTGTATTTCTTCCCCCTCCCCGCACACACCCCTCCCTTTCAGCGCACGTGTCACATGTGAGGCGCCTCTTGTGTCCTGGGGTTCTATGGAACCCGAGGGGATACAATGTGATTGCGCACTTGATTGGCTGTTGCTAGGTGACGTCGCCTGCCCTCACGTGACTGGTGTTAAATGCCCGCCTGGCAGCGTCCACGGCAGCAGACAATCGTAAAGCTGCTGGGGAGCCAACTGAGCTGCTGCCGCCGCCGCCACCCGGTGTCTGGGAGAGTGTGTGACCGAGCTATGATGGTGACGCCTCCATCCACAGAGTGGGACCTCCAGTGATCGCCTCCTCGGGGCTTCCAGCAGCAGCGTCTCTGCTCTCCCTGTACCTGTACTGACTGCTGAGGGGCTGAGGAGCCTTTCCCCCTCGCCCCCTGCTGCTGCGGCTGTCTCCCCCACTCCTTCTACACTTGGGGAGGGAGGATCAGGATGACTGGAGTCTTTGACAGTCTAGTCTCAGATATGCATTCAAACCAGATTACCTCCAACAGTTACCACCAGCATCACCAGCACAGCAGCCTGCACAAGTCCCAGGAGTCCCCCACCTTACCCGTGTCCACAGCCACCGACAGCAGCTACTACATCAACCAACAGCAGCAGCACGAAACAGGCGGAGGAGGAGGCGGGTCGCCCTATGCACAGATGGGCTCTTACCAGTATCACGCCAGCGGCATCAATACAGTTCCCTACTCCGCCAAAGCCGGCTACGACCTGGGTTACACTGCCACTTACAACTCCTATGGACCCTATGGAACCAGGGCTTCCCCGGCTAACAATGAGTCTGGTAGGACTAAGCCTCTGGGGAAAATAGTTTGGGGTCAGCTGGTGTCAAACAGAGCAGCTCCATTGCCTTAGACAGAGCTTGGGCTCTTTACACCAGCCGAGGATTTGGTCTATTGTTTTTAAAAATGCCCTCCCTCCCCCTCTAATTTTTAAGGCGATCCAGCGGCTCTGACTGCGGATCACTGGTTTGGCGGGGGATGGGAGCAAGGGGATGGACTGGCCACGTTTCTCCCGGTAATTCACACAGGGCTCATGCCTTGCGAATGGCCCGGGATAGGCTGCACGGGGAACAGCGTCTTGCAAATCAGCTGCCTTTTGCTGATTCCAGGTGAACTTTTCCCTGCAGCGTGGCTGGCGAGTGATGATTGTTGTTGTTGTTGTTGTTACAGCAGAGAAGGAAGAATGCGAGCCCGAGGTCAGGATAGTGAACGGGAAGCCGAAGAAAGTGCGGAAACCCAGGACGATCTATTCCAGTTTCCAGCTGGCCGCTCTCCAGAGGCGTTTCCAGAAGACCCAATACCTGGCACTGCCCGAGCGAGCTGAACTGGCCGCGTCCCTAGGCCTCACGCAGACGCAGGTAAGATGCCCTGGGACTTGTCACCCTCAAGGTGAACTCCTGGCCCCGTTGCATTCAGTGCGAGTTTTGCCATTGACTTCAACGGGGCCGGAGTTTTGCACCCCGCTTCCTGCAGCACAGTCCAGGCCTGTGAGCGCTGGTTCATTGGGGCCCGTGACACGTTCCCTGCGGTGTGTCCCGTGTCTGGCCCGATTGTTTTCCCTGCCCGCTGTTACACTGACATTCAGTAACGGAGACCCCCGCTCGCAGTTCCCTAGCTTGCGCGCCCGGGATGATGAACTGGGCCGCGGCCCTGACCCCATTCGTGTCCGTGGGTGGGAGGCGCTGGGACTAACAAAACTCTCAGTAGAGAAATGTTACCTGCGCTTCCTCTGCTCTCCGGCTACTGAGGGGTTGAAACTACTGACTGGCCCGTCTTGCTCTCTTTAGCGCCTGGTTCCCCACCTCCCTGTCCCTTCCGCCCGCCTGCTCTGCCTGGCCCAGCTGAGGATCTTGGAGCAAGCCCTCTGCTCATCATAACCTCTGCTGCTTTCAGTACCTTGTCCTCACCCTGCCCTGCCAGCCCCCACCCACACCCAGCGCCTCCCCAGCGCGGCTCTCACGCCTGTCTGTCCGTCTCCCTTTGGAAAGGTGAAGATTTGGTTCCAGAACCGCCGGTCCAAGTTCAAGAAAATGTGGAAAAGCGGCGAAATCCCCTCGGAGCAGCATCCTGGAGGCAGCGCCTCTCCCACCTGCGCTTCGCCCCCGACCTCGGCCCCTACCTGGGACTTTGCTCCACACCAGCGCATGAGCAGCGGAGGAAGCTCCGGATCCAGCCCCAGCGGCGGAGCGGCCGCTTTCCTCGGTAACTACTCCTGGTATCACCAGGCGGCGAACAGCGCTTCTCACCTGCAAGCCGCCTCCCCGATCCTACAGCAAGCGCAGCCCCATCACCATCACCACAGCGCGGCCATCAGTGCAGGGACGATTTTCTAACTCGGCCGAGACTGAGCAAACAAGCCCCGCTGAGCAGAGATCCGGGGGATCAAACCCACCACACACCCGAGCGGACTGAGGTACAGACACTGGTGCTTTGATGAAGAATTTCCTCGGCATTCAACGCCTCCCTCTCCCTCTGGTACATTAACAGGCGAATAACTCTTCCCTGCAGACCGTGCTTTGTCCTGATCCGAGTTCGCTTTCCTCGGGGTCTCTCTCCCTGTTCCAACTCCCAGACTAGTTCCTCGCGGAGGTTTATTTTCCCTTACCGTGTAGTTCACAGATAACAGAAAATAAAACTCCCCCTGTTCCCTCCTCTCCTATTTTTCATCAAATCACCAGTGGATAACTTTTGTTAATTTTCTTTTTAAAAAGTTTATAGGTGCCTTTGCGGATGACCTCATTTTGATGTTGGAAAAAAAAAGATAAATAATTTTTATATGTAGATTTAAAAAACCTCCCTAGTTTAAATTATCTTTTTTAATGGGGTGCAGGACTATCGGTCCGAGGAAATGTTTGTAAATAAAGCTGTCTGTGCTGATTTTTCATTGTTTTCTTTGTATAAAAAAATCCCATTGGCTCAGCCTGTAATTCATTTTTGGTTTTGTGACCAAAGTGTGGAAACTCCCAGTTCTCTGTGTCGGCGCCACACAGTCCTGGTTATTTTCACTGTTCGATACGTTTTCTCTTTGCTGTCAAAGTAAGCTACTGATTTCCCCCTCGCCGTCGTTGTTTAAACCTTAAAACAATAAAAAGGTACTGTTGGTTATTTATTATGGACACACAATACTCTTAATGTTGCTTTTACAATAAGAGATTATTTAAATAAATTATTGTTTTCACTGTACTTGGGCTGTATTTCCTTCGGGATCCAGAGACACCTATTTACCCCCAGCCCCTGCCTCTCTGCAAACTCACCTAGCACATCCGCGTGTCTTACAGCCCAGCCCTGCACGAGGGCCTCTATGTTTGTTCCACGGCTTTCTTTGCCCCCCACCACAACTGTTGCATTGAGTCATTGACCGTCCCCTCCCCCTTCTCTTCCCTTCCCCTCCACAAGAAACTCTCGCCCCTGCCACTCTGCTGCAGCCATGAATCACTCAGCAAGCCCCTAGCGATGCCAGACTCGGCCCCTCCCCCCAGCGCGCTGGCGCCACAGACATTTAGCCCGGGATTGTCTCCTGCCGCCTTGCTCCTCCGGGCCCCAGTGTGACACACGAGGCGGCGACACTGGTAACCGATTCCAGCCCCGACCAGTCACCGCTGGGCGCTGCCCTCCCCAGCGCCGAGAAGCTTTTAAAACTCCCTGTTAACTACCTAGCTCCAAACCCCAGGGCCTCGCCCTGCGCTGGGGCCGGCGGCTGGGCAGAGCTGCCCAAGTCCTGCATGCAGCAGCGCTGCTCAGGGGAGGGCTGGGATCCTGCCACGTTATTGCTGGGCTACAGCCTGGGCGAGTGGAGGGGTTTTGCGTGATCCCTGGTACCCGATCAGTGACCTCCATTCGAAGCGGGGCTCCCCACCCGCCAAGCGGGAGCTGCGCGGAGCTCTGGATCAGCCTCCTTCAATCAGGCCCAGGCATTGCAATGTGCGGGGTTGTTACCGCTTCTTTACCGAACTGCCCGCTTTGGTTACCAAGAAAACGAAGATAAATAGATAAAACCAGCCACATAGCTCTTAACTTTGCTCCATTGCACCAGTGTTAATCCGGAGTGATTTCTATTGAATCAATGGAGTTACTCCTTCTAAACCCCCCAGCGTGGCCTTAACCTGGCGCTTGGAGCGTTTCAGCTTGTGGTGGCAGGACAGGCACAACTAGACGGTGTCACTTGACTCTGCTGTTCAGGATCCCCGGTGTCTGGGTTGCGAACACCGCAGGGGACAGTTTACAGCCCAAAAGGCTGTTTTCATTACACGAAAAAAAGATGGAAATGCTGCTACCGCCACCAGCTCGTGTAAACGCTTTTATTTTAGCAAAGCCTGACTGAGGGTCCTGACCAAAGTCCCTAGGAGCGGGTCCTGCTCTCACAAGAGGCATTGGTGCCAGTGCTAACCTCTCATCGCCTCCAGTGCTGCTCTGACCCAGGGCCGAGAGCAGCGTTGTAAAGTCAGGCTAATATTTGATGTAGCCCCCAAAGTGCTGTAACAGGAAGAGCCTTTGGGCAGGATCTGAAGCTGAGCACCAAAGTGCAGGCCGGGGGGTTCCCTTGAGCGCCTCTCGCTCTTGCTGTTGTTGCTCAGCAAGGGGAACCTTCAGCCCCAGCTGGCGCGGGGAACAGAGGCGGGAACTGGCTGGTGCTGAGGCCTCTGCTGCCGACAAGATGATTAAGAGGCCTAAACCGCAGCGCCTGGGGCAGGGAATGTGCAGCCCCCGTCGGAATCACGCTACAGGCTTTGGTGTGAGAGCGGCCCGGCGCGGGGGTGGGCCGGGTTGGCCCGCAGACGCGGCGGAGTCTGGGAGCCTGGCAGGGCAGATTGCTCCAGGGAGCCACGAACACACTCACCCCGGATGAGCCGGAGACAAAGGAGGGTAAAGAGGAGCAGAATGAGGGAGGAAAGGGGAGGAGGGGCAGGAAAGAGAAAGGGGGGCACGGGAGAGGGGGGAGAGTAAGATGGGAGCCGAGTGGGGGGAAGGAAAGAGCCGGAGGAGAGGAAGGGAGCGGGCGAGCAAGGGAGACGGAGATGGGGGGCGGGGAGCGAGAGTCTCCATAGCCGCCCCGGGCAAAGCTCTTGGAAACATTTCTCACGAGTGGCTGTCCGAGACACAGGGCCCTGTGATCCGGCCCCTGGCAGACATCCCCGCCCCCGGGGACGAGCGGGCCTCCCAAATGCGCCGATGACAAATGGAAATGGGAAACTCTCAACTCCCCTGCGTCCACCGGGAAACCACCCGCCTGTCTCAGCCCCATATATCTTACTTGCAATCCCTTGCGGCCTGCACCAGAGCAGTGTCCGGGACAGCCGGCCTTTGGCAGGTGCTGGGAAGGGCAATCTAGCTAACTCCGTCCCGGCAGGGCCGCGGGACTTCCCAAACTCCAGACGTGATTGTGTGTGGACAGGGCTACACGTTTCGTGTTTCGCTTGAAAGCAACCCTCTGAAATAAACCCAGCCTTGCAGGGAGCTGTGCGGGCGCTTTGGAGGCGAAGGAAGAGTTTCCAATTCACACACCCGGGAAATGATGAGCATTGAACCTGCCTGGTTCCTCTGCGACCGCCTCACAAAAACCAAACCTCCTTCCCCCAAACTTTTCAGTGTGTTCAGCAGGGACAGGAATGTGGGGTAGAGCTGACGGTTTCCTCGTTCCACTCAGACCCTGGGAATAGCCGGCCGTGCGTAGCCATTTCCCGGGCTCTTTCCTGAGGGTTTGAGGGGACACTGGAGCCGTGTTCGTGCAGCAATGGCGGAGCCCGTTTACATCCTGCCTTTGCTGCCTAACACCTGCTTTGAAACGCACCGTGTGTGCAGCGCGCCAGGCGCCGCCAGCTCAGTCCCATAAAGAAAAGCCGCGGCTCTTTACGCCGCTTTATTTCACCCGCGGCCGCCACCGACACTCCAAGGGGGCTCGCGCCCCGTGGTGGAAAGTTCGCCAACATTTCCCCGCTCGCCACTCGCTCCGCCAGCTTGCCCGGTTCCGCCTGCGATTGTGTGTAATGAGTCCCGAGAGCAGCGCGTGCGGGACCGGGACCGGGACCGCGCGGGGCTCCTGGCGCAGCCGCGAGCGCTAATAAGGTCTAGGGCGCAGGAGCTGGGGATTGTCCCGGACCCGGCCTGTTGGGGCCAAGCGCCCGCTAGGCCAGTGACACCGCAACCAGCAGCATGTGGGGAGGGAGCGGGGTTCCGGCGCCGCGAGAAGCGGGACCTTCCGCACAACAGGGAGGTACTTGGTCGGTGATCGCTACACTCCGCCCTGGGGCTGTGTCAGAAACAGACAGTCGTGTAAGCGCCCCACCGAGAACCGGGGAAACTACCGGGTCGCACAGACAGACTGACTGACTGACTGGCAGATACACTGACTGACTGACTTCTCCTGAGAATCCTTTTCATTTCTTTGAGTTCCGTGTAATCCAGATACCACCTGGACCGGCCGCTCCGGGGCATTTCCCCGTGTCTCGTCTTTCAAGCCATTGCCCCTCGTTCCCTTGGGCGCTAGTCGTGTTGCGCTGGGTTTGCTTTCCACGGGCTCTAACCGCACGTGCTGTTCATGAGCGGGAAGGCGAAAATGCATTGAGATACTTTACATGCAGGCGCCTCTTTCCTTATTGTCTCCCCATCTTCCCGTTTGTCCATGCTAAGTGAGATGCCCCCAGACCGCGGAGCCCTGGCCAAGCTACGTTTCGTTCAGGCTTTGCAAGCCGCCAGCAGCGGGAACAGATCACGAAGCATTGATGGGCAGCTCACGTTTGCAGGCAGAATAAAGGGGGGCGAAGTGGGGTGGGAGCTCATCTTGGAACGTGCAACAACTGGGGCGCTTTCAGGGCTAGTCTCCAAAAGTGCGGAGGAAAGTGGGGCTGGAGATTTCACTTCCCTCCCTCCCCCCGCTCTCTTGCACCTTTAGCAGCAAGCGTGCTCGGATTTGCCCGAACTGCTCCTGTGACTTGCTGCTGGAGGGCTCCTCCCGCCGCGCCCTCTTTTCCTGTGGGGTGGAGGGGGGCTGCCGCCCTATGGCTCCGGCAGTGGGTCAGAGCTGTGCAGCACGCTCGGATCTCCCTGCTGCATTGGCCCCGGGTGGGGAGGGGGAGGGGGAGCCGAGCCAGAGAAAGAAGAAGGATGGGAGGGAATCGGGTGTAATTAACTTCTCCAGCTCAGTTACCAGATTGAGTCCAGGGGGACTCAGCCCGGAATCCAGCCTGAGCCAGGGGAATCATCTCCCTGGCAAATATGCAGGGGGAGGTTGGTGAAATTTTGCCATGGGTAGGCAATTTACTCATTTGCCCCTATTAAGACAAAAGGCACTAGAAATTGAATTAAAACAGCTCTGGCAAAGGAGTTACTTGAGGCATGAATGTCTCCCCTAAAGCTGTAGCAATCATGTGGCATTAGACACTTCCGGAATCCTATAGCCAACTTGAAAAATCCCAGACCCCCTTTTCCCCTAATTTTTGCTCTGATCTGTAATTTTATCCACATTTGCACTAGTTTGAGCATTCTGGCTCTCCCATCTGAAAGCCTGCAATTACTATATAATTCTTCGCAATTTCACATGTCCTAATATGGACTGTAATTTTTGCGCAAGACAATTTCCTGCTATTTCAAGCATCAACATTGTCAAAGTTGTATGTACATAATAAATGGGAATATCAATGCATAGTTTTTAGCATAACATCTTGACTCCTCGATAATTATATCCGTTCGGAGCCTACGCAGAATTAGCCTGAATTGCATGGTAACTGCTGCTGCTTTAAAATTTTTAAAAATTACTCATAATTTTCCCAAAGATTACCAAGATCTCGAGTGCACAATGTCATCAGCGTAATGAAGAGTAAACATTTATGCTAATAATCTGCAATTTTTTTCATCAGCTATAAAGACAGAGGCTATATAGCAGAAAATTTCAGTCATATTCTGCAAGAGCGGAGCTGCAAAAAAGGCTCCTGCTCTCAGAGGCATCTTCATCTCTGGGGGATTTCAATCCACATTTGCACTCTCGGGATATTATTATTGTGCTTGGCTTCTTCTTTTTCTTTTTTTCCCCCCTTCCTCTCCATCCTCTCTCTCACTCTCTTTCTCTTGTAACTTTCCTAGCAAAATGCCGCCTTCCGTCCTTTGATTTGCTCTAAAGCACAGAATTGTGTCCAGATTAACTGAAATTGAGACTGAAGGTAAGGGTGGCAACACAGTTTCATTTTTCTGAAGGGTGGTGAATGCGCTGTGTCGATAAGTTTCCTAGCGCGGGGAATGGGGGGGGGGAGTGATTATATATGCACCAACTAATTCTTTCATCAAAACTTCTTGTCGTGTCAAGATTATTAAAAGGGCGGGGGGACCTTGATGCTAGATCCCTAAATATTCATAGTGCAAGGGGGGGGTCTAGATGTTGCTGTTCTTGGGGTCTCTGGTGGATGTGTACAGAGTATACTGTGTTTGTGGAGCTACTGGATTTCAGTGTTTGCTTTGGAATACATCAGAAATAACAAAACTACAGACAAACGTGCAGCGGTGTGATGATCACAGGCTGCTGACTTGTGCGAACAAATGCGATATTTCCTCCCACCTGTTTTAATAAAGAGGCTGGGATGTAGAGTGGGGAAATTTGTTAGGAGAGGGGAAACCTAACGCACAAAAGAAGAACCTGTTTTTTTTTAACTTTCCGTTTCTTCTTCTATTTGGTGTTGAGCTGAACAGTTTCCTCTTTGGTATGTTTTCATTAATTGAGGGTGTATTTTCTGGTTTCGGTGATTTTTCGCAAACGTGAACATTATTCACTGATTAATAAATATCGGGGGGAGCGAAAGACAAATCAAACTTTTTCTCTCCTGTGAAACTTGTGAGTGAGCTGCAGGGAGGATAGCGGAGTGTGCAAGGATATTTGCTCTGGACAAACTGTGGATTTATTTTTAACACGTGGGGGGGAGGCATCAGATGTAAACTGGTTTGGACTCTGATTTTTAAAACATTTCTAGATGCAGAGGCTGTGCTCTCCTCTGCAATTAGACTGACATATGTACAACAGCCATTCAGGGACTTCTAGAAGACACGCCAGAGGATTATTTTTTTGTAGAAGATATTAAAGAGATATCTGTTGTTTGGCAATTTTGCTAAGTCTGTCTTCATTACTTCGACATTGTGCATTTGCTAATTTGGAAGCCCCTTCCTATTGACAGTCTTGCTCCATACACCTGCAAGCAATTTGCAGAGCTCCAATATAAGAGAATTGCAGAGATGGCAGCTCGTACCTATTTTATTTTTTTTCCTTCCCTTTTCTCAATGCACAGCAAATTTGGCTTTCAGTGCGTTATCTCTTTTGTTAATGCAAAAAGATTCCCTGGGCGAAAAAATTGCTCATAATTACCAGAGAGATGGGGAAACTGCATTAGAATAAATAAACCTGAAATTACTGTAATTATGTTGTGTTTGATGGGCTCGGCTTGTAATCAAGAAGAGAATACAGTGAAATGATGCTGACCCTCTTGGTTTTGCAGCTGTACGCACACTTTGGGGTCTTTTTTTAGCAGAAAAGAGTCATTTTGATCATCATTAAACGGTGTGTAGCCTATTTCAGAAGTGTTTGAAAATGAGGGCCACATTTTTTTCCGACAAAAAAAAAATGTCCCAAAATTGCGTTTTGCCATTTACAGAACCATCCATATGGTTGTGTTTGCAGGGTGACAATTGGTAAAGGTATAATATTCGAAATCAGTATTTAATCATTGTAATGAGGTATTGTTTCAATATAAGCACCTTTGGATTATTCATAGTTTAATTAATATCCTCATTATGAAAATCTTCGAATCAGATATTTGATGAACTCCTTGTCAGCAACAAGGCAGAATTAATTAGGTCTGTATTGAGATTAACATTTTCAAATGTACAATTATAATAGACTCTAACTCAAGACCGCCTAGTTGAGAGAAAACTAATAATTTCTCTATTTGAACGGTTAGCAAGACGTTATTGAATTAGCAGAAGCTAAGATATCTTAAAGGGTTCCAATATGCTTGACCACGCCGTTCCTGTCCGGTCAAAGGCATTTGGTCTCTGACTGCATTAGGCTGGGGAATGAGCTTTGCATTATTATCTGTAAATAATGTAGCCACTGAGTCAGACGATTATTGTTCAGATAGGTGCTGTTAGCTGCTTAGCGTTCACATTGTAGCCGGTGGTCTTGCAGGAAATACAGCGCGTTTCTCTGGGATTTCTCCAGCCAGAATCTTTCATTCCTTGTGAACTCAGCGGAGCTCCCTTCTCTCTCCCCTTTAGTCTCCTGCTCCAATCCTGTGTTTCCCAGTAACTGCGCCCCGTGCCTTATCTTTTGAACGCACATTAGACAGGACCGCATCATCTGATCACTCATCACCAAGAATTGAAAAATGGGTGCGTGTCACAACCAAATCGATACAATTTATCATTACCTTCCTCCACGCAGCCGCCCGGGAGGGATCCCCCCCCCCGTATGGAGACTGCATGCAGATCCCCACATTGCAAGCGGAATAAAAAGCAGATGCAGCGACTCCCCAGATCCAATCTACCATGTGACAATTCTGTTTTGATGTATAAAGCTTTAACCAAAATTACAGCTGTGGTCATCTGATCTTAGCAAGGCCACTTTAATAAGTTGGTATATCTGAGCCCAAACCTCGGTCTTACTAGCTGTTTACACTATTAGATTAGCTTAGTCAGAACATTACATTTGGGATGGGGGGACGAGCTACTGTGAGCTACAGAACCATGTAGGGGGCTCGAGCTCCTTTCCCACCTCATCTCAATGGAGATGCTGTATTTGCGACAGGACTCCCCTATTTTATATCTGTTTGATGGCCTTATTAGCTTGCAGATTTCCTGCGGGGATTGTTTTGCTTAAGGATGGGGGGTTTGAGGGTAAACTATCCTTCAGAACGTCCCCGGGATTGCTGGCGGCTGGCTCAGAAACAGGCTCCTTCATTTCCTGCCCTGACCCAGTGAGTTTTCAGGGACAGCAAATCTCCACCGGCCCACACAAGCTGCGTGTCAGAAGTGCTCAGATCCAACATGGGGAGGAAGGGAAAAGCTCCCTGCATAATAATCACTTGCCAAATCCTTGTACCGGGGTCCCCCACCACCACCACACACACATCAACCTGCCCCCGCCCCAGAAAAACGGGAAAGCTGGCAACGCGCATTGCAGCTCCAATAACACCGGGAGACATGTTCGGAGCTTACAAGGCCTGTGGTGCATAATTTGCCGCGGGATAAACGCTGCTTGGGGTCTTTAAAGCTAGGCCTGTGCCCCGCTTTAGTACCAGTGGACCCAAAACCAGGGCACCCGCTTGAACAAACGATCCAGACTCCCGCGCCCACTCACACCCCGGGGGGGGAGGGCTACGGGGAATATTCCCCTTTCTCCCTTCTAGCCCCAGGGGGGTGGGCAGCCGCGGCTCCCACGCCACCCCCCGCTCCCCAAACAGCCCCTAGCGTGGCCCTGAAGGGAGCACCAGGTTCTAGAAGTGGAACGCTCGGTACCAGCTGATGTCCTGACGCGCCCAGCCTCGCCTTGCAACGTGTCCGTCCTGTGCAAGGCCGAAGGCGAAAGCAACGCCCCGGGCAGCTTAGGACTCCGGCTCGCATGGGGCGCGGCTCCCCCTCTGCCAGGCCGGCGCTCCGGTTTTGACGCCTGCTGTAAACACACGGTGCGTTGTGCGGTTAGAAGGCAGCGAGCACGTTCGTCTCCTTTGAAAGCCCAGAGGAGGCTGCCACTCAAGATGCTCGCTCAGACCCCAGCATCTAGCCCAGGCTCCTCTGAACTTGTCAGCTCCCCCCCCCCACCTTTAATCTGAGCTCCACTTTAACTTTATTTCCTCCAAACCGCGGCTTTTTCCTGCAGCACCTGCTGCTCCTTCTAACCATTAACTTAAAACACACCATTGCTTCCCCCACCATTCCGTCCAGGGGGAATCCGAAAGAGGCAAAAACGGGAAGTCGGTAGCACCTCCGTTTGCAACGAACAGCACAAAGGAGGCATCAAAACAGAGACAGGTGGGCGAGAGCGGGGCAGAAAGGAATGAAAGAGGAGCTTCGGGCCGGAGAATTGGGACAAAACATGTAACCAGAGCTGCTGCTAATAACATTCCCCACTGAGCTCTCGAGGCCTATTTTCTCCCTAGCAAAACAACAACAACAACAACAAAACAACCAGGGACTGCTGGCAAGTTGCAATGAAGCGAAGCTAAAACCCAAAGGGATCCGCACGGTGTGAGGTGTCTGATTCATCTCCCACAGAGAGGATCGTTTTGCAATCGAAAGGCAGTATGGTCTGAATACTGCCTGGGTGAAATGCCCGATAGGATCTTACATGTTTATATGATATAGCACATTATCACACACACCCCATCTGCGGATCACACCGAGCCCCTTATTTAGATGCCGATAGAGATCTGTCAATGAGATCTATTGATTTATTCACCAAGTTAAAAATCTCTTCCTCGCTCGCTCTCTCTCTCTCTCTGGAAAGTCTCCCACGTGGATTCATCTCCACGACGCTCAGATTTATAGAAGAGGCCGCAGGGCCCTTGGCCAAGGCCTAATTCCCAGATCTGAAAGAGGCTTGCACTTTCCGTTGCTGAGGAAAGAGTGTGACACCTCGCCTGATAGTGCATGTCAACGTCCCTTCAGATCGGATTGCAATTTTCCCATCCCCAGCGCTTTTGAGTCTGCTACAAACGCTGCACGTGAGAAAACGCGCGGGCGATAAACAGCACACGTGCAGCGGCTCTTTGTCCAAACCATAATTTTACTGTCTCAAAGAAACTTTATAACTTATGTACAAAGATTTGTGTTTTTCCCCAGTTACAAAGCAATAAGTTAACATTCTCAATATAAAACTAAACTTTGACATATAGAACACTAAACACAACTGATCTCAGTTTATCACATCTTCCCAACTTCACAAGTCAAATGTCAAGATCTCAGGTCACAAAGCATCATGTTTTACAGCCACACAAAACGGAACGGAAAAAGGCTAAATTTGTGCAACATGTTTACAGAACAATAATAATAATTATTATTAATTAAGAATAAAATATATACAGCGATCAGATCCTGCACTTCAGTAGCGCATGTAGACTTCAGATTGGCATTCTGTGGTAAAGCCTCGAGATTTCGTTTAAAGCTGAATTGTGTCACGTTAGAGCCAATTGGCATCTCTTCTTCCCCGCCATCTCTTTCCAATTGCTGAGTATAGGGAACTATTTTCTTCCTTTCCCTCCTTTTACATTATGTAAAGCGAGCAACAGCTGCCGTGATTCCACTTCCATATTAAATACTGTGTATTTATTTTCTTTGTTAAATAACACTAGAGATGTGAAAAATGCAGACCACTCGGAACAAACCTCTCCAAACCAGCAAAGTATAAAAGTTATTGTAAAAGTTAAAAATCACATCCTTCGTTTTGCTGCTTTTGTTTTGTTTTGAGTAAACTGTGCGTTGAAACAGTGCCTTTTGCAAACCACATAGTCCATGTGTTCCTAGCATTCTTACAGTGGTAATTCAAGTCAATAAATTAAACCCCGATCTCTCCCTTTAACAACAACAACAATAAAAATGTACACAGACGAGTCGTGAAGGGTACAGAAAAAAGGCAAAGAAAAATATCTGGCTATAGTACAAGTTGTTTTCGCATTGCTGTTAAAGAGGAGTGGGGTAGTAAATAAATGGCCTACATTTCATCAGGCTAGACACAGACAGACAGACAGGACAGAGGAGAGCTTTTTTCCTCTACAAACATATTTTTCTGATTGTCCCACAAAGCTGAGGGTCGGATTTTCTCTCTGCTCCCAGGCTGTTCTCCGCATGATCTAATGGCTGCTCTGTCAGCTGTCAGCAGCCCCGCATCACATCTGTGCTTGTCTGCCCCACGCTACAGTGCAGAGGGAATGGCTCTGTGGGCAAGAGACCTCTTTCTCGCTTGTTTGTTCTTTTTATTCCCCCCTCTCTTTTTTTCCTCTGTGTATTGATTGGACTTGTTTATTTTTCTGGACCGATAGTACTTGAAATGGGGAAACTGGTTTGTAATCACATCAGTTGAGGTTGCTGCATAGCTTCTTGGTGGGCTGAAGGGTACCACGATGTGTAGCTGGGTATGTAAGTGCCCGGGGTCCCCGTAGAGGTCTTACCCGATGACGAGGTGGTGTTCCACACTGGCGGGACTGGGGGCGAACTGGCCGAGAGCGCCCTGCCATTCGCCAGAGCGCTGCTTTCCAAAGCGGCCCCTCCCTGCTTCATTAGCTTCTTGAATTTAGATCGCTTGTTCTGGAACCAGATCTTCACCTGCAACACAATAAAGCCGTTACCGAGGGGGAAGAAGGGCAGATTGTTCACAGGGCTTTGTGTACAAGCCGGGAGACGATGCGCCCAGCACGGAGACTATTGCAGGAGAATGGAAAGTTCTCATCTCCTAATCTGACTCCTAATCTCAACACGGGGAGTTTGACTGATACAAATAAACCCCCAACCCTGGCCTAGGACTGAAATACACTCGCCTGGGACGGCCGGGATCAGGCTTTGAAATTCCAATCAAACTGCCTTTTCAGCAGGAAATCTGTTCACAGTCTCCCGGCATTTTGCTGTCAAAGCAAAGATTTAGGGATTAGCAGTGCCCATTGCCCCCTTTCCCCTCCCAGAAAATGGGTGCCCGTGGGCTGTTCCCGTTTAAACGCGGGCTTGGACCAGTACAATCAACACACAGCTCGGCCTTTGGGACTGAATTCCAGGCTCCTGGTCTCGGTCTCCTCCGGGCGAGCTCTTCATCCCAGGGAGGTTTATTGCCGGGGTTTCCTTTCCCTGCCTTTGCTAGCGGGGGCTGGCACCGTATTGTGTTTTCTTCGGTCCCTTCTCCCGGAGCAGGCAACTCTGCTTTATTGTTACTGCTCCAGACTAGCCTAGAGAGGGAACAACGAGCCGACCCCACACTGCAGGGCCCGCAGCTTGCGAAACCTACCCCCGGCCCCGGGAAAGGTCGTGTGTCCCCTTTCAAAAATGCCGCGAGCATCACTTTGGACAGGCTGCGGCGAAGCACGTCCGGTGAATACACAAACCGAACCAGCCCGGCGGTGGCGGGGAGGGCGACGCTGGCAGGTCTGGGGTGTGGACGCCTGAGTTATTAGCTCGATTGTTCCGGCACTCAGGCCAGGCGTGGCCCCAAAACCCCCCGGCCAGACCCCATTAGCCAGCCTAAGGCGGCTCACGGCGCAGTGCAAGGGAGAGAGAAGCGGGGAGAGAGGAAAAGGCGAAGCGATCAGACGGGCTGTGTGGAGGGGGACGGCGCAGCGGCTGCTGTACCTGGGTCTGGGTGAGTCCCAGCGAAGCTGCGAGCTCGGCTCGCTCGGGCAGAGCCAAATACTGAGTTTGCTGGAATCTCCTGTTCAACGCCTGCAACTGCAAACTGGAATAAATAGTCCGGGGCTTGCGGATTTTTTTCCCTTTCCCATTAAAGCGAACTTCCCCTCCTTCTACCACGGTGCTTTTCTCCGAGTCGGCCCCTACAACCGCAAACGATGCACGATAAATGGGAGTAACAACAGAAGCAGCGTCAACAATAACAATAATGAGAAGGGAGAAAAGAAAAGAAAAGTGAAGAACAAGTCGAGCTAACAAAGGCTCCAGGCGATTATCGCAGTCCAGGCTCCTTCCCAGAGAAAGTTTGCTATTTTTACAGGCTGCAGTTTAGGTTTAATTACCCTTAATTGCATACATTGTTTATAGCGCTACGCAATAAATAATTACGAAGACTAATACGTGCACATCTGGGTTGATTTTTTTCCAGCCGGGCATTGTGTGATCTGTGTACTGATCCTCGTGAGCCTCAGCCTTTTCTGACTAATTATTTTTATTTTATTTTATAGCTATATTTTGATACAAGCAACCTCCCTCCCTCCTTCCCCTCCCCCACTCCTCCCCCTCCCCAAAGCCAAGTGCACCTACCTGTCTCCTCTAACCGGGTCTGAGTCAGGCTGGAGCTGTTGGGGTAGGATTGCACTGAACTGATGTAGGGGTTAGACGAGTGGCTGCTGACCGAGTTGACATAGGGGTAGCCCAGCGGTCTGGAGAAGGACGAAGCTGTGCTGTAGGAGCTGTCAGGCTGAGAGTGGCCCGCTGAGTGTAAACAGTGCATGGAATAGTGTCCGTGGGACATGGGAGAAGGAGACATTTGCTGGCTGGGTGGCCCAAACTCCATAAAGACAGCCTTCCCTGAGACAGGGCTATTAAGACTCTCTGGCATGGTAGTCATGGTCATTTCTTGTCGCTTGGTCTGTGTGTGTGTTCTCTCTTCCGCGTGCCTTTTTGGGGTCTGTTGTGTTTCTCAGGACAGGAAAGAACCCAATTTAAGCGGAACAGGGCTTTTCACTTTCCATTCATAAGAAAATGGAGTTTGTCTCTTTGAAAAGTCTAAGCGTGATGCCGTAGATCTACACAAACTCGCCTAAAAGCTTTGACTCAGCCAAGCCTATGAATATTCATGAGCTGGCGGAGCTGATTGGTCCGCCGTCTTGCATAATCGCTTTGGATTGGTCAAAGGCGCTTGGGGCTCGCCTGGACCCCAGTGAGTGAGACGAGCCGGACTTGGTGAGCCGCGAGTCCCCCGTCCCCCGTGTGTGATCATCTGGAACAGACAACGCCGGGGAGCACAATGAAGGCGGCGGGAGCGAGGCTTACAAGCCAGGGGCGGGCGGCCCAAAGTTACCCCCGGAGAGGAGCCTGCCAGCCAGGGGGCTTCACATCCTCCTGAGAGACCCCAGTGCACCCCCACACACACACTCCCCAGCCCGGACACCCCGGCCTTCGCTGCGTCCTGCTCCTATTAGCAAACAAACGCGCGGAGTCGCCTCGTCTGCTTTAGTTGGAGAAAAACGGCACAGGACGCAGGAGACACAGCAGCTCTCCACGGATCTCTCCTTCCTCGCCCTTCTCTGGCACGAGGGGGTTGTCACACCAACCTCTGCTGCTTTGCTCCTCAGGCAGGGCAGTCCCGGCCCTTCCTGACACACGGGTGAGGAGTGCTCTGCGAAAGGTGGCCTGCGTGTCTCCTCCCAGCAAGACTAGATCCAGTGGATCTTCTTAAAGGCCTCTTGCCACCTGATTTCTACTTTAGCATAAAGGAGCTAGTACCTATAGACAACTGTATGGGTGGGCTAAGCTGCAATTGACACACTGTTGATGTTATGTTTGGTTTAGCCCATAGTTTTTGTGACTATAGGTGAATGGATACACACATATACTCGCAGATCCATAGAAGCAATGCATGCACACACACGCGCATGCATTCTGGACCCACACACAACTATCACTAATATCTGTCACACGGATTTAGAGCATCTCACAAATTATTGTTCAGTTTTTGCTGTCACCTGAGCTGGACCTTCTCAATGTTGTTCCTCCCTAAAGTATCTAAATTGTGCATTGAAACCCAACCTAGGATGAAAACTTCCGTGTAGGTGCGTGGTGACAAGGTGTGACTTTGGAGATCCTGCTCAGAAAGCCTAGGCTGAATCCCAAATTACTTTGTTAGATAATTAGAAAGTGTTGGTAATTATTTCTTTCATAATTTAGTGGCGTGTGGCTGTAACAGGAAAATGATCTTGTGAAAGTTCACACGTGCAGATGTATTAGTTACTGATTCACTTGATTAAATGCTAGTCTCAAGTGCTCTGATCCACAGCTGAAGGCGGCCCTATTAGCATAACACTGATGTTTAATTTTCATACGCATAATTAGCCATATATTTAACACTAATAGCAACATGCAGCCTTTCAGCATTAAACAGCCTGGGATTTGATCTGGCCTGAGCTGAACTTTCTCGGTTACACCTAGATTGTCTAGGGTGCGCAGTTATCGCAGAACCCAATCTATGTAATCAAGCACATTTTGGCAAAGGGAGAACACCAATAAAAATGAACGTTCAAAACAAATCCCATTGCTGATGTCGTTACAGATATTAGTGGAGGCTTCTCTTCCCTGAGCTCCTGCAGCTGCTGCTGCTCACGGTATTTCTCGCTCAGGGTATCGGATGGGGGCACAGATATGGCAGGAAGCGTGGCTGGGACTCCGCTAACTCCCAAAATACAATCAGCTCCCTTGGCCGGCGTTTACAAGATGTGTAAACTCTTCAGGCAGTGGTGATGTTTGAAGCAACCAGCTAATGACCGTGCAAGCTGACAAGTCTAAGCCTCTCTGCTCTTTTTTGCTTTAGTGGCTCTGTCGGTTTTAATTGCCCATTTCCTAGCGCCTGTTTTATATCCTTTTTCGTTGCGATGCGTAAAGTTCATTTTCATAAAGTAGCTGCGGATTGGTGCGGGAAGAAGGGGCAACGGTCTATCCCCACATGGACTCCTCTGGCAATCAGCTCTCTCCCCCGTGCTCATCTTGTCAGCCCTGGCGATGTAAGTGATCACTCGAGGCGGGTTTGGGGATCGTGACCGTTATCAGAGATCTAGGAGAGGTGTGATTAATAAGCAATAATTAAGGAATGTCTGTAGTCAAACGGAAGGGAACTGGCTGGGCAGACTGAGTCATTTCTTCCAGACAGCTGCAGATATGTCAACTAACTAAGCAACAAGGGTGTGCAGTTGAGGATGTTCATTGCTAGCTAAATGCGGTGCCTGAGTGTTTTCACATCTGGAACATAGGGATGGATGGATGGACTCCACTCTGTGTACATGGGCGTTAGATTCTGATCTCGGTCACGCCGGTTGACGTTCGGAGTAACTCAGTTGCCTTCACTGTCTTTATTCCGGATCCAGAGTGGTGGTGGGGGGGTCTCAATCTGCCCCATTCTGTTAACCGTGCTCTGCAGAAACGAGCTCAGAATGTTTCCACTGGGGCTGTGAGAGCTGCATGCCCCACACGAGAAAAGAAGCGCAGGCTGAAAAGGCTTCTCTTATCTTCTCTAGTTACTGGGGTTGTGTTTGGTGTGTATCTCGCGCGCGCGCACACACACACGCTCCAACCGGGGTGTGTGTATGTCTAGATCCTCTCTCTTAGTGAAAAATATTGTTATGATTCTCAACCAGACCTGTGCTCGGTTTTGTACCCTTTAGAAGTATGGGACACAAACGCCCACTGCAATGGTACATAACACCTGTCCCTAGATAGCCCGTTTATTTGCGTGGTTCTGAACAAAGGCTAGAGCCATGCTCTCCCATGCAAAGACTCACAAATATTGACTTGTTTGAAAAGTCACTGGGGAGCAGCGGGACAGCCCAACAAAAGTTATGCCTGGGCGTGATGGTATCCAGATGCATTGTGAAGCCCATCCTCAAGCTGAACAAAGTTTGGTGCTAACAAATCGAGTGGAAAATAATGAAATCCGTCTAAGCCTCTTTCATAAAGTCTCCTGAACCTTAGCCTGCGTGGAGTATTTTAAAAACGAGTTGGTGTCCCATACAGCCGAAACGTTTTTACTTTAGTAGTCACCTTTATAATTAGGATTAGAAGTGTGTACCCTAAATACCACCACCTCGGTATAATTGCTACCCAAACAGCTTGTTACCACAGCAGTTGGTAAAATCGCGCAGTCCTAATAAATTTATACTTGGGAAAACCTCAGAGTAAACAGAGACTAAAACAAGATGCTAGACTAATTGCTAGCAATCCGATTACACTTTGAGGGGACAAATCACTCTTTGGTTCAGCATTTTATCACCTGGAAATGGTCCAGCTCTCTCCCTATATTGTATTGTTCGCGGTGATCATCCACCGAGCTGTGCAGAACGCTGCTGCTCACCTTCATCCCCGGACATTGCTGTAAATCGCTAATTGTGTTTTTGTCAAACTAAAGTCAGTTGCCTGTCGCTTTTGAACAGCTCATCCGGGAGGCTGAAATATTACCATCCTCGAGCAATAGTCCAGGCCAATTCAAGCGACTGATTTCATATTTACAACCCAACTGTCGGTAAAGAATAAGAATCGAGAGGAACAAACTGCTCGAGTACTAATTGAAAGCACACACATACAGGAGAGGGTCGTAGGGTATTGTATTGTTTCACCTTTCTACTTTAATATTGAAGGCTGATTCAACATCCCTCACGCACACAGAACTCAGTGGGAATTTGGGGGGATGTATTCTTTGTATTTCATTACTAAATTGTCGTTACTTTTTGTAGGGATTAAACCTTTTAACATGGCGAAATAGCAAAGCGTTTGTCTAAACACAAGCACTGGTAGCCCAACCTTCCTCTTCAGGAAACAAAATCTATTTCCCAAGTACATTGTATTATAGATTCCACGTCTTCTTGGGATCGATGCCTATTTAACTTCTGGGTACTAGTAAAGTTGTCTGATTTATCAGTTGTACAGGTTTCAAGGACCAGCTATCTTCCAAATTAATCGAAAGTACGACCGTGCAGTACCTAAAATGTCACTTTGCATGGCTAAAAAAAGCCCTTTACAAGGCTCCAGGAGTAATAACTGTGCTTTGCCAAAAACGCTGTAAGAAACGAAGAGCGTTGACAGCTTTTTGTGTTGCAGAAAAAAACAAACAGCAGAAGAGCAAAATCTAGTAGAATTCGGTTAACTTGATTCCCCCCACACAAGTCAATACACTCCGGGCTGGTAAGAGGCTAAGGGAAGCGGCTCGCAAAGTGAAGGCAAGTCAGTTATCAGTAACACAAACAGTTTGGCGTTGCCGTTGGGCTGGTGGCAGCTTTGAATGCCACTTGTCTATCTCTGCCATTGCAGTGCCCGGGCTGGGGATCTGCAAGCGCAGCACCAGCACCCCGTGTTTTAAAATACCCAGTTCAAAACACTTCCACAGTCGGGCAGGGTGATTAGCCCGACTAATGGCAGATCAAACCCCTAATCTGCAGGACAGGTCCGGCCTGAGATTTTAGCAATTCATCTTGGAGTTGTGCTGCTGGATTAATGATTCGTTATCAATATTCATGGGATCAGAACAGTTGCACTGCTTATTAAAAGTCTAAACTGCCCCAAATAAGCAACCACCCGAGGGGAAGCTGGGATCATCTAACTAGGAGTCCAGGTCCTGAAACCCACTTCTTCGTTTTTGCTAAACGTTCAAATGTGCGGAATGAGTTTCCTATAACTGCAGCTGAGATCTTTAGAAAAACTAATGCCCAGTGTAACAGGGGCAAGCTGGCGAATTCTACAGCCAGGGCGATGGTTGATCTAACAAGGGAAAGACGCTTTTTAGCTCACCCGGAATCTCGTTTTCATCACTTTTTTCTAGTGTGAAAAAAAAAATTAAGTGAGCCAAGAGGGCAGAGAGCAGCTTGGCAGGACCGCAGGAGGAACAGGATCTCTGTGTCGGATAGCACACACGCCACATTTCGGAAATTAAGTATTTGAATTTATTTATTTAGTTTTCCTACTAGCGTAGATCACAAGCTCGGGAAATAGCAGTGTGCTAATCACACGAAGGGAAGTTGTTCCGTAGCTCTCCACAGTTCAGATATCATAGGAAACTACCATTTCCCTCTGTCTTCTCAATTGCATGTACTAAGTATCATCCGATATGTGTTTGTCCAGTTAAGCGTCTGGAAGCAGGAGTAATAGCTTTGTGTGTCTGTCCCCTTCCCCCACTCTTCATACTCAAGAACTCAAACTCTTCTTGCTTTTAGAATGGGCACGGGAGCTTCAAGATTTACACAAATCAACCGATTAGTATTAAATACTTATCAGACAATAATCCGCCGTATGTGTCACCCCCATTATGCCCTAAAAACTGTCCAGTCCATTTCCTCTAACGAGCCACGGCACCTATTCCTCGTCCAAGTTCCAGAAACCTCCTCTGGGTTGGTAAAGCTGATAGACATTCCAGGCGCACAATAAATTCAGCCACCTCTTCATCCATCTTTAAGATTCTTCCAGTACTTCAGTAAGGATTTCTGCTCCCCCTGATGTAATGACAATGGTATGCTCAAACTGGGCTGATCTGAAATACACAGTTAGCAATTATTAGGGGCCAAAGGTGGCTAGCAGTGCCTATGAAACTCACGCATTCCTTCCGGCTGTCAGTGATCAATTCCACAGTTTAAAATATATAAGAAGTAAATTCAGGCACCTTTTATTGTCTACAGAAACTGCAGTCCATTTATCCTCTAGGATCTTAAATTCAGGGGATCCTTCCATTATTATTGGCTCTGTAATAGGGAGAAAAAAAAACACGTTTTCTAAACTGGCCACAACACATGGTTGTCCTATCCCTGACAAGAAAGAGTCCCAAAGGTAGAGGTTTTTAAATTGTATTGCTACACTAACATAAGAACTAAAGAGGAGGAAGTCTGACGTTACTCATTTATTTTGTTCCTGAAAGACTAAAGAAGGGCATTTTAATCAAGCTTTAATTAAGACCCCGTGGATAATAACCAAAGCACCAACCACTCTTAAAAACAGCAGATAGTTTTTAAATATTTGAATTTTTAAAAACAGCCTTAAAATGTTCATTAAATGAGCAAAACAACAATTTTCTTATTTCCCTCTAATTGCTGCGCCATTTAGGCACACAGTGAGAAGAGGGTTCCCCCCCCTTAAGCTTTCTATGATTGGTATTTAGCACATTCAACCTTCCAGGGAAAGGATTCTGACTGGTTAGCTAGGATGTAATACATCAAAAACCACACAACAGTTCCTGTCATGAAGCAAATGACATAATAGTCACCAGATAGCTTGGTGCTAAAAGCAGTGCTTTGGTAACAGACTTAGATTTCTGCAAAAGGAGCTCCCAAATGGATACGTCGTTACACTGCAAAAATATGGATCAAATCTATTATTTAATAAGATTTTTTGGAGGATTTTCCTCTCCCAGATCTTATCAGTTGGCACCTATTTCCACGAATTATTTCACAAATGGAAATTTAAAGAATATTTTCAATCTCCTTCCCATGGGATTAGCCTAAACGAAATCCCCAAATCTGAAAAGTAGATAATCAAAGAAAGAAAAGGTAGGGATGTGGTTTTAAAAAAGAAACCAAAAGAAAAACATTCACAACAGTTACTAACCTATTGTAAACGCCATTCCCTCCTCCATTAACAAATCACTGTCATTTTCTACAAAAGAAAACAAAAATGCTTTTATGGTGGGTGGGTTTTTTGTTTGTTTTTTAAGTAAATATAACCAGCACTTGCTTTAAAAAAACCCTTTTTTGTCCCGCAGGTACCATGTAAGGCAATTCCCTTTAAACATTAGAGGAAGGCCTTTAAAATAATCTTCCCAAACTCGAAGTAAACCAAACCAGGTATAAGATCTGCAAGATCACTCTGTTATGCACAGATGAAACTATTCTGAGCTCTAAGTTCAGCTCATTTCTAGGGGAATTACAGAATTTTAAAATTTAATCAGTACACTATTTTTTTTGTTTTGCAATAAACTTTGCCAGTTTCGATCAATTTATGACTATCGTGAAGAAAACTAACAAAATAGAGACTATACTTATATTGCAGAAGTGACAAAAAGTCCTGTGGCACCTTAAAGACTAACTAAAATTTTAGAGCATAAGCTTTCGTTGGTTAATACCCGTGCATCCGACGAAGTGGGTATTAGCCCAGGAAAGCTTATGCTCTAATACTTTAGTTAGTCTTTAAGGTGCCACAGGACTCTTTGTCACTTCTGCAATTCCAGACTAACACGGCTACCCCTCTGAGTCTATACTTATATTGATTTTTAATCTTTCTGGCTTTCAACACGTTCTCTGTCGTTCCTGAAGAACAAAACTGACTATAAAGGGGGAAAGCCTGCAGGTAAAGTTGCATTTGATCAAACGGAAAAGTTTAGCCGATTCTTATTCTTTTAATGGAGTCTTTTGTTGCAAAACAAAACCCGGACATTAACAAATAGATTTGGCACAGGATAGGTCGTCATCTAGGGACGGGGTTTCAAACGCAGCTTCAGGAGAGAGACTCGCCCAGGCCCTGCTTTCCCGCTTGCCGTCTATTGCGCTATTATTTGGTGGTGTTATCTTCTATCCATGCTCCGCAAGTAACACCTCGCCAGTGTCCTCCTAAGAGAGCCGCCCGCAGAGGGGAAGTGCTTTACCCCGACTCAGAGACACTGAGCTGTTGAGCTTCCGCTGGGATCTCCCGGGAGGTTTCAAGTGGCCTTGCACAGAGTTTGCAAACGGCACTTGAAGGCCTCGCAGAGCCTCGCGTGTCTTCAGCCCGGCCTGTCTTCTCCCCGCGAAGCCTCTCTCGTGCTCAGGTGTCTGGGGCGAGGCTGGCCCAGGGGAAGGTGCGGAGAAGGGCGGACACTCGGCCAAGGCTGAGCACTGCGCGCCGGTCACCGCTAACCCCCAGGCCGCGCGGAGTCTGGGCCCGCTCCCGGTGAACTCTACGGCAAAGCCCTTGTCTATTAATTTCAATGGGCGCCGGGCCCGCCTGACCTGGGGGGGAAGGGGCGGGGCGTATCCCCGCGCCAGTGCCCAGGAGACCGCGGGCGGCTGGCTGGGCCGTGCAGCGCCGAACTCACCGCAAAGGTCCAGGCTGCGACATCAGCTGTGAACGGGGCGGGGGTGGGGAATGAAGCTTAACAACAGTCAGCGCTTTGAAAGCGGGGAGGGAAAGGCCACCAGAAAACAGCCCTGGAGCCCGCTGGGCTATTGCTGCGGCGGGGGGTTGTTTTTATTAATTTTAACTTTTCTTCCCAAGTCATCCCAGTGCCTTCCAACCACCCCCGCCTGGGAACCCGCAGCAATCCCGTCACGTAACTAATAGGGAAGGGGGAGAAGAGCTACTGCAGTCCCAGGACGGGTCGATGGCCATGACCCCTGGGCATGGGGGGCTCGGGTTTTGCAGCTGGGTTGCGTTGAATTCAAATACTTGGTAGGATTCCTGTCTAGCTCACAATGGACTTTTCTTACCATGATGCCAAACCTCAGGGTGTCCATGGAAGTAAGATCCTATTCCATGCCCAACAAAGTAGGGGCAGACTCGGAAATCATTCTGCTGCGCTATGCGGCTTTAGGGGACACCAAACATAAAACAATAAGAGACAAAAAGAGACAAAGCCCATTTCCAATAGACATCAGACCCTCGCAAACCCCGCGTCTCGGAATGTGTCACACTCACAAACGTGTCAGCCCCGAGCTGCAGCAGTTACACTAGGATCATTCCAGGCACGATCACAATATATATTTGTAACGCAGTGTGTGTGGCACGTGATAATCTCTTTGGCGTGTAACACAATGACACATTCCCACCGTTAGTGGCGGCTCCTCGCGGAACTCTTTATATGCGGGGCGGAGTCCAGGTAGACATAAGCCCCGCCCACAATTCCTAACTCTACCCACAATCAAAAAGAAGCCGGGGGCAGGGGTGGGAATTATCAGCGGTGGAAGAAGGAACCATGTTGCTAGTGCAATTGTCATCGTTAGGCTTCATCTGCCTTATACCAATAACTAGAATCTGGCAGCTCAGGGCTATTGGTTCCGACCCTCTCCATGGCCTCTGAGTGCTTGGTCAGTTTATAGTCCAGAGGGTTGTCTTGGCAAACAAGTGTGCTAGAATCTTAGCTGTTGTAAATAAAACTAAATATATAAATTGAGGCAGGGCTACCAAATAAACAAGACTCCCCTATACCACCAAGCAGCAGTCTGAACCCCGCAGCAGATGTGGGAAATGCACACGGAAACAGTTGTTTGGACTCTGCAAAAATATTTGTAAATGTGTGTGTAAAGTGCAAACAGATTTTTGCGGGTCATATTTGGGGACTATCAGTCTGTGGCCCTTTACAAAAGTTACAAGTCCAGCAAATGTATGTAATGCTAATTAAACTTAGTCTACCTATTTCTAACATGTCCATAATCACAATATCTGGACACCAGAACATCAGTTAGAGCTGAAATAGGGCCAGATAGCTCAGCTGCTCTCTATAGGTCTCTTTCTAAGGTAGGCTTGTTCCCGGTGGTGATCTTTCAGAAAAGACATGGCTAGGCTATTCTGCAGTCCCCATTATCTGTCTCGGGAAGGCCTGTGCAGTTTTACATTGCATCCAAAAGATGAGGCATTTGGGATGAACCTGCTCTCAGGAGGCATACGATTCTATAGCTAAAGGCTCTTCTTCAAAAATGCCCTACTCCAATCTCCAAAAGTTTCAACCTAGGGCTATAGATTTTCCTTTGCTCACAACTACTTGTAGAGAGAGAGAGGGTCTTCTCAGGTCGCTATGCTTTCAGAGCTTTAAAGACTAGAATCAGAACCACAAGCAGAGCCTTTACAATCACCAGCCTGAGTTACTGGGAAAGTCAAATTACTCTAGGTATCAACATTATCTTAGACCTCCAAATACATCTTTATCTTATTGAGATCGCCCAAGATGGCAGCTGTGCTCATCTATATCACTTCCATCCAATTTCTGAAACCAGACAGGAATACTGTAAAGAACAAAGGATTAGTTTTACACTTAAAAAATGTCACCTAAAACACTGAAAAGCTGAATTTGTTGGTTTCAAATCCAGTCGACTTGGTTGTTTCTGTCAATATGAAAGGTAAATACTTAAGTACACTGCTAAATGCTTTCCTATAGAAGCTGGGATATTCACACATTTGTGCATCACAGGCTGTTGCTAGAACTGAAGTAAGTGGTGTAATGCTGCTGTAAAACAAGTGTAACAGGGTGGAGAATCAGATCAATGGTAGTTAATAATGTTACAAAGCTAAAATCTAAAATGGATGCTTGAGCAGGTTCCATATGTTAGCTAGCACCTGCCTTCCAAGCTAACAAGCATGTCTGATAGTATTTCATTTGATTTTGAAGGGAAACAAAGTCCTCAGTTTAAGATATCCCCAATTTCTTTAAGACTCTTCTAATTATTGGCAGAAATGGCTAGTAAATGGTACAAGATCTGGGCTTCACTCTGCTAGGATTTTTATCCCATGAAGTACACAATTTAAATAACATTAAAAAAATAATGTAAGTTAGAGATGGAAAAGCCCTATAGGATGCATCTCGGATATGGCAAAGGCCAAGGATGACGTGGAAAGGAATTAGAAAATTACAGTTTATTTACTAACATATAAAGAACAAAATGTGAACTGGTGTGAGTTGTAGAAAACCAGAATTAGTGCAACACAAGCAACACTTAATGTAAGGATGAAATATTTTTAAACAATTACCCTAGGGGAGAGGAGGGGAGGAGTGGAAGACCATTCATGCAACATTGGCAAGCTTTTGTTCCACCTCTATTTTTCTTCAAGTATGTTGGCCAGTGCAAGAGCAATTCCATTCACTATTTGGTTTTGCCTGCGTCCCTCTTATACCATCCAAAGAGGTTGATAGAACCCAGGGCCATTTTTTTTAGGCTTACAACTTTGCTGTAGGATTTCTTTTCAAAACTCTTCTACCACAGAAGAAGACTATGTATGGCTATCTAGAAGCCACGTCATCTAAGTACCAAAACTAATTATCTTCATCTTGGCATGGAAAGCTCCAGTGTGCACCACTCACCTAGCCCCTGAGAATAATTTCAACACCAAGAATTTAGAAGCAACAACAGTTGCTTTGAGGCATCAAAAGCAGGAACACCATGACCATCATCATGGGAAGACAAGATTGAGACAGTTTTCCTTCCCCATACAAGAAAGTAGTCCTTGTGCACTGCATTGATTAGTTCTGCCTCTTCCTTGCTCAAGAGCATGAAAACAACTCTATTATCTTCATTACTTATGCTATTACAGTCTGATCAAAACAGGGATCTTTGTGCTCATATATATTTGACATTTGCACTGAAGTACTCAGCTGACCTTCCCTCTTCACCCATAGGCAGTGCAGAGTATGGATGTTCTTTACATGACATGTAATGTATCGTATGAACCTGCATTGCTGTACAGAACATCTGTGGAGAAAAAAGCTGTAAGCATAAAACTAAGCCACTTTCTACCAGTTTCTAATATTTGCACTTACATATGATAGCAGCTCACATCCGAGAATTTTAAAATACTACACGTATTAACACCCGTGAGGGGAGATTTTCAGGGTCAGTTTCACATTCATGGAGTTAAGGTCTTGCTAACAAATTGTGCTCCAAAATCCCTGCACTTATTTTTTAAAAATTGCTTTTAGTCTTGATAGTGCAGAGATAACCTTGTAAATATGAACTGACTGTAAACTGATCCAGTGATGTCTTCCTGAGTCAGCAGAGAGCTTGAAACATCGCTCAGAGAGGTGCCCATTTCAGTCAGGGCCCTGTGGGCTCTGTGATGCTGGGGCTGTGGAATTTGGGATTCTTCCCCAAGATACTATGGAACTTGGCATTTTTTGGCATGGAATTCACCATTTGCTGCAGCCTGGGGCTCAATGTTTTGCTTTCTGGCTCCCTGCCCTACCGGAAGTTGCCTGCACTAGCCTCACTCTCTCCAGCTTTCTCCACAAGAGGTTGTTAATCAGACAATGGTGCATGCTTCTGCCACCATTCCATGGCATTAGGCAACAGATCAAGGAGCCAGAAGTGAAGTCAGGCAGTGGAGGTAGCTGAACATATAACTGGTGAGCCAGGCTGCCTGAAGTATATCACTGGCTGCCTAAGAGATGAGCTGTACAAGTTCTCGCTTCTCTTGAGGCACACATGGGGAGAAAGGTCCTGAGTCTGGCTATGAGGATAACATGGCAGAATAAGGTGGGGCAACAGAGCCAGGTGGCCTGGAGAGCACAGAGAAAAAACCTGTTCTTCAAAATAATCCCTATTGAAAATAACCATTGACAAGTTTTACCTCAAAAAGTATTTTCAGCTATGAGCCATAGCTGGGTTAGGGAGTAGGAAGGACAGGAGTGACAACACAATAATTTAATGTTGCAGCAGACTTTAGTCTGGTGGTTGCCATGGAATGTTATCCCAGTGGGCTGCAGAGTGCCCAGGGCCCTGGGTATTATACCTGTTTTACAGATGGCAAAGAGAGGTTAAATATCTAAGGCAAGGTCACACCGCCAGTCAGTAGCAGAACTGTAAGCAGAACTCAGGACTGCTCACTGTGGGCCAGATCCTTCCTCCAGCATGCCTACATAGCAACCGTCTGCACGCAGGTATCACCCTTCCTATGAGTGGTGGGGGAAAGTGGGACATCAGACACCACCAGAGCATCATCTTCCCACAGAGCATCATCTTCCCACAGTTGCCCAAACTATGGAATGCCTTCTGTGAACAGAGGAATCCATTCAGCAGGGTGGGACAGTAGGCAGATACACATCATCCCTCCACAAACCCTACAGAAAAGCTACATGCAATAGAGGCAGGACTGGATTCTCTACAATGCTATAGGTGTTCTAGGGACAAAGGTGGCTGAGGTAAGGCCCAGAGCCCTCCTACCTGAAAGCTGCAGAGCAGGCTCAGGGACTCCAATGCCAATGTGGTAGCATGGATCCCTCGTACAGCTGGTCCCCTGCCTCTAGTAAATCCCTTAAGGTCCTACTCCTGAGGGATCAAGAGGGATCTGTGGCAAATCATCCCTTGCCAAAATGGGGAGAACTTGGAAGTTTCTTTCACCCTCTCTTGAAGGTTCTTCCACAGGAAGGCAGATCTGGTCCAATGCACTGAGCAATCACCAAAGAAACACCACTGAAACAAATACCACTGTAAGCATTTAGAGTGGTACACTCGAGCTGCTTTAGTGCTATGGTGACACAAAGCAGCTGTTAACTAGCCAGTTAAGACAAGTTAAGGCTGCTTCATAAAGCAGTTGGTGAATCTGACCCTCTAATTGTAGATTCCAGTTTCCCTATAAAAAAATTAAAACTTAACTGAAATGGTGTTAAAGAGCAACAACAAAAGACTGAAATTACTAAATAGATCTAACCCGCACTGGTGAGGCAAAAAACCTGCTCTGCAAACAGGGACAAGAATATCAAAGCTATGAAAATAATTCTTGCTTAGGGAGTAATACGAAAGCATAATGTACCTTAGAATTAAACAATAATCATATTTTTCTTTACAATATTATTTGTAAACTATGGTTATTAAATGACATTACTATTTTTTGCACACTCTTAAAGAGACATCACTAGTTTAAATCATATTTGCTCATGAAGAAAATATTTATTTTGAATGCTACAATATAACCTCATTTGGTAAATTACAAAATCCAACTGCAAGCTTTTAAAGG
Source organism: Dermatemys mawii (assembly GCA_007922305.1). Classification (NCBI taxonomy): domain Eukaryota; kingdom Metazoa; phylum Chordata; order Testudines; family Dermatemydidae; genus Dermatemys; species Dermatemys mawii. The sequence continues at coordinate 22,990,516 of ML677340.1, forward strand.
TATTTTTCTCAAATAGTAATCTTAGATTGAGGGAATGCATAAATTCAGGGATTCCCTTTAATGACAACGAATGTTGAAGTATAATTAGTAATATTTTTGAAAGCCAACAATTGTTTTTTGAAAGAAAGGTACATTTTGGTTTCAAACTGGAACACAAATTACTGTATTTTTCTTACAATAGTGTTGAACTTTTATTTGAGGTTCTCTGTTTCTGAAAAGCAGACATGATGGATTGAAATAAAAGATAATTTATTGCAATGCTTACTTTCAAGTGTAGAGAGAAGCAGTATAATTGTAATTTACAGTAGCTGTCAAGGAAAATCTATCACAGATGACATTAAAATGACTTATTTTGCCTGAGCCACTTATTGTTTAAATGTGCATAATCTGATAGAAACAGATTTTTTAAAATCTGCTTTATATTGTTCTAAATTAATATCAAAACATATACTTATGAGTTAAACATTTAAAAACCACATATTAATACTTTCATCACTGCAATTTTTTCCTATGCATTTGAAGCTGGTTTATTTAACTATGCCACATTTACATTGTTTGGATCTATATATTCACAACACTTTCACATATCTAAACTCACTATATAGCAACTACACTATATACTTGTATAAAAACTATAATTCAAACTATGTTTAATCTTAAAGAAAAGCATCACAAAGAGTATATAAGAAAATAAAACACGAGGGCCCAATCCTGCTCCCTCTGAAGTCGATGGGATCTTTGCCATCAATTTAACTGGAAGCTTAGCAAAGGATTAGCAATTGCTAGGCAAAGGAAATTGATCCATTCATGTAATGTTTTTACTTGCAAGTTTCAGCTGATGACACTGAAGAGCCACTATATACACTATATATTCAATTTAAAACATAGAATTTCTGAGCCACTGCAACAAAGAATATACTAAATTATGCAAATCCATTCAAATACACGTACATCCATCCCAAATAATCATATATTCTGCTTATTTCTGGTACATATGATATGTTATGCAAATCTGCTTTATAGCAAAAGTTGGGATGAAGGATGTCTAGACACATTTCCATTTTGATGGGTCCGAACACTTCTAGCTTTAGGTTTTTGCTTACAGGTATTTATATTATATATTTTTCCACTGAACTAAGATTTATACTGTATATGTGAATGTAAAATGACAAATATACAGAAAAAAATGATGATTCAACATATCAGGACATTCATCAGAGTCAGTTTTAGAGTAGTTTTAAACAAAACAGCACATTAAAATAGTCTGCGCAATAAAATCTTTTTAAAAAAGTTCATGATCTGTTATTTTATACGCAGTTTTGAACAAGCACTAGTTCTGATTAATTTGCTTTTCAATGGAGCCTTTGCATCCATATTTACACTCTGTGAGAAAACTGACCTCTGCATCAACACAGCGAAAAATCCAATGTCACTTTCAATTCTGCTCCTCTTTTTTTTTAATATAGCTAGAATTAATGTAGTGAATCTGTAATGAAATGCATTATCTTGCATGGAGATTTATCAGATTTTCCAACTGAATGCCATGCTTTGCTAGCACTAGCTGGAGTTCACCTGCATGTTGGTGTAGCGTGTGGCTCTTTTTTGTGAAGAGTTAAGTTGAACACAAAAAAAGGGAACAAAGGTCAGCACCCAGCCGCCACTTGAATGTGAGATTTTTCTTTTTATTCCCCTTGATGTATACTAGGCTCTGTGTTATTAGTCTTAATGATGGAAAATTGTAGTGTTGATACAAATCTTTTTTTCAAAGTAGTAGGCGGGAGCTCCATTTGTTAGTAAGTTTTTTTGTGACTAAAAGCCACGGACAGTACATTTATGTAGCAGTAAAAGGCCTAGATGCTCTTTCCATAGCAGAGCTAATTATTCCTACTGTGACCTTACTGATCTACCCTGTTCCTAGTACATCTCATCTGCACGCCTGTTCCTCTGTGTAGATGGTGTCAGAGAATATGAAAAACCCTATAATGAAACCATTTTCATGATGGAGAAAGGCTACTGGAGTTGCACTTGCTACAAAGAGGCTCAATTATATGAGTAATTGTGATAATTTTCTACATTCATAGCCTTCAATGGGGAAAAAAAGAATGAGAGCCACAAAGGAAAATTACTTTAACAAGAAAGTACAGAGAGTAAAAATGGAAGAAGAGACAAAAAGGGGGGAAAAATAACCAGAAAAAAAAAGTTTAAAAAAATAGATCTGGAGGGAGGAATAGCAAGACAGTGAGAACAACAGAAATGCTCAAAAAGCCTATGTGCAGCTGTGTTGCACAATTAAATTGAATTTTTTTCTGCAGTTGATGAATGTGACTACTGCAAATGTGCCTCTGTAGTTAGCTATCATTTGTTGTTCCGTGACAGGAAAAGGATAATTACCTCTCAGAGAGAATCAAAGGCTGACATGCCCTTTAGACACAGCCATGAATGCAGAGCTCGATAGAATGCTTGAATAAGAATCTAGTGTTCTGTGCCCCGTTCTACTCAAGAATAAATTTTGTTAAAATGCAAAAGCACCACCAGTAAATCTGTTGAACCCTAGGTGTTCAAAAATATGAGGTGCCTCTATAGACTCATCCCATTTGCAAAAATAAAACTACATTTTGAATTCACTTCTATTATATTCATGGACAGTAAGATAGTGAGATATGCATTAAATTTCTTTTCCCAGTAGGGGTCTGATTCAACATTTCCTATGAAAGAACAGAAAGACACTATCCTTTTTCCCCAGGCTAGTTAGCCTATAATTTAAAACTGTCAAAAACACAATTTTGTAGAAAGTCTTCAATAAAAGCTTCTCAGATATAACCCAAAGAGGTTTTACTAAAGTTTGATTCAGACTCTGTTACAATATTTTTAAAGCTATAAATACACCTAACTGATATTTTGCTGCTCTCTTTTTTTCCCCTTGAAGTATTTGAAGATTTACAAAGGAAAAGAAAAGGCCGCATCTTTTCAAAGTGACTAAGGATTGCAGCTTTTAAGCAATCAGAATGCATGCAATAGTTTGTCATATCTATTAATATTCACAAAAGTATCAGTGAGGTACATGTTGAGGAAAATGTATATGACGTGTCTATTTAAAAAAATATTTGTTAAAAAAAAATCTAAGAAATAGATACATTCAGAAATAATGACATAATTTAATTCATACCAACAAGAACAAAAGCAAAGATGACTTTTATATAAAATAACAAATGCAAAACAGGAAAACCTCTTCAAGTGGATGCTCTTTCTTTTATGATATTTATATGCACTCTGGTTTGAAAGGTAAGAATTTCCTCAGCTAAATATTTTTGTACTTTTTTAGCAAAGTGACTTATTGATGTTGACTAATTCCTTTATAATATTATTTGCTATACAACAAAAATAATGTGGATTTTTAAACTTCTTCCAGTGATTCTATTAAATATGTGATGTTTCAGGTAAAAATAATTTAAAAAGGGAATGGAAAACACTACAAATCACACCTCTTAATCTAAAACCACAGCAGTCTGATAAACAGCTTTGAGTCTTTCTACAGGTATCTTTGCTGACCCCAGTGTAATTCACTTTTTAAAATCTTTCTTATTCAAGGAACAACATTATAGCCTGGCAGTTCACATACTGATATCAGACTGAAATGATGGTTCTGAATCATAAAACATGTCATCAGCTTTATACCAAACCACCAATAACCTTTGTCCCACTTGCCAGCCCTCCCTTTACTTGTCAGTATAAGGCTTACCTGATTGTGTTTCCAATTACAGAGAAGGGAGTCCCTGGTCTGCAAGATGCAATTGCTTCATCTCTACATTTCCTGGCAACCTCCACTAACTTTTGACCAGATTTATCCACATTGCCCACCAAAAACGTTTCAGAAGTGTCACCATGGTAGCCATTATAATATACCTAAACACATGTAGAAATGTAAAGACATTTTCTTGTTTTACATTGAGAAATAGATCTCCTGTTAACCAAATTCATCCTATCTATTTTAACAGACGGGTTTTCTTTTAGGTCACCTTCAAGCTCAATTTGCAAAAATAAGGTAGAGGAAATAAAAGATTAGAAATTAAACAAAAAAATGCAAGTTTGAGGTACAATTGTAATAATAAATTATATGTAAAACTCTTCAGTTTGATGTCTAGGGCTGACCATTTGAACAAATACTAGAAATGCAAAAATGGAAGACTCTAAGAGCCCCAAATACACAAACAATTAAATTCATTTTAATCTACAGGAAGTGAGGGTTTGTCTTCACTACTAGGGTAAGTTGAACTAAGTTTTGCTACTGCAGCTGTGTGAATAACGTAGCTGTAGTCAATGTAGCTTAAGGGGTCTTCGCTACGGTGCATCGACAGGAGACGCTCTCCCGTTGATTTACCTTAATCTTCTCAGGGAGCTGGAATACCAGGGTGGACCGGAGAGCGCTCTGCCATTGATTTAGCAGGTCTTCACTAGCAGGGGCACAGCCAGGTTTGAGCGGCAGGTTTGAGCAGAGCAACCAACAGAAAAAAAGGCATCACCAAAAAAGAGAGGCGCCACAAAAAAAAGGCACAGCCAAAAAAAAATAATGTGCCACTTCCACTTTCCTACAGCAGAAAAAAAAAATTTACCTGGCAGGGCTGCCGCCGAAACGCCCCCATTGGAGAACGTGGTGATGTGCGTATGGTCGCCGAAATGCTGCCGAAAGAAGTGGAGCCCTTTCAGCAGCATTTCGGCAGACGGATCTGATTCGCCGCTTTGTTCTTTGGTGGTGGTGCTTCGGTGGCAGCTCCAAGAATTCCCCTGCTCCAGCCAACCGGTGAGCACAAAAGGCGCCACTTTTCAGAACCTGGCCTCAGGGGAAGTCGCCGCTCGCCCTGATCCCCCGCAGCTACGCTACTGTTCACTAGACCCGCTAAATCGACTCCTGCTGCATCGATTGCAGCAGCATGATCTCCCTGTAGTGAAGACCAGCCCTTAGAAGAATTGACCTTCATGTCAAAGATGTGCAAGAGGTGGGAGTGGGTCTGAGGAGGATGAAATCCATTCCCCAAAACAGGGCCACGGTGCAGGGGCACAGCACAGCCCTCTCAAAAATTCTACACCATCAAACAGACTGGGATAGTAGCTTCTGTGGCTGCTCATCTCATGCCACCTGCCTGTATAATGTATGCTGGTGCCACTGGATTGACATGATTGTAGATCCCATGGCTTCTCTAACCTGAATGCCTTCCTACATACTGGCTTATGCAGTGCAGAGACTCAATTCACAGCATACAGGGGGTGCTGAGGCTGTCCTTAAACCTGGTGTTAGTGTCTGGGAAAGCCTTTTATTGGCTCCGCAGCCAAATGGAATTTTAACATATATATTTAAGAGACTGATTAGAAATCCAAACTACTATAAACTACTATACACCATTTCCATGGTTTAATTGAAGAAGAAAAAGGAAAAATGTAGCTCTGGCACTGTGAAGTTGCACACAACAAAAATGCAGCATTCTGTTAGATACACAAAACCTCTACCTTTTTGACTATGCAATTATGCACTGTTCTTCAGCAGCAACATAGATTTTGAACTACAGCAACCTATACATTTCTCTACAAACACAGGAAAACCTCACTCTTTTACTATAAGAACACAAGAACGTCAGAATGCCATACAGAGTTAGACAAAAGGTTCATCCAGCCCAGTATCCTGTCTACTGACAGTGGCCAATGCCAAGTGCCCCAGAGGTAGTGAACCTAACGGGTAATGATCAAGGGATCTCTCTCCTGCCATCTATCTCCACCCTCTGACAAATAGAGGCTAGGGACACCATTCCTTACCCAGCCTGGCTAATAGCCAATAATGGGCTTAACCTCCATGAATTTATCTAGTTTTCTTTTAAACTCTGTTATAGTCCTAGCCTTCACAACCTCCTCAGGCAGGAGTTCCACAGGATGACTGTGCGCTGGGTGAAGAACTTCCTTTTATTTGTTTTAAACCTACTGCCCATTAATTTCATTTGGTAACCCCTTACTTTCATTTGTTGAAGTCTTAAGTAGTCTTGTAATGTGGTATTGCAGCTCCACAGTACTTAAGGCAATAATGTAACTAAAAGACTATTCAAAATTTTCCTGTGCATGTGTAAAGGACAATTTTAATTGCATATAACTTTGGTGTTATATCTTTTTCTCAAATTTAGTAGACAATTATTCTTCAGAGACTAACAGTTCAATGCTTAAAGTTCTGCTTGTGAGCTATTTGTGAAAGAAGATTTGTGACACTTTTTTTAATGGCCAAGTATTCTTAGCCCACTCCCAAATTCAAAAAATGATGATATTTTTATCACACTTTTCTGCAAAAAATATTATACTCAAGTGAGACATTTTTTAGATATATTTATGAGTGAGTGGTAACAGGGTTATAATGAAAGCTGAATTTTAGCAGAAAGATCCCATCCTGCGCTCACTGGCTCCAATGAGAGTGGACTCAATCCCTTAGTTATACACCTTTTTCTGCCAGTTAAGAACATCACTGGAGCTTTTCATTATGTTGTTATATATTATAGGAAAGATTTTGTTCTAGCAGGTTCACTTTTAATCAGATCAGATCATTTTTAGTAGAACAACTCTCAATCTATCAGACACAAAACTGTAAAAAATCTGACCATAACCATGTCAGAAAAATGAGCACAATTATAATTGAATATGGAGGGGTTGATCCTGCAAGCTCTGCATGACTTTAATAAGAACTGCATGCACTAAAGGCTTGGAGGATTGGCACCTAAATTAATGAAGCAGGACTCATCTAATACTATCAAAACAATTTCTTAAATACAATTAGGGTTTACTACAATCCACTTATCACAATTACATATTTTTGACATTAATAAATTATAATAATGGAAAGTAAGATATGCTAGTTCTATAACAGCCAGTGCTAGAGCTAAGATGTAGGACACGACACTTGACAATGGATGGTTGAGAGCTGTAGTATGTTGGTGAAACACAATGTTTTTGTTTTTAGAATTCTTCTGAAAATTTAAGGGCAATGTGATTTAAGTCAATAAAATGCTTTTATATTTCATCTCTGAAATTTCACACACCCACTTGTGTAAAATACATTTAATTTTTTATTCCCAGATAATCTGCACTCACTGTGAAGTATTTACATTTATAGCTGGCAGATTATTATGTGATCATTTTATAGATCCTGTACACATCCATAAACAAATTATTGTAGAATGTCTACTGTAACTCTACTGTTATGTCCATAATAATTGTTTCCATCTGTGAAATGTCTCAGTTTTTCTCATTAAAAATAAACTAATAGGTCAATTATAAACACTACAAAGCCATATTTTTTTCTCAGACATATTGGAAATGAACAATTACCAAACACAATGTTTATTTTCAGTTATATATATCACACACACAAAGATAGGCAGCCAAAGACTCATGAGCAATGTTCCCATAACTGTCATATTCTTGGATATCTGCAAGATTTATTTTGTTTTATGAGGTTAAACAGAAGAAAAACTCACAGTATTTTCAAAAATACCCATCTTATTTAATCAAATGTTAGTTGAAAAGAAGAGTGGAGAAAGCAAAGAAAACCAGGTATAAAAATGCTTAGAACAGTCACTGTGGAAAATACCTGTATGAATGTGAATTTTATTATTAATCTAAGGAGTCAATGTTATCTTTGGAGGCAATAATAAAGAAAGAAGAGGCCAGATTCTCTCAGTTACTGTAAACAGACGTAATTTCACTGAAGTCAGTGAAGCCACACCAATTTAAATCAGTGAAGGATTAGGGCCAAAAATACATTTTGAAGGATACAGATCACTCTATGTAAATCAAATGGAATAAATCCCTACAGCTAGAAAGTGTAGGGTAAGGTGAAATGCAGTAAAATAAGTTAAACAACCCAGTACAGGATCACAAGTGAATGGTATAATGGGGCAAACGTTCAAGTTGGCTAAATATAATGTAAAGCACTATCTAAAAAGCTTTAAATGCGAGGTCAGAGTTATGGCACTTTAGAGCTGCTCCCACTTCTGCCAGAGGTGAATTTGGCCCATGGTAAGCAATATCAAACTATCGGTACAGATAAGTGTATCAGGAAATTCTTTACTGGTTAAAAAAAACTTTCCCTTACAAAACGTTTCTTTATTCTATACCATTTATTATTGTAAACTAATGCTTAGAATTCAGGAATACATTTGTGTATATAGAAATAAATTGCCAAAGCTTTGGGAAACTTACCGCAGGGGGACAAAAATAAGAACTATAAAGCATGATTAATTCTTATTTCAATAAATGAAAATACCAAAAAGCATCACAATTAGGTTTTCTGTTTCCATATTATCTTGTTCTAATGCTAATTTGGGCAGCCTTTATTTAAATGATATAAGTGACCATTCTGTGAAAATGTTAAGTCAACAGTTATATCACACTATCTGTTTGTGAGTAAAGGGTTCAAGGCTCTTATACCAGAAATGGAACACAACACTATCTTCAGGGATTTTAATAAATGTAGGGAACACTGCTAGCAAAAGAGTTGCTGTCCAAATAGACTGACATACACAGGCCAATGTAGCCTCTAATGACAGAGTAAGATAATGACAGGCCCCACTCAAAATCAGCAGGAAGAGGAAGATCAATCTTGGCAGAGTGAAGGAAAAATGCTGGCTTTCTTCATGTTAGCTCATCTCATACATATCTGTCTTCAGCTGCTGCCCAGTACTGTGGTGCTCTGCATTAACTACACAGTGGATCAATAACAATTACACCTTCTCAAAAACATGACACATAGCAGGATTGGGTTGACATTTCACTTAGGCCAACATTGATCTCAGTGCATCTGATTCCAGCCCTAAATTCAAGTCAGGCCTGGGTCTAGTTGGAATAAACACAGAGTTAAAAACAAAAAAGGAAACCAGCTGCTTGTGCCTTGGCTTAGAAATAAACAGCACATCCATCTGTGCAGTCCACATTTTCAATCTACTGCTCTTCCTGTTGCTACTAGCAATTGTAAAGTTGATCAAAGACTATTTTTTATATGAATTACTCACTGTGACATCAATGTTGATAATATCTCCATCCTGAAGAGGTCGACTGAAACATAAACAGACAAAAAAAATAATGGTGACAGACAGTTCTCAACAAAGGGAATATAAGAACAAACACCTAACGACACACACACACAAATCTGGGGGTGGAGAGGGGAGAAGATACTTTTTGGTGGTGGAGGATGGAGACAAAGGGAATAACCTTTTCTAATCTTCAGCTCTTGCTACTTAAAGAACAAGCACAGATGAATATAATGTAATAACAAAAAAACAGACAGAAAATATTATCAGTGTCTGAAAATCTACCACTGTACTTACTCTAGTAAGCTGATTTTACTTTCTGAGCAGCCTAGTGTACTGCTAATTATAAAAATTTACATCAGTTCAAATGTCTTTAGTTCCTTAAACTACATGTATTTTGCTGAAAAATTAGAAACATTTATTGTATTGTATTTTTTCAGACTTTAAACTCTGGAGGCATTACACCACAATTTATGAGTGTCATGACAAACTGTCAATTATGTCTTGATTATTATTAAACAAACTCCCAAAGTGCCCATCACCACAGTATTGTAGCATATTATGCAGCTACAATAGGTTTATAGGTGTTTTTTAGCTAAACTGAAACATGTTTAATATTAACCTCTAAATTATGTACATTAATGTAACATTTCTGTTTGCAGTGGTAAAATGTGTGTTATTAAGGGAATACCTGTCAGGAATACCATGACATACCACGTTGTTCACAGAGGTACAAACAGATTTGGGAAAACATCCATAACCTAGAGGTGAAGGATAGGCATTTTGTCTGATTATTTCATGATGAACAATGGAATCTATTTCTTCAGTTGTCATGCCAACCTGTAACATAAAATAAAAATTATGCTGAAAAAAATATTGAAGACATTTTCTCTTATTTAGTGAATGTGATCACAGACATGCACTTCAGTGAAATCTAGGATGATACAAATCAAATGCTTTGATACAGAACACTAAACTGTTTGATACACTTTATGGATACATTATGTTTTATTTAGAGAGAAATCAAGCATGCAGTAAAGGGAGCACTTACAGGCTTCCAGAAGACTGAAAATACCATCTACTTTCTTTCTTTATCTACATTTGCCTTCTCAAGGCCACGATTTTCTATTGGCCTCTCTTTTCAGTAGCCGCTATAGAAGTATCTGCTTTTTTAAACTTTCTTCATCTCTTTCCATCCCCTTACATAATTAAGAATAGCTTCATTTTGCACTTACAAGTATTGCATTTAATGCTTTCAACCTTTTAAAACATTTGCAGCCATTTGTAGATAAATCCTTAATACTTATGACTTGCAAATAAGATTATAGTCATATTGTTGTCAATTATTTTTTCCTTCAAATTATTTTTGAAAACATTTTAATTCATTTATACATAATTTTAATATTTGGTTTCATACCTGGGAGCTGTTTGTATTACAATGGGCACAGCAGTGACTTTAACAGTGAAATCTGCATTAGAATTTCCATTCTAGCACTCTTATTTCAGTGACCTACAATTTTCAGAAACACTCATTTTTTTACTGAAATTTTCTATACTCAATCCCTTTCTGAAAGCAAGTTTTTCTGTAAGATTAACAGAAATGGTTTAGCTGTTTTTGACTTGTGAAAAAAGCCACATACTTTAAATATTATTATTCCAGCTTTTATTTTGGATCAGCTTTAGCTCTGAAATGGTTCAAGATGAAAGTTGAAATTTGGTAGAGAAACCTCCCTCATTGAGAAGAAGTATCCTGGAGTGTTCCTGTGAAAATTAGTTTTGATTTGGATGAGTTTTAAGCCTTTGAAAATCACACCTCGCACATGTGCACTACAGTGGCTACGATTTTTGAGCACTTATTAGAATCATTTAGAATAAAGGTAGTCTGCAGTGCAAGCGTTCATATGGCTTTCCTAGCTGTGTAGTGAAAGATTTAGCAATTGTGCATGGTGAATGAGGCAGTGCACAAAGGATGCAAGGAATAAAGGAATAAGGGCTGTTGTGGACCCCTTACTTTATTCATGATGAACTTGTGGTTGGTCAGGTGAAAACTACTGCCTCCTACCCCAAGAGCAGGGTACAGGATGCTGTGTTGCTCCCCTACCCATAGCAACTATTCCAATCTATGTGCTGGAATGGTAGTCACAGCCCCTGCACACAGACTGTATTGGGTACTAGGACCACTGGATCAAACACAGACCCATAGCTCCCATCCTGTGTCACCTGCATAACACCTTTGGTGCACACACAGCATGGGCCTTCTGTACCAGTTGGTGCACAACTCCTTTCTGTGGTGCACAAAGAGTGCATGGGCACTTGTGCATGGCCATTCAGTGGGCAGATCTCCTGCATAGTGTGGGAGTGAGGCTTACATGTTCCAAACAGCCTTTTGCCACCACTCCACACAGCAGTCCATTTTGCTTTAATTGAAAATACTGTCCGAGGGGCAGTAACAGCATCCTCTGGTGGATCATTCCTGCTACATGAGATAGGGTATTCTGGTGGTCTCTTACCACATAATTCCATATTGTGGAATTTGATTTTTCTTTCCAAGAAGCGCTACAAAATTCCATCAAATATAATGTCAAGAACATGTTATAATTGCATGGTTAAGCACAAAAACGCCAGGAAATTATGAAGTTAAGACCATACATTCAGCCTTAACTCTACCCATGTGTGTAAGCATTACAATATAGCCTTTAATTTTCACAGTGACATACTATTTCTCAAAATACACTCTCCGCCACAAAATGTACCACACACATACATGGCATCTCCTATTACCTTGTATATACTAGCCAAAACGAATAATCAATATGAAAAGTCTACCATAAACTACACTTACACAGAGCACTACACATTACTATAACAACATCAAAGAGTAATAGTGAGAAACTGCTGTCATTTATAGTCCACGTAAGTTTGGTGCTAAGTCCCTGATTCTGCAAACACTTATCCATGGGCTTAACGTAAATATGAGCCGTTCCACTGAAGTCAATGGAATTACTCACATGGAAGAAGCTAAACACACCCACAAGTGTTTGCTGGATCATGGTCTAAGTTACTTTCATTGTTTGCTGCATCATCTTCTGAACTACCCCAAAGGAAAGCTGTACTGATGGCTGAAAAGCAAATGTACAGTAGATGACTTTCGACAACATTTTTCAAGTTGAAAGCACTGAACTAAGAGTAGTATTATAAACATTTTAAATTAATAAAGATATTCAGAAAAATTACAATGATGAAATTAATGTCAATATAAATAATGAAAAAATGCTACACATGCACTTAAGGTTGCAAAAAAAATACACTGCTACCTCAATATAACACAGTCCGATATAATTCAAATTCAGATATAATGTGGTAAAGGAGCGCTCTGGGGGGTGGGGCTGCTTTACCTCGTCGTATCCGAATTCGTGTTACCGCAAGCGGTTCCTCTGCACTCCCCGTTACTTGCTGCAGCCCACCTCTGCTCTGCCTTCTCCCATGAGTGGCCACAGCTCTGCTTCTGTCCACTCCCTTTCTCCCAGGCTTGCCACCCCAATCAGCTGTTTGGCACGGCAAGCCTGGAAGATGCGGGGGAGAAGCGGAGCAGTGGCGACACACGCAGGGGAGGAAACGGAGATGGAGAAGAGGCGAGCTGAGGCAGGGAGCGGTTCCTCTCCCCACCCCAATAGAATGCGGTCTCACCTATAACACGGTGAGATTTTTTGATTCCCGAGGACCGCGTTATATCGGGGTAGTACTGTAGTATATTATACATTGTCGTCACAGAAACAGTATGTAATGATCATGTAATTAAAAACTGTATTATCCATATGCATGGGGGGAAGGATACATAATTCTGCAATTTCCTGACCTTTGAGTGCTTAACGGAGCAATATTAACCTTTACTTAGTGTCTTTTTTGATAAAATATATTTTGTACCTCCACATGCTCCGAACACCCCTTGTATACCACCACAGTCATATCTGCTAACTACAGAACATATTTTACCCTATCTTGTATGTTATTCATTAAAGAAAGGGAGAAGCTATCAAAGCATTTTTCCGTCTCCAAAGGTTTTAAGGAGGTCCCCGCTTTATTATGGGGGAGGTATCCCACAAAAGTGTTCTGCAGAAAACATTATTGAAAACCAAGTTTTCCTTATCAGTGCACTCTGGCAAGGTGTATGGAATTTTGCAGCTGAACTCTTTAACAGTGGTTCTGGACTTTGTGATGTGTCTGATCAATTGGCCAGAGGAGCTGGAGCTGCAGAATGGAAGGAACAGCCTAATCTGTCAGATTTATGGAAAGCAGAAAGTGTGAATCACAAGATTTCACAAAATCGTATAGAATCCCATGCATCTTATGACAAACCCATGAAACTTGTCAAGTTAGAATGCAGACCTAAAAGGATTACACTTCAAACACTGAGTAAATGTAATTACACCCCACTCAGATTTCAATGATAAAAGAAATCAAACAGGTAAGTTATATTGCAAAAATATAATTACAAAATTAATAACTCCCCCTTCATTCAGTATGTAATTTAATAGCAAGTTAGAGTACATTAAATAAAAACAAAAACAAAGCACAGAAAGCATCCAAGTTGTTACAGGACCTCATGTGACTGTTACCTTTAAACTCTTTCCAGCTAGAAGTAGAATATGACAGGCCAGTTGACAAGCCTGACGAAGCCCTTGAATCTGATCTTCGTTCTTAATTTCTATGTAGTCTCCCCAGTCTGGTACAATGCCTGTCGTCACATAGTCTGGCTTCTTTATGTGCTTGGAGTAGAAGGATTGAAAATGAAGATCAGAAAACTGAGCATGACAATGGGATCATTTTCTCAGAAAGTGCCTCCTGCTTTATAGCAGTTTGCCCTTTCTGTCATAGTATTGACCTTCCTAAGCCATCAGGGCAAGCCCTCAAGGCTGCCTCAGTATTTCTTCCAATGCCCTTTTGAACTTAACATTGCCTGTTACTATTGACTTAGATAGTGCGTTAACCTTACAGTATCCAAGATATTGCAGTAGTCTTTCAGTCCAAATAGTTGTGAGCTTTAAAACTACCAGAGGAAGTCTTAAAAGCTCATTATTTTATTTTTAAACAAAGGTAAATTTTATACAGAAGTCTATTACACATATTCTCACTGAACAGATATATGTATGGTAGTACAAGAAAGTCCTGAGCTTCTTACACAGATAAAATTCCCATTAACTTCAATGGGAGTTTTGCCTAATTAAGAACCTCAGTATTTCTAGCTGTCAACCTCATTCATGTATGAAGTGTAGTTGTAGCTGTGTCACTTGTAGGATATGAGATAAACAAGGTGAATTTAGATATGAGTGTATAGTATTATAAAAAAGAAAAATGTATGTGCAGCATAATAATGAATGAAATGGGTAGATATGAACGAAAGACAAGGCGGATGAGGTCATATCTTTTACTGGACCAACTTCTGTTCTCTCACTCACCAACAGAAGTTGGTCTAATAAAGGATATTACCTCCCTCATCTTGTCTTTTAATCTCATTCATATCTATTATGTTGCACACACAGTTTTCTTTTTAACATAGCTATACTTTTTTATTAAAGCTAATGTTAATAAAAATATGCAATACACAGGTTAAGAAAAGAGTGTCTGTACATCTGGGTATAGTGATTAGATTATCCACAAATATCAAGTTTGTTTTAAAAATCATAAGATACATATAGTACATAATCAGCAATAACCTAACTGTCCAACCATGTCCTAATTCATTGTCTTTCAAGGAAAACTATAATAAATATATTTTTATTTCGTGACAAGGTTTCAGGCTCATGCATGTAAAATTCTATTTCTATTTTTTTAAAAAAATTATAATTCTAAGGCAAATACACAGTAACAACAAAAATAATATCTTACACATATACAAGCACATTTCATTCTCCTAAGATTCTAGACTATTTACAAGCTATACTTAATTATCACTTCACACATCATAAAGGGCCTGGTGATCCTGCATCGTTGAAGTCATGGCAAGAATTTTACAACTGACTTCAGTGGAAACAAGATCAAGCCCATAATGCACACAGGATTAAATGGACATAGGACCCACGCTGTAGGGTAGTTACACACCAGCTGTTTAAACAGCATACAGCAAGACTACACAATATTTTAGTGTAGGAAGTGAAGAAGAATGGCATATCCAATTAACTCTATAGGGGGACTTTAAGTAAGTAGACTATAGTTACCCCAACTGGTGTTTGGCCACCCCTATGGTTGCAGAAAGTGTTGTAGAATCTTTAATGATCCCAAGCCATCAGGACTTTAGGTTTACATCTCATTCAAACACACAGAACCCCTAGCAGCATAGAATCTGTTCACACTATACTAGGATTAATTTATTTCTAAATCGAAGGGAAAAATCCCACCTCCTGAATTATCAGCTCCATGCCCTGCAGCACTCTGAGTTTTCCCTTGGAGAACATTCATCCAATAACTGCCTAGATCTGACACTGTTTAGCTTGAGAGACATGAGATAGTAGCTCAAGACAGTATAGCTGCAGACATTTATGTCTACGTTTTTCTCACTATTTCTCCTTCCCTCCAAAAAATCTGTAACATTCATAATTCATTTTTAGTATAATTATTATTTATAGGATATTCTGTAGAAAAATGACATTTTACCCCCAATAATATATATTCCTGTTGTAAGTTTCCCTCATTATTTAGATATTTCCTAAATTATTCATATATCCTAGTTAAATTGTAATTCTGTAGGCAGATGAAAAATGAACAGATTATTAGACATGAACATTGCTACTTGTGAAGATTAGTTTTCAACATGACAGCTTATTTTTTTGTATTAAACCTGAAAAAAATATCTAAAGGTACAAAAATGTTTGCAAATGCTACAATAATTTTTCTAATCTTTGAAAATATATAGGGTCTTGATCCTATAGTCTTTGTGTATCCAAAACGTCTATAACATTTTAGGCTTAAGAACTCTATAGTAAGCATCCTCAATTTATTCCCTCCATATCATTCTTTTTTACTATCACCATAGGATAATGTAAATATTTTATATTTTATGTTAGAAATCTACTATCTAGTAAAGGAAATTAAAAACTACTTATACACATCACTATGAAATACTATCCAAAATTATTTTCATTAACTAAAGGGTATGAAATAGCCATAGTACTTACTGCAGTTAAAGCAGAAACAGAGAAAAGGCAATAGCACACCTGTTAGAACAGTTCTAAATAAAGTCATAATGGATTCAAAAGCAAACAAAAAATGTATTTTTCAACAAATAATATTTAGTCAATGACAGCAAAGGTCAGTTCATAAGTTACATAGCAGGGCAGCTGGTTGACATTTTCATGTATGCTTCCATCTAAGCCTGAAATCACCAAATCACCAAAACTGCAGGAGGATATAAATGTTTGAGACTTAATGTGTTAGAAATTTACATTGAAAGGGCAACATTTTGCTCTCAGATGAGCACGTGCATCTCATGTTGACTTCAGCTGGAACTATCTGCTTCTATCAGAGGTGCTGCTAGCCCACTGTGGGCCCTAAGCAGGAATATTTTCCCTCCTCACTTATCTCCTTCACCCACTCCACAAAAATACTAATTGCATTATTTTCACAAACCAAAAAAATATACCAACGCAGCACACACTAATATGCTGGTTAAAAACTCCATATTAAATTAGAGGCATGGTATTTTGGGGGTAAAACTGAATCAGGGCCCTCTTGAGCTGCCTGGCACCCTATGCAATTGCTTTGTATCCCTAATGCCACCACTGCCCATAGCCAAAGGGAGAATTTGTATTTAAAAGTGTTAAATGTTATAAGGTGATCAGTTACAGTAACAAACATAATATATGAAGAACTGCCAATTTTAAACTCTCTAATGGAGTATTTACTTCTCACACCATCTTTCCTATTTCAAATCCCAAATCAAGTAACAAGACAATGATTCAAACTCCCAGATGTACTTGATCACTCGTGCAGTCATTCTTTATACTGACTGGAAAAAATATCAGATAATTGAAATTACAGTACCTTAGGAACTGGGAGAGCTAGAGAAACTATAGCTGGCCGAACTATACTATAAGCAGTATTTCTTTGTCTCTGGAAAAATAAATATCTTCTTTGTTGACTGCTTGACTGCTTGTGTAAGCAGATATGATTGACCGGTGAAGAGAAAACTCCACAGCAGTGAATCAAACACCCTGTGAATAGAAATGTTTTTTTAAAATGGCTCAAAAAGTCTTTTTATTACTACCAAATTACAAAGTGGTAACCATGCCAAAGAAAAAAGCCTAGATACAAAAGATAAACAGACTGTACACAATAGTAAGTTCCAGTTCAAGTTAATTATGGTTTTGCTAACATATTTATTATTTATCTGTAGTTTTATATAAATCTTGCATAATGAAAAAAGTGTGTTAACATTTAGAAACACTGAGAACAAAACCACACATCAAAGCCTTATGTAGCAAAATGCTACATCTATTTTGGTGCGATCTATGAGAAAGCTGTGTAAATCCTCAGAGTATCAAGACTAGAACTGACCCCATAATTGGGCCCTGTTCTCAATGACTTGAATTACTAGTCTGAACAGGCCAATGCTTGGGGCAACAGTAAAACAAGGGACAGTATCTAGAAGTCAGGGGAGAGAAAAGGATGTAGAGACAATAGTATAAATTTTTCCATTTGTGTTTTGGTTAGGATTGTGTCTGCACCAGAGTTAACGAACAGGCTAGTTCAGTGTACACTGCTATGAAACATTCAATAACTCATACAAGAATGTTTTGGGGTTATGGAGTAAATTTCACTTAATAAATTAATTGATCTTGAAAGGTGTCATATATACACTAATACAGTAGCAACACTGATGTGGCAGAGAACCAACACAGATAATAACTCCGCAATAAATTTGGTTTGTTTTTTAAATGAGCTAACTATTCTGGTTAGAGTCAGAAAAATTAGCTATGGAAAATCTCATGAATCATTTAGTTCAATTCCTTGTCAATGCATCATTTTCCCCTACTGCACATTTCCTATTGTCTTGTATAATCTAGTTTTAAATGTCCCAAATTATTTTCTAAAAGAAAAAAAAGCAGATTCCCTTTTCTTCCATATCAGGGATGCATGCAGTCTTGTTCTACCTCCCTTCCAAATGCACTTATTGTGGCCAGTGCATGGAAATGTCACTCTACATTTATGTTTGGCCTCTTAGATAGTATACGGTACATGTGAAGTACAGGAGTATAAGACACTCTTTCAGGAGCCCAAAAGTATAGAACAAATGGAATTATTGTATAGGCTCTGCCACAGAAGGGCTCTTAAGGATATTTTCCTATTTTGACAAGTGACGAGGTTACTGAATATTGTTCATATCTTTATAGCATCCTGAAGCGGTGCAGAGGACCCATTCATTACTAAAAGGCTTCTACTTCCTGTTTAGATCTCCCACAGGGGTACAGGGAGAAGTAATGAAGTAGCGTTGAGGGCTGAAGGTTCAAATCAGGCTCTCAGAGGAAAGCCAGGGAAGTCTTAAAAGTTGTAGTTAAAGCATAGAGGGGGCCCCTGAGAAGGCAGAGCTTCACAGTTTTTTGATGGCTGGATCGTATCCCGAGCTGGGTTCATGCTGTTTGTTTTTTTTTTTTTTTGAAAAACCCTTTTTTTTTTTTTTTTTTAAATCAGCTGTGTATCTTGGATTCCAAGAATGGTCCTAAGAGGGAAAAACCTGCTGGCTTTTTCTTTTTTACTTGCTGGACCATTTAACCAACCCACCAGTTAACACACAGCATTCATCCAAAAGAGCCAAACACACAACTCACATCAGTTTCCAGTGGCACTAAGTGGAGAAACCAGCAACATTTAGGTCATTAGAAGTAGCAGCAATGAGTCTACTATGTGTGATCAGACCACAATAAGACAGTTCTACAGAATGTAAAGAAGATATCTTGCTCCTAGCACAAATAGAAGCTCTTTCTGTGCAGTTTTATAGAAGCATAATAATTTTCCAATACATTTAAAATCCACCGTCATTGATGTGGTCAGTTAGAGTCCACCCAGATATGAATGTGCATTTCAGATGCCCTCCTTCATGAATGGCGTGCTGCCAATGCACCTGTCCTGCCACATAAAAGTTTAATTGGGGAAAAAAGATGCAAGTGCACTTGTCAATTATTTGACAATAGAACTCTAAACGTTACAAATGTATGCTCTGAAATACATCAAATCAATTTATATTCACAGGTGCACTCCTACCAACTACCCCAAAATCAAAGGGATACCTCTTTATTTAGAGTTAGATTTTTACCTTTGTCCCATAAAAGACATACTATAGGTGTTGTCAAAAGATAACAGGATAATAAGGTATTGTACTGTGTTGTTATTCCACTAACTAATCATTACAAACCAAAAAATTTTTTAATTGCACTGGTGAAATGAATAAACCAAATGAATGCCATTAGAGCATCACAAGAGCCCTAAAATAAATTGGTAAGAAATAAAAAGATAGGATAATGAAACCTTTATTTAAAGGAGTAAATACAATATTATAATATTTTCTTCTAAGATTTCTTAAAAAAAAAATAGAATGGCATTACAAAAATAATGCACAGTATTTGTTTAGGGGAGAAAATATCTAGTTACTGTCACCATGCTTCCTTTAAAAATAATGCATTTTTAATGTCTCTATAACTACTCTTAATTTTTAAGCTTCCCTATTCACAGCTAATTTGATACACCAACATCATCAATCACTAGACACAAGAACAACTGGCTGTGTTCCATAACTCTTGTCCGCAGACTCCTAGAGCCGCTGATACACGTGGAGGCTGCTGTCTGTCAGAATCCTGTTTACTTCTATTATTCTACAGTTCACAGTGCATTTTCCTTGTTAAGCTGTTTTAGGACATAAGTGTGTATATTAATTCTTATAAGATATAATTTTATAAATGTAGAGTTTATGATGTTTCCAGTGGGAATTATAAACATCTGGGAGATCTCAGAGTGAGAAAGCAGTAGCCTTGTAACACACAGATCATCATAGCCAGGGTGTAATGTTGACTATTTACAGGGTTTTTTTTCCCCCCTAACACTAAATCTGTGTTATTTGCCATGGACAACAGAGTATTTACTATCAGCTGCAATGAGGAGACTTATTACCTGTGTTACAAAAAAAAATATAAATCAGCACATAGTTTTTGCTGAGCACAGAAAATTATAGACAACTGCTTCTTTGACTCCATGGTGAATCACACTGTGCAGCTTGTACGTATGTACGTCTTTGGAAGCTGCTGGATCCCCCAGCATCTTTTCCGTGCTTTAATTTGTATTAACAATATAAATATGCACTGCGAGTTATTGCAATTTACCATATGAAATTATCTTTTATGGAAACTACATTTGATTTTCTTTTAACTGATTCAGCCAGAAAGGTTGAATACAGAAATCAAGTATGATGATGGGAGGGAAGCATTTTAAGTGACTAATTTTGCAGCACAATATGCCCCATATTTATTAGCCTTTTACTCCAGGTCTATTTTAATTGTTATCTGTTCATGCATGCTACACTATATAATGAAATGCTCCAATCTCACCCACTGAGTAGTGAGGTTTTTTATATGTACCTCTATAAATGACCCTTAATTAAGTTGATTTTAGTAATTTAAATGCAATTTTTCTTCTGGTCAACAAGTATTTTTAAGGGAGAGGTCGGGAATGAACCATCAAATAACTGGTTTTAAAATGTTCCTTATTTAACAGAAGAAAGAATAAATGCAGTATGTTTCAATGACTGTGGCCTACCAACACCAAAACCATGAGTCTACATTAATCAAGAGATCTGAGTGCCAATACTATCACATCATCAAGCTTTTTAATATTTGTTTAGCCAAGATTTCAAATATACCAATTAAGAAGCAGAAAAATTACTACAGCATAAGCTTGAGTCTGGTTCTTCTGTACAATAACTAAAACGTACCTTTAAAAAGACAGACACTATAAAACATATATATTTTAAAATCTTTTCAACTTTTACAATGATCAGTACACTACAGAAGTGTACCAGCAAAAATATTTATGAGATCTCAGAATTAACATCCAATTGATTTAACAAATATAGGCAATTAATGCTTGGTGAAGTGAGTCTTGCATAACACAAAATAATTAGCATTACCAACATCAAACCAGTGTTTTGCTAGCCTATTTTCAAAAATTGGGCATTACTTCATTGAATTAAAAATGGAGTTTGGTGATTTACATGAAATACACATGAGGGAGTAAAAAATGAGCATTTACATATTTTTTAGTTGCTCTATCACATAATTTTAACTTTGGTACATAATTTTGCTTCTTCTCCCAGTTTTGATTTTTAAAAGAAAGGAAAGACATTTGTAGTGGCTGATTTAATAAGCACTATATCTAACAGCACATGGACTTCAACCAGCATAACTTGAGTAAGAGTACACATTTTTTTAAATTGTTAATTACAAAATGTTTAGATACAAATTTTCAATGACCCTATCTAAAATACTGGAGTTGCGTTCCAACTTTTTTTTTTGGCAGCACAGGTTACTGTAATAAAAATGTATTCATACAACACTGATTTTGTAATGCCTGTGTTACAGAGGTGCACATGTGATTCAAAAATAAAATGTGAAAGATTAAAGGTTCTTTCCAACTCTGTGTAACGTGTACAACAGAAGAGCAACTCACATTTCACTAGCAATAACCTGTGCGTTTGCTGAAGAAAAGAACAACACAGAAGAATGCCTCAGGCAGAAGTTGAAACTGATTGGGCAAAGTAGAAGAACAAGAGCCCTTGAAACTAAACAAAAGCAAACTCATTCTGTTGACAGATGTTGATTACATCAAAGCAATGAAGGACTTTTTTATTCAACAAATATCTCTTCGTTATCTGTACCGGAGAGATGTAACATGTCTTAATCAACATAGTCAAACATGTAATAATTTTTATATTCAGTAAAAGTATATTGTAATGAGGTCTTAACTACAGGCTTCTATAAACAACAGTGTATTCACATGGTCATGTCTCCATACCCGTGCTGGTAACGCCATCATCAGTCCCTTACTGCCAAGGGTTAACTGTTCTGGCAGCCAAATAAAATACAGAGAGAGCTGTATAATTATGGAGACAGTCAAAGGGCAGGCTCTATTTTGAAATCTATTTGCACAGACAAGGTCTTCCAATTTGGCTTACAGGAAACTAGCTGGTAAAGGGAGTCTCCTTTTCTCCAGATGCTTTCCACACTTTTCCCCCACATCAGGAAATCATGGATATGAACACCCTACACCACTGTTTCCCGGGTTACAGGCCTATGTGTCATTACAGGAAGAAGACCAAATCCATAAAACAAGCTTGTGAGAAGTATTTTCCTCTAATTGGCAATATCAGGAAAAAGCAAACCATAAAAAGACGACTGAAAATGTTAATCCAGCAGCAGTTTTACACAGGATTTAGCCAGAGCTGACAATATGGTGTTGACAAGGAAAACATAAAAATGGATGATAAGCATGTGTGTGTTTTAAACAACATGCCTGGGGGAACCATAACATTCATCAGCATAGATATGCCTTTGCTTGCAATTAACAATATATTAGTATAAATCTCTACAATTATGTGCTTCTGACTGTGCAAAATATTGGCAAAAACCCAAGGTCCTTAAATACATAATGCTAAAACAGAATTTATTTTTATTTAATTATTGAAATGAAATAAAAATTTATGACAGAAGTTGGTTATTAAATACTGTAACTAGCAGTGTCCCTGTCCTCCTTACTCAGACCCAATGAAATTGTCCTGTTTCCATCAAAACCAATAGCAAAACTCTCACTGACTGTAGTGGTACAGGATCAAGCCTCAATCCTGGCATCCTGGGATTCCTCAAAGGCACGAGGCAAGTTGGATATTGTCTTTAAGGCCCAATACTACTCCCCACAAATTCAAAACTTTGCCAGTGACTTCACTGGAGGCAGGAGTAGGCCTTCTTTGACAATAACTGAATTTGTAAAGAATTATATTAAAATGTACTTGGCATTTTCACAAGAATTAACACTGCTTATTATTTCTTTATATATCTTCCATATTCATATTAAGATAGTTTAATACTATCTTTTCTGAGATAATACAGTTCTTGTAATGCTTCACTGAGCCCAAACCTTAAGCCAATAGAATAGATATCTTAGAAGTAGGTAAACTAGGAAACTATGAAGAATCAGAACCTCTTCCACGTACAGGAAGGATGACAGCCTGAGGGTACTCCAGCCCAATAATAACAACATTCAAGTACTAGCACCCAGGTC
The DNA here is from genome assembly GCA_007922305.1 of Dermatemys mawii. NCBI lineage: Eukaryota > Metazoa > Chordata > Testudines > Dermatemydidae > Dermatemys > Dermatemys mawii. The sequence goes on from ML677340.1 coordinate 23,013,888, forward strand.
ATGACAAGCCATGACCCTTCCCCATTGCTCTTTCAGGAAGTTGGCTCTGTGCCACACTTTATCAATAGCAATTAATAATGTGTAACAAGTAAATAGAAAGAGAAAAACTTCTAATTTTACATGTTAGAAACCAATAGCCCATACAACAAAAATCCCCAGATCTTCCTGATGATTCCCTGAGCAGTTGTACCAAAAAAAGTCAAACCAGAAAGCAAGTAAGACAAGTTAAATTTTCTGCTTCACTGAGAAAATTCTGCTACATTCAGAGCATATTGCCACTATCTACTAGGGTTTAGGAAACACAAAACCAATAACTCAATATAACTATGTCTGAGTATTACAACTCTGGCTTGCTCATTCATTCATTCACTCATACCCCAAAGGAATTTCATTGTCCATTTAAGTGTGACTAGATTCCATATGCTCCTATTATTAAAAGCAGGATTCTTAACATTTCTGCAACACACAGACAGGCAGCTTCTTTGACAAACAAATATTTTATCTTCCCTGTTGAGATAACTGGGTTTATTAAGACTGTACATTCTAGTGAGTTTCTAAGAAAATAACAGAAGTAATCTTACATCCAAACTTTTCTGTCTCCAACATAACAACATAACCAGAAAACAGAAGGCAAGTGTTGTTTACAGCAGTAACAGCAGCAAAATGAAACAAGCAGATCCAAAAGCCTGGACAAAACAATATTAAGAGTTTCACACACAGTTAATTTCAAGGAAATATAGGCCCTGAATCAGCAAGAGACATCTGGAAAATTTCAACTTTTCTAACTAACAAATGAACCTTTCCCATTAACTTACTACATTCCTGTTAAGATGCAGAAAATAAATGAATTAATCTTAAAACGCACAAATTAGAACCAGAAACATATTTGCTCAGGCTTGTACATTGAAATACATCTTAATAATGAGTTCTAAGAATTTTATAAATAAAAAGTTTAATCCAGCTTGAAAGAATAGCTGATATATTAACTTCTCTGATTTTCTCAAGGAACTGATCATTGTTTGGATTACAATAGTTAACTTGAAATAAAACAAAATAATTAAACCCAGCACTGATTACAATAATAAATTATTTAAAAAAAAATCACACACAGCCAACAATCCACAATATTATAGAATCTCATTGTTAATATGCACACAGCCACGGCTATAACATTTATTGAATCCTACTGTTATAAAATAATTTCAGATAGTATACAGAACACAGATAACACATTTATGTCCTGAATACTGTACTACTACTCTGATATATTATTAAATGTTATGGCACTAAAAAAAATAAATCTTGCTATGAACTCCTTGTTTCCCATTGAGCTGCACAAACCTGTATCCGTATCCTCACAAAAATGCTTTACATATCACTTATTTCATTGTACAAAACCATGAGAAAGATTGATAAAATAAGAGCATAAGTTTGCATAGAAATTTTGTGGACTATCATGATAATTATCTAAGAATTCTCTATGTACTCTCTCTAAGCTGCAGCAAGGAAAGTTTGTAGTTGGTAATCTTTCCCCCAAATAAAAGATACCACCCACTACAGTAATGTGTTATCATACAAATGTAGTTCCACATTTCTGCAGTTGAATCTCTGAGGAGTTAAAACAAAAGGATTCTTGAATCACAAGCCAGTGTTATCTCAACAATGAAGATAAGTATAAATGATGTTAGAAATTTCTTCTGATATAAATCTTTCAATAAAATACTTATAATTTTGCTCTTGTTTGGAAATAATGACCTATAACCACAGGTGTTTCCTGCTTTATGTCATGTTTTGTTAATTATCTGGTTTTATAAGCAGTGGCTGCAAGCATCTAAAAGTACAATTTATATATATTATAGGGGTTAGTCCCCCATTGAGAGACTTTATAAATGTAATTTACATGCATCCATCCCTCAGCACATCTGTGATGGAGAATACACTTTAGGGTGTCTGTCATTCCACTACCAAAACTAATATTAATGTCACCAGCCTACAAACAATGAGTCTGATTCTGCACTCCTTACTCAGGCAAAGCTTCCACTAAAGTCAATGAGAGTTCTGCCCGGATAAATATTGCAAGGTTAGGCCAATACACTCCATAACCTATTCTTCCAAATATGAGCAAATGTAATATTGTGCAGCATTACAAAGTTATGTTGGTGAGAGTTGGGAGGCAAGCTCTTATTTTGTTATGGGAAGATGCACTGTGTAACAAAGATGTCCCATTCAAGAGCTCACTATAGCTGAAACTTGGTAACTTTATCACAGTATTTATTTTTATTCCAGCTATTCATTAAAATGCACTATTATATCACTGCGCAACTAGGACATTTATTCAGAAATGTGACATTTGATTCACTGAGTGAATCTGAATGATAGGATTACAGATCCTGTTTAGAAGAGTGTAATAAATATTTTGTTTGTTGTTGTTGTTGTTTTTAAATACAAGATTTCACCTTACCTTCTTGCTTAAAATATACAAAGATCTCCTTAGCATAAAAGTGCCTGTTTATCAAACAGTGATACAGGCAGAAGTTGTTTACCTTTTCAGCACAACCAACATACATAATTTATGACAAAAAGAAAAAAACAAGCGCTCCATAAGAAATGCTCAATCACTGTCAATCAGACGCACTAAAATATACATAAATCAAAGCATTCGGTGTGAACTGTATTAGATTCAAACTGAACACAGAATTACTAACATAACAAACAAAAAACAAATAATTATAAGTGACTCATAGACCTATTTACACATCTCACAAAACTGTTGAAAAAGTGGGTAACCATAGAAACCTTTTGACAGACTAAATTAAACATTTTAAAATTTGTATTTATTTTAAAATGCTGGAAATGACGTACCTATCTAACAACATTAATATTTTTTCAAAAGCCCCAACTCACCTTTGTTTCCTAACTAGTGCTGAAAATGACTTTCCATCTCAATTACTAATAATTTGCCATTTAAATTTGATTGTAGTCAAGTAAAGAAACAAATTTAGTATCATTGTGCTATAAAGCACATTAATATATTTTAGTCCTGCAAATTAATAGTTCTAACTTCCTTCTTTAATGTTTGAAAGTAAATAATAAAATGATACAAAACAAATATTCTGATTTTAGTGCTTTATTACAAAATGTGTTTTGACATACAGACTTTTTTAAACTGCACACTTGCAAAAAAAAAAAAAAAAAAGACCGCAAATTAACTGCTATAGCTGAAATGCTAATAGCCTTTTCAATTTTATAGTTCTTTCTCACTGACAATTACAATTTGCATGGCTTAATATTTAATACTATGATTAGTACTAATGTCCTATATTTTACTTCATAATCTAAATGAGTAAAATATTATTTTGTAGTTCACTGGTTCCTATACTTAAGATGTAATGTTCAGTGTGTATTTCATTATGCAGATGAGCAATGGATGTTGTCTGACATGATTTAAATGGGTCAACAGTATTTTCCTATTCACATTAATCATTCAGACAGCTAGAAGAAAAATGCTTTGAAAACTAAACTAGAAAATCTGTTTTACCGTTGATACCTACCACTGGTTGGTTTACCAATAGTACAGATGTGCTGTGTGAGACCAGGGCTGCAGAAATCAGACAGAGATCTGACACTGCTGCTCTTGCTCAGGAAAAACTGCCATTGAAGTTAATGGGACAAATTCACTCTTGGCATAAGTGCATTCAACTCCGCTGAGTTCAAAGGAGTTGTGCCCATTTGTGTCAGAAGAGAATCTGGCACAATGGAGGTTTTACATGAATACAGATTGCAGAAAAACTACCATTGAAGTAAATGGGAGCAGGATCAGGCCATTTATTAGCAATTGTTCCCAGAGTGCATGAAGACCACAGGCTCTATTCTCAAACTATGTAACCATCATCTAAGGCCAATTTTGATATATGGCAAATTGCAAGGAAAATTGTAATTTATAAATAACATAGTATTGCTGTGCAAAGGGAAGATTTTCCACTAAGTGCTAGGGGAAGTGCATAAGTACAAAACAAGGTGGAAATTGATGGGGAAAGGAGGATTAGGTACGAAACACTAGTTTCAGCCATTCAATGAATGAAGAATTTACAACATTTAAAAAAACAGAGAACAAGCCAGTTTCCCCAGCACGCAAACAGCATTACATGACCGGTAGTGCACACAGAGCCAGAGACAACATATTTGGTCTCATCACTGTCTAAGAGCATTATCTGAAAATCCTGGTGTTAAAAGGAGATGATCCTGCTGATGTAAAATGGATTTTACTGATGTTCTGTTGCAGCTGGCCCTTTATCCCACCTGAATATAAAGGAAAGGGGAGACCAAGATCCAGTGTGTGGGCTGAGTAGTCCTTGCTGAGGAACCCTAGAAGCAAACATACTTGGGGAGAAGGCTTGGGCTGCATTATATATCTTCTCAAATTCCTTAGGTGAATAAAGACAAACCCTAGAATGGAGATTAATTTTGAGTCATTGAAACTTATATGGCCTGTGTTTTGAGCAGCCTGGGGGAAGCCACCTACTCACACTGGGGTTATAATTTATACAGGAGTTGAGATGTTCTTATACATTTTCATTAATAGTAGATACAATTAATTTTTATTCTTGAGGGTTTCAGGGTGAGACTTGTGTTGGTTTTCATTTTCTGGTCCATGATTTTAGTGCACATTTTATGGCCATGAATCTGATGCTGCATGAGTCTAACTAGTGGATCACCCCTTTCTAAAGGCAATCAAAGGACAGGTGTCCAGTATAATTTTTGTTAGATCTATTAGTAATCTTTGGTACTACTGACAAGGTGGTGTTGAGTTATCTGTGGACACCAGGTGGGATACATCAAAGTGTTTTGGTTCTTTCCTATCATCTGGTTGGTAATTGTTCATCTACTCAAAGGACTCTCACACTCAAAGGACTCTAGGGGCATGTGCTATAATCTTATCCTGTTCAAACATATATGAGTCAACTTGCTGAGCCTGTTTTGTGTGCAATGCCATCAATACGCAGGTGACATACAGCTCTATCTCTCTCCCCCCCCCCCACAAAATGGGGAGTAATTCAGTCTCTTTGCTTTCCCAATGCCTAATAGATGGTGGGGCTTGAATCAGGGTAAGGGCATATTTACACTACAAACTGAAGTCAACTTCAGTTAAGCGGACATCCAGTGGCCACAGTAGTTAATTCAGTTGTGTGTCCACACCACACTTCTTGTGTCGGTTGAGTGTGTCCTCAGTTGCGTCGATGCACAGAGTCAGTGCTTAATTTTTGCCCGGGGTTACCAGGGCTGACCTCTGGCACCTCCAGGCTTGCTGCATCAGTAAGACCCTTCGTTTTCAGTTTTAATTTTATTTAATTCTTCCTGGGAATTCATCAATATTTATTACCGCACCAAAAAAAAAAGATGAAAATCAGTGCAAAAAACTATTAATAATTTTTCTAGGTAAATATTGGGGTTTATTTTGGTGGACAGAAAGACAGGGAAAAAAGTATTCAGAAGATTAATGCTATGAATTCTATTCATCAATCTGGTTTGCTTCAGAACTCAAAGCACAGTGCCACCTCTTTAAGTTTAAGAAAACAATATATCTCTACTCCCCCAATAAAACTTCTCATTTAAATAAACAGTGTACTGTTTTAAACTTATTTATTTAAATGTAAATATTTACATTTAATAACTGGGCAACACCATTTGCAGCACATACACTCAATTTCATCCTTTTCTCCTGTTCTTTTTTTAAAAAAACCTTTTGAATACTTCAGTGTGTTCTGAAACATATTCTGATACAGATTTTCCTTTTCTTCCCACTTTAGTGTGTCAGATCTTTAAACCGTTATCTGCTAACAGCTTGAAATCACAGTTGCCAAGTTTCACACGGTACATAAGCACCCTGACTTTCACAAAAAGCCAAAAATCCCATTTCAAAACAAGGTCAAAACAAGACAATCTCTAAGAACCCCAACACTGTGTGTGACTAGATCCCCCCAGGTGTCCACACTGTGGTGCACCTGCTGTGCAACCCGACTCTCTCCCCCTCTTGTCCCTGCTTGGCAGGAGCCAATCAAAAAAAAAAAAAAAAAAAAAAGCAAGCAACAATCTATTCTACAACAAGCAACAAGCCAAATAAGCAACTCCCAAGCCAATTAAGTCAAAAATAAGCCCAATTTCTGCTTTTTTCCCCTCAGGTTTAGCATGTCTGCTTGAAATGTGTACATAGTGGGTGTGAGATTCATCAGTACGTTCAGATGCACATGCACATCAGAGCTTCAGGGTATGCCTGTTTGTTTACTGCGTGTATCTTCTAGACTAATACATAGCTTTACTTTAACAGACACATAGACTAATGTATTATCATAATACATAAATCTCATGCAATGTGTTGTATTTTCCAAATAACACAAGTTATTTTTATACAAATTTTGATACAAAAGTAGGGTGAAAATCAGAAAAAAAATGAGTAATACTTTTTGTAAAACCTGGGAATGTTTGGGTACAAATCGGTTTAAACTGAAAATGAAGGACTTTTTGCATCAGTTATGAATGTAAAAAACTGCTTGATCCTCAGCACCTCTTTGATTACAAATTAAGCACTGCAGAGAGCAGTGCACAGTGGATAGCTATCGCACAGCACAACTTGCCACAGTGGGTTTTGGGAAGGGCTTGGAACGCTTCTTCATACTAAAACTCTCTTGCGGAGGGGGTTGGGAACATGGCTTCAACATCCCATGATGCAGTTTTCTCCCTCCCTTCCCTAATATTAACTGCAACTCATAATATTTCATGCCTTTTTTTCAAAAGTCTGGCATAGTCATGTGTACACCATATTCTGAGAAGCATGGACCCCTAGTTCTGAGCATTACAAACATCACATGCTTTATCCTACAGTATTTCCAGAGCTGGCAAGGGAGCAGCCATGCAGAACATGGCAATGTCCTTCAGGCAGCCCTGCTGGAAGTCACAGAATGAAACAATTCCCGGTTACTGCTGTCAGTCCTGCAGCAGCCAAACATGGTAGAGCACCCTTTCTAATCCCAAGAAACCAGCACTGACCAGTGGAATTGCATCATTATGCACATATGGGACGATGATCAATGATTGCAGAACTTCCATAATGCACAAGGCCACTTTTCAGGAACTGTGTGTGGAGCTCTTCCCAGCCCTTCAGCACAGCGACATTAAAACGAAATCTGCTCTGACAGTGGAGAAGTGAGTGGCAATCGCTGTGTGGAAGCTTGCAACGCCAGACTGCTACCAGTCAGGGAGGAATCAATTTGGAGAACAGGCTGCAATGCGTTTGGGATGTTGAGTCACTCTGATCAGCTGGGCAGGTGAGCTCTCCTCACTGATCAAACAGGAAATGGGAATTCAAAAGTTCCCAGTGCTTTAACAGTGGAGGGGCTGTCTCCTGTGTATCTGGCTGCTGTGCAGTGGAATTGAAATTGTTTACCAGAGCAGTCACAACAGAACATCGTGGGACACCTCCTGGAGGTCAGCAAAGTTGACGTAAGTAACGCTGTGTCCACCCTGCCTCATCAACCTAACAACACTGATTTAAGTGCTATACCTCTCGTGGGAGTGGAGTAATTTAGCCAACATGCCAGGCAAGTTACATCAGTGGAATGGACCTGGCAGGGTAGACACAGATATGATTAGGTCAATGTAAGGCAAATTACATCAATCAAACTGTGTAGTGTAGACCAGACCCGAGCTAGTTAAGCTTTAACCCAGATGCGACAAACGTGTTTTTGGGAAGCATGAGGAACCAAATGGAAAAATCTAGGCAGGGATGGCATCTTTCCTGTTAATGCAGATACTTTATCTATTTGGTTAGCAATCTGTGGGTGTTTATGAATTTCCTATTGCTGCTGGTGTCCCATGTAATGCTGGTAGCAGTCTGGTGCTTATTTAAACATAATGGATCTCAAGATAACAATTAATGCCTGTGTGACATTACTGCAACAAGTTCTACTTGTTCTACATGTGAAGACCATTTGGAGGCTTTGATTATTGCTGAATGTTGCTTATTATAAGAAATGCAGCACATCTCTTCTCCAGAAGCTGCACTGGCTTTCTATTTACTTCTAGGTGCAATACAAGGTTTTTGGCTTGCAGTTATATAGACCTATATGGATTGGCCTTGTGAACTACTGCAGTCCTTCCATTAACCATCTCTAGTTTTCCAGTACATTGAATTGCACATGGTGGTGCATTATCCAGCTTTCTTTCTTGGACTGTACCACCCTACAGATGCTAAAGGTCATTCTACACCAGCAATAGCCAGTTCTCTGATATGCAGCATTATTGCCCCAGTGCAGGTGTTTTGACATTGTCTTTCCACAACCATCAGGAGTGTACCATAAGCAAACCATTTTATTATGACAAACAATAGAAATGAGAGGAGCTTGGTAAGTGTGGAATATATTCCTGCTCAAATTAATGAGGCATTACTACAACGAAGAGAGTTCAGGATCCAGAAAGATGTCCAGGTACAGCATGAAACCTCCATCAGCACGGACTTTGTAGTTTATTTTTAGGGTAAATAATATGCCAAAACAGTAGCCAAATAGCGGCCTTGGGTTTATTCATGACCATCAACTTCTTGGAGTTCTTCCTGTTGTTGGCAGTATTTTTATTTTTTTTGGAAAAAAAAAAAAAAAAAAAAAAAAAAGAGGATCCACAATAGGCCACAGGTATGCCAACCTAACCGAAGTGCATGTTATCAACTGCCACTCCAGGAGTTAATGTGTCTAGTATAAACATGAAAATGAATGGCTGATGTACTATATTAATTCATTTGCACTGTGTGTTTCTGGGCTTAACAGCAGCACTACCAGTACTTTTCAGGTGAACAAGATTCAAGTCTTGATGCTCGTAGTCAACAGAGGGCCTTCCATGGTACCGTGGCTCATCTGCGACCATGAGAGTGAAAGACAGCTGACTAATCAAAAGATCTTTTGTTCTAGAAACTTGAGACACTGTGAGAGACTCAAAATTTATATTGTTGAAACCAAGTTATATGAAAAAAGAATCACTCTCTTTGACTTTGGGAGCAATCCTGACCTGAAAATTGGTCAGTAAAGCTTCTGGGAGTATGTGGTAAGAATTTTACTTTGAACCAAGCCTACTTTGTTAAGTTTAGCACTAAGAAGCATTTTATCTTTATTTTTCCTGTAACCATTTCTGACTTTAATGCCTTCATACTTGCAAAGCCTTAAAATCTGTCCCTTTGTTTTTTTAACTTTGTAGTTAAAAAACCTTTTTTGTTCTTTAATCACCATTAATTCAGTGTTGTAAGCTGTGTGGATAATTCTATGTAAGGTAGGGTAGCAGTTCAGCAGCGGAGTTCCTCCCCGTCCTGGTCCAGGGGAGGGCACTCCTCCTCACTATGTCTTTGGCATCACCTGTCGTGAGGAATTAGTGGCACAGCAAGAGGCTATAGCTCTGGGCTGTGTTCACGGCTGAGCAGCAAATACAGTTAAGGCGCTCAGGCCCTTAGGGCGAGCCATAAAGATCTATGGCTCAGGTCTGTATTCAGGGCAGCACCAGGTTCGGTGGATGGCTGACAAGTACTCGCTTTTTAGCCTAGACAGGGTTGGGGTGGCAAGGGGGGACGCAGGCCCCCCCCCTCCACTTCGCTCCAGTCCAGGGCCCTAACAGTGGCAACTGGATTTGCCACTGGGTCAGAGGGGATCATGACCACAACACACTGACCTAAGCTCAGGCAATGCTGTAGCCAGACTAGGGTCTGCTGTCTCTGGGCCAATTCCTAACTCCCCCTCAGATTGTACCTGGGTCTGTAGAGGGTTGTCCAGATCGTCAGGGCAGAAGCCTTTGGTAGTCCTGGCAATTCCTCTGTGGTTGGGTCAGCGTATGGCTCCAGCGGCTCTGGCCAGTCCTCAGCTCCCCAGGGGTCTGCAGCAGTCTCCCAGCTTGGGAGCAAGCAGGAAGCATTTGGCTCCTCCGGTGGCTGCAGCCCAACTGAGCTCCCAGACCCACTCCTGCCCTCTGACTTCTGACGGGAGGGGTGAGCCTGGCCTGGATCTGCTCAGCAGGGCTCAGAGAGGGGTTCCTCTCCCTCTGGGTCCGTGGGAGGCCACTCCATCTCACTACAAGTGGCAAGTTGTATATTGTTCCCTTACAAGGACAATGTACCTTTGTTATCTGAACTGTTCAGGAGAGGGCTGGACAGCTCAGTACAGAATACACATTTTGGGGGTGGGGGAAATCCAGGATCGGGGGTGAGCTGGGGTCATCCTGCATATGTTAACCAAGACTGCTGGAAGCCAGAGTCTGGCTGGTGTTTGCTGACAGGATGCTGGAGTCAGAATTGCAAAACCAGGATTGTGGCTCCAGGAGTGACCTGCCCCTCACTCATCTGGATTACCCCCTGGAATATCAAATCTTCCCACATTGTTAAGAAGTCCAATACATACAATATTATACACCCTTTTGTTTCAGATATGAGAGTTGTGTTATTAAACATTATCAGATGAGCTACAGGTGGTCAGATTTTTTAGAGAATGGGCTGCATTTATAAGACACATGGACAGATTATAACTTTTATGGATATCTGTGGTGAGTGAAAAGTTTTTGATTACCTATCAGGAATTGGTGGGAATCACACCTATGTGTTGCTACAGTGTGGAGAGAGACACGTTGTCCTAGCCCCATCTCCAAACCTGAATCTTGTTTTTGGAATGGGAGCCCTTGTGGTATGTACAGGGGTGGGAAATCACGCATGGGAGCAGCTTGTCCCATCAGAGAACCTAATACCCTTGGAGGAAGCTTAACACAAGGGCTGTAGCAGACGACCACAACTCATGCTACTTGAGTTAGTAGCTTACAGTGATTTGTTCTTTCCTTTGCAGTGATCTTAACTATGACAGCAAGACAAAGAAGTGTTGGGGAAACTTTCTTTAGGCTTTAATAAAGTTGTCCTTTTGTACAGGCTTTAATAAAGTTATGCCCCCAGACCTTGAAACCCAAACATCTCTCAGTTTTTAATGGTGATATTAGATGCAACAGCAATATTACTGAAGTCTTTTATTTAAACTGAAAATGTCAGTTCAATAAAGTCATACATTAAACACCAGTGCAAGTATCTGAGTAGGATTCATCATGTTCTTGCACTTACTTAAAGAGAATAAAACAAACTGAATCGAGAGTTGCAAAACACAGCCTACAGTGTTAATATTCTTGGTCTCTCAACTTTGCACAAATGAAATGAAACAATAAAACTTCACTAAGTAACAGTTAAGATTGGTAAGCGTTACTCCAAAGATGGTTACTCTTGCAGGTAGTCATACTAGAAACCTGAAATCACCAAGTTTAAACAAACAATTTTGACACTGATTAATACATTATATAGTAACACAACCACAGACTGGAATTTTTTGTTTGTGCAAAAATCCAAAGAACCTTAACTCTGCTCGGTAAAGATACTTATTGCCTTCTATTCCACCCACCTCCAGTCCCAAAAGAACCTATACTTACAAAAATAAGTGTTTGCAAGATGAGGGCCCTAAGCTGAGTAAATTGGACAGACCATACAGTGCAAATACATAAAGGTGATCAAAAACCAGAAGGTCGAGTCTCAAAGTGGTGCACCATTGCTTTTGGTTTGAGTTTTGTTATGTTGTTTTCTTCCTGGATGGATTACTATCAGCAGGATGTCCAAAAGAACTGTCTCAAGGAGGGATCCTAACCAACTGAATGTGGTCATTTGGTGCACTAGAAAAGGAAGATGGTTCCAAGGATGCATCATGGAAGACACAAAACCAGGAGAGGAAGGATAGAAAAGAGTCTTGGGTGGAGCAAACAGCAGGTGGGAGTGTGATAATGCGGAAACTGACAAGAAGACAGTAATCAGTCATGCTACACCTCCTGGATCCAGAACTGTGCAGGGGAGACGACTTCTCCCCCACATGACAACCTTGGGGAAAAGGTGCAGAGAGGAGCCAGCCAGACTCCAGCCAGTAGCAACAAGCAGCAAAGCGGGGCCTTTCCCCCACCACCCCACATTTGGACATTCCAGTCAAAACTGGAGAAACTTCTGATTTTCTCTGCTCTGTGCAGATTGGCTGCTTCCCTCAATCCTCCCTCTCCTTCACTCTTTTTGGTTGGCTATAATGATAAACATGGAAGGTGAGGAGAGAGCCAGTGAACAGACATGATGCAAGTAACAAGAGAGGAAGAGGATTTTAGTAGCAGCCTTTCACATGAACTGAAGTTGAGCTGGCCATTAGGATGGGAAAGGTTACAGTAGTCCAGGCAAGAGACGGACAAGGCTTTTAGCAGAAAGAAAGGAGATGAAACATTTGAGAGAGGTTAGAAAGGAAGAAACAAAAGTATGCAGTGAGGGAGAGAGAAGAGAACTGAATGAAAATAGATCCCTGTTATATGAAGATCTAACTTTTACAATTCTGAAAGAGAGTTCCTATTGTTCAATTTTACGAACCATTATGAAGTTCAGATTTGTGCTATAGACAGCATAGGAAGGAGATATGGACTAATTTCCATGTTAAAAACTCCTGGACACAAAACATGAGAGAATGTATGTAAATGACAACAGAAAACTAGACTTTGATTTGATGTAGTGCCTTTCATACTTGGGGTATTACAAATTGCTTGAAATTTTGTGCAGGGAAACAGCCATTATGCACTTATGAAGAGCTCACACATAATACTACTAGTTAGCATTTTTACAGCGCTTTTCATCTTCAAGTACTTTACAAACAAATCATTAACCTTCACAGCAAACTGGTGAGATAGATAAACATCTCCATTCTGTAAGTGGAGAAACAGACAAAGAGATTAAGTGATTTGTCCATTGCCACATACTATCAGAGCTGAGATCAGAATCTAAGGATTTTGGCTCCTAGTCCTGTGCTCAGATCACACCTTTCACATATGTACAGCAGTGGAAAGGAGAACCTCTCCTATTGAGAAGGGAATACTGGGCAGGATAACAAGATCTTCTATCATATCTGAAAAGGAGCAGGGTCGTCCAATAAACTCTGCACTGAAAAAGGACTTGGGAGAGCTGATTTTTATTTCATGCTCTGCCCTGATCTACTGTGGTCATGGTCATGACTGTGGTCATGGTCAGTTTATCTTTTTTCTACCTATAGTTTCTCTCCCATGCTTCATCTGCCTTGTATATATACTCTTCAAGGCAGGGATTATATGCTTTCATAAAGTTTAGTGTTAGGGGCTCCAATCTAAAATGAGGCTTCTAGCTACTACCATACTACAAATAATAAAATAACTTCCACTTAATGTCACAGACCTCCCATGATTATCAAGGGGGATGCTACTGTGATGAGCATGGCTCTACCTTTATCTAGCAGCCACAACTCCCCATTATTGTTCACATGCAATGGATTTTTTTTTAAATTGAGATTATGCTCTCTTTGTGATTATCCTGTTTTTTACCTCAGAAATATTAAGTACATGAAGACTGGTCTACCAGAAGGGGTGGGGAAGTGGGTGTTAAAATATTATCCAAAATGTTTTTTAGACATTGGAGTTAAATATGTAAAAATAAAAGTTTTAAGCAGTCTGACAATTCTTTCCTCTCCCAACAGCTCAACTTTCAACCTCTTGCCTCACGTGATACCATAACTTCCAAGTGCTCCAGTCACTGCAGTCTCGCAGAGTAAAGAAAGCTTTAAAAAAAGCTTTCTTTGTAAATAAATATATATCATAAAGAAGGAACAATGGGCACAAGCCCAATTTTTTCCCCACCATAGATCACCTTTAACCTTTCCAATGCTATGGTGGTTGCTGTAATGAACACTTATTTCGATATTTCTCAGGCTGTCAGGAAAACTCCTACTTAATTATCATATGTACAAGTGCACAATGGGATAAACAGTTAGTGCAATGAATATGTATGAGAAAAGATAAGGGGAGTAAGGGGATTAAAACCTGTTTAGCAGTGCAAACCAGGAACCCCTTGATTTCATCTGGCAAAAGGCACAAGGAGCACACAGAGTTTCACAGGGATCCTGGATCAGTTATATGCATAATAATTCACTGAAGGATGTCATGTGAGGTCTCTACTGAGAGCCAGTAACATCCTGGTTATCATAACCATTCCGAAATATATGCAAATACAGTATTTAAGGAATCTGAGTGTTGAAGCTGGTCACCAGGAGGAGACATACATGTTCCTTTCAGGCAGGCAGGGGCTTCTTATTTATCTGTTGGGCTATATGCAAACTGAGTATTGTATTTTTCACAATGGATACCTATCTGCATATTAATCCACCAGCTAATCAAAATTCTGAAAATAACGAGGAAGGAACACACAGCAGGAGGGGTCCGGTTTATGGATAAAGCTCAAAGGACTGTTTTGATATATCTGGGATTGCAAAGGTCCACCCCAGTATCTTTTACCTAGGAAGTAAGCAGACAGTGGGCTTGCTTCATGAACAAAACATCTCAGCCAAGCCTGGCTATAATACGCTGGAAGGATTTGGGGTGAGCTTTTGCTTTTATGACATCACAATGTCCTATTACAGTAGTTAAGTTTGGGCTCTGTGTGTTATGATTTTATGTGTTTGTTTTTGTTTTTATGTGTTTTATGTTTTATGTGTTTTATGTTTTATGTTTGTGTTTTATGTTTTGTTTTTATGTGTTTTTTGTTTTTATGTGTTTGTTTATGATTTTATGTGTGTGTTATGATTTTATTTTATATGTAACTCTTCATTTCAAATATTTCTGCTTGCTATCTTCTTTCTTTGTTAAGTAGACATATTTGTTTTCACTATAAACAAATCTAAGGTTAAGTCAAGATGTGGTTAACAAGTGTACTTTGGGAACAGTACTTCTGAGAATGTCTAGTGGATCAGGGGCTGGATACTGCAGGGGGATTCTCGGAGGACTTAGAACTTGGAGTGTGCCTATCACTAACCTGCAAGAACAAGAGAGAGGGGCCTGTGAGTGCTAGTGTTGCCAGTAGCTGGTGGAGTCTGGGAGCTGATCCCCAGCAGGTACAGACAAGGTGTCCTCACACTAAGGGCAAGCAGTAGCAAGATGCCTCACAACCAGGGATTCTAGAAATCTGTTTGCCACGGAAAAATGTGGAATTTGTGTTTTTACAAAGAATCTTTAGTTTTTATATTTTGTGAAAAACAACAACCA
This sequence comes from Dermatemys mawii, assembly GCA_007922305.1. Taxonomy (NCBI): domain Eukaryota; kingdom Metazoa; phylum Chordata; order Testudines; family Dermatemydidae; genus Dermatemys; species Dermatemys mawii. The sequence continues at coordinate 23,029,029 of ML677340.1, forward strand.
TATGCACTAGAACCCCGTTTATTGGAGTCTCATTCTTCGGCTCTCTGTGTTAACTGAAGCTCACCCCAAATCTTTCCAGGGTATTATAGCCAGGCTTGGCTGGAATGTTCTGTTCATCAAGCAAGTACATGATAGTCTGAACCCCAGTTCAGGAAAACTAAAGTTCAGCATTTCATTTTAATCATGGAAAAACATGGATTTTTATGTTTTTCTGTCAGAGAATTTTCTGTCAGAGAATTTTGGAACTAGGATTCCTGCTCACACCCCTGGGCATCCCCAGGAAAGATCACAGGCAGAAAAAGTAATGAATGTTCTCTAAATGGATGCTTGGTTCAAAAGGACAGAATGGTTGATGCCGGGAAAAGAGGCCACTTCATATTGGCCCTTTAAAACTTTAAATAAAAAAATAAGAAAAAACCCCAGCAAGGAGACAGAGTCCTAAACAACATGAAGAGGCAGCTGTTGAGTATGCAAACAGTTACAAAGCATCCTCTAAACTAAAATGGTTTTTATTTTGTTTTAAAGTAGTATGGCTGAGATTATAATTATGACTTATTTTTAAAAAAATGTTACGGCTTCTGCCTCTGCCATACCAAATCCCTATTTTCCTTATATATGCACAACAAACTTGCAGTTCCAGATGAAAATAAAGGCATGTGGAAGCAAACTAAAAATAAACCAAACAGGAAATGCAATTAAGTTTAATTACATTGAATGCTAACACTCACCCTGCAATCATAACAAATTTTAAAATATTTTCTAATGAAAGATCCATCAAGATAATATTATGCAGCTAATAATAATATATTTGTATAATCTCTAAATAGTATAACGTTATAAAGAGAATATGCACCAGACTAGAGAAATAAAACATGTAAGAACAAAATTAATGTAGTTGTGTCTACCAGTTAAATTCTGTTATTATAAACAATGATAGTAATATTGTCAAAGATCAGAAGGATAACACCAGAGCTACAAGTAACATCTTAATTATTTTATTTAATAATTTGTCACTTTTTTGGTAAGCAGTAATCAAGAGATGTCAAACTAACTTCTTTCACTGAATAAACTGTTGACTGTTTTTGTATTTTTCTATTTTAAAAGAATCCTTTTTCCTTAATTACCAAAAGCCCAAAAGAGGTTTCACTAGTAGTGATGTACACTAGTGCATAGGTATAACATGATACCATGTAACACCAGCAAATAAAGTAAGAGCCAAAGCTTGAATACAGTTTTCTTTCAAATTCCTTGGGAATTCTGGTACTATAAATCTTGGATTCCTTAAAAGAAGGGGATCATGCTCATCAGTTACAACAGGCCATCTGGGCCTAGGTGCAGGTAAAACTGCTTGATGAAATCTAGGCACCACCAGGTAACAGCAGTGGTCACAGATCCTGCCAGACGTGTAACTTAAATCTAAAAAATTAAATTAAAACACTATTTTAGCCAAACAGTCTCTTTCTACAAGATGCCATAACTTTAAAACAGAGACTGTACACAACACAGACAACACCTTGTATACTTTCAGTAACTTTCTGATGTATTTAATAAAACAAATTAGCCACTAACACTTCATTTTAATTGCAAAAGCTCTATAATAGCAACCAACACCAAAAAACAATTGAAGCCTCAAGAACTGACCATCCAGTACGGTGTCATGAAAAAGCAAATAAGCAATGGAATCTAGTCTTCTCCTTTAAATATTAAAATAGTAATATTTAAATATTTACATATTTTAAAAATAATTTCTAAATGCTATGAAAATGTGTTCATTTGAATTTTTTGGTACCTTAGTACCATTAGTAGACAAAATGACAATTATGAAAATTACCTGCAGCTATGGATTCTAGAAACAGTTTTAATATAAACAAACATCCTTTGAAGTTACAGATCATGTAAAATAACATTTGTTGCCTTTAAAAGAAAATCTAATTTGCGTTGGAACAGCAAAATTGTGACTGTTAACACTCTTCATGTTGAAAACTGTGCGCTTTTGTTTTCATTTACTCTTGATTCAAGACAGTCAAAAACCACATTGGATTAGATCTTAAACTAGAAAATGACTTTCTTTCTGGTTCTACTTCAGCTGTGACCAGATTTTACCCACAATGTGTGGAAATACCACAACAATTCCACCATTTAAAGACAAAAACTTCAGACTTCAGCCTTATCAAATAGCAGTCAGAATGCTGACCTTTTTGTTTGCTTGCTTGCTTGTTTTTTGCCTCTATCAGCCTTGAGAGCGCACAAAACAAACTTGGAATGAACCTTGTTAAAATGAAAGTTTTCCAGGGCTGCACAACATATGTGACACAGTATATTAGGACTCCTCTGGTACTTTATTGTGATGTTTGTGCCTATGACTTTTATAAGTGACTTCAGGACTAAAGAATGAAATTCAGTGTGAAAGCTAAAGCAAAATGAAGATACTATCAAAACAGAGAAAGCTGGTCTCTGTTTTAAAGGGACAGTCATCTTACTTTAAAGCCCATTTTACTTTTGTTTAAATGCCAGTAAAAACAGTTGTTTGTTCATTTTAACCTAGCTCTGTAATGTTGGAAACACAAACATGATTGTACTAGGTTAGGAGAATTAAAAAATGAAACAATGACCTAGTTTCATCATTTAGTCAAGCGAGATGGATGTAGTAAAAATGGGCAAACGCCTAAACCTTGGATTCAAACACTCCTAAATTTTGAAGAAATTCAGATCCTAATCTGGACAAGCTGGGCCTCTCTCTATCAGAAAGTCAAAAAAAACCAGTGAAGAGTAGATTAGATTTTTATTTGTTCAATTTTAATAATGTAAAATCTAAGCACTGGTAAGGAGATATAATTAGAGGAAAATATAGTTTGTAGCTCCTTTATTTTTCCAGCTAACCTTAGCTAACAGTGGGAATAATATATTTTCAAGAGTAATTGGAGCTTGCAAGTTTCCATGCCTGTTTGGTAAAGATAAATATAGATATGGGCCTCCTGTAGAAATCAGTCTGTTTTCCAGCTGCATACCTATTATTAGATGTGATCATAACTAGCCATTTAATATATGCCGTATCTTTAGTATTATACAGTGTATCTATCTTCACAATATATGGTAGCTTCAGTAGAATAAACTATCTTTTTTTCTTGAATATAGGAATATGATCTATGGATACGTTCACTGCAAGATACCCTCAAATTTTCTTCATCTAAATTAAGATAAGTATGTGGTGAGCATACTAAAGTTTACAGGAATATTCTGTTACAGTGTCACTAGAGGCAGGCAATGAAGTTAATTCTCATTTGCCTCAGAGAAATTAAGTGAAAGCTTGTGGTAGGGAGGAAAAAGAGAGGGGTTGAGGAGAGTGTAAAGGGAAAAAAAAGCATTGGAGAATGGAAGACATTTTTAGTCAGGCTGTGTAAGAACTCTTTGTTTGTTTGTTCAGGGTTTTTCGCCAGCTATTTAACATCAATGAGTAATTTAAGGGGAGGGTAGTTTAGTGGTTAAGACATTGATGTGGGACTCTGGAGACTGGCTGTGCCACAGACTTTCTGTGCTTCAAATCTCTGTCTGTAAAATGGAGATAAGTCCTTTCCCTCCCCTCTTTAGTCTTGTTTATTTAGCCAACGAGCTCTTTGGGGCAGTGGGCATTGTACTGTAAATATGTTGTCAGCAGTGTTGTTGTAGCCATGTTGGCTCCAGGCAGTGGCATGCACAGCAATAAAAATTCGGCCGCTTTTGGAAGGGCACTTTCTGTGCCCCCCGAGGACCAAAGGAGCTGGCTTCTCCTCCCCCTTGTGGCTAGAGGAGCTGCCTCTCCTCCCCAGCCTCCACAGCCCCAGGTCCAGTGGTGCTCACTCTCCCCCAGCAGCTGGTGGACCTGGAACATCTCCCCTCCCCCAGCTTCAGGGTCAGAGGAACTGTCATCTCCCACCCCAGCCCAGAGCCAGGGAAGCTTGCACTCCCTGCCCTGTCTCCAGAACAATCTGCCCCAACCAAAGGGGGGAGCAGTGCCCTTGCTTGCCCCCACACCCTCCTTGCACACACCCCTAGTTCCAGAACAAGGACTCAGAGGCCAGATATGGAGTCACTACTGTTTTGTGAAAAGTGTTCACCAGTGGGTGATATGGTCCATTTGCCTTTTATCATTTTTTTGAAAATTCATTCAAGAATATAGTGATACCCTTGTTTCACCCACAAAGTTATTTAGTGCATTGGATGAGGTACATCACATGTTGTGATAGGCATGTGGAGGGCCCATAGATCTTGAAAGGCATGTTGTGGGGAGGTACTGATGATGACAGCACTGCAGAAGGTCCCTGGGGAATGGGGTTGTAGAGTTTCTCTTGGAGTTCTTTGGGGAAAGATTTCATGATATCCTTAAATTCTTGCGTGAATTGTGGTATGGGGTCGTCTGTGAGTTCTTTATAGCAGGTAGTGTCAGAGAGTTGTAGGTTGGCCTTATTGATGTAATCATCCCAGTTGTCATCAGAGAAGTCACCTCCCAATACACCAACATCCCTCACTATGATGTCATTGCTCCCTGCCTCAAATAGCTACAAGACAATGGAAAATATTCAGATATCCACCCCAAATACATCGCCAAATACATCCATTTCATCCTCACCCATAAATATTTTACATTTAGCAGCAAATGCTGTCCAAACCATCAGAATAGCCATGGGGATTAGAATGGGTCTCTAGTAAGACACCTTGAAGAAGAATTTCTGGACAAATGCACCATGAAACCAATGACATACTTCAGTAAACATCAATTATATTTCCATCCCCTAGACAGACAACCTATACTCCAGCACAGATTTCCACCACGACTTGTCCCTCTCTCTAGAACAGGGATCGGCAACGCTGGCATGCGGGACCACAGGGTAAGCACCCTTAGCTGGCCCCGCTCCTTTATTTACCTGGCGTTTCGCCGACGGCAGCTCCCACTGGCTCCGGCTTGCTGTCTTGGTCCAATGGGGGCCGCAGGAAGTGGCGCGGTGCTGGCCGCCACTTCCTGCAGCCCCCATTGGACCGGGACGGCAAACCAGGGCCAGTGGGAGCCATGGTCAGCGAAACACCAGGTAAATAAAGCAGCGGGGCCCACTAACGGTGCTTACCCTGCGGTCCCGCATGCCAGCGTTGCCGATCCCTGCTCTAGAATACTCCCAAACCATCTTCAGCTTCAGCAATGGAATCCTACAAACACCTCTATACAAGAAACCCATGGATCACCACACTTACCTCCACAGATCCAGCAACCACACCAAACACACCAAGAAATCTGTTATCTACAGCCACGCCCACAGATACCACAGAATATGTTCCCAGGAGAAAATCCAGGACACCTTAACACACTTAAAACTGTGGTCACCAAGCAAGGACACACAAATACCCTGAAAGAACCTGCTTCAGTACAGAAGAAACAAAAACCACCAGCAGCGTACCCCTAGCAGTTACCTTCCACCCCAAACTGGAATCCATCTGGGGCGTCATTAAACTAGCATAACAGATGCTCAGTGGGGACCACATCCTTAAGGAAATCTTTCCCGAACCCTCTCTTTGGACCTCTAAACAAGCCCCCAGCCTTGCCAAGCCCATCATCAGAAGCAAGCTCCCCAATGACCAAGACACCCCAATTCAAAGTGGCACAAGACTCTGTCAAAACCTGCAGAATCCCTCCACTGCTACGATGATCAAGATCCTCCACAACCCATCATTCAGGGTTCTCGAATCCTACACAGGCCTATCACAATACGTGGCGTACCTCATCACATGAACTAAACGTCCCAATAACAACTATGTGGGTGAAATGAGAGAATTACCATGCTCTCGAATGAACACACAGAGAAAAATGATAAAAGACAAAAAAAAAAAAATATCACCCATGGTCAAACACTTTTAACAAAACTATCACTCTATATCTGACCTCTTAGTCCTTGTCCTCTAAGGCAACCTAAACACCACCTTCAGAAGCCTGGGAGCTTTAATTCATAACTTTGTTAAGCCATGGTTACACTGGCACTTTATAGCGCTATAAAGCCCCCAGGAGCACTATAACTTCCTACCCGTCCATACTGGCAAGGCACGTAGAAAGCTGTAACCGTGGAGTTATAGCGCTCCTGGTAATCTGCTGTAGCGCTACAGCGAGAATGTGGACACCCACTGTGCATTAATTGGCCTCCAGCCCATCCCATAATTCCCGTTAGAGCCACTCTGGTCATCACTTGCAAACTCTTTTGTCCTGTTCTCAGGTGACCACACGTCAGACCTGTCCTTATAAAGTTCCAGGGAAATTTGAAAATCCCCTTCCTGTTTGCTCCAGCCAAGCGTGGCGTGCTCTCAGGGAATCCTTTCAGGTGATCATTCTGATTGATCATGACTCCACGTGCCATGCCTCCTCGCAATAGGCGATCCCCAGCATGGAGCAATAGCGAGGTGCTGGACCTCATCAGCTGTTGCGGGGAAGAGGCTGTTCAGTCCCAGCTGTGGTCTAGTCGCAGGAATTATGATACCTATGGGCAGATATCACGGGCCTTGGCGGAAAGAGGCCATGAGCGGGACACTCTGCAGTGCCGTGTTAAGATAAAGGAGCTTAGGAATGCGTATTGCAAAGCCCGCGAGGCAAACGGCCGCTCCGGGGCAGCCCCGGTGACTTGCAGATTTTATAAGGAGCTGCATGCGATACTTGGTGGTGATCCTACGGTCACTCCATCAACCACCACGGACACTTCCCAGCCCACCAGTGAAGGGGGGAGTGAGGAGGAGGAGGAGGCGGCAGCGACCCAGGGCATGGAGTCATCACTGGACGCATGCAGCCAGGAGCTCTTCTCATGCCAGGAGGAGGGCAGCCAGCCGCAGCGTCCGGCGGTTGCAAGAGGAAGCTCAGCAGCCGACTGCGGAGGTAAAGCTGCTTTTCTATTGGGAAGGCAGGCAGCTTGGGGGTGGAAAGGGATGCAGGGGGCATTCCACCTGGAGCTCTTCTCAAGCCAAGAGGAGGGCAGGGGGCATGCAGCCAGGAGCTCTTCTCAAGCCAAGAGGAGGGCAGGGGGCATGCAGCCAGGAGCTCTTCTCATGCCAGGAGGAGGGCAGCCAGCCGCAGCGTCCGGAGGTTGCTGGGGGCAGCTCAGCAGCGGATTGCGGAGGTAAAGCTGCTTTTCTATGGGGAAGGCAGGCAGCTTGGGGTGGAAAGGGATGCTTGCATGCTTGCCTACATGTGGAATAGAGCACTGATGTAGTCTGTCACATTGCGGTAATCGTCATCAGTAATCTCTTCAAAGGTCTCAATAAGAGTGCTTGCAATGCACCTGCGCAGGTTTCCCAGGAGAGCCAGCGTGGCCCCCGCCCCGGTCATGGTCACTAGTCCCTGCCACTGTGCTACAATGGGTGGGGGGAGCATTGCTGCACAGAGGCAAGCTGCATATGGCCCTGGGCGGAAGCCGCATCATTAAAATCCCGTCCCTTTGTTCCTCAGTCACCTGCAGCAGCAAGATATCTTCCAGGACAAACACCTACGGAGAATGTTGGGACAGTGTTCAGAGTGTGGCTCCCGCCACTTCCCGGCACTCCCCCCACCCCAGCCACAGCACAGCACAGCCAGGAAACAATCATTCCCCCTGTCTCTGGAGAGGACTCACCATGGCAGGGGCTCCGTTGTTGTCTGTGTGCTCTCTGAGGGACAGGCAAACGGGGAATGTGGGGGAATCATAGGCATGTCTGCTGTTTACAAGGGAGCCACTGTTACATGTATCTTTTTCTTTTAGAAGCATCAACTTTGAGCCCTGTGCCATCGCTGTTATCAACAGCTGAGAGGCTGAGGCGACTGAGGAAGAGGCCACGAAAGAGAAAAGAGGATTTAGTACAGCAAGTAATGCAACAGGCTGTAATGAAGAATCAAATTGCACAGAGGTGGAGGGAGGACCAGAGCAAGATGAGGGAGAAGGCGCGGCGGGAGAACGTGAGTCACCAGCGGAAAAGCACCGATAAGCTGCTCTCATTACTGCAGCTTCAACTGGAGACTATGCAGCGGATTGCCACCATTCAGGAGGAGAAGTACTGCACTCTCCGCTCCCTTTATCATTTGCCTCAAAACCCTTCCCCTTCTGGCCCTCTGTACTCTCCAGGCCACTATCATCAGCTATCTGGTTATCACCATCCACAGCTGCCTCCAACCCCTTTGTCTTCACCGAACAACCCCCAAACCCAGGACCCTTATCTACTGCAGTCAACCCCTAATTACATGCCTTATTGCCCTCCGCAAATGGGGTTCGGGGGAAACATCAACTCTGAGGGCACTGGAGACTCAGAGATCCAGACATATTCCAATCTATGACTGACCCCATCCCACCCCACCCCAATTGCACCTCCTCCCACTTCCCCCTCACATGCATCAAAATATTTTCTTTCAGCAACCGAAGTACCTGTTCAATAAATGAATTGTCTTCTTAAATAAATAGGTTTCTTTATTCACTGTACATAGATTATTAGTGGCTACAGAAAAGCAAATGCCTGTTCCTATTAAAAGAATGCACACTCCATCCCTCCTTCCCTCCGCACCTCCCTTTAGAACTGGCTTTCAGCCTCAGAATGCTCCCTCAAGGCTTCCCTGATCCTAACAGCCTCACGCTGAGCCCCTCTAAGAGCCCTGCTCTATGGCTGTGCATATGTGGCCTCCAGGCGTTGAATCTCCGAGGACCATGCCTGAGTGAAGCCTTCGCCCTTCCGCTCACAAACATTATGTAGGGCTCAGCATGCGTAAATAACCGCGGAGATACTTCCCTCAGCCAAGTCTAGCCTCCCATAAAGACAGCGCCAGCGCGCTTTGAGACGCCCAAAAGCACACTCCACAGTCATTCAACACCGGCTAAGCCTGTAGTTGAATCTTTCCTGGCTGCTGTCCAGGCTCCCTGTGTAGGGTTTCATGAGCCAGGGCATTAATGGGTAAGCGGGATCGCCAAGAATCACGATGGGCATTTTGACTTCCCCCACGGGGATCCGCTGGTCTGGGAAAAAAGTCCCGGCTTGCAGCTTCGTGAACAGGCCGGTGTTGCGGAAGATGCGTGCGTCATGCACCTTTCCAGACCAGCCCGCATTAATGTCAGTAAAACACGGTGATCCACAAGCGCCTGGAGAACCATGGACAAGTACCCCTTTCGGTTAACGTACTCGTCTGCTAGGTGGGCGGGCACCAGAATAGGTATATGGGTCCCATCTATCGCCCCTCCACAGTTAGGGAAACCCATCTCTTCAAAGTCAGCAACAATGTCATGCACGTTACCCAGAGTCACGATTTTTCGTAGCAGGATGCAGTTAATGGCCCTGCACACTTGCATCAGCACAACTCCAATGGTCGACTTTCCCACCCTAAAGTGGTTGG
>ML677340.1:23038483-23160737 GCA_007922305.1 Dermatemys mawii
TGGGCGGGCACCAGAATAGGTATATGGGTCCCATCTATCGCCCCTCCACAGTTAGGGAAACCCATCTCTTCAAAGTCAGCAACAATGTCATGCACGTTACCCAGAGTCACGATTTTTCGTAGCAGGATGCAGTTAATGGCCCTGCACACTTGCATCAGCACAACTCCAATGGTCGACTTTCCCACCCCAAAGTGGTTGGCCACCGATTGGTAGCTGTCTGGGGTGGCCAGCTTCCAGATCGCGATAGCCACCCACTTCTCCACCAGGAGGGCAGCTCTCAATCTGGTGTCCTTGCACCGCAGGGCACGGGCGAGTTCAGCACACAGTGCCGTGAAAGTGGCTTTTCTCATGCGAAAGTTTTGCAGCCACTGCTCGTCATCCCAGACTTGCATGACGATGCGATCCCACCACTCAGTGCTCATTTCCCGTCCCCCGAAGCGGCGCTGCACGGCCGTGAGCATGTCCGTTAATGACACAAGAAGCTTTGCGTCAAACGCATTCACCGCTTCGATCTCATCTTCAGACTCATCACTGTCATCCTGCATGTCAAGGATTAACTCCACTGCACACTGAGATGTGCTGGTGACAGTCGTCAGCATGTCCCTCAGCAGTTGTGGATTCATTGCGGCACACAAAAATGGAAGACGGAGAGTGCCTTGCTGAAACCGTTCAAAGATGGTGCCTGAGGTGGATGGAAACCCAGGGATTGCTGAGATATGCCAAAAAGCATCATAGGTAGTTCAAACAGGATGCAGAATGCCCCGCAAGTGACGCCCCACTACCACAAGGCATTGCGCCAGATCGGGAAGAGATGCTCTGCGGGATACCTGCTCTAATGTGCTGCTCTTAATGCCACATGAACTGCCGCAAATGTGGCCATGCTATACCGCTGGCGTGTCTCAGTGTGGACACACAATAGCACTATACATATTGCTGTGTAAGGGGACCGCTATAACCAATAGCGCTATAATCCTGTAAGTGTAACCATACCCTTAGACACCAAAAACCATGGACTCAATAAAGACACTAGATTTATGGCTCATTACAATAAGCCGCAACCCACTAATCCTCCTTTGTCCTCGGACAGCAGAGATGTTAGCTGCCCACTTCACCTCAAATGGTCTCTTGCAACATGTACATAAAAACAGCCATACTGGGTCAGACCAAAGGTCCATCTAGCTCAGTATCCTGTCTTCCAATACTGGCCAATGCCGGGTGCCCCAGATGGAATGAACAGAACAGGTAATCATCAAGTTATCCATTCCCTATTGCCCATTCTCAGCATCTGGCAAAAACATCTTAACTCTTTACACTTAACAATGTGTTCTACCTTGCATCATTTAGCTGTGACACTCTGGAGTACCTTTCCCAGACCCGAAGATGAGCTCTATGTAAGCTTGAAACTGTGTCTCTTTCACCAACAGAAGTTGGTCCAGCAACCACCTTGTCTCTGTACTATATATACATATAGTGTCTAGCACAGGCCTGCACAACTCTGAAAACAGAGAGGACCGTATTACTGAAAAAAAAACCCAGCTGCGGGCCAAAAAACCAGCTGCGGGCTGAAAAGCCCCGCCCTCGCCCCGCGCCCATCCGCTTCCCGCTACCCCACCGCTTGGCTTGCCCCACCCCTACTCACCCCCCATGGGCCACAGAGTGAGCCAGTGCGGACCGCATGTGGCCCCCGGGCCGCATGTTGTGCAGGCCTAGTCTAGCACCATGATTTTGGTAAGAGGATCTAGGTGGTACTATAAACACAAAATAAATAATTTGGGATCCAGGAAGTCTTTGTTAAAGACCCAGCACTTTCACCTTTTCTATTAAGTTGTTAAATTGGCAAATACAATTAGATCTTCTCTTCACTGGCTGTAAAACTCTCATTAAATATGGTTCAAACATAGGTATAGCAAAATTGAGTTAGGACAATTGTAAGGCTAGTCTCAAACAGCTTTTTTAAAGTGTACTTATAATGCAGTTCTGCCCCCACCTCCATTTGTGCAGGCCACTCATACTAATGTAAACCAGTTTTCATTGCACAGGGGGTTTGAATCATGTTTTAAAAGTTTTAAAATGCAATTCTACAGCCAGTAAAGCAGATGCTATTTGAATCAATTTATAGTAACATTTATTTTTAGAATATAAAAGAGACTTTTATCTTTCCACAAGCATAACTATCACAATAATTTAACTTTTATTAACATTAAAAAATATACAATTTTCTAAAATTAAAACACTTATGCTTCCCAATCAAGTTTCTTTGATAACTGGTGGAGGGTATTTACCCAACATTCAAATTCCCAATATCCAATTTTCAGGTATGCTTATTTTCCTACTTTCTTGAAACAGTTCCATCACAATGAACACTCTTTTTTCATAGTCAATCAAAATGTTTTTAAAAATCCATTGAAAGATATCAGTAAGGCACAGCTGAAAAAACAAAGTAATTTATGTTCAATTTAGGTGGAATAGATTCCTTTAGCTCAACAGCAATCTTTTTAAACTGGGCTATCCAGTTCAGGGAAAACCAGCCCTACAAACTGTTTGGGGTTTTGCTTTACAAACTTCTCATAAAGCAGAACTGAGAAGGAAACTAGATAGAGTAAGATGCCCTGAGATGAGGTTTGACATCTTAACAAAATAAAAATAATTTGGGACAATAAAATGGATAACAGACACAAGTTTGCACCCACAGGGAGAAAGAAAGTGCCAAGCAAGATGGCAGCAGAGGTCCAAGCTGCAAAAGCAGAACTGGTGAAACAAGCACTTGAAGCAAGATACGCGAGACTAGAAGCCCTGGAAAACCTTGCCAGGGTTTGAAGCTTCTGAAATTTAGAGAAAAGTGATAGTGTGAAGCCCTCTAAACTGTTACATTAAAACCCAATTTGAGACTCAAGCCAGAAAATGATTCTTTATAGACAGAGTAGTAATACTGCATACTTCAGGGAAAAGAATGGATGTGAATGACAGAGAGAGAATCCAACAGCTACCAGAATAAAAAAAATAACCAAGAGTTTGAATCTGAAGGACAAACTGTTTCTTAATGGACTTGAGTAAAGTAAAATTTCCTTACTGACACAAACATTCATCACAGAAGAAACTGACACTTCTGCCCCTCAAAGTTCAGGGTTATATATAAGACTTTTATATTTTCAAACTCAAAGCCTGCTTCAGAACTGAGTTTGGCTTAATATCACAGTTAATGGTTGTAATATTTTCAGTTTATACTCTGCTATTGTAACAAATTATTTAACAGACTTTTCCAGAACATGAAAGAACTTTTCCTTCATGAAAGATCATTATTTCTCTCCCCTTACAGATCTGGAAACCAATCATTACTCAAGCAAGTACTATGATGGGATTATTAATTTAAAACCCTCAAAAGCATGCTACGCCTGAAAGAGCTTCCAGTCTTATATATGTGATACAATAAAACGAAGTGTGGAAGGGTTAAGAGAGAAAAACAACAGAAATCACAGCAATAAGATTATACAGTTAATCAGCAAAGGTAAGTGTGTAGCATGTCTGACCAATTTTTTAAAAATAGTTTTTAATCAGTATGCTACTTAAATAAAAATAAATGTCATGGCTGACTCACTTCTTGTGGACTACATGGGAGAAGTGGTGATTTTAGGATGGATTTGAACACGGGGAGAGTAGTGACCTGGCAAATAACTTTTGGAAGCATATTCTGCACATAGGTGGCAGTGTGGAAAAAGAATGGAGTGGACTAATCATGAGGGTTTGCAAGACTGGACCCTTATTAAAGAGACAAGAGGTACAGTAGTTGGGATGCATGAACACTCTCTTGTCAATATATTGAACCTACTGCTGATACAAACAACAGCTAAAATTATAACTGAATTGTTAGAGCAAAATAATTATCCTGTGTCTTTATATTATGCATTCAGTAGTACTTTGGGCCTAACATGATTTTAAGACTGCATCATCTAATCCTGCTCAAAGCTGGTTTAATAAACACAGACAGCAATACCCAATATGAAGGACTCCCAAAGTTACTAATTCTGGTAGAGCTCATGCTGCGCTAGCAACACAAGAACTTTTTTGAAAGTTATCCTGATGTAGACTGGAGCCTTCTGTGGGAATGGATTTGTTTGTGGCTTGTGTGTAGTGTATCAGGGGTGGACAATACTGTCGTCCCCCCCGCCCGTCTCCCTTGGGTATGGGGAGTTTGCTATTTCTGTATAATAGTTTCTCTTGTAGGAATGGGCTATTTTGGGTCACAGTCTCTCCCTGCAGAGACAGGAAGAAAGTCCCTCCTCTTGAAAAGATTTTGGAAGAGGGATATTTTCCTGTGTGTTTTATGCTCCCTAGAATGTCTAAGTGGGATTTTACTCTGTGTCGGTGTGCATCTATAAAAAGCTTTGTCTATTCTAGAAACTCACAAATAAGATTTCTATCGGTTCACAAGCTTCCCATGGCAGGATCAATTTTTACTATTGTTCAGTTATACTTGCTTTGGGTTATTAACTACAATGGCAGTAAAGAGATCCAGCCACTGAAACCTCGTCTACGCTACATCTTTCAACAAGGATGTTAAACCTAGCGGGATTTTTTCCCCTAAATTTCTACAGCATAGACTCAGTCTCTCCATCAAAGGAAAGGGGACGAGGACGAAGTTGTTGCGAGTTACACCATGTCTCTTGGGAAAGGAAAATGACAGCGCTTGTTACAGTCTGTCTCCCAGGGAACAGTGACTTTGTTGTGTGTGTTACACCTTCTTCACATCGGGGAGCCCAGCAGCGGGTGTTAGTGTCTCTCGAGCAGGGGCGTGTGGGGAGAAGAGTATTTCGCTGTATAGGTTTGCTACAGTCGGTCTCTGGGGTGAGGGGAAAGATTGTCTCTCTCTCAGGGGCGGAGGACGGATTTTGTTCAGTGGTGTTTTTGGTACAGTTGTCGCCTCCGGGGGAAGATACATTAGTGGGTTTTACAAGGAAACATTCACCGCCACGCCATCTCCTGTCCCTACACACCCATTCACCTGCCGCTGCCGGGCACAGAGCGCGGAACTCACTCACCTCTGCTCACCAGCGTGCAGACAGCCCTGGGCGCCGCCATCTTGAACAGATGGGCTATAGTCACGTGGGCGCGGGCGGCTGCGGCCCAGGCGCGGGTAGGGGCCCACGTGGCAGGAGGGACGAGCAGCGCGCGCACAGCCCGCCCTCGCGCGCTCCGCCCTCTAGCCGGAGCGCGGGTCGCCGTGCCTGCCAGGGGCGCTGAGTTCTACCCCGAGCTCAGCCTGGCTGAGCCGCTCTCCCCGCCGGGGTCCGTCGGAGCCGGGGGCGCCTGGGGGCTTTGCCCCGCTCTCAGCCCGCCCTGCGGTCACTGTGACTGTGGTCACTTTCCGGGCCGAGGTTCCCTTGAGAGCGAGGTGGGAGCAGAGCCAGCCCGCCTTCGGGCTCGCGTCTCGGCCGCCCCGCTGCCCCAACAGCCTGCCCCCGCCTGGGCTAGCGGAGGGCAGCTGCCAGCTGCCCCCATGCGCCCCGTCACTCGTCTCCTTGCCCGAGGCCTGTAGCGCCCCCCCCCCCAGTGAACGGGTTTGCTCGTGGCCGCTGCCCTTTCACTTTCCCTCCCTGCGACCATCTCCCTTCCCTTCCTCTGCACCCTCCTCGTGACTGCCGGGCTCCCGGGGAAAGTCACGAGCCTGCTGGGGCCGCCTGGTTCTAAGCCGCTGTAGCCTTGGAGGCAGCGGAGTTGGCCCCTCCCCTGTTACAGCCGCTTTTGCAGGCATCCAGCCAAGCTCCTCTTGCTGATAGGGAGATTGGGCAGCTCTTAAAGCTAGGAGGTGGAACGAGCAGCACTGAGACCTGCCAGCCCTTCTCAGAGCTCCCTTCAGAAAGTGCTTTGCAGAGCAGGGCTTGAAAACTTCTCTAAGGCCCTGTCTACACTGGCAAGGTTCTGTGCCGTGTCTCCCGAGCTGTACACATGGCCAAGCCACTTGGTGCACAGAAACTGCACAGTTGTAGCACTCTAAAAAAAAAAAACCCCACGCTGACCAGAGGCGTAGAGCATTTTATGCTGGGGCTACAGTGCTGCAGCCTGCGATGCCAGTATAAACACCATGGCAATTACAGCCCTGCGATTGGCTTCTGGGATGTGTCCCACACTGCCTTTTCTCACCTCTCTGACCGCTGGTGTGAACTCTGCTACCCTGCCCTCAGGTGACCAACCTTCATCCCCACACGGTACATTCCTTTTCAAATCTGAAGGTCCCCTTCCTGTTTTCGTGGTGGTGTGTGCGGTGGTCTCAGCACATCTTTCCAGGTGACCATGCCTGCTCCATGCACTAGGCTATCCCCCACTTCAAGCAGTGCCAAGCTGCCGGACCTCATTAGCACTTGAGGAAAGGAAGCAGTGCAGCCACAGCTGCAGTCCAGCTGTTGGAATTATGATACGCCTACACAGATTTCTAGAGGCTCATCATCCCAGACATGCATCATGATGTGATCCCACCACGCAGTGCTTGTTTCCCAAACCTGAAAGCAGTGTTCTACTGTGGTCAAAACCTCTGTGAATACCACAAGCAATCTCTTGTCATACCTAGCATGTGTGGCAAGATCAATCTTGCACTCCTCTTGCCTTTGTAGCTTAACGAATGACTCCACTGCCACTTGTGATGTGCTGGTCAATGTGAGCAGCATTCTGGTCAACAGCCCCAAAAAGGAAGGGCAGGGCAGGGCGTGCAATACCCACACTGTTGAAAGATAGCGCCAAATGTGGATGGAAGCACAGAGATTGCTGGGGTGCAAAGCAATGCATCATGGGCCATTGGGACAGAACTCAGGATGCCCTGCGACCTCTTCTGTCTTCCCACAAGTCTTAGCAGCAAGAGAGAAAGAGGTGCTCTGTGGGATAGCTGCCCAGAGCGTACCACTCCGAATAAGACCACAAGTGTGAACACGCTATTGTGCGGGCAGCTGTCAGTGTGAACACACAACAGCTGTTTCCTTCTACACTCTCTGAGCAGCGCTGTAAGTGCTGGCACTGTAACTTTGCAAGTGTAGACATGCCCTAATATATACTTCCAGTAGTTGGTTGCCTACAGAGTGGCAGGCTTGGCCTGTTGGGAGTATTGGAATCTGTTCTAAAGCTGATAGTAATTGAAAAGAATTGCTGAATTTCTCTTGTATGCTGTAATTTAAATAATTGAATCTTTGCTTCTAACAAAGTTAGCTTGATTAGGGATGCTGCTGTAAGCTGTATGAAGTAGTCCCACTTATTATTCAAGTCATGAGTAGTCTCCCTTTTTTCACAGCTTTGAAGGGCAGTGATGGAAAGTAAAAAAGCAAACAGAAATAGGGTCTAGTAATTTTTAACCAGTAAGCGAGTCAGTGTGGCAGAGTGATTCCTAAAGAGAAATTACAATCCACAGGTGAGTCGTGACAATACCACACTCCATAGTACTAGAAATGATGTATTGTATAGAATTTTCTCTCTCTCATTTGCTTATATCAAGTAAGAACAGTCTATGGAAGTTACGTGAGAGCAAAAACGTCTTCACTGGAGCCACGGTTTTATTTACTACATAAACTTTGCTTAATCCTTGCAGAATCATGAAGGAGATGCATAAAACTAAAACAAATTAGTTGTATTTTAGTCCACTTAGTTACTTCATCTACAGTCACTTACTGCAACACAGCCAAATATCATGCAATAAAAATTAAAACACAAAACTCCCAAACCAGCTACTTACTATAAAGCAGTTTCTCAAACTGTGGTCCATGAACCACCAGTGGTCCGCAAGCTCCATTCAGTGGCCCGCAGATAGTTCCCTCTAAGGTGCGCACCTGGGCAGCTGTACACAAGAGATTGAAGGGCTACCCATCTAATTAGTGACAAAGAGTCCTGTGGCACCTTAACGACTAACTAAAGTATTAGAGCATAAGCTTTCGTGGGCTAATCACACTTCGTCGGATGCAAGAGACGAAGTGGGTATTAGCCCACGAAAGCTTATGCTCTAATACTTTAGTTAGTCTTTAAGGTGCCACAGGACTCTCTGTCACTTCTGCAATTCCAGACTAACACGGCTACCCCTCTGATTCTTGACATCTAATTAGTGGATCCGCACTGGCATGGCTCCACTGATTAGGTGGAGAAGATGCACATGTAATATGAGGTGATGGCCTTGTGGGGAATAGGCAGTAAGTGGGAGGGGAAGTGGGGTGAGAAGAGGGGGTGGAGGGAATTTGGGATGTGCAAGGCTGTGGCAACCAAAGAAAGAGGCGAATTTCTCTAGCTTCAGGGTTGTGGCTGCCAGGGAGAGACGGTCCTCCTTCCCACCCTCAGCTCTGGCTGCCATGGACAGGAAGAGAGGGCAGATCCATTAGAACAATAAAACTCCTGATATTAAAATGAGTTGTGTGCTTTTAGGTATAGAACAAAATTTTTTAAATTATTTTTATATATATAGCTCTTTTATCCAAAGCACTTTACTATAGTTAGCTAATGGTACAAACAACATTCGGAAATATCACTAAGTGATAAGAACATAAGAATGGCCATACTGGGTCAGACCAAAGGTTCATCCAGCCCAGTATCCTGTCTACAGAGAGTGGCCTATGCCAAGTGCCCCAGAGGGAGTGAACCTAACAGATTATTAT
This sequence comes from Dermatemys mawii, assembly GCA_007922305.1. Lineage (NCBI taxonomy): Eukaryota > Metazoa > Chordata > Testudines > Dermatemydidae > Dermatemys > Dermatemys mawii. The sequence continues at coordinate 23,047,102 of ML677340.1, forward strand.
CAAGTGATCTCTCTCCTGCCATCCATCTCCATCTTCTGACAGACAGAGGCTAGGGACACCATTCCTTACCCATCATGGCTCATAGCCATTAATGGACTTAACCACCATGAATTTATCCACTTTTCTTTTAAACCCTGTTATAGTCCTAGCCTTCACAACCTCCTCAGGCAAGGAGTTCCACAGGTTGACTGTGCGCTGTGTGCAGAAGAACTTCCTTTTATTTGTTTTAAACCAGCTGCCCATTAATTTCATTTGGTGGCCCCTAATTCTTATTCGGTTACAGTGGAAATCAGTGAGGACAGATCTAGTTGTAGTCAGAAAGGAAGTGCCCGCTAAATCTAAGCACAGTAACCATAAGGATTTACATCCTGCTGTATCCAGGTACTATTAGTAAACCCACCCTCAGAAAACTTTGATTGTGTTACTCTGTTCTTAGATATGGCTTTATTCACAACTCACCCAAAGTCTTCCAAAACCTTTGAAATGATTAGTCAACTTTCTGTGGGAGGAGTTTCCCCCAGGAATTGAAATGGGGGAGAGGGTGTTCAAAAACCACTAAATTGGCAATACTAGACTTGACTACTAAGGAGAGGATGAGGGAGATCAGGGTAGGTGTAGGGAAGTATTTGGTCTTGATGCATATGCAAGTTACCCATGTTAACATCAAGTGAAAGTCATATGCACAAGGCAAGGAAAGAAGATACCTACGGTGGGACAACTTCAGGTAGTATTAGTATATAAAATGAGTTTTCTCCTAATGGGCATTCAGTATTGAGATCTCAACATCATCATTTTAATATATTTTCAAAGTGAACTGCAAAGCATTTCTAACAGAAATTGTTTCTAAATGAGTTATAAACCAAACATATAAATTAGACAAAGATTACAATAAATTTCTACACCATATTAAAAAAAATCACTTTCCTACAGCCATTTCACTTACCTATCCGGTTTCAGGTTAAGATTAATGTTTCACGTGAAATAGATAAACTAAGCAGGGAACATGAGAATCTGAAAAGCATGCTTTATTTCAAAAGATAAGCCAAAGCTCAGTGGGAAAAAAGAGATGAGCATCTTCAAAAATAAATTATATTAAACATGGAGCATCTCCTTCATTATAATGCATTTTAGAAACAAGAAGGCAGATGCTGAGCCTTCCCCTCCCCTATTGAGCTAGATTTCATTTATGTTCACTCTGATTTTCTCAGAACAGCCCTAACTAGAGCACATTCTTCTTATTTGAGGCATGTTAACAGCATTACATTTTCTCTGATCGCTTCAGGAAGAAAAGCTGCAGCTGCTGCAGGAATAGACAGCACACAGCCCTGCTCTGCTGACACCCAGCGCTTTCACAATGAACAAGACAGCACACTGAGGCACATATGTGATCAGCCCGTCTTCTGTCTTGGGTCACCTGCCACAATCACTCTTTTTAAAGGAGCTTCCAGCTGAACTGAATTTGTCTAAATCAAAATTTTTCTATTAGCTTGCAATATTTTAAAAGGGGTGACGGGAGGAATTTCCCAGCCCTTTTAGGTCTCTTTGCTGGAGATTTAAACATTTTTAACCTGGAAACCTGAGAATTGTCATAATAGATCAGATCAGTAATCGCTCTAGTTAAATAGGGCTAACAATGGGGCTGTAGAGAAGCCTCAGAGATGCTTGTAGTTAGGCTTGGCAGAATTCACTTTTTGTATATAATTGTAATGGATAACATGGATGTTAAGGCATTTTTTCAATTTTTATTGATTGAAATTTTCAGTTACATGAAATTATGGGGGGCTGTCAACATCACATATCAAAATATCCAAATTAATACCCTTAAATCAAACTCAGTCATCAAGCAGCATTCTTCTGACTTTGCCTATCTGTAAATTATCATTGATGAAAATATTTTTATTGGTTTGGGAGTACATAGTGAAATCAATGTTTACCAACATTTACAGATAAAAATCAAATCCTTCCAAGCCTGTTCATAGTCCAGTATCTTTTTTCTGACAACAGTCAGTACCAGATGCTTCAGGGGAAGGTGCAATGGACCCCACAATAGACAATTATTGGATAACTGGAGTAGTTCGAGTAGACATGGTTATTTATATTGGCTATCCACTTGACTTGTTGTTTCTTCCTAATGACCCATCAAGCCTGATGGCCTGTTTTCTGGTGAGTGTCTCTCAAATACACACACAGTTGTAATTGTTAGTCTATATTCCTAGCTTTAGATATAGAAATGACACAGGCATATAAATTGGACAATCACATTCAGTAAATTATAACTTGTCCGATGATACAAGACCCATCTTGCCTAAAATATATCTGTTATGCCATATCCATATCATAAGCATATTTCCATAAAGAATATGGGGTGTAACATCACAGGTATTTGCTCCCTCTAAAGACTACAGGGATATAGGATTGGGAACTTGGGGGTAGGAAGAAAGGCAAGTTGTCTGCCTGTAGATCAGCACAGCCAAAAGCGTCTGAAGGAATTTAATTTACCCTTCCTGAGATTCAGGCAGATTCATGGAGAGAAAGGGAGGTTGAAAAGACAACCAAACTACCACCCAAAAAGCTCATGGGCACAAAAGTTCTGCAGAAGCCAGATATCTTATTCCTGTGAACCCCTGGTGTGGCCCTTTTGTGTTACTGGTTTGGATAGCGCATCCTTTAAGTATAACCAGGTTCTCACTGAGTTGCTGGTTTGGGGGAAGGAGGGCAGAGCAGCTACATGAAATTTTAAGGATTTTCCCCACCACCAGCAACTTGCCTGAAATATAAGATGAGAAGGACGTATGTGGGGACAGAGCACGAACATTTTCTCAGATTCTGTTCCATCTTCTTGCTTTGTCACAAACTTCTTCAGCCTTGGGTGGGTTAGCAATGGAGTTAGCAATGACTCAGAAGAATCACATTCCATGTCAGAGGATTTTATGCTTGCATTTACAAAAAAATATTTTAAAAAAAAGTTTGCGTTAAACATTTACATATTTTGTACAGGAAAAACTTATTCTTACAGCTCCATGGAAACCAGTTACCTGGAACACCCTATTACTGCTGCAGCGGGCAGGGCAGTTCTCTAATGCCTTCCTGGGGACCAACACTAGCAACTAGTGAAGGGCTAGGGCCTAGTCTTTTGCCAAGCCTCACGACAGGGGAACAGTTCATCAGGCACTAGAAGTAGAATGAAATTATCTTAATGGTTTTGGGAAGTGCTCTTCTCTCTCCTCCTGATCCTTTAAAGTTCTTGTATTTAAGGACTATCTTGTGTTTAAGAAGCACTTCTTTCCTGCTCTATTTTAGGCATTTATGATGTCCTCCATTTTTGCAAGGGAAACATGGAACTCTAAACTTGGCACTGCTCAGGTAAGCAGAGAAATTGGGTTTTTAAATAACATTTTAAAATTGCATTTGCCATTAAATCTACCCATATAATCTGAAAATTAGATTCTGGTTGTCTCCCAAAAGTAGTACAAAAATTTGCAGTGAGTATTTTAAATTTTGATGGTTTTGAACATATTTGCTCCATTTCAAGTGAAAAAATGTTTTTTTTAGATGACCGAACATAACCTGCAGTCTGACAGTCTAGCTGCATTCTCACACATCACTACTAGGAGTGTTCAACTCAAATTCTGTTCTTAAGCCTGTGCAATACTATGGATGGCAGTGAGTTTGCACAGATGTAACAGAAAAGTATTTGACCCTGCAGTTGAACTATATTAACAATTCTGAAGATGCGAGAACCAAAATAAAATCCACTTCACTTTCCCATATCTGTTATTTTCTCTGTATTGCTAGCAGGCATAAAAAGTAGTTAAAAAACCTTTGCTACTGCAAATGAGCAAGCAGCTGGAACTCTGAATTAATACAAGGAGCAGATAATGTTGAGTAAGGTGCTGTTTTTACATAGCTGCTGGTCAGAGTAGAACTACATTTAACGCTGAGTCGATGTTACTGTAACTTTTTTATTTTGAGACTACAGGCAGGTTGCAACTTTTCATTTTCAAGTATTCCAATATTTCTTCATTTTATTTTACCCCTTTGCCTTGAAGTACTTGCTCAGATTCACAGGTTTCCATACTGGTAACAAGAGACTTTCACTGCTACTTGCATAAAAATTGTCTAGTAAGAGACGAAAGATTATGTCAGAGAGCAGAAAGCAGCTACTACAACAAAGATGCTTCTACAACAGAGATCATCATACACAACTTAGTTTCTTGACCAATGCTGTACAACCTGAAAGTTCAACCACAATATTTCAAGTGAGCAAACTCTCCTTTAAATCCTGTTTCAAGAAGAGGTTTAAAGTTTCACTTGGTCTTCAGTAAAGTGACTGAATAATTTGGTTGTAGCCAAAATGGATAAGAAATACACAGAGAATTTTTAAAATGATAAAATCATTTAAAATAAGTCTATTAATGCTTATTCCATATATAATGAAAAGTTCCAATTAATATTTAATAATTCAGTGGAAGAACATCAACTTTAGTTTAGTTTATTCTGAAAAATTTAGATTGAACTTGCTTAGATATAAAATTTGCACTCAGAATCCTCCTAGTTTTCTACAGAATGCTTGCCATTGGAGTGTCTGTTAGTAATTATTTATGTTTAACACTGGTAAGGAGTAGGAGAAGACATGGCCTAATTCAAGATTTAATTATCCAATTTCAAGTAGGTTGTTTTTTTTTTTGTTTGGGTTTTTTTTGCTAATATCTACAGTTGAAGTGTAAACTTTTCCTCTCTCTCTCAGCATTTAAAAAGAACCAAGATATTTAAGTATGAAAAGTTAATTATTCAATGCCTATATATTATGCTACCAAGTTCATAGCGTCACAAAATGAGATTTCTATGACTATTTAATGGCAAAGCATGTTATCCTATCAATGCAAATCTATCAGGATGGTTAAGAAAATCAATGATTTTAAAAAAATAATCACATTTTTAAATTTAAATGAAATTCAGATATTTAAAAATAAACCTATTTAAAATTAAATTTGAAATTGACAGTTTATGTTAAGGCCTAAAATTATAATATATTAAAGTCATTTAAATACAAAAATAATATTAAGCAGCATGTCTGCTACTTAAGTTTTAAAGAAAGTCAAAGCCCTGAGCTAGTGGAAGTTAATAGCTAAAGACCTGCAACCAAAGTTGGTTGAAGTGCTAAATTAATGTTTGACAGCACAAGTCTCTTTTACAGGTAGAAGAAGAGTATTTTCTTCACTTTTGTTGATTCAGCTAGTTCAGTACAAATGCAAGTTAATTCAAAATTAAGAAGCTGACTGGGAGTTGAAAAAAGCAGGAAAGCTTGTTTTCTTCTTCCAATCTGTGAATAAAAACTAGGTGTGAGAGGATGAGACCCATTAGTTTTAAAATCTTGAAGGACCCAGTGACCGGAAACAATTCATTAACTACACAGAGAATACTTCTTTTGTTTAGTAAATCGCTCTTAAAGGCAAAATGTGTTTTCATATATTTTTTGGATAAACTTTTCTTATGTATCCCACACATTTAAGGCAGTTTTATTTAATTCAAAAACAGCAGTTTTTTTGTATTTCAGTCCAAACAGAGCTTGACACAAATCTCAAGTAAAAAATTAATCTAGTAAATAATATATCATTCATATTTGAATAAAAATGTAAAAAAAACTATTAAAATGTATTAAGATGGAATAATTTAAGTTTAGCTACATCATTGCTTAAATAAACGTGTATATGATTAGCAAAAAGACGCACATTGAGTGTAAAAGCTATACCTAGTTACAAATAATGTTTTAATGGTTATCAACTAATGAGAATCAACTTTTAAGAAAATAACTAAACATTACAAAGGCTAAACATGATTAAAATTGATGATTTAAATCATGATTAAAATCTGTTAAACTGTTTTGATTTTAACCAATCTACCATGAAATCTATTAAATGAATTGTAAGAGCAAATCCATAAAGCCTCTCTGTCAGTATAACAATTTAAATGTTAACTATATCATCCCATACATTACTGAAGGACTATTAAGATTAACACAGGGGCCTACTGCGCAGACAGGATTTTGAGAGGGAGTAGTTATGCAGAAAAGGACTTACATTTATTTAACTTGAGCAATGTGGATAGTTATAGTTGCTGTTTGTACACTTTGAATTTTACACCACCACAAATGGCAAGTAAAGTATATAATATTATTAAGCATTATGGGACTCTTATGGATCTGCAGGATTGGTAAGTCATACAGCAAAGTGAAGGGTGGTCTGGTAGCATCAGTTGAACTTGGGTGTTCTTGTCATCCATTCAACTTTTTGTTCTGGCAAACTGCCAAAAAATCCAACGCTCAGAGCTAAAGAGTTAATGGCAAACTGGTAGTTTCTGAAAGCTGTGAGTTATAGGAGTTGGTTATGGGATTTCAGGTAAATACCATCACAAGAGAGTGTGGAACATTATATAAGTAACCTAAGCACACTGAAATGAGAATCTATGCCTCCATAGGCAAACTGAGTTACACCAATTGCTTAACCATGAAGAGTTTTAAAACTATTAAACACAAATAGGTTACTGTTTATTAAGGGTTTCAACAGAAATTCCCTAGCGAGAGAATGACCATGGATCTCAAGCATTTGGAGCCACATGTAAAGTCCATTTCTTCACATTAGCATTTCATCAACAACTCTTCTTACATACACTCAGTCATCTTTCCACAAACATACTAAAACTTACTAAAAAAGTCACTACTATTTATGTTTATTCCTATAGGCAGGAAGGGATGAGGTTTTTATATTGTTTAATTAAGATGTGCTCAGATCATATGATGATGAGGGCCTGTCACAGGGTCCACGCCCCCTGTGGTCTCTCTGGTCTCCACAAAGGCCTCCACACAGTCTTAGTGCTGCCCCACGTGTCCTTTATTTACAAGGGTGTCCTTGTGATACAATCTGTGCACCCCACAACAGTGACCCCACAGTTCTGGGCTGTTGGCCCCTCACCCCTCTAAGGTGCTGGTCTCACAGCCTGGAGAGAGCAACTCAGCCTTCCTCACCCTGCCTAGGCCCTTCTTCCCAGCCATGCTGACCATGAGTCAGCATTTTTATATTGCCTCCTAATCCCAGCTACAGCTGTGGCCTTTTAACCCAGCTGAGCTCCCTGCAGTAACCATCTGCTAGGGCTTTTAGCTCTGCATTCTCATGACTGGGGCCAGCCCCTGCCCTGGGGCCTCCTGCCTGCAAGCAGGGTTTACTAAGAAGAGGCAGGCACTCTAGGGGTTTTTACCCCTGCCCTGCCACAGGGCCATATAACAATGTATGCACGAAGCAGGTCATCAACAGCAGACAGTAGGAGAATGAAATAGAAATAGTAGTTAACACAAACATTTCACTTTAAAATCATATGGGTTTCTTTTTAAACTTACCTTATGAACAATTGAAGTATTTAAGAAATTGCTAACAATCTCAATACTTCAGACTATTGTAGTCCAAACTGCTTCATCTCAACAAAACTGCACAGAAGACCCAAACACTTACAGCGATAGTGCATCTCAGAATCTACATTCTTGTTTATTTAAGCAATAAGTGCCCCAAAACCCAAGTACAACCATTTTTAAAACTACAACACAAAAATAGAAAATATTCAAAATGCACAGAAAAAAACACACACATATAGTCATCTTAAATGTGATTAAAACGTCACATGAGATATTGCAATTAAGTAGCAATTATCGATGTGCTTCACAACACAATGTATAGAAATCTGCAAGTTTCCTGTACAGAAAGGTAGAATTCTCATGCTTGAGCAAGTCGTTCTAAGACCCTTCGGTAATCTGAAACAAGCTGCTGGAAGCTCTCTTCTAATTGTTCATGCTGCATATTTAGGTCTATTTGGTTCAACTGGTTCGTCAACTCCTCTGGTCTCAGACATCTTCTCATCTTGGCAAGTTCTCTTTGTTTTTTCTGAACAATTAAATAAACAGGTTTAAAACAATGTCATCACCTTTATTGGCAGTTATTTGTATTTTTATATTGACGTGAACAGTAGTAGAGTCTAAAGACTCATCCAAAAGAGATTTATTGATTAAGTATATTCCTTTAATTAGTACATATTTCTTCCCAAAATGTCCCTACTTTTAAAGAAGGGCAGTGGGAAGCTGGGTAAATTCTCCTGATAAAACACCTTTTTCCTTGAAAGTCTACACAATTAGGTCAATAATAAACTAAAAAAAAGTAGTATCCAGATTTCTGTATTTTTTCCTGAACCTAAGAGACTAGTAGTATTACTCATTTGTTCTTTATGCTACACAAGTGAGTTTTTTTGTATGTTTGTGCATGCTGATGGTTTGGTTTTGAAAAAAATGTTATATTGACCTTAATTTTGGTAACCATCTCAACTGATGCTACTTTATATATTACTTTTCTACTAGTATTAACCATGCCTATGTACTGTTATGTTGATCTTCTGCCAAATTGTTATATTTCCCACAATCTATTTAACAGCTATTAAAAAAGTAACTTTAACCACCCTTCCTCCACTACTTAGAAAATAATTTGAGAATAAGCAAGGAAAACCTAATAATTATATCTGATGCAAAAAATAATCATATTTGGGAACAGCAGTAAAACAGACCCACCCATGCAAACACTAACAGAGGAGAATGAGTAATGGAAACACATAATAGGTCTCTTGTTGCACAATATAACAGACAAGAATGCACCTCAAAAATGTTTCCTCACTACTTGTTAAGCTCCTCCACATACCTTCATCCCATTACCCATCAACAAATTATACCTAACTACTACCAAGTCCCCTCCCCAAAACCTATCAGGAATGTAAAATATTGATTAAAGGTAATATGGGACTAAGTAATTCCTCAATGCTGATATTCTTAGTCCACTTCCAGTTAGGAAAGTCAGGAAAATAAAGGAATTGCTATAGAGGAAGGGAGGTGTTATGTAATCCAGTACCCTCTGCCTAAAGTGTTGTGCTTCAGAGCAAGTGAAAAAACCCCCACAAAATGGACCTAATTTAAAACTGTAGCATGAATGCAGACAAAAGAGAATTTCTGCCTCCAGCCAATGGTCAGCTTGTGCCTAAACTGTACCCAAGGACTGAAATGCCTTTTAGTTCTTAAATTGCAGCTGATATTCCTATGAAAGTCTGTCAGTTCCTTTTATGAATATTAGTAAGCTAATGTCTCAGTGCTATCAAGAGGCAATCTATTTCCACAAGTTAATTATATGTTGAGAAAAAAAAAGTATTACACTGGCCTGTTAATATTCTAGTATTTGTACCACCTGGCATTTGTTTTTCCAGTGGAACAGCACAATTACTTGTTTTTTTGTTCCTCATATTACCTCCCAACTGCTACCAATGCTTTCACCTCTGGGATGGAAATAATTTTGTATGTTACTCTTTAGGACACTTCTCGTGTTTACTATATCCCATTCCTGTTTTAAAGATGTAATTGCTCAGACGCACTGACTAATAAAGAGATAATCAGTATGTCAGAGAGCCCCTGCAACAATTTGACGCCATTATATTTCCATGATTACTTTCCCACTGCACTGTCACTAGAGAATTCTGATTTTCACTTATTCCCCCTTTTTCTGTATCTGTTGTCAATTAACCTAAGATTTTTGCACACTGCTTTCATCCTCCTATTTTGTGGGTCTGGAAAGGATTGAACCAGTACTCCTTGCCTTTCTACAGTATCTAATTGCCCACCACTTGGGTCATAGCAGTGTGTGTGCACATTTTTCATAAAGGAACTAGCCACTGCAGTACACGGTTAGACTATTAATGAATGTATATATATCATGATTCCACAGATCTGTGTCCTAACGTCCAATACGAAAATACCAAGAAAAACAAGCACTTATTGCTATTCTTGTCTTTTCTTCAACTCTAAATAGAAATATATCAATTAGCAATTTTCTTCTAATCAAACATGTATAGTTAAAAATCTAAATGCTATCAGAAGTGAAAGTATTGAAATGTCAGTCATTTAAATGTTCATGGATGCAGTTCAAGTTTGGTCAGTCTTCATGAGCCAATATTTTTACATTAGTTGACAACAGCTCTGTAAGGGCTGAGAAGGCTGAGATGCTGTTCTATATAATTTTAATGCGAGAAAAATATGTTTTGTTGAAAGCAAGTCATTCAGAATTGCAATGCTTTTAAGAGATGCGTTCAGGGTCTTTATCGCCTCATTTGTGTGTATATGGGCTTCTCATTTCTGCTTCAGACAGGACCACTGCTTTGTCTCTCCAACTCACAGTACCACCACTGGTACTTCTACAACAATAGTATCTAGCTGAAAAGAAGGTATTCATGCATCATCAGCACTACAATCATCCTACATGCCTAGTACATTAGCAATGTATCACCCTTTGTGATGTCTATATAACTATACCATCTCTGGTAAAACAGAGAAGAAAAATTCTTAAGAAATTTCAGTCCCAAAGTAAAAGCCCTTCTACACAAATGTATTGCTTTTACACTCATTTCCCAGAAAGGAGAAAAAGAACAATAATTTTGGATTGTGAGCCTTTCAAGTAGACCTGGGCTCCCATCCATGAGAATTTTCAAGATTTCAAATTCTTTTCCCATACCAAATCAAGATGAAAAGTCAAAATCTTGAAAATTTCTGTGAACAGGAAAAAAAATTCAGATTAGAACTGAAACATTTCATTTTCATAATTTTGAAAGATTTTGTTTTGATTTAGATCTTTACATTTTACTATAAGGTAATGAATTTCTAAAGAAAAGTAAATTTGAACAGAAAAATTGAACCTTTTCTTTTCAAAACCATCAAAATGAGGTTTCAACATTTTTGAAATTTTCCAAAAAAATCTGAAGTGGGAAATCTGTTGAAACTCTCTCTTTCCTGCAAAGAGTTTAGGTTTTGACAAATTGGCATTTTCTGATGAAAAATGTTTAGCTGAAAAATTCCAGACCAGCTGCACTTTCAAGTAATCTAGCCATTTAAAAAAAAAAAAAAAAAAAGAAAGAAGAGAGGGAAAACAGTTGTCCATTTCCATTCACCAGTTCACCCGTATAACTGTTAATGTTTTTTCAGTCTCACTCTTCACACTGTTCTTTGCAGCCTTCAGGAAACCGCTGTCAAAAAAATTCAATCTCCACTCACACCTACATATAAAATTTCTTTAAAAGTTAATTGGAACAGTAGCACCCATGAATTTAAGCCTAACATTACTCATTCTTCAGAAAGGCAGAAATACCTTCTAAAGTGTAGTTGTACTCAGAAATAGTGACTTTGTTAAAGTGGCATCACGAGGCACCATGTTAGATGAAGTTATTTTAAGATCAAATTTATTCACGTTTTTTATTTCTTTATAAGCTACCACACAGATATTACCATCAACTTAAAGTCTCTCTTTTCTGATTGTCTCCTGCATGCCAAATTCTGCCTTCACTTAGGACTGCAACTGAGTATGTGTAATGTGACATTTTTGTTCCTTACTTGCAAGCTGGTAGTTTCCTACCAGTATATACCTAATCCAGCTCATAGCTGTTGTCACAATAGCAATTCTCTAGAAGATTCGAGACACCAATTTCCAATCTATAAAGGCAAGAGGTACCTCAACATACTGCCAGTAGATACTTCAAAACCTGAAGCAAAACATGTTCAATCTAACAATAAATGCCCAGCAGCAGCAATCAATAACAACTTCAAGGACAGAATAAAATAATTGATGGACTGAGTAGATGATCAATTTATAATGAAAGGAATTGTTCCATTCTCTTACTATCATCAATCCAACAGTCCTGGCCTAAGTGGAAATTAAACAGTAAGGAAAAGAATACAGGAACAAGAAAAGGGTCATCTTGCAGGACCTAGTAACAGAAAGCAGAGTCCAACAGCGCTATGCAATCAGTTTTGTAATGCTTAATAAAAACAGCAGAAACAACCTGGTCACAGCCATGAAAAGCTTCTAAGATGATGTTTCTGATGCAATCATGGGTATAGCTGGCTGTGCTCTTGAAGTGGAAGTTTATCTGCTGACTGTGAGACCCAAAGAATAGCAGAACAAACTCATCTTCCTATACTGGTCTTGAAGCTTTGAGGCACTTCATGATCTCCATAAAAAATGAAAAGGCAATTCTATCTTCAGAAAGATTTTTGTTCTGTCCAGATAGTACTTTTTAGCCTTCTTAACATCCAGAAGATGATGGTTAAGCTCCAAAGGGCAACATGAATAGCTGGAACATAAGCCTTTGTGAACCTAACACCTTTGGGGGTGTGGAAGGAATGGGACAACAACAACCCTGGAAGACCTTGACAAAAACTTGTTTAAAAATAATATTTTTAGGGTTAATGCCAAAGAGAGCACACCATGCTGTAAGTGCAGAACAATACAGTGGTAAATCTTAGTTTTAGAGTCTCATCCAGATTTCAGGATAATTCTCCAAGATCCCTAGAGTAGGCAAGAGTCTAGAAAGTTCAGCTTCTTGTGGTGGGACATTCTAATCTACAGTACACTAGCCTAAAATCTGCATGGACTTCAATGGGAGCAGAGGTAAGCTCATACAGAGTGCTTACCACCCTTCGTGTTTAGATTTAGCGACAAGCATCTCTGGATTGGGTGCCTGATTAAGCCCAAGTCAGGAGATCTCTGGTTACTCAGCAGCTTTAAGAGATCTTGCCTTGACATATGAAAGCCAAGATCTATGTGGCCCTGTTCAGGACAGTTTTCAGTAGCAACTTTGGCTAATAATGATGGATGGGATGAAGGCAAAAGAACTTCCCACGTGAAGGAAAAGGTGTCCAAGCAGACCACTTGTTTCTACTCCTAGCACTGACAGAACTTCACTGTTGTAGAAAAAGTTCCATCTCAGGGACTCCACAAGCAGAGGGGAGGGGAGGAAGGTGTGTAAAACATGTTGGTTTAACTTAATTACTACTCTTTGGCAGGGGCACTTGAGACATAACTGTCTGTTTCCTTTGGCCACCTTTCAATACAAGACATAATCCTAATCACCTCTATACAAAGAGTAACTCCAAAGTGCCCCCATATCTGGCAACACTGCTTAGGGTCATTCCAGTACCAAGCAGGAGTCCTAAACCATGAGGAAGCCAGCACCAACAAGTTCAGTGACTCTCAAGCTGTTCCAGAAGCCTCAGGTGTAGATGGTACTAGAAAGGGCTCATGACTGTGATATTGAAAGGTGCGCCAACACTTCAAGGATTGGTCTCAGTGGACCTTCCTGGGCTCCAGAGTCAGAAATCCTTGCTGGTTTATGGAGTGTGTCTGGTGGTGCCTCTTTGTCACATCTCTGAATCCTTGCCTCTACTCAGTGCCTTCACTGTAGATTTTGAAGACTTCACTATTGAGCCTTTGGGAGACTTACATTGTCTCTTCCTAGATACTGGTGATGTGGATCTTTCTCTGGACCCAGTCAAATCAGAGGGACAACTGGATGTGCTAGGTACCTGTTCCAAGTGGGAAGGTTCCAATGGCAGGTGAAGCGCAGACTCCATAAGCAGGTACTTGACTGTGGCAGCACTGTCCTTTTTTGATCAGGTCTTGAACTCTCCACAAATGTGACATTTGACACTCACTTGGGCCTCTCCTACAGATTTAAAGCAGCTGGTGTGGGGATTGGTCACTGACGTAGGCTTCTATATGAGCAACAGGACTTGGTGCCAGTAGAACAAGGCATTAGTCCAGTACCAGGCTTGGTACACAAAAGGGAACCAGTGACCCACTTCTAGAAAAAACTACTCTGAATTTACTCTTGTATCTAACTATGTACAAACACACTACACTAAAAACTAATAGTGCACGTATTATGTATGCTAAAAGAGGGAAGATTTGTAAATATAAGGATTGACGCTCCAATAATTGTCACTGATGGTAGGAAGGAACTGAAAGGGTGTCAGGGAGCAATGCTGCCCTTTATACCTGTGTGCAGTGGCACGAGGCACCAGAGGGTGCTCACACTGCCCTGATAGATAACACTGAGGGAAAAATCTCTGACAAATGTGACCACAGCGCACACACACACACTAAGTGGAATGAACATGTGAAATCACTCAAAGAAGAAACATATTTAAATAATGCAATACAACTGAGTGTTAAGTAAGAAATACCTCTGGAAATTTCAATTTTGTGGGTATCTCAGATTTTAGCATATAAAGTAAAATGGGATCTTCAGCATGACAGTATAAATAGATACCATTAGACAATACAAAAATCCTCTATATTTATGTATAGTTCACTCTCATGCTACATAACTAGCAATAGTTAACTGGAAACATAACTGTCATCAGCTGTATTTATAGAAAAAAAAGCAAAAACCATGTTTGTTTAGTTCTGGAGTAAGTGTTAAAAGGTACTTAAGTCATATACACCTTATACGGGCCAATTAATCTTTTTTTGACATCCAACCTATAGCCTCTGGACTGTTCTGGATCACCCATGTCTGTTGCACGCAATCGGAGAATTTCATAAACCCGTCTTGTGTGTTGCTAATCAAAGGGAAAAAAAGGAGAATAGTATGAATAATAATATAATTTGCAAGCTTACTGCTAAACAATTTAAGAAATGAAAAGACATGAAAATGCTACATGTTCAATTATTTTGCTCAAGATGCTATGTGTATCATGAGAGACTCAAAGGGCATTGACAAAGACTTGATTTTCCTCCCCACATCACTTTCTTACTTCTTTGGTATTTCCTAACTAACAAGTTTGGCAGCTCACTCAGTCTTCTATCTATGTTTCTTCTAAAATAATTCCTCTCATGCAACCAATGCCTTTAATGTATCCCAGAATCCTTTGTACCAGTTGCAGTGGGACTTCAGAAGTAGCATTGCTCAGTTGCAAAGGATTCTACCACTCAGAGTCACAAAGGCATGAACTGCACAGGAGTTCATCTATTTAACTGGCAGAAACCCTGCAACCAGAATTGAAAGACAGTTTGGGACTGGTCTGTTGGTGGGCAATTCATAATACTGTGGTCCCATTGCTAATGTGGAGCTGCTCCCCTTGCTGCTTTCCTTAAAGCCACCTTCTCACAGTTGTGTACCTAAGCACAGAACAGCAATTTTTAAATTAAACTATTTAGGAGATGGGGAGGGAGAATCGACAAAAACCCCAAACCAGTTGCCATTACACCATTACATTTCTGTTGCATCTATTCTATAGCTTTTGGGAACATTGTTCTAGATGAAAACGTTTTTGTCGGTCTCTAGAAATAATGGGCAATGAAGCATTATTTAGAGGAAAAGAGTAAATTTCTGGTTATGTTAACGGGATTTATTAACTTTTATTAACTCGATTTATTAACCTAACTCCTTTCTTAAAAAAATTCTTTACACAAAATGAATAGTTTAATAAAATTGCCTACTACCTCTCAAAGCCTGCACATATTTTGTTGTAGATTTGTGAATCAAGTTACATGTTTTCAGAATTTAAAAAGAATTTATTTTGCCTCTATTGTATGTTATTTAAATAGAGATGGAGTCTTTGATACACTTATTATTTCTACATGTTTACTAAAGTTTTCATTTAAATATTTATATTTTTACATTCAAATGTAATGTCTCATGGACGCGCAAGAAGTCTGCATTCTCCTCTCCTCTTATTCCACTATGTAGTTTTCATATGTGAAATATCAGTACACTTCCTTTTTTACTTAGGTCTCAGACAACTCTACCTCAATATAATGTGGTCCTTGGGAGCCAAAAAAAAAATCGTATTGCAGTATAAGTGAAATCACATTATATCGAGGTACAGGAGTGCGTAGCCATGCCCCCCGTAGTGCTCTTGTACCACATTATATCAGAATTCGCCTTATATCGGACTGTGTTATATCTGGGTAGAGGTGTATTTTCAAAGATTTCATAAAAATCAAAGGTTCAAATAAACAGAGTATCCAGAAAAAGGGAAGAAGCAGAGCTCAAGCAGAGCTCCCAAGCAACTCTGCAGCTCCGCTCCTGCGATTTAAACACTCCGTGAGGGGCTTACCTTTAGTCGTCAGTTCTGCAGCAGCTTAGAATCTGCCTTTTAGTTTTTTCTACATTTTGGTATTCTATTATATATATATCCAATTAAAACATTTTATTTGTATAAATACACTGTTCCTCCTAGTCATGTCTTATGCCAAAATACTAATGGTACTGTACCAAACCATTGTAAGAAAGAAAAGCATTTTTCTAAAACCACAATAAGCTAGGAAATGTTTCATTTCCAAATGCACTCCAGAAACATGCTGCATATAAATCAGGAGGTGGGTGTTAGAAACTTGAAGAGCAGAGTAGCTGTGTTTATGAAAAAACTCTTGAATACTAAGCACTAGATTTGATTAGATTAGGCCTGAGTCTATCTGTTCAAATTTAAAATACCTTATTTATTTTCAGTTTCTGTTGAGCTTCTGTCACCATTTCTTGACTGAATCCTTGCATTAGCTTCTCTGGGGAAAAGCAAAGCAGATCTTGGCAGAGTTTCACAAGTACAAAGTCTCTGAGTTTCACATAGTTTTCAGATGGATCTTCAGCTGGAAAGAATATGTAACTATACAGTAACTATGAACTTTTTGTAATCTGTTCTTTCTTCAATTATCTAATTATCTGATACTTTGGAAAACTTACTAAAAGTGAGGACAGACAACATCCTTAAAACACAGAAACAAAAGTATACATAACTAATTCATTATTCATCCATATTTTGGGTACTACCATAATATAAACACACCTAAATTAGAGAAGTTTAAAGATCACAGTGGGCCACAAATTCTTAAAATTTTGTTTTAAAAATGTATCTAAAAGACCTAGTATACAATGCCCTTACACATTCAGCTACTGTCCAACATAAACTCTCAGTTTCTTTTTCTGAGGTTAAGACTAATTTAATATCGAACTCTCCTTCTTCTATTGTTTGAGTTAAATGAGTGATTTTTCTTATAAAATCAGTTGTAATATGTAAGGCACTAAAAGATGGGTTGGACCAAATGACCAAATATTAACCTCAGTTCTTCCTTGCTTTAAACTCAATGGCGTCTGTTTCCCAATGCCTGGAGTATGACCATTTTTTAGTGATTTAAAGGTGGTTCTTATAATACAAGTCATAAGAATTGGATAACACTGCATGAAAATAATTTCCAAAATATACCAATTATAAAATGTCAGCTATAGAAAAATAATAAAAGCTGCACGGAGATGAGAACCGTGAAATGGCCAAGACAGCCAATAGCTGATGTAAGGAATGCAGTATCTACACAGACACCGTGTCGCCCTAACCACTCATGGAGGTGGAGTTATTATGTTGGTGTAGTAGGGCGCTTACATTGGCGGGACAGAGCTGTAGTGTAAACTGAAATAACTAGGTTGATGTATGATGCCTTACGTTGACCTAACTGTGTAGTGTAGACCAGGCCTCAAGTTGTCAACAAAATTTAAAAAGCTCTCTCAACTTTTTAGATATTTATTAATCTACCTAACAACAACATAACAGCATTGGGTTTGTTTTCATTATACCTCAGGATATGATAGAGTAATTCAGGCAACTATAGTGAGCAACACAGTAACACACCTACTCCATTTCAGTGAAGGATAGCAAACGGAAAAATCTCCTCTGGGATTCTAATTTCAAAATGACTCACTATTAGTGATATTTTATTTGGAATCTGATAGACTATCATGATATATGCTTCTTTAAGCAAAAGGAGTTAACTCTATTCAAATCGCAGCTCTGGAGAGCTACTGGGAGCTGGAAGTGGGAAGGAAACTTAAAAAGACATGAATCAGCTACAATGCAAACCAGCATGGCGTCATTTATGCAGACTTATTCCCACCTCTGAACTACTCAGCAGGAAACATTTACAAAACCATTGCAAGCAGCTTTTACTCCCTTACTAAATCTTCATAGACAGGTCTCCGACAAAAAGTGTATCTGAAAGAAACACTGGGCCCCCCCGAGTCTGGGAGCTGCTTTTGATCTCTAACCTGTGGAATGCAGTGCTACAGGCAGCCAGATTCACATAATAATTGGATTTTTAAAAGGGTTGGTAAATGACTTACCATTAATTCTTGTGATTTTAGGATAATCAAGTGTCATGCTTCAGGGCATAAACTGACCACACAAACAGGATCAAGACAGAATTTTTCCATCACACATACAGTTCTGCACAATTGTCTAGTTATTTTCTTGGCACAGGAGGGGAGAAGGCCTCTGATCATTACCAGGGAAAGTATATCAACTTGGTAGACGAATGGTCTACACTTGTATGGTGAGCCTTATGAGCCTATCCTGCAAGGAAGGCAAGAGGATATGCCCCAGAATTAATTTTGATGAAAAGGAAAAACGGGGGACTAATTTTTAAAAGAACAGTAAAGGTGAAACTGATGAATTAGAGCAAGAAAAAAAGAGGCGGGTAATTCCTCTGTAATGAGCACTGCTGAAGTACATTTCACTTATGTGGGCCAGGACTGCAACTTAGAATCAGGATTCTGTGACTGAAACTAAATGTAGGAATGGACTATTCAGAAAAAAATGCCAAGTCCAAGTATAATATATATGCAAACTGAAGACAAGTTAACTGCTTCCAACTCACTTCAACCAAGCAACAATTTTATAAATCCACATTATCTTGTATGTCTCACTGAGTTTGAGGCCCCACCTTATAACTTTAGATACCATCTAATTTCCTACCCATCTTATGCCTGTCCAGCCCAACTTTTCCCCAGCAGTGGCAATGAGAAATGAAAGAAAAGATGAACTTATCTTTCTATACCCTTCAAACTCTCTGTAGAAAATACCATGGTTCCTAGCTGATTATTCCACAGGGCAATTTAAAATCTGTTTTGGAACAGTTTTACTGGCTCAGAACACATGCCACACTGTGCGCACTGAGGGACAGACTGGTCACCTACCTTTTACATCCTGGTTCCATCACTTACGTAATGCTACCATGAACATTTTTTATCAAATGTTTCATTCGCTTTGCCATAATCAGATTTATTGGATCATATGAAAAGGTTTTGTTGTATAACTACAAACCACAGCATTTTACAATGTAAAATTTTCCACTTCATTTTACATAACAGTAAAAAACGGGGGCTGTGTTTGTGATGCTTCAGTGAGGTTTCTGTGACCTGTATTGAAGTTCAGAGACCAGATATCCTATATGTATTAGCTGATATTCTTAGTGCATTATGTAGAAGAAAGCAGACATTTTATTGTGCTTAATGTTTCACTTTGAATAATTTTTTTTAAATATCACAATTAGATGTTATTTGTACAGAGGTGGTACCTAGAGTGGAATATTATTCTACTTGACATTGTTCTCACAGTTGTTTATCATACTGTGGACTAATATGTGGCCTACAGATACAGTACCTCTCCTGTGATTTCATATGCCAATTCCTTTCCCTGTAATAAGCAGTACATACCTCCCTTTTTCTTTCTTCTCCACCCTACAATCCCATTAATATTTTTCAGGTATTCATGCAAGGTCACCACTGACTTCATGCAGATCTTCCATCAGTCTACTACTCTTGCTCCTAGGACACCAGACCGCTGGTATATATTTCCAGTGGTTGAAAGACTCTGGCCTTCACATTAACATTAATATTTTACTATCAGTATATTTTCTGAATTGCTTTTTTTGTTTAAAAGGAGCAAGCTCATCAAGGAGTTTGAGAAAGCTCAATCTCTTGGCAAACTCAGCTGTGTACCTCACAATAAAATAGCTAATTAACTGGTAATCCTTTCATGCCAGGGATTGGATTTTCCTGGTGTGCTCCTCTCTGCAAGTACAGGATTTAAAGAGTTGCATTATATGCAGTTCTTCTGTAAAACAGTGTAATATTAACCCTGAAGTAAACTGAAGCTAAATCTTCAAAAGACCATTTAATTCTGACAGATGAATGCAAAAGTTAGACTCCAGGCTAACAGGCAGCAAATACCCCAAGTTTTGTCTAACTGAATTCACATCTCTAATAAAACGAGCATTCACATACCTGTTATATCAAGCACCGTTGGAGAAGACATATAGTATCTATGCACAGTTTCAAAAAGCTGAGCACCATGGCCTTCTCCTTGGAATGGTGGCAATATCAGCATCTGGCTACAGACAGAAAGGGTGTTTTTTTTAAATTAAAAAACGACTTAACTAGGAAACAATACAACTTAAACATTTAAATATCTTATGATCAACATTTCATTTAAGGATTAAAGCTGAATTATGGTGATTTCGGGGCTAAAACATGCAACATTTTAAAAATTGCTAAAATATTCAAAACTGGTTTGAGATTTCACCCTGCTATAGAGGGCAACAATGAAACAAATCAGTGCATAGCCAGCTAATAATGGGGATTTTTTTTAAAAAAACAAATCAACACCATTATAAACAAGTATTGGGAACTTCAGCAGTTCCCTCTTCTGAAATAAAAGGGAAGGCACGTGTTATGCTGCCAATTACCTTACACGTGGCCGGGTTTTGTCTGGGTACACATAGTAATTATAGACTGTCATGTAGCCTACGGTCGCAAAGAGCGTAGCTCCATCCTTATTATACTTCTCAAATCTGCAGATAAAACAGAAAGCCAAGCAGGTCAATTACAGTCGCGCTCCCATGCAGTGTCCATTTTCTTTTCCATTCTCCAACTGAATTTTCAGTGTCAGCAAGCTACTCTGTGAGGGCCCAATGGGTACACCTGCTATGTTCTGAATGTACAATTCACTTAATTGGTGTGCAGCAACTTGGATAAATCAGGCCTCTTTACAGCACTTTAGTGCACTTGCCTATTATAAAGATGAATAGGTGGCAAGTAAAAGAAAACACAGGCAAAGCTCATTTTACTGTTTAAGCCTACATTCAGGGCTCTAACGGACAACAGCATTTAATTCAGCTCTATTCTCAAGGTCTCCTGAAGCATAATGGAGAAAAACTCAAGCCTGATAAACAATAGTTTTTCTTTCCTGGGAAAAATATCATTATACTGTCCCAATAATTGGCCAGCCACAATTAAAATGCAGGCTTTGTGGAGGTAATAAGTTCCACTGTTGCTTTAGAACTGTACTTACACTAGAAAGTAGTTCCATCTTTCATCATCGACGTCAA
Organism: Dermatemys mawii; assembly: GCA_007922305.1. NCBI lineage: Eukaryota > Metazoa > Chordata > Testudines > Dermatemydidae > Dermatemys > Dermatemys mawii. The sequence goes on from ML677340.1 coordinate 23,068,164, forward strand.
TAAAGCTAGCAGTTTCAATAAACCACATCAAGAAGGTCTGAAGCCTTTCATGATATTCTCGAAAGCCTGGACATGTCATGTCAGCCTAGGGAAAAAGCCAGGAGAAGTCAGGTGAAAATCATCACTGAGGTAAAAGAGAAAGCCTGGCAGAATACAATTCAATGCTCCTGTGGGAAAATCTTTATAAGCAGAATACTCTGTTTCAGCTAGACACACACTGAAAAAAGATTTGGTAAAATGATTATGTTTATACATTGCAGTTACAACAAATTACTAAAAAGACATCGTTACAAAACCAAGCTAGATCTATTTGTCCTAAAGGATCTATTTGACCTTTTTCATACCTGATATATCTGATATGTTATATCTTCTCCTGCTTCCTCATTATGAACTGAATACGTGTGTAGTAACGTTCCAAAGGGCTTAAAATTAACTTCCTTTTCCAGCAAAGACACAAAGTCATCTGTGCTTGTGCAAAATCCAGGAGGGATGATTTTTCTAATTTTGCTTTCTACATCATCTGCCTACAGAATAAAAGAGTGAGAAAGAGACACCAAAAAAATCAAAGCTAACATTCCACACACAATATTATGACAGCATAGTTCCACTGGGAAAAATCAAATTATTGGAAAAAGTACCCCAATACAAAAAGAAAAGTTACTAAGGCCTGTCTAATTTCAGGAGGAGTGCTCAGTACCAGGGGGAAGAAGGGCAATGCCTTTCACCGCTTAACAATGACCCTTCTGGCTGATGAAGCAACAGCAATATAGGGATCTAAAGGGAGTTTGATCCAGTCACTGTCTCATGGTTGCTATAATATACCAAAGGGTAATGGTGTGAAATGGGGAAAAGACTGGAAGTGTTGTGGGGATAGTGCTCAAAGATGTCAACTACTAAGGGATTTTTTTGATGGGCCAATTTTGAACATCTACTCCATTAAGAGAGTAAACACCAATGAAGACTGTGGGATAAAAGGGAGGCTGTGAACTTGGAGACACAGGAATTCCTGCTTTTCCATTTGCCAGTGTGTGATGGATGTGGTGCAATTACTCTTCAAAGTAAGATGCTGGCTCCACTTACTGTTCCTTAAGACTCTCTTCAGCTGGGAAATCTTTGCAACTGCACTGACTGTGGTGTGCTCTTCCATGATACTGCTTTCTCCAAGCCAAGCAATGGCAGCCAGCAAAAGGCATTGGGGAGGTAACTGAGAAAATGGCAGTCCTAGTAAGAGGGAGTGGCAGCTAGCGCTCTCACTCTCTTACACATTCACAAAAAACACACTTGAAATGCATGCCTAAAGGACCAACCACAATAATCATTACAAATGCAAAGGAGGAGAGCCTACCTCCTAGCTAAAATATTTTTGACAAGTGAATTTAAGACAAAATGATATTACACAGAAATGAAACAGGACAAATTTTCAACAACTTGGATTTGTAACCTCAAAAATGGGGGAAGGGGAGAGACATGAGTCGACAGCAAATTTTAATTCAGAGATTAAAATTACCTTTGTTAAATGACCACAGTGAATGTTAGAGGCTATCAGCTGAGCAGACTTCATAATCCTTTTCAAACTCCCAAAGACCACTTGATTGAATACATTTACTACTTCTCTTTAACCATGAATATTTGATGAAGTTTCACAATAACGTATTACTGCTTCTCACCAGGCAATAAAACTTAATGAATTGGTCTCAACTTAACAAAAACCTAACCCCTCAATACAACCCCTAAAAACCTGACATTACATTCAACAAAATGAGCTTACATTCTATTCAAAGTTTCCTCTGAACAATGAACCCAGGTTTTTACTTAATGGAGTTTGCCGTGAGTTCAGCTGTAATGTTTGTATTGTATCTATTTCCACAAGGACTGACACAAGAACACTGTGTTAACTTACTAAGCAGCTCTTTCACACCGTTTACATGCATGATGGGTATTAGTTCTAAACCAAGACCCTTGCTACTTAGCATTCAAAACAGGGAAATTAAGATGCTTAGGACAAAATACACTACAAAAGGCTAATACAACATGCTACTAATTCCTGTCCTTTCAACCACAGTCCTCTAAGTAGAAGTAATGCACCTGCAAATGAATAGCACTTTATCATCATTCAGTTAGATTTTTAGGACAGAAAACCATGGATGGAGTTCAGCACAAACAAGTTTTATTCTCAATGGTTTGGTACTACCAACATTTATATTTAACTTGCTTTATATCTATAAAGAGAGCTATTAACCGGTTAAGATATAGCTCTACAATACTTTGTCTAAGAGCCTATTTTATATCCATACATCAGTCTTTGCATCCATTTCATTCTCAAGACAAAAAAGCGCATTTACTAGAACCTTTTTATGTTCTCTCTAAAGCAGTATTTGATAAATATTTTTTCCCTGGAACCGTTAATTTAACTCAATAATGGATCAAGCAAAACAAAAATTATGCATTTTTAAAAGATCAACGCAGTATAGTTACTAACAGAAGAAAAATACAGAGTGCATGTGTGTATTAACATTAATAGTGTTAACATTTTTCACATCCTATTTATCTAGCCATAAAATGGTAGTCATGCCTTGTGAACTATTATATGGATTAAAGTACTTATGCTTGCACAAGCTGGCAAAATTGCAAAATACTGCAAGTCAACTTTTACAATAAAAATTTTGTATTTCTGGAAAAATACCACAAAATAGAAATGCAATCATCCATTCAGTGAATGCTTACAGTACCTCAAGGTTATATTTCTAGATTTTCTATATAGGAGAAATTATGTTTAGTATGATCCATTAGTTATTTGTTGATTCATTCTGCTTAAACATGAATGTCTGAGAGTGTAAGGTCTCTCCCATTTACTCCAAAGAAAATCAGCAAACTTTCTCATGCGGCTAGGCTAGTGGTGGTGGTGAGGACATTGCAACCCTTTTCCCTACTGAAATTATGAAGATACATCAAGTTGTTTGAATATGATCAGCACTTCCTATGGGAACCCTCATTAACAACCACCATAGTGGGGGGAAAAGCTACAGAAAAATCTAAAGCAACCTCTGTATAACAAATAAGATTTACAGTCATGGCTAGAAAAGCTTTATTCTGTTTGCAGAAGCCAGAATAGGTAATTCTTTATAAAAAGTTGTATTCCTCACACTGCTTAGGCGTTTGTGAGGTTACCTCTTACAAGGGCAAACCCATAATCCTCAACTGAGGGTGGGGGATGGATGGATGTAAAAAGTCCTAATTTTCAACTATTTTATTTTACTATATTTGAATATGAACTGCCTGAAAGCTCAGGAATAATCATATCTGGGATTTTGGTTCAAGCACACGGCTAGTAATTTAAATTTGCATATAGATTTTACTAATTTTTGTATCCATTTATGGCAGCACTCATACTTAAGAACTTAAATAATCATTTCCCCTGTGTCATGGACTGATCGTTGCTTCCTTTAATTTCAGGGTAGGAGTCACCTCCCTAAACTCCTTCCATTTGACACTATCCCACTGGGCTTCTAACTCCTATAAATGTGTGCAACCACCAGAATATGTTGTTAAAAAAAAATCTTTTGAAAAATATCCAGAAAAAACTGAAAGAAATTCCAGAATTTTCTGGGAATTTTAGTTTTCCTCCTGCCCTTACTCATGACTAAGCTTTTAGTATGCTTTGTTCTTGAAGACCAAGAACATTAAGTGGAAGGGAAAAAAGGATCAAACCCTTTAAATAAAATAAATAAATAATAAGGAAGTTACTGCAATACCCACAAGAAAAATATTTTCCGATTAAAACTGAAAGAGGGCCCTTATGTGGGCTTCCCATTGGTACTCAGGAGACCTGGATCCAGTTCTCAATCCAATATATATAGGAGAGATTAGGGCTGTCTACGCTAGTGAACTGAAACTGTCAGTTAAACCAATGGTGCAGCATTGCCACTAGCTATGCTGCTCTGCTTCATATTCACATGTGACCTATAGGATACAGTTGCACAACATTTTGGGTATTAATCCCATGGTTCCTGGTATAGCTCCCGACTAAGTAGCTTCTTCTAAATAGGGTTATACTTTTGTTTAGATACATAAAATGTATCTCCTGCTTTTGAAATTATTTGTATTAGTTTTGATAAGGAAGTATTTGAAGAAGTGATCTTAGTGTTATTAAATAAGATGCCAGATGTTAAAATTACACACACTTTTCAAGCTATGCCTTTATTAAAAGCAAAAGAGGTCACAGGCCATCTGCAACAGCACAACAATCTAACATTTACAGTATAAAGAGCAAAAGTTGTCTAAGAGGCTACAATGCCTCATTTAGATTCCATGTAAAAGAGTGGAATACCTAGGGAATGGCAGTGAGCAATTGGCAGAGCAGGAGACAATCCAATAGTTAATACTGTTCCAATGTAAACTGTGGAATGGGAGTGGGGAGGGAAAAGTAGTGGTTTCTTCTAATCTCTTTGAAAAACAAGCCCCATCTCTAAGCTAAATTCTGCCCACTTGTAATGCCAAAATGAAGTACTACTCTCAGAAGAATATGCAGATATTCAAAATATATCAGATGCTCCACTGGGCTCCTAAGGCTTGGCTCTCTCTCAATGGGATTTAGATACACTTATGGGCGGGGCAAATTAGGCACAGGCCCATAAGTGCCTATGACTTGGTCAGAGGTGGGCAAACTATGGTTCACAGGCAACATCTGGCCCATGGGACCATCCTGCCTGGCCCCTGAGGTCCCAGCCGGGGATGTTACCCCCAGCCCCTCCCATGCTGTTCCCTCACCCCCACAGCCTCAGCACATTGTACAACAGCACTCTGGCCAACTGCCGCTCCTGCCAGTGTTGCAGCAGTCTGGCTGGTCCCGGCGGGGCTGTGAGCTCCTGCCGCTCTGAGCGGTCTGGTAAGGGGGCAGGTACCGGGGAGGGGGCAGTCAGGAGACAGGAAGCAGGGGATGCTTGGTTAGGGTGGAGGTGGGGGGGTCAAGGGAGGGAGAGCTGGGGGTGGTGGATAGGGGTTGGGTCCTGGGGGGGAGGGAGCCGTTAGGAGCTGGGGGGTGGAGAGGGGTTGGGGCGGTTCAGGGGCCGGGGGGTTGGATAGGGGGCAGGGCCCCGGGGCCCGGAGTGGTTCGGGGACAAAGGGGGGGCAGTTTGGATGGGTTGAGAGTGCCCCAAGGGGGCAGTCAGGGGTCCGGAAGTGGGAGGGGTTGGATGGAGGCAGAGGCCAGGTTGTTTGGGGAGGCACAGCCTTCTCTATCTAGCCCTCTATATAGTTTCACAACTCCGATGTGGCCTTCAGGCCAAGAAGTTTGCCCACCCCTCTCTTAGGTCCTAGCTTTTAAAGTCAGGTGATGTTAGAATCTCATCTTTTTTTTTTTAAAAAAAAAACAAATTAGGTTTCTTGCCCTGATAGATTTTTTTTCAAGATCTTTTGCACATGAGCCAAGAAACTATGGAAGAAATATCTGCTCAAGTTTGCAGACAGCCTCCAATAGAGGAAAGGGCAGCAGCCCCCATCTCCAGGAAAGCAGCAGCATGGCTCCCTTCCCACAATCAATGCAGACCTTGGCCCTCTGGATGCCTTACTGGGCTCTGAAGGCTTGACTCCCCCTGGGTAATGTTTGCCTGACAATTTTGGCTACATAGATCAGTTTGAGGGGGAGAAATGGTGGTCTCCTCCAAAGCATCATCTATTCATAGCACCAAAGTTAGCGGTCACTCACAGTAAACTGCACAGACCTTAATACAATCATCCTTCTTTCTAATGTGCTTTGATCAATATTAAAATAGTTAATGTTAAAAAAACCCTCTGTTGTTGGGCATCTGAATTAATACCGCTTTGAGTTGACAACTCGTATTTCAGTCTCTCTGCAAACACCACTGTCTTGTTTATACTCTGTTCATGTATTTGGAATTTCTCTTCACAATCATAAAGGATAGAGGTGCTTTTTTATAAACGAAAGATGAGATTCTGAAGAACAAGATGACAGCCTTCCTGGTCTGTCACCTCTTCTCACATGTCTACCCAGTTCACAGAGTGGGTGCTTTTTTTCACATCCTTCTCGTCCTTCACCAACTCACGGCATGGTGCCAGATGTATATCCAGAAGCTCACTGAGTATTTGGCCCAGTTTGTCATTAAAAAGGTAATACTTCCTCTGAATCAGACAGACTTATTCTGGGCCTGGAAATCTTCCTGCATCACTGCTTGCTGCTCCAAGTGATGTATGTCCCCAGTCAGCTGTTTGGGCACCTAATTATACACTCCAGTACTGTGCATGATAAAGTACAACTGGCATTGGCGTACTTGTGGCACCTTAGAGACTAACAAATTTATTTAAGCATAAGCTTTCGGCTGTAGCCTACAAAAGCTTATGCTTAAATAAATGATAGTATCTAAGGTGCCACCAGTATTCCAGTTCTTTTTACAGATACAGACTAACACGGCTGCTATTGTGAGAAGTGGCACTGGGTCTCCCCCTCTCTGAATTGTGATCGTGCCTAGAGTACCAGTCCCATTGTGCTAGGCAGTATACAAAATCAAGAAGATGTTCACTGCTCCAAAGATTTTATAATCTAAGTAGATGGCTGCCTGTATATCTGCTTCAGCCCACTTAGAGAAGGCTTCCTTATGAGCATGCTGCCAAGAGAAATATAAATAATGAAGTTTGTGTCTGAAAACAGCAAACAAGTGAGCTCAACTGTGTGCACAGTACTATTTGTACAGGTAAATGGCTTCCGGTCAACTTGATCCAGGTACAGTGGAGTGCAGAAAGTAGATCAGATAGTTCATAGTCCATCTAAATAGTGACTGGTGTGATGGCAAAAGAAGGATTATTTTTTCTACTTGGGCTATAGTGTACATGTGGTGTGGTGCAGTCATGCAAAGGTAAGAACAAGCTATCTGGTGCATCTCTCTCTCTCATGAACAAGGTGCATAAGTATATCACAGTGGGAAAGGATGTGCCTTCATAGTGGATAATGACACCTCTAGCTGATTAAAGATTGTTCCTTCAGGGTCTGAATGAGTCCTGATCAGTCTCTCTCAGCCAGAAAGATGGTAGATATCACCATGAGTGAACAAAAAAGCTGGAGGATCCCTGGAACTAGAAAGGTGAACAAGGACTCTCCCATCGTGAATAGAGAGGGAAGGAAGACTTGTTGGTGGACATATATTAATCGGGATGATCATGGAAATTTGCTGTGGTGTTATACACCTCGCTCTCCATTTTACCACAGTTCTGAAATTACTTTGTACAGAAGGGCTGAACCCATTCAACTGTTATCTAGATAATCCTGATTTTGGAAACTGCCATTTCTCATCTTTTTTCAGTTCTAGAAAACTAACAAGATTACAGAGCATGATCTTTAGGTCTCTTGATATGTTGCCTCAATCTCGATACCATTTTAATCATAGGGTAAATGACTGAACAATGTGCTTTCATGCAATTTAGAGAAGAAATGGCAAATCCCCCACCAAAAAAATTAATCCAATGTTTTCTTTAGAAAAATTAAATGCATCTTTTCTTGAACATATTTAAATTATCTTTGTCCACTTTTCAAAGGGGGAACTTTAAGCTCAGTTTGAAATCATAGAAAGGAAGTCTGTTTACTGGTAAAAATATTTCTAAAATGGTAAACCTTGTTTTCAGGCTCAGTACAATGAGAAGTCAATGCAAATGCATAGCTATTTTTCACTCTATGCAGTATTATAAAGATTCAGCAATAACCAAATCAATAGCACTTTTGGGAAAAAAAATCCATACAACTTTTGTCTTCCTTGTAGCCAAGTAATAACCCAAACAATGATGAATTTTCTTAATGCATCAGAAACCACCAGCAAGATCTTAGGCTTCTTCCAATCAACTAGATAGACACTTATTCAAATGTTTAATATTTAGTTATATAAACTAAAAACTTCATTATTAATATTCTATGTCTATGGTATACTTCAGCCTACTGAAGGGAAAAGCAAGACTATCAAAAGTTGACTGTTCAGCTTCAGTTTTCATATCTGAATAATTCAGCTAAAAGGCTTTATAAATGGATTCAAAAACTGAGGTTAGCTCTCAGAAAGAAAGTCAACCTGATAACGAATGATATGTGGGGTGGAAAAAATAGTTTACTAAATTTAAAAGAATATAATCAGATGGGAAAGATATCTTCCTGTAAGTATTTTGTAAGCACAGGAAGTGTATGTAGTAAAATATAAATACTGACGATAACTCTTTAAAATGAGATTCAGAGTAACTGATACATAACTGGGACAGGAAACTAGGACAGCTCTATTTTTGAAACAAAATTCCATATCAGTTTCTTTCCGCACCTCCCATTTAAAAGGGTACTCTTAAGTATTCCTTATTTTACCATACACCTTTTATTTGCAAGAACTTTTTTACCATCTAATGGGATTATTTTAAAACTGGAAAACAACACCTCCCTATCTTCTAATTAACATGAAATTTCAGCCTTGTTTTATTTTTGAACATTAGCCTTGATGTCAGCTCATCTCTGGGAATGACATGCATTAATTTGACTACTGCCGTCAGAAGATGCACAAGGACACAACACACAGGTGGGTTCAAACCTTTTTTCTTTTTAAACAAGCTCCAGTATGAAGAGAATATATTTTTAAAAACTGACAGTCTAACTACGAAGTAGATAAGTGTGGGGCCTAAACCTCTTGATTATCGCTTTTAAAGAATTTTAAATATTCTACAAAGATTTGAACGTGTACGTTTGGCTCTGACTTTACCTCCACACAGTCAAAGTTTTCATTAACTTTAGATGTATACTCGATGCGGAAAAGTGTTGACAGGTTACCAGCATTGTAGTACAAAAGGATCTTCAGACCCTTGTAACCGAAGGCAACTTCACTGGGGGAGAAAAAAAAATAAAGCAATCAGGAACCCTAGACTCTATTAAACAATCATCACAGTAAACTGTAGTCTAGCATAAAGCTTTAAAATTCATGTCTACTTTCCAAGTGTACAAACCTACTCTTCTATTTTTGTATACTACATCAGAATATATGCAATGAAGATAACTCCTTACAATATTTTATCATGAATATACCACTCAAATTCCTTCATCTGTTAATATTTTAAACTAAGAAGTGGAGTGACTATTATCTGTGGAACTTGTCATAAAGAAATAAAGACAACTCATAAAAAGAGAGTCTTAGACCACACATACATCTCTGACCTTAAAGGATAACGTATACATACGTAATACAACCTCTATTTCAATGGCAAAGAAGTTAGGAGACATGATACAACTATGCATTCCACTCATTTTATAAGATCTCTTAAAAGTAATTTTTAAATCACTCACTTGTAATTTGACCTTTTAACACAGACAGATACTGAGGCAGATTGCATTTACTAGGATCCTTCCTTCAGAATATGGATTTTATATTCAGGTAGACTACTGCAAATGCCATTTTAAAAAAAAATAATTTATAGCAACCTCAAGCAGGTTGTCTTTTGGTTGATGGTTCTGACGAAACATACCAGACTTAGGACAGAACTAAAGGAAATGCAGGGAAGTCTAACACTGAAAACAGAAATGGGGTTATGTGAAAAGGGGGTGGGTGGTGGGTGTTGAGCCTTCTACTACCTATTCAAAGAACAGAACATACCCAGAAGACCATTGGCACAACCACTACATTGGTACAAGGTCTATGAGAATTTATATTCATGAATAGAGAGAAATACACTTTGTTTTTGGAAAACAGTTCTACTTAAGTGGCACAAGTGTTACTGGATTACTTACAAACCAACATTGACTGTTTTTATTTTCCATGTTTATTTAGAAAAAAGTGACATTTCATTCATATTTTCCCCAAAGGCCATCAAAACTGATAGTAGAAGTTTTGGAAATAATATTACTAGTGAAAGGGAATCACTTTAAAAGGAAAGATTGGAAAGTTCTCATAAGAGCACTGAGAAGTGAGATTGTTAGTAAAACTGAAACAGTTAGTAACTGTAAAATTGATAATTTATTATGGTTGGTTAATGTATAGAGACAATTTCAAAATCTGATCTTTTTAAGGATGTTCTTTAAGGAATCTCAGAAACTAGAAAAGAAAAATCCCTACTACATCTACACCACCATGTCAATACAGGATTATTACGCATAATACATTTGTATTTAAAATGGACAGATGGTAATCAATGCTGTATTAAAAATGACTGAAATCCTGGCCCTAGTGAAGTAAATGACAAAACCCCTGTTGATCCTTTTGAGACAAAAACTTCATCCACAATGCAGAAGCTTTTTATTTTTTTTACTGAAATATACAGACACACATTAAGACACAGATTACAGTTTCTATACTTTGTCTAGGTACAAGTTTACATACAGTAGATTCCACTTAATAGCAATCTAGATATGTACAACAACTTCTGGTTAATAGCAACATTTTGCCAGAAACCAAACCCATCCCACTGAATAATGCTAACAGGATTTGGATATTGGCAATGGTATGGCAATTAAAACAAAATATTTTTGGAAGAAAGGTCCAAGCTGCAGGCAGGTTTGCAAGAGTGAAGCCAGGGAAGGAAGTGCAGGGACATGCCCTCCCTGTTTGCAGCCCCACTAACCTAACTGAAGCCAATGTTGAGCCCATCCCACTTCTTCCTTCAGGGACAGCAACCTTGCAAAATCTGCCTGCACACGGGGACTGCAGAGGAGGTAAGGGACTGCGTGTGGGGAGGAGAGCTATGGGCAGGCAGCAGCAGGGAGGAGTGGCTACAGCCCAGATACCAGAGCTGCATGGTAGCTCTCCCCATGCTCTTTGGGTTGTACCCTGGCTGGGGACTGCATCCAGGGAAGAAAAGCGCTGGGACTTTTTGAGCCCAAACCCCTGGAATGAAGGGAGAAGTACTGTGTGGCTCCATGGGCCCCCAGAATCCTCACAGATAGCCCAGACATCTGAGCTACAGCCCCACACCCCACAGGCAGATTTTTCAGGACTGCAACCAGCGAAGCCAAATCCCCGTGCTTTCTTCTCTGGATGCAGCCTCACAAACCTCCCTTCAACTTATTAGCAATTAACCGACAATGGCAACTTTTTCCTAGCAATCCAGCGGTAGGTAATAAGGGAAATCTACTGTATTTGAGAAAACGCTCTCCTGAATTTTAACAGTCCATGTATTAAAAGGAGGGATCTGGATTTAAACTAAAACCTGATGTTTACAGATGTGATTAAAAAAAAGTGATTAAGAAACTAAAATGTAGTTAGCTAGCAGTGGTCCACAAGTATCTATATTAGTTTGGCACACATTAAAGTGAAAGTCACCTAATAGGATTTTGAATGTGCCATGAACAGAATTCCCTTTAAAATAAATGGCAATTTTGATTGCAGAATCAGACCCAGCATTCTTCAACAATCTGACAAAACTTCTACAAAAAAAGCTACTATAGTCCCAAACTGTGTCAGATGACCACTGAGATATCTTTCTTACCATATGTTCATTAAGACATAAGTATTTTTCTGTACAATTTTAAAAAGTGTATTTTTTAAAAAAACAAACAAAAACAAAACAAACCCCTAAACACATATTTCCTATTTTCTAAAACTAGAACAAAAATGACCTCTTCCTTCCAGTCCTATTAATTTGTACTGACAAATTATTAGATAACTTACTCATCTCCGAACACTTGATGGCTGTACTCTGGATTAAATGTTGTGCTGTCATCTTCCAGATCCTCAGGAAAACGAACTGAAAAGACAATGGGCATACTTTTACTATAAGCAACAAGCAACCGTGATTTGACAATGCAAATTTTTTTTGTAATTGGTTTTAAAACACAGTAGATGCCACACCAGTTCAACACCTATTTTCTCATTGTGGACAGACAAATTTATTTGACTTTGTGCACAAGAAAAATTCTAACAGATGTGAGAATTCTTTGTGGTTCTGTTGATAACTTAAAAATATCTATAAGCAGGATGGATACAAATCAATGATTTAAAAAAAAAAATCAAGAAAATTTATTTTTTTTAAATAAAATGAAGAAAAAAACCTAATATTAGATAAGATATCTTTAAGCTATAATGTATCTCATCAATAGGTATTATAAATTTTAATTCTATTGTATGAGACAATATATTCATGTAATGTTTAAGAAAAGTTTTGTAAAAAAGTTCCAATAGTTCATGGATTAGGGACCCAATCTTATGGAGTTCCATTGGCTTCTGGTATTTAGGTTAATCTTTCCATCTACTCAGTAGGACTCAGTGCTCAAGAGACCATCAGATGCGCTTAGCTTTACAGTTCAAGCTGTGGATTTGTCTCTCCAGAGATAATATGCTTGTTAACAGCAAAAATGTTTTTAAATGAACTAATATATTGAGGTGAGAAATAACAGACCTCAACCCTATTGTCCCTCTGCAAATTTGTGTACACAGTCAGTCCTTTACCTCTCTCTAAGAGTGCAAAGTTTCAAAAAGTTCAATGAATTAGAAGATTGTTGGGGGCAGAATAGATCTGGACAAGGAGAAGTCTGGAGATAAATGTGAGAAGGAAGGGAGACACAGTAGAAACAAGAGTGAAACTGTTTGAGCAGCATATTCCAGAAGTCTTGAGGTCTTTCTGAGTAGCCTTCACTGATTTGAGATCTACCATATCATTCTCTCACAAGAGGGGAAAACCTATAAAGGAAGCAGGTCATAAGAGACACCCAGTTTGGGACTATTTTAATCAAGTTCCTCTACCTGTGGTTAAGACAGGCATGTATGCAAAATGCAAGGCCTGGTTGCCCGAATAAAACAACATTATGGGAAGTGTTCCTTCTCAGGAGGAAGCTGTGTTGATGATGATGATGAAGAAAGGAACATGTTTGGTAAAAGTTTTTATTTCCAACTTTTCTTAAGAACTGCCTGTCTTCCTTCTGGACTATTCTTGAATTCTCACATTTGAGCAAACAATATAGTAGTTACTCTGTGGTACTATCATTTTAGATACAGTTGTGATACAAAATGAATAGCTGAAACAGATCTTCCTTTTACAAATTTCATCTTTAAAGCAATACTGAGTGTCAGTGAATACAATGAGCAGTATGACTTATTTTGTTTAGGAGAATCCATCCTCAACATACAGGATTCTGAAGACTATCCACCTTCAAGATCACCATCATTTTCTATAATTTCAGAGATATCTGCCAATTATAGTGTTTCAGTCACATCATGTATGTCAGTACATCACCTGTAGTGAGAAGAAAAAAAAAGGTCCATCATCCAGAAATCACCATGGATAAGTTTGTGATAAGAACCAGCAGGTTACAAAAAGAGGTAACTGATGAAAAAATGCCTAGTCTGTTTATGCAACAAACTCTCCTTTCCTTATGACTGAGAACCCACACATAATTAACATGGTTCAGTCATTAAGACCAGGATACAGACTACTCAACAGAGCAGATGTCACATGCAAATTGCTGGATAAAGTGTATGAAAGAAATTGAACAGTGTGCAAAAGGTCTAGAGGGTGAAATTCTTAACTCAAGTCTTGATGGGTGGAGCAATGTCCACAATGATCCTGTTGTATGCACTTGTGTGGCAACAGAAAAAGGGAATGTCTTCCTTACAGAAATAATTGATAGATCGGGAAATACAGACAGCAGAATACTTACAAGTAGCAGTAGTAAAAGCTATAAAACCGTGGAAAAAAAAATTCAAATGTCTGCGACCAAGCTGTGTACTAGACCAGGGATAGGAAAACTATGGCCCGTGGGCTAATTCTTTTTGACCCCACGAACTCCTGGCTGGAGAGGCTAGCTCCTCCCACTCCCCCACTGTTCCCCTCAACTGCAGTCTCAGCATGCCACAAAAGCAGTGCTGGGGGTGGGAGGGAAAGCTGCGCCTTCCATCGGATCAGCACAGCAGCATGTCTGGCTCTGGGCCAGGGGACGGGGTCGGATAAGGTGTGGGAGTCCCAGGGAGCCTCTCAGGGGGCGGGGATGGTCAGGGGACAAGGAGCAGAAGGTCTTAGGGGGTGAGGTCTTGGTGGGGGTCTCTGGAAGAAGTAGTCAGGGACAAGAGGAGGTTGGTTGGATGGATCAGGGATTCCTAGTGGACAGGAGGGGATTGGATGGGGGCAGGGCCAGGCATTTGGGGAGGCACAATGTGCCTGCTCAGCCCTCCATACAATTTTGAACCCTTGGGCCAAAATGTTTGCCCATCCCTGTACCAGGCACTGCTGCAAACGTATCCAAGATGACAAGAAATTTAGAAGAGAATCCCAAGCTAACAACATACAGTTGCAGTGCTCATTTGATGCACCTCCTAGCCAAAGACTTCAGTGTTCCAGAAATGAAGGTTAATGTTGAAATTGCAAAATACTTCCATAACAACCACTTTGCAGCAGCTGCTCTGAAAAAAGTGGGAGGAACTAAGCTAACTCTCCCATAAGATGTGCAATGAAACTTAGTAGTGGGCTGTTTTGAGCACTGTATTAAGAACTGGCCTAATCTGATGACAGTTTGTGAACAAAATAGTAAAAAAAAATAGATGGCACTGTCACAGCCAAAGTTCTCAACATTGGGCTTAAGACAAATGTTGAACACATGCTGAGTACCCTGAAGCCTATTTCTGTAGAACTTGAACAAAATGCAGGGAAATTGCTGATGCTGTTGAAATTTGGAAGGAACTGAGTGAGATCTTAAAGAGAGAAATATGCAATGATAAAGTTCAATTACAAGCATTAAAAAAACAAATGGGACAAGCACTATCTCCAGCTCATTTTCTTCCAAATAATCTCAATACTCTATATCAGGGTCAAACCTTAACTGCTGAAGGAGAGGAGCTGGCTATGACATGGACATCCAGCAATCATCCCTCAATAATGTCAACTATAATAAACATCAGAGCTAAGAGTGAACCAGTCAAGAAATAAATGTTTGTTGATGAGGTTTTAAAGAAAGTCAGCAGTGAACTCATGGAAATCACTTAAGCACTTGGATTCAGAGACTGTTGAAGTGATCATCCCACTTCTAACAGCAGTAGCTTCTTCTGTCGGTATAGAAATAATATTTTCTTCCTTTGGAGAAATTCAATCCAAATTGAAAAATCATTTGGGACCTGAAAAAGCAGGAAAGCTTGTTTTCTTTTTCAGATTACAGAAAAACAGGAAAATGAAGTTGAGACAACTGAGTTAGCTACAGAAGCCAATATTTTAAGTTTCTCGTGTTGACCTGGCTGACACAGCTGATTTAATCTTTTGTTTTTAACATTTAACTATTTTAGTTGAAAACAATTTTAACAAAAACAAATCTGATTTTAAAAAAACTTTAATGTTTAAATTCAAAATCATATGCTTGTTTTGTTAAAATATTATGTTTGCTGTTGAAAAAAAATCCAGAATACATAACGTTGTTTTAGCTAAATAAAACAATTTAAGTGTCTGTCTGGTGATGTTCTCCTCCTAATACAACATGGCAAGAAAATCCTCTAAATATTAATGAGTAACCTGTTGAATTGGAGATAGTTCACCTCTCAGTGACTTCATAAATATGTGCTTCAATTACCTTTGGTAAATGAAATAACCAATCATTCATTTTCTGATATAGCTGTTAAACTAATCTGAAAAGTTTTCAAAATAAATCACTTAAAATGTATATTGTGTATCTTCTAAAAATTAAACTTACATCTCTGAGTTGTGAAGAATATGTATTAAGGCTATAACAACCAACAAGAATGCATTTTTGTGTAGAAATCCATGATTAAATTGAATCTTCCTGACCAGTGATTAAAATCAAATCCAGCCTGTCTACAGTCAGTCAGTCAATCAGTAACACTATGAAAACTGGAAAGAATTAGTTTACACAACCATTTATTTGTAGTATATTTTCGTAATGGCAATATTCAGAAGATTTTTTCATCTAGTGGTAGTTCTAGAATGCCAGTAAACCTTGCTAATGCTATACTAACAATTAACCAGGAGGCCTATTCACTGATTTCCACCACCACCCACCCAACAATTAGCAAGCAAAGATAAGACAAAACAAGGACACTACATTAAAATATGAACAATGCACATTTTTATTAATTGTAGTTTAGTTTTATTTATGTTTCATATAGTCCATGAGAAAAGAAATCTTTGCAATGTGAATCTTCACTACATCTGCTTTTACATTTTTATTAAGAGCAGCACAATCACTGTTTTGCATAGATACGTTTCGCAGCTTACCAAGGTTCTATTGTACCAAAGTACACACAATCAAAATTATACCTCTAGCTTTTAACCAAATGTTCTGAAAGTACAGTAAAGTGTCAGTTTCATTTTCATCAGTTTACAGTGTTATGCATTCAAAACAAGTAATCTTTTATTTAAAATTGAGATCTCAATGATAAGTTTGAAAATATATCAATTTATGTATTTAATCATTACAATAGAGCACCACTGTGGCCATTATATAAAACTAAGACTGGGGCAATCCCATAGAAGCCAAATCCAAGCTACCGATCTCTTTGCACATATAAATAGGTATGTAACATTGCTCCCCCACTCAGTCAGTCTTCTCTGTACTTGTGAATAAGCAAAGTATATAGTTGCAGGTGATTTTAATAATGCAGCAAGGAGTAGAGAGATCCTGTTATGTGCTCTAATGCTTCTATCACTTAATTACATGAAAACCAAAACACACATGTAAGCAAAAAAAAACTGAACCAGTCCTGAGACAATTTTAACTGATTATACTGACTTTGTTTCTCTCAAACATGTTACTTATATTTATTTTTCAGTGATATCAAAATATTCATCATAGATTCAGCTACACAAATGCAATAGCTTATTAAAGCAGTGTTTTATTCACATTATGGCAGTTACTTTATAGTTAAGTTTACAATAGTGTTTCCATTATAAGTCTGCTTTGCTTTACTATTGGTAGGCAAAGTCTAAGGTTGAGGTAGTATTTTTTTGGAAAATTGTGAAAGATTAGGATAAGGAGCTTCCGAGTTTCAACACCTAGAACTCTGAAAGACAACTTTTTCTGAGATGTCAACATATTTTGCGTCACTTTGTAGTGCACACAAAGAAAAAATGTTAATCATCTGGACTCCTCCAGCTGAGACAATAGTGCACAGGATCAACATTTAGTTTTATTAAGTGAAATATTAAGTTCTTTTTTCAGAAATATGCTATGAACTGCTAGCTCTTGCTAGCTTAATGTAACTTATTGGGAGCAAGCGGAATCCCAAGGCTTCCTTTTTAAAAAAAAAAAAAAAAAAAAAGTAATAAAGTCTAGTCTTCCTTTCCCCTGCAGAAATAGAACTTTAAAATGTGATTTGATTTCAGGGACAATTTTTTTTTTTTTTCAGCTGAGACCGACTAGCCCCCTAGAGTAATGGGATGATCTCAGATATGGAAAATGTCAGATGGACCTCTGACCTCCCCCATAACAGCAAATGATCCCTCCCAACTACGTCTCATCACTTTATTGCCCCCTTTTTAGACATTTAACAATATCTTCCATGATGGAAAAACATGTAATAGGGCATAATGTGAAAAGCTAGCAATTGCAGAAATCATTGTAAAAAAAGTTTATATCCAGCGTGTTAAAATATATACTTGTACAGTAAAATATGATAAAGCTGTAACTGATGGAGAAAAAAAATAAGTTCTTGCCCTCTGTCCAATTTAGGAATCATGCGACTTCCATGGAAGTTCTTTCCTACACTTCTGAAAACTTTACAAGTATCTACTACATCCACATTAAAAAAAAGGTTAAATTAAGTTTTCTAGAAGTGTAAAGTGGTCAACATATGCATTACAATGGCAGTTTGCCTACACCCTTAATTAAGGGGAGGCAGTTCAAGACACTTGCTTATTTGATTAGTGCGTTATAATGAATACACATACAGAGTGTTTACACATGTATGCAATGTTAAGCTTGTTATTGGAACCTTCATTTTTGCATTTCCTGCCTGCAGTCAAATATGTAACTTTATAGCTGCTTTAATGCATCCTTCCACATTTAAAATGAGAAAACTGCGGTGTAAACAAAGATATTTTCACATAAGACTAGAAAGCAACAGCACAACAAGGAAGAAATGCAAAGTAGGAATTTCCAGATTCATATGAAGAGAAAGTGGCCTCTGCACCTACAATAGCATAAAGGGACAGAACAGCAACCATTGCTAGATTCAGAAAGCAGATACACAGAACTTGTCTGAGGCAAGCCCACAGGGAGTTTTAATAAGACACAGCACTTTTTAAATGAGCGAGGATCCATAAACGGTGATGTAGTCATACTTCCTTGTACATGTGCAGGAAAACTACATTTTCCAGGAGGAGGGACAAGCTGCAAAGACATGCTAGGAATAGAAGTGGTTGATCCTGAGGCTCTTCTTCAGTCTCAAATTGGAAGAGGAGAATAAAACAGAAAAAGGAAGACTATAATATGGAGATATACATTAATATTTTTTTGGGGGGGGGGGATTTCAATTCTTTTAATATTAATGGAATAGCTCATTTAATTGGTAGCCAAAGAGCAAATACATCCTCATTATTTCTAGCCATTTTGAAAAATGCAGGAGGAAATGACAGATTGTCTCAAAGCACAAAAGTGAAAATGAAATCCAGGTAAAACATGATATTTTCAAGAACGTGTATGTAAATCAATACATTTTTAATCTGAGGAAAATGGTTTTACAAATCCAATATTTACAGTTTTAAACTACTTCAATTAGAACAAAATTTTGGCTTACAAGTTTTTAAAGTGAGTTTATATTACGAATTCAATTTTAATTATAGACTACCTTCTCCAAAAGAGAGAGAGAATGAAGGTTTCATTATTGGTTAATTTTTCTACTTTAGAATAAGCCTTCTCTTTTCTCCCCCACTAACCTGGATTATTACACATACTCTTGATCCTCATAGCAATACTCTCCTACCCTGAAAGTCATGTACTAGTTTGATATTAGCTCTCCTTCAGTATTCTGAAGATTGCTGCTGTTCCTCTTCCAAACTTGGCCCTCCTCCCCCTTAGTACCTTTCAACTATGCAATTTGGTCATATCAGAGGAACACTCACCCCCAAATGGAAACATTTAAAGTTACAAAGATATGGTTTATTGTTCTCCTATTGCAAAACTTTTATTGACACTGATAGGCTTGTTTAAGTTAAATTATATTGCATTCATATCCAGCAGAGTTCTAATGTTGTCATTTTAAGTATACTCACTATGGTGGAACCCAGAATTGCAGATACTTTCATTCAGATTTCCTCTCCCCTAAAAGTTCTCATTAAAAACTCTTATACCATCCAGAGTCAATGAAAATGAGAAACTATTTCTGGAATATTTTCTTTTGGACAATCACCAAGATTTCATACTATTTTATTAAGTAGCAAGAATGCAAGATTCCTTTTCTGAAAAGAGTAATTTAAAGAATTAATGGATAGTATAAAATTAATGCAAAATTAAATATTTGATAGTGTGAAACTGAAAAGATATGCAGTTGAGTAATATTAAAAATGTTTCACTAAATTCACTGAGAGGTGAAAGGTACCCTCAAGAGAACTGAATACCAAAGCCATGGACATAAAGGAAGACCTAGAAGAACAGAACTGCTCTGCCCCTTCCCCCCCAGTATTATCATTATGTACTGAATGCCACATAAAAATAAGGGAAGGAGCAATTTCAGCATATCACTGATTTAATACTGTACTTTAAGTTTACTAAAGTGCTGAAACCATCTAAACGATTATTCAACACAAATTACGGGGTGGTGGGACTCACTTTATTTGCATGAGTCCTTCAATGACTATTTCTATACTCATATACTTTATCTCCACTGAGCCCAGGGAACTAGACATTGTTAAAATACACTTATATTTACAGTTCATACAGTGTATGGTGAATAAAAGAAAGTGAAAAAACTCTTAGTAGACAAACTTTAAATATCAAGCAATGGTTCTAAAATACTTGGCAACATACTGCAGTATCAAAAGCCTGAAAATCTGAAAACAAAATTACCTAACTTCAGTTGAATTGCTTCATTTGTATTACACTTGAACTCAGCCAACTTCTTCTCCATAGCACTGAGCCCTGAGGAAAAAACATCTTTATTTAAACTACATATTGCCACAATCCAAGGGAACATGTTTAAAACAATAAAGGTTCTCATTTAAACTTATAGAAGTAAAGAAAAACACACACATCCAAAACACTTCAATCTCTCTCTTTACGGACGTGGCCTTCCATTTTTAAACAGGACCCTTTAGAGATATAACTAAAAGTTATGTAAATCTACAATATACAGAGAAAAATTACACAGAATTACTCTGTGCATCAGAGTGGCAAGAATCCTTTAGAAGGTACAGAAATACCCTCGTTCATATTTTTGAATAAGAGGCTACCATTTATTCCAATTAAAAAATACAGCCCTCTTAAACAGGCAAACAAGTCAGCTAAAACATTCCTTTTTTAAAAAAACAATAAAAAGTGACATTTTGTAAAAATAAATAAAAAAACATTGGGAAAGAACTTGTATTTTAAATTTCAGCCAGTAGTAAATACGCTACTGGCTTAAATTTAAAATACTGTACAAGTTCTTTGCCAAGAATTATTTTTGCAAAATGTTGTCAGTTCATTTTTAAACACTAATGTTACAAACAGAAATACTGTAAAGGTTTTCCTGACAAGACTTACATCAGCGGACACCAAAAAGTATGAAACTTTACATTAAACAGAAACTATTAGCAGTTATGCATTATTTTTTGTTACATTTGTTTTTTATTTAAAGTTGAGCTGCTAGGGAAGCTGACATACCTAAGTCACTTAGGAGGTGAAAATCCATGCTCCTGGGCAAAGCAGCTCTGCTGACATACACCCAGTCAGCATCCACTGAAAAAAATGTGTCTTTTGGACAAATTGCAGTTTATAGCTGTGTGGCCTTCATTCTTTAGGTAAGCACAAAAGCCTCATATAGAGAATAGCTAAACCAACTGTTTTTAAATGTACCATACTGTAGTAAAAGTGGTTTCAAATGCTAATATACACCAGCTGTATATACTTATTTAAATGCACATAATTATTAATCAAGAAATTTCAAACATGGCTTTGTGGCATGATGTTGAACCAATACTTTCCTGTAGGTTCCTTTGTATTTCTCTCAAATTTGTTTCAGACTGGATTTCATGCATTTTTTGAAATAGGAGTAGGATATTAGTAAAAAGAATACTGAAGCATTGACATGGATCTTATTTTATATAAATAGATCAGTAACTGCATAAGCCAAAAATCTTTAACATTTAGTTAGTATGCAACAATTATTTGAAACAAAATACCAAAATGTGAAAGGTGTGTGCCCTGGGGAGAGAGAACTACACCACTAAGGGGGACTTTTCATGGACTATTGATTACACCAAAGGCTTAAGAAGTGTGTTATAGCACCTGGGCTTTATTACACTGGGAAGCAGTCACTCAAACAGATTGGGGGAAGGGCGAATAACCAGTTGAATATGAACTCCTGTACAATGCTTTGGCCAAAAGGGCTAATGTGATCCTTGGAAACATAAACGAGGGAATCTTAAGTAGGAGCGGGGGGTTATTTTACCTCTGTATTTGGCAATGGTGCAACCACTGTTGGAATACTGTGTCCAGTTCTGGCATCCACAAATCAAGAAGATTGATACCCTGGAGAGGGTTCAGAGAAGAGCCACAAGAATGATTAAAGCAGCAGTGCTCAAACTGTGGGTTGGGACCCCAAAGTAGATCGCAACCACATTTTAACAGAATCGCCAGAAGGCTGGCTTAAGACTTGCTGGGGCCCAGAACCAAAGCCAAAGTCCAAGGGTGGTGGGGCTAGGTTACAGGCCCTCTACCTGGGGCTGGAGCCATTATACTTGGGCTCCCTAGCCTGGGGCAGCGGGGCCTGGGCGGGCTCAGTCTTCAGTTCCCCATCCTGGGGCCCTGCAGTCATTTTTGTTGTCAGGAGAGGGTCATGACGCAATGAAGTTTGAGAACCCCTGGATTATAGGATTGCACAACATGTTTTATAGTGACAGATGCAGAGCTCAGTCTAGCTAAACAAAGAGAAAATGGAGGGGTGACTTGATTATAATCTGTAAGTACCTACAGGAACAAATATTTGATGATGGGTTCTTCAATTTCACAGAGAAGCCTCTAACATGATGTGATGGGTGGAAGCTGCAGATAGATAAATTCAGACTGGAAATGAGATGTTTACCTTCAGTGATAAAAATTATTAATCATTGGACCAATTTACCAAGGATCATGGTCAATTCTCCATCACTGGCAATTTCAAAATTAAGATTGGACATTTTTCTGCAAGTTATACTCCAGGAATTATTTGGAGGAAATACTATGACCTGTGTTACACAGGAAGTCAGACTAAATGATCACAGTGGTCCCTTTTGGCCTCAGAATCTAGGACTTCAGTAACTCTGCCAGAGGTTATGGGTCTATTACAGGAGCAGGTGGGTGAAGTTATTTGGCCTGCAATGTGTAGCTGGTCAGACTAGACCAGTGGTTCTCAACCTGTGACCCAATCAGCACACAGCTGAGGCCCACATGACATCCTCATGGTCATATAGGTCAGGGATGGGCAAACTACGGCCCACAGGCCGGATCCGGACCGCAGGACCATCCCATCCAGACCCCCGGCCAGCAAGGCTGCCCCGCCCCCTCCCCAGAGCCGCGCCGTTTAGCGCTGTGCGCTGCCCGCTCCCCTGAGCCGCGCCGCACAGGCAGCAGTCCAGGACCGGGGATGTGCGCTTAGCCCCTTCCCTGGAGCCACGCCACTGGGGGCGGCACTCCGGGGACCGGGGCTGTGTGCTCCCCCTCTTCCCCCAGAGCCGGGCCAGCACTCATGGTAAGGGGGCGGAGGGGGATTGTGGGGGGTGTTCCAGGGTGATGGTTGTGCGGGTAGTCTGGAGGGGGCAGTCAGGGAGCAGGGTGGGTTGGAGAGGGGGTGGTGTTCTTGGGTGGTGGTTAGGGGGTGGGAGGGTGGATAAGGGTCAGAGCAGGGGAATTGGGTGGGGTCCTGGGGGTAGATAGGGGTCTCTGGAAAGGACAGTCAGGGGATGGGAGGGGATTCTGAGAAGGCAGTCAGGGGGCGGGAAGTGGGAGAGGCTGGCTTGGGGCCAGAAGTGGCAGGGCCTTCCCTTACCCGGCCCGCCATATAATTTTGTAGACCCAATGTGGCCCTCCGGCCAAAAAGTTTGCCCACCCCTGACATAGGTAGTATTAGATATGGCCCACAATGGTAAATAGACTGAGAACCACTGGACATGAACGTCTCTTCTGGCCATAAAAGCTACAAGTCCATAAATTTCAGAACCTAATGCTATTGTTATGCGATAGTAGGTGGCTTTTCTCCCTCCTAGTTTTTACAGTCAGTGCATCACATAGCACTACTGTTAATAAAATTACCCAATATTATAGAGACCGAGAATATGAACCTCTCCAGGGTTGGTGATTTTAAATCAGTCCATCATAGTTTAATTTCTTTCTGCATTTGTACTATTTTGACAAAAAATAATTCAAGAAGTCAATTCTCATTGGTTTATAATCATTAATACATATGGATTTTCAACTAAATATAGCCTCTTCACTAACTCTGGTCCTGCTTTTTACTAGCTCGGAGGATATACACTATTACAAAACTGACATACATTTATTCAGATTCTTAATGTTTACATTTTTATTCTGTGAGCAAATTATGAGTTTCTTATCTATTAGATTTTTTTGTTTTTCCACTTATGATTTGTGTCAAGCTAAATATGGATGGAAACTATCACAATCAAAAATGCACAAACATATTCAAGTTTTTTTATCAGCTAAATAAAGCTACTTTCAATGTGTTGAATATATAAGAAATACATTTATCAAAACCTTACCTTTAAACTAATATATTAAACAAAGGCAGTACTGTCTGTACTTAGTGAACTGAACTGATTTGTGGTCTCCATGATCTTCAATATTTTAGAACACTTAAGTCTCAGTCTCTCACACCTCATTTTTAGACTGAAAGAAGAAAACTCCTGTTTTTTCAATTCCCAATCAATGTCTCAACATGGAATGGAGTAGTCATTCAACTGAACAAATTGAAATGAAGAAAATATTCTCTCCACACCTGGAGACGAGGCTATTTTTGTCCAGAGCAGGTTTAAAACTTCCACCAGTTCAGTGTCATCACGTTTTTTTTAAACAACTTCAGAAGCAAATATGTACTGCTTGAATATGATTTTTTAAAATTTAAATTATTTTAATAGATCACAATAAGTTTAGACATATGCTGTCAATTTCAAATTTAATTTTAAAGTTTTTTTAAATGTACTTATTTTAAAAAAATCAAAAATAAAATCAGTTTAAGTCACTATTTTTTCTCCACTCCACCTAACGGGGCAAATCTACACACAGTAATCTCATTCAATAGGGCACGGACAAAGATGCTCACTCCCACTGAATTGTGTTGAAAAAAACTGAGAAAAGGTAACACACCAGAGAAGCTAGGGTGAGCAGATGTCTTGATTTTATAGGGACAGTCCTGATTTTTGGGTCTTTTCCTTATATAGTCCCCTATTACCCACCACCTCCATCCCAATTTTTCATATTTGCTGTCTGGTCACCTTAAGAGAAGTTACCAAATGAAAGGAGGAGGAGAAAGGTGGTAGTAAGCTAAACAATTAACAAAATAAAGTTAAGTGATTAAAAAAAGCTTCCTCTTTTCAATAAATCAGAGGTTTTTTTACCTTGAACTTTGGAAAACTAGTAGGGCTATGATATCAAGTTGCTCAAAGAGTCCTAAAACAGACCAGCCCTTAATTTCCAAGATTAAGTACAAACCGACACATTTTTAAAAGTGTCACACATTCAAAAAGATCAAGAAAAAAGGGCACAAGTGCAATTGTTTTTCTTTTGCAAGTCACCACTAACCTTAAACTAAGCAGTTTAACCAATAGAACTTCAGAAAATTCTCAAAGCATTCAGTACTGTGAAGCAAATAATTCCCAAACATTAATTTCTGATATCTAGTTACCTATACATCTCACACATTTCTAGTGTGCCCATCATAGTATCTAGTCATATACACTTGACATTACATAGGATAATGGACTACAACAAAGAAGCTTCTAACCCAAATTATTTTTAGACCACAGTTTTAGAAAGTTTCAAAAGTACATTTTTTGAAGTTTTCTAAGACCCATCTCATAAATCAGCTGAAGTTTGCACAAACGATTTTGCAGTTTAATTAGATTCTGGGGCTGCATAACATTAGCATAAGCATGCTGAATGTCAAAGGAGAGTTGCTATTTAAAAGAAAAGAACAAGTTTTTAAAAGAAAAACTTGCTATTACCCTATACAGACCGTCTGTAAAGTTTGCTTTTATTGACTTAACAGGCTGCTGTGTATTTAAGGTCTGGGCAGACACCTGGATCTGGACACAACTGACGGGCCTGAATGTATCCTGGGCCAGAGCCTATAGATAGAGCAGAGCCACTGCAGAGTCATGTTCTTCCACAGAAGCAGGGTTCAGCCACCCCATCGGCTCTTAAGGGGCGAGACTTCTGGGCTCTGCTTCTCGGTAAGCGCGTCTCTTCCCGCACCTCCTTCTCACACTGCAGCCCGGATCCCCCAGGAGCGGCCCAGCCAAGCCGGGTCGCAACGAGGGGAAGCGACACGAACAGCAGGACACAGGGAACCGCTTTCCGGGAGCCCCAGGCTCCGAGGGACGTGGCAGGCAGCGTTACAGGAACTAGGCACCACACCGCGGGGACTAGCAAACATGCCACTGGCGATTCCCCCAAACAGCGCCGTGAGGGCGGCCGGCGGAAAGGCCGGTCCCCCCATCGCCGCGGGGAGCTGGAAGCTCCTCCACAGCCGCGAGCAGCGGCACCAGACAGGCCCCTAGGCCCGAGGAAAAGCCGGGATCTCTCCCTGCACTGCGGTCGGCGAAGCCGCGACAGAGCCTTGCACCACAGCTCACTTCCGCCGCCACAACTTACCCGCCATTTGAGACCAGCGGCAGCAGCCAAGTCACCCGGACACAGACCGAATCAACCCGCGCGCCCACACACCGGACGTGAGCGCATAGCCACGCCCTTCCGCTCCCCGACAGCTACGGTGCGCAAAGAAGGAAGGGAACAGGCGGCTATAGCTAGTGCGCATGCTCAATACGCTCCAACTGAATAGTAACGAACTCTCCCTGCTATTGGGGACGCTGAGTTTTTACGGAGTTAACGGATGATTTGCATAATCCCGCCTCTCTCTAGTCTCCACTTTCCACCCATGTTTCAAGTGCTGCAGCTCCCTGCCAGCTCAGGGCCTGTTGCCTAATCCCTGAGGCTTGGCCTCTTCCCGGCTGTTTCGGTCCCTGTGGCTTGGGGACGCTCACGTCATACGCCACAAAGCCAAATATCCCTGCCCGCCCCGCCGCGAGGCCGCGCCCCTGAACCGCCCCCTCCGTGACGCCCCGCCCCCATTCTGTCCATCCTTCCTCCGTTTGTAGCGTGCTCTCCCCCATCCTCCCTGGGCTGGGGGTTGAGTGTGGGATGGGGTGCAGGAGGCAGTGCGGGCTCAAGGAGGAGTCTGGGTACAAGAGAGGTCGAGGGGTTTGGAGTGCAGGGGGGTTTGTGGGAGGAGGCTCAGGACTGGAGCAGCAGGTTGCAGGAGGTGTCTGAGGTGCAGAATCTGTGCAGGAGTTTGGGCAGAGGAGGGAGCTCAGGGCTGGGGTAGGGGATTGGAGTGCAGGAATGGGTGAGGGGTGCAGGCTCTGGGCGGTTGGTGTTTACCTCGGGCAGCTCCTGGAAGTGACCAGCATGTCTGGCTTCTAGCCTCAGGGGTGACCAGGCGGGTCTGCTTGCTGCACCTGT
Organism: Dermatemys mawii; assembly: GCA_007922305.1. Taxonomy (NCBI): domain Eukaryota; kingdom Metazoa; phylum Chordata; order Testudines; family Dermatemydidae; genus Dermatemys; species Dermatemys mawii. The sequence goes on from ML677340.1 coordinate 23,094,985, forward strand.
CTGCCGGCACCACCCCCTGTAGCTCCCATTAGCTACAGTGACTGGCCAATGGGAGCTGTGGAGTTGGTGCTCGAGGGAGGGGCAGTGCGCAGAGACCCCTGTGCCTAGGAGTGAGAGGGACGTGCCGGTCACTTCCAGGAGCTGCCTGGACCAGGGCAAGTAGGGAGCCTGCCTTAGACCCATTGCGTGGGCAACTGGACTTTTAGCGGCCTATTAAAATCTTCCAGATTGGTTTCAGTAGGCACCAGGAGATTGATTCCGATTCCGGGAGACTCCTGGCCAATTTCAGAAGGTTGGCTACCCTAATGTACAGTGAGTGCTCAGCCCTGGTTTTGGCTGGAGATGCTGTAGATATGGTGTCTAGCTGGTTCTGCCTTTTTGTGCCTGTCACTCCCTCAGGCTGTCTCCACACTTACACCAACATCCTAGTGTATTTACTTCCTCTCTCCCTGGCCTTCTCCAAACATGGTTCAGTTCCTACTCTCTCCATCCTATGCCCTCTGATTTGGAACCTCTTTTTGATGCTCTTTGTTTTCTCCTTTCCTCATTCTTGTTGTGGATACAAGACTCCCCTTCCAATACCTTCTATTCCTAACAGTTTCACACCCTCCCACTAGGGCTGTTTTTCTAGGCTGCTTATTCACTACCTTCTGTTCCCATTCTGTCACTGCTGAGACATTCGTGAAATACACTGCCTCTATTTCAAGAACACTTTTTTAAATTATGGCATATTTTTTCTATTATTTAATATTTCTATATTAAAAACATGCACATTCAGGTGAAAAAAAAACCTTGCTTAACAGATATGCCATGGTCACAGTGTTAGCTACACCTCTGCCCCCTTCCTGGTCTTTGAATGGACCCCCTCAGATATTAGGTCTCATGCCTTTACCTATACTGGGGTAGAATTGCATAGTTTTTCCACTCCTACACTGGATCCTGGGCTACACAGAATCCTGTGCATCAACTCTTCACATGGAATAGACATCTCTTATATGTGTTCCCACCAATTCTTACCCTGAGGTCTGACTGAGTTTGGGCACCTGCAGTCTTCATTTCAGGGGTCTGTGACCAATGGTACACATTGATCAGACAAGTCTTCTTAAAATCAAAGTATTGTTTATTTTAGCAAAAGGAATAGGGGAAGAAAAAGGATTTTAATATAAAAAAGTATACATGCATCTTTTCTTAACTAAAATCTTATCACCCTCTGATGGTAACCTAGTCAGGCCTAACTTCTTCAGGCACCCTCAGCAGGGTTTGTGTGTCTCAGTCAGGTTCCTTTGAACAAGTTCCCCTCTCCTCAGAGAGACGGTCTTGTCTCATATTGTCAGAGTTCCTCTGTGTTCATGAACCGTTCCTGGCTAAAACCAGTTTTGTAGGTTGTCTGGAAAAGAGGCAAAACCCAAGCTAACAATTCTTCAAATAGTGACCCTATAGGTGCATGTCCCTGTGTTTCAGACTGGAGATTTTGGGTAGCAGTACCTGTTTGGCCTGCACATGCATTCTCCCCATCTCACATTGTGCTCTGTTGCTAAATAGTACTGGGCGGGCAAACCATGCTCAGTTCCTTCTCACCTACCCTTGGCCTGAGACTGAGCCTTAACAGAGCCTATTGACAGAGATTCTTCTTAGTATTTGCTTCTTAATATTTTTTTTCCTTGATAGTAATACAGCTTCAGTTAGTTAATGTTACTGTTAATAATTTCTTTCTTTTTTATTTCATTCAGATATATTATTATTTTGCTTGTAGAATAGTATAAATCATTTCCCTAGTTCTTCTTGTTCAGAAAGTGAGCCCTAAAAAGGGTATGCCCACGTCTCCCCAAATTTAAACATTGCCTCTCTTCTGTTGGGAAGCCATTCCCATCAGCAACAGCAATTCCTGCTGCATTCATTGCCCCGGAGAGGGACACATGCATCAGAAGTGCATATTTTGTCTCAAACTTAAGGCAAGAACCAGAAAGAGTTGTGAGCTGAAATTAAGACTACTCATGGTGGAAATTCACTCTGACCAGCCTCTGACCCCAGAGCCCAGGACTCCCCTTTTGATAGCTGTCACCATTGAGACCGACCCTGTCAGTATCGTCCAATCAACACAGTCCAGTGGCTCCAAATAGGAAATCCTTAGACTTCTCTCACAAAGTCTCAAAGAAGTGGGCTACACGTTCCCCAAGCAGGGAATTGGGCAAGAGAAAGGTCTTAGGCATAGTCAATAACTTCAGTACTGACTGTCTCACGATTAGGTACTTATGAAGCCTCACCCCTCCATCAGGGACATTGCCCCAGTGTACCTAGAATAAAGCATCCACAGGAATACTACTTGAAGAATTAGAAAAATTTACTCATCTTGTGCAGTAACTGAGGTTCTTGTGTGAGGTTCTTCTGTGATCCAACCGTGTGTGACAGTTGGATCACAGAAACCACTTTAAGACTGCTACCTGATGTGCTGGGACCTCTGAGCCCATTTTCCCTGCCATTTTGGAACTTCAGTGCTTTGCCTTGTTTGAGCCAGACATGCTTGCCTGCTGCAAACACAGATTCAAGTTTGAACAACATCCCTCACAAGCTGCAAGCTTAACTGAAAACAGCTTAAGAAGTGCTCCAGTCTCCCGCACGCAGAAAACCAAGATCCCAGTGGAAGCCAATCAGGGCTGGTTGAAACTAGTTAAAAACTTCCCAGTTAGTCAGGTAAGGGTGTGTGTCAGGAGCTGTAGGAGGAAGCTGTTGGAGAGACTGAGCAGTACAAACCATATCAGGCACAAGGAAAGAGACCCTGAGATAAGGATGAAGTGGATATTGAGGAAGAGGGGGCTGCTGTGGGGAAGTGGTCCAGGGAATTGTATTCGTCCTGTTTCTAAAAAGTCAGCTACCATAGCTGATACTATGAGGGTCCCTGGGCTGGAGCCTGGAGTAGACAGTGAGCCCAGGCTCCCCCTTTTGCCCCCCAATTAATTACTGAGACTGGGAGACAACAGAGACTGTGTAAGGGAGGGTAGTTCTCACCTTGCTGGCTTATGATGAAAATGGCTCAGTAGGCTGTGACCCTTGCTTCTAGAAAGAGAAGGGCTATATGGAGGGTCACAGTGAGCCTCCGAGGCTAGCAAAATCCACCAGGAAATGCAGGACCCACAGAGATAAGGATAGAGCTTTGTCACGATAGCCAAAATTCATAACTTCACATACAACAATAGCACATATAGTCCAATTAGATATTACTGTCTAGCAGATCAAGATTTTTAAAATAATACCTCACAAGGTATACTTGTACAAAACATATCCTAATTACATTACATTGGTAAATATTGGGGTGCCATGGTGTCATAGCGTGTCCTTATGGGTACAACTACCTGCATTCCTCACATCTGCTTTGGAGTTCTTATATATGAGCACTGAGGTAGAGAAGGAACTGAGTGCAGTTAGCCTGCACCGCTGTACATAGCAACAGAGCACAGCATGAGACAGGGAGAGCACATGTGCAAGCCAAATAGATACTGCTGCCAAAAATCTCTGATTTGAGACGCAGGGATCTGAAGACAGCCAGAGTGGAGCACCCACAGGGACACACATCTCGAAGAACCTTAGTTATTGCACAAAGTGAGTAACTTCTTCTGGCCCTGTCCCTTACAACTGCCAAGAGTTTGCTAAGAAGTGGCTACCTATCTTGAGCCATTACTTTCCCTTCTTGAGTCATTCACCTAGCCCTCTCTTGAGTCATCCTAAAATATTAATACAGTAAACATTTCAATAACTAGATCAACATACAGGTTAATTAATTATTACAGAGCAGCTCCAAATCTGACATAAGGTATATTAGCACAACTGATGTGAGGGGAAAAATGTAAAAGTGACAGAGTCCTGTGGCACCTTATAGACTAACAGATGTATTAGAGCAGGGGTAGGCAACCTATGGCACAAGTGCCAAAGGCGGCATGCAAGCTGATTTTCAGTGGTACTCACACTACCTGGGTCCTGGCCACTGGTCTGGGGGGCTCTGCATTTTAATTGAATTTTAAATGACACTTCTTAAACATTTTAAAAACCTTATTTACTTTACATACAACAATAGTTTAGTTATGTATTATAGGCTTATAGAAAGAGACCTCCTAAAAATGTTAAAATGCATTACTGGCACACAAAATCTTAAATTAGAGTGAATAAATGAAGACTCGGCACACCACTTCTGAAAGGTTGCTGACCCCTGTATTAGAGCACAAGCTTTCGTGGGTGAATACTCACTTCGTCGGATGCATGCATTTCCACTTTGTCGGAAAAATGCAATGTGCCTACATCATTTTAATTTAATCTAATCTGAGATTACAAAAACTATTATGCATCAATAATAATTGCATGGTTATTGCATGTCATCCCAACAGGGTGTAGTTTAGGTTGTTTGGTTGCCATACTTCGATATTTCCATGCCTGGACATTTGGATTTCTTTTAAATTTATCAATTAATCATCTATTCCCAATGGGATGGATTAGACAATGTGGACAGCAGATCTCTACTGGGTCTTGCAACTCTAGAGCCCTCACCCAGGCTTCCAATATCTTGAAATATATCTGACTACTAACTAAAGAAACAAGGCCTGATTCTCCTCTCATATCCTGCTTTTATACCAGTGAAACTCCACTGACATCTGTAGAGCTACTTCTGATTTAAAGTAGTGTAAGTGAGAGCAGACTCAGGCCCCAGAAAATCATACTATTACAAGGTTCTTAGAGACCTGTGACAACAAATGTAGATGAAGGAAAAATGCCTTTCCCCTATAGTTGAACAGGCATTTTTCCTTAGGAAAATAAAACAAATTTTGAGTTTGTAGGTCAAGTAATTTTAAAAATATGAACCACACAACAAATGGAAAATGTTTATAAAATTAAGAATAGGATTTTTTTTTTGAATCAGCATACCTTTCAAAATATTTCCCTGAATGTTTTCAGTCCTCCCAGAAAAGTTCTATCCTGCCATGATATACGGTATGTGAGATTTCAGAAGGATTATTAATTTATTTTTGATAAACTGAAAGGATGGGGAAGTTGAAATTTTGGCTTACCATAGGCTGCTAATTTCCAGATTAAATATAGACAGACCACCACAACTCCATAATACTGTACGTCCCAAATCCATGTGAACTCCCCTTTTTCCCATGCTAATAGTAAATGAAGGGCTACATTGGTTTGGTAAATGAGGTATTTTGTGATCAGTGTACTAATGAACAAATTGTCAAGAAGTCCTATTGGACTTCAAAGACCTTGTACCTACCTACACCACTAGAAAATTTGGCACTATATTTGTGCAATTGATTTTGTAAAGATTATCTTGGCTGCCGGCCTGTAAGTAGGTAAAATGGTAATGAACTACAAGTGGGCTGTGGGAATTTTTCATTGAGCTGTAGCCGAACAAAGTTCCACTCTACCATTCATAAAAGTAAATCTGCTTTTCTAATTACCGTTATATTACAGCAGAGGACCTATGGCTTTAGCGCACGGTTTATAAACCCCCAAACTCTTGTCTACGGGAGTTGAAAATATTTGTGTGTATCTCATCTGGTGTTAAAACAGAAGCACTCATATATGCCTTGCAAAGTGATCTTGTTGGTCACTTATAAAATTTTTATGGCAAAATAAAAAGTGGATTATTCTCAAACATTTGGTAATTGGTTGGGTAAAGAAGCATACATTGTCTGTGTCTGGAATAGGGGATATTGGGACCATACTATAGAAACCTCATGATGTGAGTGGCAAGGCCTCACAGGGAAGTGAATGTATCCACTTCAAGTGAAATGGTGGATATCAGACAGCATTGTCTGATGTGCATTATTCTCAAACAGTTGGTTCCCAAAGGCAGATTGTGAACAAGTTGTCCAAACATAGTGCCATTGTCTCCCTCCTTGAGAATGAGTAGCCTGCATATTTCTTTCAAGTTATAGAGAGGCAGGCAACATTGTCTAGTATTTAAAGCACAGGACAGTTTCTGACCAAAAGCTTCTGAATTCCAGTCACATCTCCACTGATTACTTTGTGTCTCCATTTCCCCATTCATAAAATGGGGATAATATTTATCTGTCTTGCATGGATCATGTTGCTAGAATGTATTAGTTTATGGGCCAACTATACCACTTGACATAAACAGGTATAATTACTTTGGCCTTCAATGGAGTTGCTGCATCTGGTTATGCCAGTAATGAATTTGTGCAGCATTTTACAGATATGAAATGCTACTAAATATAAGTACTAATTATAATTGCTGGAATTATACATGCAACATAATAACAATAATTAGAGCTGGCAAAAAGATTTTTTGGGGGACTTGGGCAGTTTTTGTCAAAAGTTCAAGTTTTTTTTTACTAGACCTACTTATACTGTGATTTGTATAGTGCTTTTAATAAGAATCTTCACACACTGTACAAACATTAATAAATAATTTATGCAACATTCCTGTGAGAGGGGCAATGTTATATCCATTTCACAGATGAAATATGGAGGGGTTAGTGACTTGCTAAATCACTGGTAGAGCCAGGAATATGACTCCCAGTCAGTCTTTTCTACCTAGTAGACCTTGCTTCCTCTGCAATGCATCTTGCTTAGGTGTAAATGACTGTATGAGGTGTAAGGCAGTACAGAGTCAGACCCCTAGAGAAGTTCTCAACCTGGGAGTCATGGACAGATGTCAGGAGGTCAAGACTACCCTAAACTTTCTACACTGGTAGAAACAGAGGGGCATCTTGGGGTGGTCACTTTTTAAAAGGGGGCTGGGAATGTAAAGTCTGAGAACCACTGATTCAGAGCTCTGGTAGGTGAGGAGAGGAGTCACACAAAGATTTTGAAATTGTGCACTAGTGGGCAAGATCTATACCAAGATCTTTGTAGCAAAGGCGGGCAAGGGTGACCAGTTAGCAAGTGTGAAAAATCGGAACTGGGGTGAGGGGTGATAGAAGCCTGCATAAGAAAAAGATCAAAAAAATTAGGACTGTCCCTATAAAATCAGGCCATCTGGTCACCCTGGCTAGCACCCCCCTCCTCCCCCTGACTACCAGCTTCTGACCCAGGTCAGTTTCCTCCCAGCCCTGTCTGTCAGGCGACGGGCGGTCACAACCGCAGGGGTAGGCGCTAAGCACTCCTGCCTCGCTCCAGACCGGTGTCTTCCTGGCCACCTCCTTCCACGGGGACCGCTTAGTGGGGCCACAAGGTTCAGGTACCCCCACTCCGGCCGCCCGCGGCCAGGCCAGCCGCAGCGGGACCCAGCACCACGGCCCCCGTCGCCGCCTGCTTCTCAGGGTCCCAGCAGGGGGGGCTCATTAGCATAGGGCCGGGCTGCGTCGGCGCGGCCGGCTGGTGGTAGCGCCGGGCTGGCAGCTCCTCCTCCCCCTCCCCGCGCTCAGCATGGCGGTCAAGGTGACTCTGCTCCTCCGTCGCTTGTTGCATAAGGAGCCGGGTGTTGCGAGCGGCCCCTTCGCTGCCTGTTCGGGACTATGTGGCCAGGCGGGGAACTGGCGGCGGCGGCTGCTGCTCTACTGCGGGCCTGGTACCCGGCAGCGGCCCCCAGAGAACAAGGGGTTGGGGGAGCAACCTTGGGGAAGGGGGCGATGGGGTGTGAGGGAGATGTGGGGAGAAAGTGTCCCCCACCCGGGGGTAGGGGTGTGTAGTGGGAAGGAAGGGAGCAGCTCTGGGGGGAAGGGTCCTGTGGTTGGGGGATGGGAGGGAGCAGGTTAGGATGGAAAGATCCTGTGGTGGGGGCAGGGTTAGTTTTAGGGAAGTGTGATGGCAGTGGGATGTGAGTGTGAGAGCAGCTGTTGGGGGTGGGTTTTGAGGGTGAATAGAGGAGTTCTTTGGGAAGATGGGAGTTTTACAGCAGGGGCTTGCAGAGCTGCGGGAGGCACAGTTGGGGTGGGGGAGTTTTCAGAACAGTGCGTCTCACTAGAAAAATATTGATGATTCCTGTTGCACATAGTCAAGCCAAAGGTGTTAAATGTGTTTGCTTAGTGAGTTTTTAGGCTACATGTGTAGACTGAATGCTGGTGCATGTGCTTGAACTTTTAAGCATCCCAAGGTCTTCCCTATTGTTTGTCTAAGCTAGGGCATGGTTGTTTTTTAATTCAAGTTAACTAAGACAATTATAAATGCAAGTAGAGAGACTTCACAAGTTGGCAATTTACTGCAACTCTTTCTCTAAGGGCAATTTGAGGCTCTGGAAATACTGTTGCTTCTGACATTTGGGCCTGTTTCACTATCTCCCTTGTTTTCAGACAACAGTTACTGAGTTTGACAGCTATCACTACTCCCTGAATTTGTTCTGAAGTTAAGCAATAAAAACTTAGATTTTAATGTTTGGAATTCTGTTTATCAGTTAGATAAGAGAGCAGACATTTATTACCCTTATCAGCATAGATTGCATGAGGATTCTCTACACTATAAGTCAATTACCCAGCTAGTAAAGCATTAACTTTCTTTTCTTGGCTTTACAGGTGCAAACAACCAAAAGAGCGGATCCCAATGAGCTACGGAACATATTTTTGCAGGTAAACTGATTTAGTTGATTGACAGTTATTTCTTTAAGGGTATGTTTTCACTACCAACATTAAACCGCTCGTGCTGCTCCAGCGCTGGGAGAGTGCTTTCCCTATGCTGTAAAAAACCACCTGCACGAGGCGAGTAGCTACAATCGCTGGTGCACTGTTTACACTGCCACCTTATAGCACTGAAACTTACATCACTCAGTGGTGTGTTTTTTTAGGTCCCTCAGTGAAAAAGTTTCAGAGCTGTAAAGTGACAGTGTAGACAAGGCCTAACTCGATATGCCCTGATAGGCTAGGGTGGGGTGGTTGCTAGTGATAGTGGTTACCATGGAGGGCGGGGGGCAGTTGGTATGTTAAAGTATGTGACACACGTTTTATGTCACACTCAGTAAGATCTTTAAAGTTAGACATACAACATAACCAATGTGAAAAGCCCTTTTAGGTTTTAATGGCATTTAGATAAACTGATATTGACACAAGTTATGGCTTAATACTGCTTTCCTTCAAATATTTTTGAAATAGTTACAACATTTCCTCTATAGCACAAAAACAAGGCCCCAAATCCTAAGCTACATTATTTTTTTAAGTTTTATACTTTCAAGGTAGAGCTTTCTTATTATCTTGAAAAGTGGCTTTATGCTGTAATTCTTACCTTAAGGTAACTTAAGGTTACAACTTGCTGTGCGTGTGTATGTACTAGTCTGTTTACATCATGTCACTTTCTTAGTATAGGATGCTCAAATTGGTATGTTTATATAGAATTACTGCAAAAAAAATTGTCCCCTCCTCTCTGATTTCCTTGAAGCCATCAGAAAGATAATTCTAAAAGGAAAACACAAAATTATGAAAGTAAGATTTTGTAACAAGACTGATGTAACGAAATGTGGGGCAGTATCTTTGATTGTGTCCCTTAATATTTTAAATATTTTTCTATGTAAAAGAGGATATTTCCCTTACATTCAGTAATTCTCAAGTAAAACACTTTTTAGCTAGAAAACAGGAAATGAAAGTAATTTTAGATTAAGGAGTTACCCTGGAAATAAGACAGTAATAACACAGGTCACCTTTTTGTCATCCTTGACGTATTACCTTTGATGCTGTAATATCAAGTTCCCAGATGTGATAAGCAGCCAAGAGACCCTGTTGGCTGAGAGAACTAATTATATCTAACCATCACATTTTTTCATAGGTGGCTAATTTGAATACAGGAGTGGGTACTAAAAATTGCAATGTTATATTCAAATGATCATCTTATTTTTTAACATCTGATATACCATGTATAAAAAAGCATAAACTGGAGGTGTAGTTTAAAAGCATAAGACTAACTACTACACCTCCAGTATAAAAGCATAAACTGGAGGTGTAGTAGTTAGTCTTAAATAATAAAATAGTGAAGTGTTACTCATTTGTATTTTAATTAATTATCAGATATCTAAAAGCTGCTTTATTGGCTTGTGGACTTCTGGTAATTAAACAGACCATCAGAAAAAAAAAAAGTCATTTTGCAAGTCATACAAGACTTGAAACATGTCTGGGTTGTTTTCTGACATATGACATTTAACTTCTTGCGTAATCTTATTCATTTCAACTGGAATGCTTCGTATAATGCTGAGCATATGTGATTCTTGTCTTATGTTGTGTTTTGAAGTAGGAGTTTTTGTTGTTGAAATAACTTAAATCAAGGGCTTCAAATAATTTACTTCTTGTATGTAGTATTTTTATCCTTACCATGATGCTAAATCTGTAAATTCTCCATATGAAGTTAAATATTTTACTGGCAGGTGGGCAATTTATTGTTTTTAAAAAGTCGTCATTCCATAAGTTCTACAACAGATATGCAAACCACTTTGTTTTGTGCACGTGAGAAACAAAAATGTAATGGCTGCCCTATTACTTTTCTTGAATATCTGAAACTTGCCATAAAAAAGCTATTGGTACTTAAACATTTTAAATTGTACTCCTATTTAGAGGTACATCAAATTAAGAAAAAGTTATGGGCATAGAAAGATCTTCTATTTCTTTTTGATAATTTGGAAAATTACACAAGTTTGAAATCCTGTTCATGCTACATTGGTAGGTTTATAAATAAACTTATTATTAATCACAACAGAAACCCTCCCCACAAAAATGAATAGAACTTTGTTCAGAAATATTGTGTTACAACACATTTAGCGGGTCAAATATGTTGTGCTCTTTGCTGAGGGTGCAAGTCTGTTCCATGTTGTTCAGCTAAAGGGCATACATTCCTGCCTAAGTTTGGCTTCCCTTGAAAATAGACACAAGTAACTATCAGGATCATGAAGAGGAATAGAGTTCATGTGTTCACTTGCACTGTGGTACAGGGTGTCCTCATCCTTCCTCTTGTTCACGTGATGCATTCTACTAAATGTTACCATCCAATTCACATGAATATATTGGTATGTATCCTGTGCATATATTGGGATTTCTGAAGCTTGGTGTAAGATTTTGTTTAAATTATTAGTATTAGCAGAAAATCTTTTTATTTTTAGAATATAAAAGCATAAAGGAACAAAACAAAGAAGTTGAAATGGAGATCGGCAGGGACACAGATCTCTTTAGGACAGTGTTTATCTAATTTCCTGGTGAACCTCCATTTTTTTTCCCCCTAGAGGAGTTGCAGTTAAATGTGGGAAGTATCCGGTTGAATGAGTCCCTGTCTGTTGAATCCAAAATGGAACTGAACCAGCGAGAAGGAAAAAGGAACATGCTATCCTTTTCCATTTATTTAAAACAGTAGTATAATTTTTTCCATTAAAAGTCCATTTTCTCAAATTTATTGCACCTGATTTAATGAGAATGATGAGAGTGATACTTGTAAATTTTTTTTCTTCTGTCAAGGATAAAGTTTGGAGAACTAGAGGAAGTATTAAATTAGGCTGAAAACCACTGTGATACATCTAACTGTATGCTAAAGAAATAGATTGCTTAGCTTAGACATGTTATGTTGTGGTGGTAGAAAACAAGCTGTTCAAATTAATCAAATGCTCAATTTTGAATGATTCTTTTGATGTGTGATAAGAATTCTCTTTTGCAAAGAAATAATTTGGAATTGAAGAATCCATTTATAATTTTAGTATAAAGTTTAATGTGTAATAAAGTACATTTTATTTTAATTTTGGGATAAATTAAATAACTTCTTAATAAATATAAATAAATATAAGAAGTGTATGTGTGTGTGTGTGTGTATATATGTATTTTATATATATATATATATATATATATATATATATAATCAGAGTCTAGTCAAACCTTTTATTTTTTTTCATGCTAAGAAATACTTGCCTTATAGGTTGCATTGCAGAAAGATCACTTGGGGCCAGATACTATGAATTTATATATACATGCCAAAAGTGAAAAGCTTGCTTTCTTTGTCATGCCTTATTATGATGGCTTTTTGCCAGCACCTGTTCTAAATATCATGACCTTATCATATGGATCTGAGAATAATCAGTCAGATAATTGTTCATTCATTTGTATCAAAAATAAATTCCAGAACAGATTCTTCATTGTAAAATAATTCACAATTTAATAAATATATTTTGATTAGTTTATTTTTAAATAAATAGGAAATTATTTTTACAATATTATATGCTTAAATGTTTACTGTCTTTCTTGGGTCCTTGACCATGTGCTCCTTCTTTTATAAATGAATTCTGCTGCTGTTGTGGATATTTTCAGTACACTGTATGTTCTGTGATCTTGCATATGCAGAATTTACTGTGGAATGCATTCCTTACAGCAGAATCATGCTTCATAATCTAAGGTTTTATTATTTTAAAATGAAAAGGGAACCTTAAGAAGGTGTTGCAAGGATGTTTGCCTGAGTTTGCAAACGTGCAGGAACCCTGAAACAATACCTCTGATAAAGTTTGAACGATCCTATTAATTTTAATTGAGTGTTAATTCTTAAATTTAAGACATTTTATTGTTTGTCATATAGTGATTCCCACATGTCCCAGTCAAAATAAGGGCTCATTTTGCTAGCTTTCATAAAATACATAGGCAGATGCAGTCCTTGGCCCAAAATCTTTGCAGTCTAAGATAAGACACAAGTGGATGTAAAAACAAATAGGAGATGATGGATAAAGATGATAATTAGAGATTTGGAGTCATTTAAAGCTGTTTTTTTTTATTATAAGGAATAAATTTAATTGTTAGCGTTTAACCATGTCACTGTTGATAATTTTAACCTCAGTATTCATCCATTTTTCTTCTTATCCCACAATCCCAAACAATTCCCACACTTTCTCTGGCGCCGAAAGCCTTGCCTTCCTCTTTCTCAGATTTGAGACCTCCAGCTTCTGTGATGCAGTTATGGATGGTCAAGACAAAAATATATTTTTAGTACAAGAAACTATGAAACATTAAAGACTAAAAAGATGGACCACAGCTTAAAGTAATTTGAATGTATCAGAAGTAAACACTAGGGCTACAGTACTTATTGCTGTATTCACTTTGTTTAGTTTGACAAAACGCTCAAGTATTTTAAATTGAGCGACCCCAGAATTTCTAGTATGCCATGCAGAGATCTGTAGATGCATGGGAGCCTTGCTGCAGAAATTAGGTCTGGTGTACATGTGGGCCTATAGTGTTTCTCTGAAATGTTGTGTGCACATCTGAGTAGTATAAAAATACTGTGACCCATAGCTAGAAAGGGTTATACATCCTGCAAAATAAATGATCCTCAAAGGATGAATAGGGAGCTAATGTTTGTATGTTTTTGGATATTTACATATGTATAAGTAGGATGGACTGTGTAATCAACAGTCCCTGTCTATGCTGTATTCTGATAATTCAGAGGTCAAAAGACCATCCTATCATGTAAATGAATTGTAAACGCGGGATATCTCCATGGAATTTGAGTGCTACAATGTTTTGTGTTTTGGGAATGCCGAAGTATTATAAGGACACTGTAAAAATATACTTCACCTGAAATTCAGGTTTTGAGAAAAAAACAATAGTAATGTTTCCAGTCATCTCTGCCAGCAGTGTTTGTATTGCACATTGCACTAATATTAAAACCAGAAAATGAGACCAATTTATATGTATGCAGTGCAAGATGTCAAGAAAACCAGTTATTAAACAATATAAAGGGTGAAATGTAAACTGTTTAACTTTTTCAATTTTAATTGGAGTATTTTTTACAACCAAGTTTTAACATGAGTACCTATAGACTATAGCTAAAATCGAACTAAACCTAACCAGTTTTCTCCAGACACAGTTGTGTTCTACCCCATATTCATGGACGCAGATTCAGTGGTCTGTGATGGGATGTTAGATGGGGTGGGATCTGAGTTACTACAGAGAATTCTTTTCTGGGTGTCTGGCTGGGGAGTCTTGCCCATATGCTCAGGGTTAAGCTAATCTCCATATTTGAGGTCGGGAAGGAATTTTCCTTCAGGGCAGATTGGCAGAGGCCCTGTTTTTTTTTTTTTTTTACCTTCGTCTGCAGCACGGGGTACGGGGCACTTGCTGGAGGATTCTCTGCACCTTGAAGTCTTTAAACCATGATTTAAGGATTTCAGTAGTTCAGACATAGGTTAGAGGTTTATTGCAGGAGTGGGTGGGTAAGATTCTGTGGCCTGCATTGTGCGGGAGGTCATACTAGATGATCATAATGGTCCCTTCTCATCTTAAAGTCTTTGAGTCTATAAAGGCTTGCGTAAAAATCCTCTTTCTGCAAACAGAAAACATTCCAGCCTTAAAATCTATTATTTTGGTTGGATGTATTGTACTGCTATATAGGTTAATATGAGCATTTGAGCCCATGAAAGGTAATGATGAATTCATATATGTATGGCAGGTGTTTTATGGGGGTGTGACTAAAGGATAAGTTTATTTAATTTCAGTATTTGTGATTTACCGCTTTTGTGTTCTACTGCGTATATGGAAAATCTTGGTTCAGAACTCAATACAGAGCAGTAAGTAAGGTGTAGCTTTCATGAAGTCTGTTCAAGGTTTTTCTGGTTTACCTCACATTTTACTGTATATTTTTTAGACCTTTTTTAGATTTACACTTCAAAATGTTGAATATGACTTTTCAAAAAAAGTTAGCAAACTTGTTTTCCCTGCTCAAATCCTTTGGTACTTCCCTGTCTCTCTATGCTGTTTGTTTTTCCACACATTCATTCTCTAATCTTGCTCTGTTTGAAGTTAGTGGGGTTTTTAGATTTGAAATATTAAAATCTCTTAGGCACCACGGTTTTGTCTTTTCACAAGTTATCAATGTAATTTTTTTTTTTTTTTTTTTTGCAGAGGCTTTTCACCTTTGGATCTAAGAAAAAGTAAAGGAAGGATCTTTTTATTGATGATATGGAGCCCAGAGGCTTGGACAGTCATCTTTCTGTATATTCTTACAAATGGATGCATTTGTGTTAATGCACAAAAAAAAAAAAGCTGTAACATCCCCGCTCCCAAATATTCTGGAAATTTTGATTGATGGAAAATTTCAGAAAGATTTGTTTTCGTTCTGATTTGAATTAAAACAAATCTTGAAATCTTATCATTTCCCACAAAACAGAGATTCAAAGTTTTGACCAGTTCCAGATTCAACATAAGTTGAATGAGTTGTACTTTGCTTCCAAATCTTGTCACACCACAGTAATGACTTTCTACTATCCACCTGTGGACCAGTCCACCTATTGCCAGTACACAGCTATTGAAAATGGCTTAACAATTCTCCATTTCCTATGATATTGTTGGTTTGCCAGGGTTAGATAGCTAAGTAAGGGATAATATAATCTTTCTGTCTTTTAAGGACTTATTCCTAATCATTTTTATAATGATGATATTGAGAAGGTAGCATGAAAATTATGGCCTTTTATAACTTTAAATGAGAAGTTCTAATGGTTTGTCTGAATTTATGCAAATACACAAGCATTTAAGCAAATTTGTAATCTGTTTGTTTTTTTGTTCAAGTATGTGGCAGGTACGTGTATCTATTGTTTGTTCCGCAGGCATAATCTGATTGGTTGTATAATGACTAGCCTGCTGACCCTTCGACTGTTTGAACAGAAGTCCTAAATCACAAAGCAGTTGTTATTCTATATTGTGTTTTCATAATTTTAAAGCTGGTATTTGACTAAGTGTACGAATTCAATAACCTAATCAGCATCCAAATTATATTATTTTGTTTTCTCTTTTACTCTAGTATGCCACTGTTGAGAAAGATGGAGAGCATTACATGACACCAGGAGATTTTGTGCAGAGATACCTAGGACTATACACAGACCCAAATTATAATCCTAAAACAGTGCAACTATTGGCAGGAGTAGCAGATCAAACAAAGGATGGGTGAGAACTTTGCTTTCTATTAAAAGCGTATAATTGGCAAATGATTTAGTATATTTTCTGGTTACTTTATTGCCTTCTAAAACAATATCTTAGTATTTGTGTTGAGCTGTATGAGCTTGTTTGTTTACCTAAATAATGAGATTTTTCTCAAATTCAATAGATAATTTTGTTTCAGATCAGTGAGAATATAGAGTATAACAAAGTATAACAACTTCTAAGGTGCTTTAACTGAGGGGTTATCATAGTACACCGCACCCTCGCTAGCATGCGCATCTATATAACGCAAATTCCGATAGACCGCAGTCACGATCATGGATCCCAAATGTAGTAAAGGTCATTAATTTTCATTGTAACGCGGTCCCCACTAGAACGTGGGACTTGGCATGGATCCCAAATCCCACATTCTAGCAAGGGTCTGGTGTATTTAGGTCTGGTGTATTTAGGTCTGGTGTATTTAGGTTACTAGGTTAGGGGCTTCACCAGAGACCATTGTGTATGCCTAAAAAAATAGCTACATTTGTTGTTAAAATAGGTACACCAATTTTTTCCTGGTTGCCTTGAAGTTCATTCTCACTTTATTCAGGTCCATGATCAGCAACTGTAGTGTCTTTAACAGGGGTGGGTGAACTATGGTCCATGGGCTGGATCCGGCCAGCCAGCCATTTTAATCCGGCCCTTGAGCTCCTTCTAGGGAGCGGGGTCTAGGTCTTGCCCCACTCCGGCTGGGGGGCAGGGTCCAGGGCCACTCCACGTGGCTCCTGGGAACAGCAGCATGGCGCCCACTCTGCATGCTTCTCCTGCCCCAAGCACCACCCCTGCAGCTCCCATTGGCTGGGAACCGTAGCCAGTAGGAGCTGTGGGGTGGTGCCTGTGGATGGGGCAGCGTGCAGAGCCACCTGGCCGCGCCTCCGTGTAGGAGCTGGAGAAGGGACATGCTGCTGCTTCCGTGAGCCACTTGAGATAAGTGTCACTCAGAGCCCATGCCCCAACCCCCTTCCCCAGCTGTGATCACCATCCTGACTTCCAAACCCCTCGATCCCAGCCCAGAGCACTCTCCCGCACCCCAAATCCCTCATCCCCAGCCCCACCCCAGAGACCGCACCCCCAGCCGGAGCCATTATCCCCTGCCCCTGGCACCCTACTAACTTGCCCCAGCCCAGAGCCCCCTCCTGCACCCAGAACTTCTCATTTCTGGCCCCACCCTGGAGCCCGCACCCCCAACCAGAACCCTCAGTCCCTCCTGCACCCCAGCTCCAACTTTGTGAGCATTCATGGCCTGCCATGCAATTTCTATTTCCACACGAGACCCTCAAGCCAAAAAGTTTGCTCATCACTGGTCTCTAGTATCCATAATTAAATGCAGTTTGGAAAAATAGAATAGATGTCATGTAATTTCTGTAGTGTGGTCTTTATAATACCTTACTGCCACCATTCATATACAGATCAAACCACTGAGAACTTCTTGACAAGAGAGACACCAAACACTACTTATGTAGGAAGAAAAGTATAACCTAATCAAGATAAGGTTAGACTGCACAGAGTTTTTTAATCATTGCTTATGAACAGTCATACTTATTTATAAATTGCTCTCTGAAACTATTTTACAAAATGCCCAGTCTTCTAAGATGTATGTTATTTTTTAACCTACTGTGTTCCAAGTAGCCTTGCCTGCTTGCTCTTTTCCACTGTTGCTTGTAGGAGTCCAGGTTTGGCATTGTATTGTAGCAAGAAGCATGGATGGTGTTAAAGTGGAGCCAAGAGGTTAAAAAGCATCAGAGCAAAGGTCAAAAATACCATCAGAGAGGAGTGGGCATTTGGTAGAGAAGAAATGGAAGGCAGCTTTTAAAATAGAATACAATCTATTTTTTATAGATAATTTTCATTTATTTGAAATTGAAAGCCTCTTATTTTCCTTTATTCTGTAAGTGTAAATCTGACCCTGGGTGGAACTTAGATGTTTTTTGTTTTCCTTTATTGTAGTATTTTAGAATATTTTATTTTATATTGCAAGGACCCTGATCAAAAAGGTTTGGCATCTGCACTTGATAAATAAAATTATCGTTCTATGAAATGCATATAATTTGTGTTAAATAGCAAAGAGAGAATTTACTTTGTTCTATAGTTATGTAGTGCTTGTTAAATAAGGTTGCAACATTTCTTCTTGGACTTTTAGGAGGTATTTGATAACCCAAAGAAGTTACATTACTGTGTCTAACATATGGATGTAATGGGATGTATCCTCAGCAACGTGGGTGAAGATACCTATCTTTTTGAAATCATTATCAGTAAACAAGCAAATCTGTAATATTTTGTTTTCTCCCACACCTGTTGGCCATCTTTTAGAAGTGTGTTTATTTGAAGTGGTTTTATAAAATGACTTTTTGTACAGTTACAAATCAAGAGTGTCTTTCACTTCTTATAGCAGACCCTCAGATTGAGAAATTGCTGGTTTTCTGCCACTTTCTGTTTTGTGTGTAGCTTTCTGTCTGGACGCTATTGTTCAGAGTGAGATCAGTGTATTCATGAAGGTGATAAAATATGAAATAATATGTAATTTATTATCCAGAGTTTGCATTTTTACAGAGACAGAAGAAGCTGGAAGGCAGTCAAGGTGTTTGAGCATTAACTGGTCCAGATTTAGCTTGCTTTCCCAGTTTTTGAGCATTTCTTTGCTCATTGTCTAATGGTCATTTTAGCACCTGCCATAAGTAAATGCCAATATTTCCAGCCTTATATGCCTACTGTAAAGAAGCAAAAACTCGAGCATTTGATGCAATAAATGTAGTTGACATCTATTGATCATGAAATCTGCTGCTTAAAATTCAGAAGAGCAAGTACTTATAACATCTTATTATTTCACCTTCACTAGTGTTTGGATTTTTGCAGTTGAGAGCTTTCATATCAAAACATTCTCAAAATATGTATAAGACTAGTAAAATATGGTTTAAATTTTGATTGGTATTTACAAATTAATGAACTATTCTCTTTTCTATTCACTTTTTCATTTTTATGAGGCTTGAGCATGCTCTCCAGAATGACAATCTACACCTTGGGAAAAGAGCTCCATGGTTAATTTTTGCAGAGTACAAAGTGAAGCATGCTGCATATTAGAGGACAAAAAATATTTCTCAAATCTGTTTTAGATTAACAGGATACAAAAATGTGATTAAAATAATCTTGCATTAAACTAATCTTTTTTTTCAAATTTACTTGTAGGCATTTTAAAATTCTTTTTGGATGCTTTCTTTAATACCTCCTTCTCTTCCAATCACAGTGTAAGCAATTCATGTTATGTTCTTGAGATTCTTAGTTGAAAGGGTCTAAAAAAGTGTTTGTTTATTTTCTCTTTTTGTTCCCTTCATCCAGAATTGGTGGGAGATAGGAACTCAGAGTTGGATTTACTTAGGAGTCCTGGGTTCAGATCCTAAAACTCACAAATTAAAATGCATTTGGTTTTCTCCTAGTTTCTAGTTCTGATTCAGATGCAGAATACTGTTTCATCTGATCAGTAGGTTCAGTTCAGGAAAATGCATAACTAAAATAGGATTTCCCTAGGCTAAGATTGAGTTGCATTTTCAGAATAATGTGAGACAATTCACACAGTACCAGGCTACTGCATGCTTAGTACCAAAGCATTATTTCCTCACAGTTAAAAACACAAAATTTATCTAGAAATGAATGTGATTAGGGAACAGAAAAAATAGGGATATGGTTATATATCATATTTGCTTGAGAGACATCTGAAATAGTAATTTGGTATTATAAATAACGTTTTTGTTCAAAAGTAGAAGTTGTTAGCAAACTAGGATGATGTGAATTTCAACTTAA
Organism: Dermatemys mawii; assembly: GCA_007922305.1. NCBI lineage: Eukaryota > Metazoa > Chordata > Testudines > Dermatemydidae > Dermatemys > Dermatemys mawii. The sequence continues at coordinate 23,114,643 of ML677340.1, forward strand.
ATGTGAAGTTTTTGTAGTACAAATAAAAATAAAATGACTTTATCCATTATATGCAAATAACTGATGATGTGATGGGGAACTGTTATTGTATGATCTGGAATGCAAAATATTTGGAAACTCCGTTGTCTGAAACTGCACGTTCCAGAATCTTCAGATCTATATTTATCTCTAGTCAGGAATTTTTCATGTGAAAGATTTATTCTATCCCTATATTGTAGCATCATCAGCCTTATTCCTGAATTTTTTTTTCCAGAAGCATAATCTTTTATAGCAGCAGTTCTCAAATTTTGGAGACCCGCGACCCTTTTTTGTGATCCTGAGCAGTGCGGCGGACCCTTGTATGTCCACCAAAAAGCCGCCGAATGCAGAAGTAATCAATTCGGCGGCTTTTCAGTGGCGGCAGGAACTCGCAACCCCCCTGGGAACTCTCGGCGACCTCCGGGGGGTCACGACCCCTGGTTTGAGAACTGCTGTTTTATAGCCTTCATTGTGAGTCTTAGCATCTTTTATACCAAATTTCAGTCTTTGATAACTATATTATTTCTACAGGTAGTTTCATTTATAACATTATTAATTACTTTAGCCTACAACGAAATTGTAATAATGCATTATGCTTTTCTGAGGATCTAAAATTGCTTTACAATGTTTAGGTAAGTATTAGTGTCCCTTTTGTGTACACAGAGAGAGCTAAAGCGATTACCCAAAGTCACACTGCAGTTCAATGGCAAAACCTGGGAATAGGACCAAGGTCTACTGAATAACCATTAATACCAACAATAACCATAACCCCTAGTCTGCCCCTAAAAATTAAGATTTCAAGTTTTAAATAACTCAAGAAGGATTGCAGAAGTGACAAACAGTCCAGTGGCACCTTGAAGACTAACTAAAGTATTAGAGCATAAGCTTTCGTGGGCTAATACTCACTTCGTTGGATGCATGCAGTGGAAGTATCCAAGGGCAGGAATAAATAAGAGGCAAGGGCCAGGTTAGAGATAACAAGGTTAGTCCAATCAGGCTGAACCAGCTTGTTATCTCTAATCCTCTCTGATTCGAGATAACAAGATGATTCAGCCTGATTTGACTAACCTTGTTATCTCTAACCTGGCCTGCATACATCCGACACGGAAGCTTATGCTTTAATACTTTAATTAGTATTTTAAGGTGCCACAGGACTCTTTGCCACTTCTGCAATTCCAGACTAACACGGCTACCTCTCTAATTCAAGAAGGATTAACAATCCTAGAAAAAATGGTCAAGAATAATGAAAGTTTGACAGTTCTGGAAAAAGATGGAGTATTTGGGGATCAGCTGACTTTAGGTGCACCTTAGAAAGTTTTATTTTTTTTAAATAGTTGATCTATCCTTTAGTTTGATACTTGTCATTTTTCTGAGATTGAACTCACTAGCAGCAGTATTTGGGCTTTCTTGGTAGAGGGCTCCTTTTTAAATGTCCTTCAGTTGATGCTCTCCCACAATCCAGAACTGATGGTCTTCAGGGCACAATGCAATGTGGGTATATTTGGTTTAGCTTCCTGTTTACTTTGTCCCATAGTTTGGCTATCAGCCTATTTAAAATATGTTGTTTCTCAGGGGTTTAAATCTAATTTGCCTGTCTTTAATCTGGAGTAAATTGTGTTTTGTATAAGACTGGATAGTAGTCTGTCCTTTGGGTGGATGTACCTGTGTTGGTAATTGCATGGTACTTGCTCCCATTCTAATTTTTTTGGTTAAAATCTGATGAATAGAACCAGGGACCTTAGATTTCAACTTTTCCAAAATCGTCACCTTGTGGAAGAAACTCATTTTTGTAAATTGTTAGACTAGTGGTCTATGTTAGAGATATCAAAGTTGAGATTTTTTCTGACTTTAGTGGCCCATAATGTGGGTTCCATGTTTCCAGATTCAAATTCAGTGGGAATAAGAAATTAAGGGATCTTGTTATAAGGATCTGTATTTTGGTTAGTGTAGTATAAGGGCTTGGTGAGCTAATGGCTACTATGGCCTAATTCATTAAACTTTCATAAAATATGCAGCTGTTCAACTGACCTCTTCATACATGAACAGTCCCTGTGCAAAATAACTGCTATGCTTAATTCATTGAGTTCATCCCTTAGCATTGAGTACTGGAAGGCTATATTTTGTAAATTGAAATCAGTAAATATTTTTTTTGAGAATTCGTACCTTGACAATCTGCAGAAATGTTATGCATATTACTTTATTGATATATATGCAGTTCATTTTGTGGTTTTAACTTATTTTGGAGATTACAATGAATTTTAAAAAAACCTAACTGATGTTAAAATAAAGTAGATAAAGACATTAGTGATGAAGCGTGAATAAAATGCAATATAGCATGAAGTCCAACTATTTTTCTAGACACATGCTAATCTGAAATTCAGAACTGTTGCAGTTATACACATTTTGCTTGCTTAATTTAAGAGTAATATATTATTTCAGTGTTTTAAAATAATTTCAGGGTGTGTTTATATTCTGTGTTTTGCGAGAAAAATCTCTTATTTATTTGTATGTTGGTTCATAAAAAATCCAACTTTTTCTGGTACAGCATGTATATGAGCAATATTGTAGTGGCAACCCTCCAAATTTCATTTGAGCAGAAATGCTTTGTTACTTCACACTTTATAAATTCAGGTAGAATGGCACTTGAAAAATAATTATGAAGTATTAAATACTAGGTTCACACCGAGAGTTGTCCACAGATCTGAATGCAATTGGAAACTGAGTCACAGGGGTTGTGACTTCCCTAAGGTGACACAGCACATTTGTTCCCATTTTTAAAATAGAATCAAGTTTCTTGACACCTGTTCTTAATCATCAGATTGTGAAGCCTTCCAAATTATCAAACCCCAACCTTCATGGCCCTTGTGAATATCTTTTAAAGCCTTTAACTTCTGTTTTTCTTTTGTAGGTTGATCTCCTATCAAGAATTTTTGGCATTTGAGTCAGTTTTGTGTACTCCAGATGCAATGTTCATTGTTGCTTTTCAGTTGTTTGACAAGAGTGGCAATGGAGAAGTGACATTTGGTAAGAATATTCACAGAAAGCACTTTAACAGATTAAGATCAATAGTATCAATAGCAAGAAAATGGCCAAGACTCCCTGGAAATCTAACCGGAAATGCATATTGTTCAGCACATATAGAACTGATTTTCCTAAAAGGGTATCTATAGGTAAAATTTGTTTTGATTTTTTCAAAGTATTGGTTAGAAAACAAGCATAAGAAATCCAAAAATGTAATTACTATATTTTGTTGAATTGTTGACTCTTACACATTCTCACAGGCGCTGACTCTCTTCGCCCCAGCTCACCTCCACCTCTTCCCCAGAGCGCTACACGACCCGCTTCTCCTCCCAGCACTTGCCTCCACGAAACAGTTGTTTCACTGCATAACAAGCTGTGGGAGGGAAGGGGAAGAGTGGGGACATGATGTGCTCAGGGGAGGAGGCGGGGCCAGGGCAGGGATTTGGGGAAGGAGTCCAATGAGGCGGAGTTGGGGTGAGGACTTTGGGGAAGGAGTTGAAATGGGGGCAGAGCAGAAGTGGAGTGGGGTGGGGCTGGGAATGGCGAGGGTTGAGCACCCACCGGCGCCAGGAGAAGTTGGCACCTATGCACATTCCTAAAATTGATGCTGCAAAACTTGCTTGTGCAGGACTGTCCTAAAACAGTGACCAATGTGTACTAATTCCTTCATTCCTGAAGGGATTTTTGTAAAAAGTTCAGGATCTCCATGTACCACCTTTGGAGAACTGTTACTATATAAGATAATAGGGGTTGCAGATAGAAATGAAGACGTTCTAATTCATGTTCTAAAAATAACAATTTAATTTTCCTGTTTTAGGGAAAAATTCTACTCTATCTAATATGGGGACAACTCCTGAGTTGAACCCATGTAAATACGAGTGGAATTTAGCTTTTAGACTTTTATTGTTCCAGTCTAATTTTTATCACTGATTAAGAACTGAACTGAACAGAATTCTGTAAGTGAAAGATTTTCATTTTATCATGTTATTGAATAGGTAAAAGCTTATCAATTATAATAGATTGTAGAGTTGTTATTTAATAGTAAGTTAAAATGTATATTTAGATTAGAAAATATTTAACGCTGAGAATTTTAATAAATGGAGTGAGAAATGTTAATTTTATCCAAAAGAATAAAGCTTTCAATAAAGATAATATAATTTATGCTTGAATTTGTAGCCACTTACTGTCTGTACCAGCAGTTTCTGAAAATTTTTGCTTCAGTTTTTGAGGTGGTGGTGAAACTCAAATCATGCATGAGCCTTTTTCTGAAAAAAATATATATAGTACTGCTTGAATCATTACTCGTATAAAGTGACATGATTAGCAAACAGGGCAAATATTAAGCACGCAGGGTTCGCCACATCTTAAAGAGAAATAATATGTAAGAGCTTTTGTAAAAAGAAACAGTAAATTCAATATCTAGTTCGCAGTCAAACTGACAAAGCAATCCATTAAATTATTTCTCACCAAAAAAAGTGGTGATGCCCTGATTTCTCACAAATGTACATGAACATAGTCAAGTTGAAACAGTTGGTTCCAAAAATGAGTTAAAAGTAATTTCACAGAGTACGTCTCCCTGTGTCTCTCTCTGGTGGCTTTATGATCCGAGCTTCCTATTGTTAAATGGTGTTTTCCCTCTTCTGTTGCTCTATTGAAGGATCATAAAACAAGGGAAACTGACTAGACACAAAGTATTGTCAAATGCACGAGGTAATCTGTAACAATAGATACAAATTTGTCATCTTTTAATTATTATAATGTTGTTTGTAAAAATACAACTATAAAACCAGCCTTTCAGATAGAACTGATTTTTAAGTTAATGTTCATTTTAATAGCAGAGTGCTGTAGGGAAGTTTTATACTACTATCTCCAGGTTATTACTTTTACAAAATATACCGTAGTGCAATTACTTGTATATTTTATAGTTAGTGGTATAGTGTGAAATGTGTTAATTCTTTATAATATATGTTTGTGGTGCAGTACCCCTGACTTTCTTTTGTTGCTTGCTTGGCAGTTTCGTTTGGCAACTTTCCTATATGTAAAATGGAATTCTTAATCACCTTCACAAGTTTATTAAGGAGATGCTTCTGTATTGGTTTATGTCTCCCCACTCCCCGCATCACATATGTATCAGACAGTAGGTTAGCTTCATAAGAGTGCAGGAGACCATTTCACTTATGTCAGATTAAGAAACTCTTCAAAGACCTCACGAGATGAGATCATGGTGAAGTGTGACATTTCCATTTTGGCCCTTACTTCAAAGAATCTTACAAGATATTTACTCCGTGTGAGCGGGTGAGAGAAGAAGGCAGTTTTCTTCAGTTTGTAATTTTTGATCTTGGCCAATCAGAATTGTGAATAAACAAAGCTATTACCCATTGCTTGACCTAAAATACACACACTTAATGATGGTACATTTGTGTATATTATTCTGTGCATGTATATCATGTCCCATAAGTATAAATATTTGTAATGTTGAGAATTATTAGAAATTATACTGAAATGGAATAGAGCTAGCCAACTAGAGCGCACAATTGGTATACGGTTGTAGATCTGGAACTGTGATTACATTTCAACCACACAATAGGCAGATTCCGTCACTGATTTCTTTTTCCCCGCTCTTAGGCTTGACCCTGCATATATACCCATGACAAATGTGGCCATCTTGGCTTCTTGCTGTTTTCTTGCCCTCTTTCTGTCTCTCTTGCTAGTTCTTGATAAAACATTAGTACTGCTCCCAATGAGTAACTGGTTTGTTAAATTATGTGTAAAGCTTTTACACAGAAACACCTCAAATCTCAGCGAGGACAAGGGTAACAGTTTTATGTTTTATATGGAAACTATTCGTCAGAATGATTGATCCACTGTCAGTGAATAACATGTGAGATTATACATTCCTGTGAATTGTCTAAAATCTAAGTATTGAAACAAAAGAAAAAGGGGAGGGGAATACTTAGTAGTTTACCGAGTTGAACAACTGTATTTAAACCATTCATTCCTGTTTCAATTTTGGCTGTAATAGAAAGAAAACAATTTTTGAGAAAGGGATTTAGCATCCCTTTAATGATAAACGTGCTAAAGATTTGTGTAATCACAGTTCACCTTTCGAATACTTTCAAGTCAGTTCTCTTCCTAGTCAGGTAATTCTAAGACACCAGTTTTTTGTGTTTGTTTTTTTCCTTTCATTGATGAAGGTAAGTAACTGTCTACTTCATTGATGATAAACTTTCTTAACTTTAAAAGTATTTAAAATAAGCTATAAAATAAATGTTACAAAGCTGAGAGAATTTACAGATTTTTTTCTGTACATTTTTAGTTGAACTGAAATTGGGTTAGACTAGAGCAAACATTTATATTGGGTAGTTTTTGTCTTTCACAACACGGAAGCACACCTTCATGTTAAATTTAGTGTACATATATTACCTAACCTGAGGTTGGTTTCTGTTTAACGTGGTATTGTTGGTACAGTCAGTAAATATGGGAACATGATGGACACATCAATGTATTTTAGTTATTTATGATAATTCCTATAGTTCCTGTGAAATTAGAAATGGCACCATTCCTTTCTTTGGTCCTTCCATGTGGTTTTCTGTTTAATCTTTCTTCTGTCCTAATAACCTTTCTCCTCTCCATTATAACAACTAGAACCATTCAGCATAATCTGTTATCGATATGTGAGAAGCGCCCATTTGGTTTTAATAGTAAATAGTTTAGAATCCAGGGACAGTTCTTGAACATTGATCATAGTGTTAATTTACAGAACAAGAGCTCAACTGTGGAAGAAGCTGTGACTTGTAAGTGTTCATTTACACAAAAACGATTAATTCATTATCTTTGTACCTTGACCAGTACTAGTAATGTTCCTGACCTTTTTAAATAGGAACAGAAATATGTTTTCATTCATTTTAGTTCCTTTTTATTCACCTCATGCATCATCCTCTTCCTGCTCCCCCACCTGAACGCTAGCAGGCATACTGTTGCACTTGTTACACTTGGGATATGGCTATACAGCAGATGGGAAGGTGCTTCCCAGAATGGATAGACAGACATGTGCTAGCATCGCCTGAGTGATTATACTAAAATTACTGTGTGGCCACAGGCAGCAATGGCAGCAGCTGGGGTGTCTTGCTTATGCTTCTGAAGCCTTACAGCTATTTTTAGCATGCATGGCTGTCTACCTGAGCTGGGAAGCCCCCTCCCAGTAGCTATGTAGACATACCGTTGGATTCCTTCTTCCGTTACTCCCTAACACATCACCTGCACAACATCCCCAGGGAGCTTTTCAGACAGACTTGTTTTTTATGTTCTTTGCAAATAACAGCAGGTTTTTGTTTTGATTTTTGTTTTGTATCCTGAAGGTGGAAGTGTATTGAATTAGCTTTTAGTAGAAATAGCAAAAATTAATCATAGCAACACTTTAGAAATGCATTGCTTACCTTAGAGCTTACATTTTTAATGACGGAGACCATAAAAGAACCTGGATAGATAAATAAAATCTCTGTTAGCCCCCTCCTCCCAACACTGATGTGTTTATGCTCATATAGATTATCTGTGGAATGGATTTTGCAAGTAACTTTAGTGTGACCTTTTGCTTCATGAGAGATAATAGAGAGTTACAAGCTCTGCTATGCAGGCTGGCACAGTGTAGGACTTTTATGAAATCTCAACTGTGGTTTTTGGATGGGCTGTATTGGAGGCCTCACAAATTACAAGCATTTCCTATATAAAGTGATGAACTTGTACTTACAGTGAGCCTAAATTTTCAGGCTCAGTTACAAGTATTAATACTCTCAGATCTTAAATTTTGGGAGCTGTCAGAAAGAGAAGAGAGAACTCCGAATCCAAGGTTCCCAGCCAGGATCACTTAAAAGGCCTCTTTGATTCTGTGAACTATCTAATGCAGGGGTCAGCAACCTTTCAAAAGTGGGGTGCTGAGTCTTCATTTATTCATTCTAATTTAAAGTTTTGTGTTCCAGTAATACATTTTAACATTTTTAGAAGGTCTCTTTCTATGAGTCTTTATATACAATAGTTTATTTATATATTAAAGAACTTTTTAAAAATGTTTAAGATTATTCATTTAAAATTAAATTAAAATGTAGAGCCCCCCCGGACCAGTAGCTGGGACCCAGGCAGCATGAGTGCCACTGAAAATCAGCTTGTGTGCCGCCTTCGGCATCCATGCCATAGGTTGCCTACCCCTGATCTAATGTATTCAGAAAAGTTGAGACAAAGCTGATAACTCCATTCATGGACATCTTACAGAATGACTCCTTTCTCCTCATTCCAAGGAAATGTCTTCAATTTTTGATGAAATTTAATTCATTTTCAGTGTTTTTCAATTTAAAGTTCAAGCATTTTGTGTAAAACACATTGGAGTAACTACAACCAAGGGCCACAATGTTCAACAGCCAATTTTAGCTCTGTGCTTACCCTAGTGTTAAATTGTTGGTAAGGGCTGCTGCCTTTTCTTTTTTTTTTTTTTTAATGTATGTGCAATAGCGTAGTCAGAGTCCTGAAGTTTACATTCTGCTGAAAACATTTAAAATGCCAAAAATCTGCAGGCTGATCCTAAATTGGTAATGCAATATAGAATTTCTGTTGTGTGCATTTCCAGTGGCCTTAGCCATAACTAGAATATGCTAGGCACTATATTAACTTCCATTGTATTCTAAATTGCTGTACAATTAAGCTTGATTAGCCCTCTGCTCAGTGGAAAGCCAAGATTAAAAGACAAGGGCTGTTGGAGATTGTCATGATGTAGGTACAGTGTTAGAGCTGCGTGGAGCAACTTCTGTTATTCTTGGTTGCAGCTGATATTCCTGTTTGTTCACAGTTTAAAAAACTAAAGTACAGTATATAAAAGTAAAACATATAAATAGAAAACTTGCAGCACTATATCTCAGATCAAAAGGATTGAGTAGCACTATTATGATTCTGTAGTAACATAGCCTCTTTCCCCCTTGTGAGTGGGTGAGTTAAGAGGATAATAGTTGTGCTCATTTGTACCTGTGTTCTGTTTGGGTTCTTACATCATGCTCCTCATCTTTGTATCTGCATGCCTGGAACTCAGATTTGGTATTTAGCCTCTTCCCTTGAAATTAAATGTTGTCTGCAAAGGACCTTCTTTTGGAGAAAATTATCTGAGCCTCACAGGTGCAGACTTTGGACCTATCTTCAAAATATTTGAATGTGATTGGACAAACTCTTGGAAAATTTCAGTGCAGTCATAGAAACATGTTGTCCAAGCATTTGCCTCTAATTTGGAGGTAGTGCACTGGAATGCTGGAGTTATGGGTTTGTATGTGGCTTTGGGATTATCACTCCTGGGGCTGATGATAGATTGGATGCATCACAGGGCTATGCTCTGGCCATTCTATTTGTATGGCAGCCCCCATCCAGGTTGCATCATGGAGCTACATTGATATCTTCCTTGGAGGAGAGTATCTGTCCAACAAAAGGTAATTCTACCACAGAAAGTTTAGCAAAGACTGGGAAGATGCTTCAGTAAATAAGCAGTGTAGATTGTTGGGGACAATGAGAGACTTCTATCAGATGGTAATAAAATGGTGTTTTTTACAATTTTTTAAGTTTAGTGAATTGCTGTCTGATCTTTCTGAATGGTTCTATCAGAGTTACTAACTACTTGCAGTTTCTTTGATAATTTGCTGACTTCTGTCTCGGGAAATAAAAGGAGTACAAGTATCTTAACATTAGCCGATTTTTATCAATTTCTGTTACTATAAATACTCTTGTCGCCTTAGACATAGAAAGGTAAGTACCTGCACCTACTGTGATAGGACAGATTAAAGAGAAATATTGGAACATGGGACAGTGTGACAAATATGCTGATGGACATCACTTCCTTCAGTCACCAAAGTATGACCACACTTTTGAAACTTCCCTTGCCACTGCACTGTATTAGTTGTGCATGAATTTGGTGATTGCACTTTCCTTTCATGTCAAAAAGGAACTGACAAAACTAGATAAAATAAAAAAAAAATACTTGGCATAGTGTTTCAAGAGGGTAATATTGTTAGGAAATAGCAATTCCATCTATTGTGAATGAGTCCCATATTCTAATGCCTCTCCCATGATAGCTGAAGACTCTGTAATAGGTTTTTGAGCATTATAGTTATAATGCAAACTGCTAATTATTTCTATGAATTACTTCTGTAGTGTATCTTGAATGTTATATACAAAGTCAATGTGGAACAAAATATGAGATACCAAAGTGTGTTCCTACCTCCAGCTTCCGGAAAGATATTCAATATATACTAATAATTGTTGATAGTCCTAAACAAATATCATTAAGGTTGAGCCAGATTTTTAAAAGTATTTAGGTACCTAGCAGGATTTTGAAAAATACCTAGGTGCCCAAGTTCCAAGTCAGTGGCAGTTAGGCACCTATTTGCATCTTTAGTCACCTGGCTAACAGGCTAGATTTCAAAAAATATTTATTGATAGCCAGTTATAAAACCTCATAGAAAACATTGAGAGGAGGAAATTCGTACGCAGAGTTCAATAGTGTCTGGTGAAAACACTTAAAGGAAGAGTTTTGCAAAGATTGAGGGCTTGTCAATGCTTGCTTCTTATTAAAATTCAGAGTTTTATCTGTATGGAGGCTCTCTTTTGGAAGGAATGTGAATAATGCCGTGTGATAAAAGCAGACCCATTTACCTTCCATTTTTCCTTTTAAGTTGCAGACATTTTGAAATAATAGTTGGAGGACTGTGGATAAATATTTTTAATCACCCAATTTTTTCAGCACATTGTTTCTAGACTGTTGTTTTTCTTGTTATTACAGTCAAAAGGAAACTCTGAATATTTACATCACACTTTCATGAGAATATTTGAGCACCCAGCAAAAGTGAACATTAAGACGGGGGAAACAGTCACAAGTTTAGGGTTTAGCTACACTACAAACACAATTGGATCAGTGGACCCAGTTACAGCACTAGTGTTCCCTGTTCTGCTTACAACATGGTTCCATTTTGCTAGCACAGCAGGGTACAATGCTGACCTGGCTATATTAGTAATACATGAAGATCCTAAGTGTCTTGACGGGGTGTTCAGTGGAATAAATCCAGGTCTCCTGGTGTTTGGTCTCCAGCGATAAGTAGTAGGTTACTGCCTCCCTTAATTTATGAGCTTTGAAACAAGTGCAGCAAAATGTTTGACTCATTTCCTTTTGTTCATAATTGCTGTTCCCTTTCTTTCACCCATTGACAGTAGTAAAAAATTCCTAAGAACATTTATATCAACCTGGTTTTTATTATTTGACTGCTATTACCTATTTCTGGTAACTTTTATTATTTGTCCTCATTTAGCAATCTCTCCTTTAAAATATATAATCTATAATGTGAGGCAAATGATATAAGCAAAAACCCAATCTTGTGCATTAGTTCATTGATCTGGGACTCTGACCCCTTCCATAGATTTCCTTTCATTCCTCTTTCTTTCCTTCCCACAATGATTTCTCATATACTGAACCAATAAAGCTTCTACAGTTATAGAATAGCATTGATTTGTGTAAAGAAGGCAGCTATAGAACTGAAAAGCATATACATTAAAACATGAACAAACCAGCTGATCACTTAATGTAGAGAAGGGAACAGATTTCCATCAAAGAAAGAGTCTGTGATGGAAAAATGGACAGAAGATATTGCAGCCCACATCTGTGAATTTAACTGATCACAGGGTAAGAGTCCTCTAATGATATACTTCTAATACCACTGAGTAATGTAAATTCAAACAACGTTAAATAAGCTAGCTAAGTTGTTAAAGAACAGAAAGCTATTCCAGTCTTAAAGAAAATATTTTAGCATTTCTCTTTTAACTTCAGTTCTGTGGTGGGCTTTTAAATTAGTTTAGTTTCACAAGCAAATTTAGAATTGATTTAAAAGTTGTGAGCTGAATTTAGAAAAATATGTGCTAATCTTTTTTGTGTGTGTCCAGTTGGCCATTTGCACACACATACCAGTCTTGTATGCATATAATATCCCCTATAATTTTTCTGTATCGGTCTTTGTAATTAAGGACAAATATAGGATTAGGCATTGATTTGTTGTACAGTACACACAATAGAATTCCATATCCTAAACCGTGTTTTTTTCCTTTTACTTCATTTAAAAGGTGACCTCTTTAATTTCACTTATCTTAAAACATTTTAATAACTGAGACTACCAATCATGTTGTATAGGGTTTGATTTCTGTGTCAGGGCCATATTTTATGACACTATCAGAAGCTTTTAATAAGGTGCTTTCTACTGAGCTAATGATATGCTTTAGGTAGCATTTCTTATGCCTATCTTCAATAGATATATTCAGGCTAGTGTGAATGTAATAATCAAGTCTCAATCAAACCATACTTAGTATGACAAATATTGCATTAGACAGTGATGTAGGTATTCATGCTTTTGATAAAAGGCTTAATTTGACTCCTTACAGAAAAGGGGAATTACTATTGATTTTTGTATCAGAGTACAAAGTAGCAACTATTTATAGTGCACAAGAGAAATTGCTTTTTAATTAAAATTAAATGTGAAATTATTAATTCCATGGCTTTAAATAGTAATGTACAAATCTGAGTATTAAATTCTGTAGTAAATGTGCTCTTACATGTAGCTTTGAATTTGTAACTTGGAAATTACTGTAAAGTGACCAGACTATAACACTTTCTAAATGGCCTTATAAAACTTTGCTTGTTTTCTACCAGGAACATTTAGGCAGGGGTGAATTATTTTATTCTAAAATTCATTTGTCTTTTTTTCCCTCCCAAGAAAATGTCAAAGAAATTTTTGGAAAGACCATTATTCATCATCATATCCCTTTTAATTGGGACTGTGAATTTATTCGACTGCATTTTGGACATAACAGGAAGAAGAATCTTACCTACTCGGAGTTTACACAGTTTTTGCAGGTCAGTTATTTATTTTTCTTTCCATGCATAATTGGCCACCAGCTCTGTCTCTTGTGCTGCATTAATGGCATTATAAATTAGTTTTATTACATGGTGGTGAGAGACTAATCAGAACACAGCTAAACTAGCACTGTACCATACAGATTATATAATAAAATTACAGTGCCTATGACTTTGGTCCACCACCCTGCTGGAGGGCAGGATTAATTTTGTTTCTAAAACATCCCCTCATTGATGAGTGTGAGTATCTGGTCCTGCTCTTATTGGAGTTCAGTGGCAAAATGATTTCAGTGGGAAAAGGATTGGGCCTTGAATATCTCCATTGGCTGTTACTCTATAGCTTCCCATGACACTTTGTTATGTTGATTAATTTTTCATTGAGCTTCATAAAGTTTTTCCTGTTATTTACCCTACATTTCCCCATAATACATACTACTGCACCTCAGAAGTTTAAGATGCTCATGCCAAACTTGAGGTAAGCCAGAAGTCTTCCTCTCAGAGTTTTCCTATTCACTCCCGGACCCATAGTTAACATTAGAGGGGGGGAAAGGAGTTGTCAGCTATAGAGAATGAGAGAAGAAGAAAGAGAATGTAGATAGCATTGTAATTAAGATAAAAAGATTTTGCAATTTATGTAAGGAATTGAATTCTATATAACTTGAAATGATCAACTCATATTTTTGTGGTGGGTTTTTTAGGCCTAAAGAAAATTAAAATTTCATAACTAATGTAATTCCAGGTCTGGCCTATGACATTAAATTGCTTTGATTTTGGAAATAATTGCAGGAAAGTACAGGGTGTTGAATTAGATTGGTTATATTACTTGTAATTATAATTTAGGACATAAATACTGAGGGCATTCTAAAAAAATAAAGAGTTTGGTTAGCTGGTTCTAAAGTCTATGGTGGGTATGGAAGAAATGCAGTAAAGTTGTGGGAGGTAAGTAGGTAGAATGGCCAGAAGATAGTGGTACAAGGAATTGTGGGAATGGCAGTGGAGTGCCATCTAAACTCAAGCCCAGATACCTCTTTTATGCCCACACTGTACAGTGGGTGGTAAGGGAGTGATGGGTCACAGCTCAGTGTACCCTTATACAAATATGTGAGCTGGGGTTCAGTACATCCCTAGATGTGGGTTTAGGGCTTTGAGTGTGGATGATAAAAGATTTTGGGAAACAATGCACAGCAAGTCTGCACTGTTGACATACCCTGAGTGGCAATTTTTGTTGAGATAACCCAGAGCAGTATCCTTGGCAGCCCCAAGGAAGCTTTCTTACAGGATACAGCAGGGTTCTGTCCAGTGTTTAATTTATAATGAAAAGTGTTGTGGCTTAAGCAATTCTTTTTTACATTCATAACTGATGCAGCAAGCCCAGAGTTGCTAGGGCTATGAACTGCCACGCCTAGAAGTGCCAGGGCTCAACTCTGGCAAGCCCTGACAAATTATCAGACCTGCTACTGCATTCAGCTGGCTTAGTCAGTGTCATGGTAAGATCAGAGCCTGGATGAGGGCAAGCTGGTTGCAACTCAATCTAGACAAGACTTAGTTCAGTGAGAATCAGCTGGAAAATTTTGCATGCCTTTGGTTACTCTGGTTAATAACCTGGGCACATTTTGGATTCTCAACTGCTTCTAGACATCTAGGAATAATGGGAGTTGTGTGTGTGCTTTGTTATGCATGGCTAGAAGGATGCATTTTTTTTTATATGGGTCTCACTAGAGTGATCCATGCTTTTGTCACTTTGGGATTAGATTGCTGCAATGTGCTTTATATGAGGCTATTCTTTAAATTCATTTGTAAACATTACAATATAAAACATTACAGTATAAAATGCAGTGACCCGCTTGTAAAGAGATGTTTCTCTCAGGGAGCATGCTAAACTTGTATTCTGGAATCTTCACAGGCCTCCAGTTCATTTTCAGGACAATTCAAGGTGATAATTTTAACCTATAAAACCCTAATTGTGTTCAATCCTGAATACCTGAGAGATCAGCACTCTCCTCATCTCATATAATCATAGGACTGGAAGGGATCTCAACAGGTGATCTAGTCCAGTCCCCTGCACTCATGGCAGGACTAAGTATTATTTAGCCATCCCTGACAAGTGTTCGTCTAACCTGCTCTTAAATATCCAATGATGGAGATTCCACAACCTCGCTAAGCAATTTATTCCAGTGCTTAACCATCCTGACAGGAAGTTTTTCTTAATGTCCAACCTAAACTGCCCTTGCTGCAATTTAAGCCCACTGCTTCTTGTCCTGTCTTCAGAGGTTAAGAAGAGGAGGGAGAAAAATTGTTCCTTGTAACAACCTTTTATGTACTGCATAACACATCACTGGAGGAGCACTGGTTAATAGCTCCCTGGTTTAACATTGAGGAGGCTGCAGGCAGGGCATTGGGTTCTGTGAAGTGTCCTTTGTGCTGCAGTTCACCAAAGCCTAGATTTGATGACATTTCAAACTGTTTCTTCTCCTTGGATTTTTTTGTGACAGCAAAGATGAATGGGTGGCAGTGATGGGAAGACTTTTTGGCTTTCATTTTGGATTGGAGATTTTTGGGATGAATCAGTTTGTCAGGCGTTGGTACTAAAACTACTGTTGTATTTTTATATAGAGTATAACATTTGCATGCACGGTCTTAGGCAGATGAATGAAGACAGTGGGCATTCCATGCACAATGGGTGTACAGACTTGTATTCCTAATGTGATATTTCTAATTCTTATTTCAGGAGCTACAGTCAGAACATGCAAGACAAGCCTTTGCACTGAAAGACAAAAATAAAACTGGTATGATTACTGGACTGGACTTCAGTGACATCATGGCTACCATTCGTTCACATATGCTCAGTCCTTTTGTGGAAGAAAATCTAGTTTCAGTAAGTATAAAGAAAATGATGTCTGGTATAAGTGCTATTCAAGTAAGAGTTTGTAATTTAATTGGTATATGTCTAACACACACCTTATCTTCCTCTTCGTTAGCAATGCTGACAATGCAGTACCATTCACTGCTCACATAGGGTTTTTATGCAAAATAGTGTTTTTATAGAAATAATTAGGGCTGTCGATTTAATCACAGTTAACTCGTGATTAATTAAATTATTAATTGCAATTAATTGCAGTTTTGATCGCACTGTTAAACAATAGACTTACCAATTGAAATTTATTAAATATTTTGGATGTTTTTCTACATTTTCATATATGTTGTATTCTGTGTTGTAATTGAAATTAAATGGTATATTTTTAATTATAAATATTTGCATTGTAAAAATGATAAAAGAAATAATATTTTTCAGTTCACCTCATACAAGTACTGCAATGTAGTCTTTGTTGTAAAAGCGCAACTTACAAATGTAGATTTTTCATTGTTACATAACTGCGCTCACTCCTCCACAGATCCCAAAAGGAAAAAACCTATAGCTCTGGGCACAAATGACATACAAGTCCCTTGCCAGACCTACATACCCCTAGGGCAGGCCTGCACAACATGCGGCCTGGGGGCCACATATGGCCCGCAGGGGCTCACTGTGCAGCCTGCAGGGGGGTAAGTACGGGTGGGGCAAGCCAAGTGGTGCGGCGGGAGGTGGGGCAAGGGTGGGGCTTTTCAGCTTGTAGCTGGGTTTTTTGCAGTAATATGGCCCTCGCTACTTTCCGAGTTGTGTAGGCTTGCCCTAGGGAGACTCGGGTCTAACTGTGTCTTGTTATCTTTCGGCTCTGGCAGCCTTTTTTCAGTCAGCTCTGGAGTAGGCCCTGGTCCTAGTCAGGCCTTCCTTCAAGAGGCCTTCTCATCCCAGTCAGTCCCTTCACTGAACATTTCCCCTTTTAAGGCCCTCCAAGCTTGGCACTTCTTGAAAGTGAAGCAGGATGGGGCTACTTGTGCTCAGAGATTCTCAGTAACTACTTCCCACCTTGTGTGGGGTTTATATACTCTGTCAAGTAAATAAAAATTTGAGCTGAAATTTGCAGTGTAAACAGTATTATAACTAGTGACATGAAATATGTCCCAGATCCTGCAAATCCTTACTCATATGAGTAGTCCTGTTTACTGTTATAATAGGACTATTCACGCGAGTCAGAATTTACCCATCTTTTGGCTCACTGCTCTTCATAACCAAGTCCCAGTCCAGCAAAGAAATTAAGCATGTGATTAATCTTAAGTACATGAGAAGTCCCACTGAAGTGCCTTGCTGGATGAGGGAGGTGTCTTAGTTTGGAGAGTAAGGATTTGTGTTAAGTTCAGCTTCTAAGGTTAATTGTTAACACTGTTAACTATTGCTATAAATGATGTAAAGATTAACTCCTTCATCTAAAATAAAATATATGCAAATTTCACTTTTGGAAAAATCTAGAACAATGCAATCTACAAAAATATTTAATAGTAATTTTACAGTTGTTTCCTGATTATTTTTATTGCATCAAAAATCATAGTACCCTGGCTATGTAAAAATGACCCCCTCACTGCTATCACTAAAAAACAGGATATAACTACTACGATAAAAATATATCAATCTTTTCCTGTATGTCCAGATGGATGTTAATTTACAGTAAAGCTTTCTTGGGTTGTCAAGGGGTTTAAGGCTATCAGCTGAATCCTGACTACATATCAGGACCCATGTTATCTTTTTTTTTTTTTAATTTTATTTATGTTTTTAAGGTAGCAGGTGGAACTATTTCACATCAGGTCAGCTTCTCCTATTTCAATGCTTTTAATGCCCTGCTGAATAACATGGAACTCGTTAGAAAGATATACAGTATTATAGCAGGTACAAGAAAAGATATTGAAGTCACAAAAGGTAAAATAAATTTCCTATATTTTATTAATTTTCAGATCTACAAAATGTCTTTTTTTGATACTGTATATGGGTTAAGACTAGTAAGTTTAGTTATATGGAGGTTTAGCACAGCTGTGCAAGTATTTCAAGTTTGATTCTGAATGTTGTTCTCCTGCTCAACTCCAGACTTCACAGGCCAGAAGAGGGTTCTAGTTGGCTCATTAAGGAGAGTTGTCAGAGTTCTGACAAGAGTCTTGACTGGTTCTGATATCCTCGGGATACCACTGCAATGTGGACCTTCTTTTGGTGATAGGTGTTTATGTGGAGCAGAGAAAAGTCTTGGGAATAGGGGTATGCTTTAACAATAACAAAAATACTTCATCAGAAACTGTGTCCTTTTGGCGTTCCTGTGTGCTACTGTAGCAACAGTTATTCACTTAAGCTTGTTCCACACAATTTTAGCAGAGTTTGTAACTGTTTAGTAGTATGATGTGCGGTAAACATAATTTGTTTCCACACGTACAATAAGGCAAATACTGTTAGCAAGAATGCAAGTTAACTATGATTCAGTATTGCCAGTGGCCTGGATTGATTGGCTTTCTGTAACCATTTCATAACAGCTATTTCCCATCTCTGGGAAATGGGGCTCACTAACTATATCTGCTGGGTTGGCCCCACCCCTTTTCCTTCCAGTTCTCATGAAATAAGACATCTAAGAGTGCACTACCTGACCTGTGTTGCTCTATGTTCATATGCTCTGGGCATCCTCTGTCTTTGGATGGTAAGATGGGACACCTGTCCAGGTTCTCCAGTTTGCACTGATACATCACTATCTAACTATTTTGGTAGATGTAAATGCATAAACATGGATCACATGTGATTATCTTGTGAAAGACTTGTTTTATAGATACTACTAAACCATGTTTTCTCTAACTGATCAGAAGAGTGTCATAGCTGTGTTACAAATTGTATTCGTAGTGTGAATAGGCACTTATCCAAACCTGGGAACAATGAGAGCTAGGGGAGAAAGGAACACTAAAATGATTGTGCTAGTTTTAATGCTGATTGGTACATACATAAATTATACCCTTGTCTGCTTTTACAGTAGAGCCCCAAATATTGGATCTGATCTATGAACTTTGCTGATGGGAGAATTGTTACAGATTCCAATGGGGGCTACTTGCATAAGTAAGATTGAAGCTGCTGTTCTGAAATAGATTTCGTACTAATTCTGGCTCATTTTATTCTATTTTAGCTTTTGCTCCTCATTAGTCTGCCAAGTGATAGATTTAGTTATTAAGATTTTAATTTTACAGTTATTTTTACACATTTTAAAGTGAAAGTGTGATAAATGATTCAGGATCAGTTACCTTATTTTCCCTTTCCTCTTAAATCCAGAGGAGTTTGCCCAGGCTGCAATCAAATTTGGACAAGTCACACCGCTGGAAATAGATATTCTCTACCAGCTTGCAGACTTATACAATGCTACAGGGTAATTTATAACCATCATAATCATTCATATTAGTCTTTCCACCCTATTTATATTTACTTTAAAATAGATTTGTTTTACATATATTTCATTGCGGATTATTTGACTGCTGCCTGTGCTGGGGGGTGAGTGGTGTATAAGTGTATGTATGTAGTGCAGTGAGCAGTCATCAGATCATTAGTATATGGTGCAAAATAACAAAACACTCCCTGCTTTAAAAGACTTATAATACACAGGTTGCTAGTGTAAATCTGAAGTGTGAGAGGTGTCTTGACTAGATTGCAGCATGTGAGTATTTATGGGCCATGTGGTGGCTGCTGCATTTACAGAGCGCAGACACTATACTACCAGTATGCAAGGGCCCAAACTTTGGTAGCGCTGAGTTCCCTTCATCCCAGCTGAGGACGGTGAGAGCAGAAGTGCTTATAACTTCCAAGATTGGATCCTGCAACAGTACTTTGTAAAGTGCTTAGGAATACCTGAAATATAATAAATAATATATAAAGCCATAATCTAATCTGTTGAAGAAAAGATGCTTGCTGAGGTTTGTTTATGATTTTGGCTAACAATGATTTATTTTCCTTGGGTTTGTCTGAAGGCGTTTAACTTTAGCAGATATTGAGAGAATAACACCACTGGCTGAAGGTGCCTTGCCTTACAACTTGGCAGAACTTCAGCGGCAGGTAGGTAGGAGTGATATCAAGTGTACAGTCAATTGTGAAAATGCTAAAGTGAAGGAAACATTTAGACGTTGGCAATTTATAAAACTTCTGAATATTTGCTTATGAAAATTAGAACTATTTGCCTTAAAAAGACTTCTACAAAACTCAAATCTATGATTATAGTTTAAAAAAAAACAACAGAAACTCCGTTCCCAGATTTTACAGATTTTCTTTGCTCTCTTAAACATAAAGAAAACATGTTGGATCCCTCTGACATTAGTGATGTTTTTGTTTTCTAGGCACTAGATTTTTAAGGAAAGTTCGTGTTACGCTTTTTATAATTGGACTGAAATTGTAAGAATGTTTTAAAACATTACTTCCTGAAACAAATGATTCAGTGAGTAGATGCTTATAGTTTTTAATCAAAATATAAAAATATCTAATATTGGAGAAAAAACTTACAAAACAGTTAAATTCTCTGAACTGTCTATACACTTGGATTTCCCACTATTGTTAATAAATCAATTAAAAACATCCGCTAACTCCTGAAAATATCTGAAATTTTCTGTTAAAATCCATCTTTAAATAAATTCTAGCTTGGAAATGCATTTTGAGTTTTGTTTCTCTTTTAGTACACTTCCATATTTAGCTCCATAATAATGCTCTATCTTTATATTTTAAAAGTACTTGTATATACAGCATGTAACGCTGATAAATGTGTTCTCCTTTGAGAGATTAGTTGGAGTAATCATCTTCCATGGTGATTGACTTGGATGGTTTGTTTAGAATGCTCATTGAGTCTTGCTAATGTTATTTGATCCTCATTAGCTCTTGTGATTTACATAGCAACAGAAGAATCCTGTTTGTGTGGGGCTGATGAAAAATGTAGCATTGGAGAATGGAAAATATAGCTTCAGAATGTTAACTCTTTACTTCTCCTGAGATCTTTCTTCATAGATTTGTGTGGTTTCCTTTCACGGAAGTTTTATATGCTTTAGATATAGGTGTTTTTACAAGTTACGGCTCTGTGTCCTGTGTGGCACATTACACTCAAACTATGCAGTCAAGAGAGCCTTAAATTTACATTTGTTTCAAAAGTGAAGGTTATTTTTCACAACCATGAGAGCTAGACTCTTAGGGTGAGAGATTCAAAAGGGCTCATCTTATGCTCATTTAGGCAGTTCTATGAAGTGGACTGACTTTCAATAGTGGTAGTTGGGTACTGAGCACTTTTGAAAAATGAGAGCCTAGATTCTGAGGGCCTGTCTTTACTGCTCTGAACCCAACTCCCATGCACACACACAAATCTGTAGCATGAGTTAACTGATGTTTTAAACTTGAGCTAGATGGCTTGTCTGGGATATGGGTTCAAGTGAATGCTGATGATGCTCGAGCTAGTAATGCAGTGGGGTCTTGAGGCATGTCTACACTACAAACTTTTGCCATTACAAGTTATGTCAGCATAAAGCCACCGGAGTTAGCATCTCGTTTGTGTATGTGCATACTTGGCTCCTTGTCTTAGCGCTGCACGTACTCACCAGGAGTGTTTGTTTTGATGGACAGTTCAATACACCATGAGTAAGTATCCCCATGTGCACCTCACCACCGTCCTGCACACTGTTTTTTGGGAAGTTTGACGGTGCATGGTGGGTCAGAAACATGTTGTGCATGGTGACTGGGACTGCGAGAGCAAGTTTCCATCTGGATACTTTTCCCCCCCCGCATAATTCCATCTCTATCCTATAATTTTCATGCCTATTTTGAGAATCCCACAAACCCACAGGAGACTTGTCACTTTCTGCCATCTCTGATAGAAGCATGGAGCCTGAACAGCTCTTTGCTATGGTCACGAGCATTGCAAGCACAAGACACATGATTAAGGTTAAGATTTTGTCAGTTATTTTTAGTAAAAGTCAGGGACAGGTTGTGGACAATAAACAAAAATTCATGGAAGTCTGTGATCTGTCCTTGATTTTTACTAAAAATAATTGAGGGGCCTGAGCCCCCCATGGCAGCTGAGTGTTCCGGGGCCCCTGCTGATTGACTGCCCTGGCTCCTGCACTCCAGAGCTGAAGCAGAAAATGTCCCAGATGTCTCTGAAAGTCATGGAATCTGTGACTTCCATGACCTCCATGACAATCTTATCCTTATGCAAGAGCTGCAAGAAGAGCGGTGGAGAATGTGGCAATTTTTTGGTGGACAGATTGCTGTGGGACATAATGAGAATCAGTTCAGTCTTGTTGGTGCATTCATGGAGCAGCTGCAAATGGTGGAGTGTTGCTTCTGGGCCTGAAAAATAAGGTGGGATCACATTGTAATGTGGGTTTGGGTTAATGAGTAGCGCTGCAGAACTTTTGGATGTGTAAGGCCATATTCCTGGATATTTATGTCAAGCTCACTCAGCTTTCCAGCGCAGGGACAGCTGCACTGACAACCGAGAAGCAAGTAGCAATCACACTGTGGAAATTTGCAGCACTGGATTGCTACCGGTCAGAGAGAAATAATTTTGGAGTTGGAAAATCCACTATGGGGCCTGTTTATCATCTGTGATGTAGGACGATGACTCTCAGCAATGTGCAGGACATAGTGGATGGATTTGCAGCAGTGGGGTTCCTGAACTGCATGGAGCAGGAGATGGCACACATCCTTGTTTTAGCACCAGTCCACCTTGCCACAGAGTACATCAACAGAAAGGGCTTTTTTACTAGGATCACTAGGGTTGCTTCACTGATCTCAATGTTGGAAGGTCACGAAAGGTGCATGACGCTCACATCTTTAAGAACATAAGATTGTTCAGAAAGGTACAAGCAGGGACTTTCTTTCCCGACTAGTGGTTTTATCATTGACCATGTTGAAATACCAGTAGTGATCCTAGGGGACTCTGCTTACCTCTTATTCCCCTATCTCATTAAACTGTATACCA
The DNA here is from genome assembly GCA_007922305.1 of Dermatemys mawii. Lineage (NCBI taxonomy): Eukaryota > Metazoa > Chordata > Testudines > Dermatemydidae > Dermatemys > Dermatemys mawii. The sequence continues at coordinate 23,137,446 of ML677340.1, forward strand.
GCCACCTCAACAGCACCTGGGAGTACTTCAACGAATGGCTCAGCACGTGCAGAATGACAGCTGAATGTGCTTTTGGTAGACTGAAAGGGCACTGGAGGAGTTTACTTACAAGATTGGATTTCAGTGGGGAAAAACATCTCAATGGTTCTAGCTGCCTGCTGTGTCCTGCATAATATTTGTGAAGCAAGGGTGGAAGGTTACGGTTGCGGTGGAGGTGGAATGGCTGTCTACTGAGTTTGAACAGCCAGACACAAGGGGTATCAAAAGACCTCAGGATGGAGTTATACCGCTCAGGGAGGCTTTGCAAGAGTACTTTAGCAGCAAGCCACAGTAATGTGGTGTGTACTAATCTGTACCTGGGCTTGGAGTCTGAGGACCTGTCAGGGATTGTGTGGAGATTGGTGCACATCTTATTATAATTGTATAATTATAACCCTGAGAATACACCTATTCATTTTGTAGTGCTTGCTGTACGTTTATGATTATTGTACTGTATGTGTCACTGATCCTGAGGTGAGTCACAGTGTACAATAACAACTAAGTGGGTGCTTTCACTGATAAAGATAAATTGTTTTCCAAACAATAGTGTTTTAATGAGTAATGAAAACACTTTAAAAGAATTCTGTGCAAGTTAAAAGCAAATAAATTTATTAAGGTTGTAATGTATGGCACAAAGCTTAAGGTAGGGGAAGGAACATTCCTGTCTGTTTTAGCCATACATGGCTCTCACAGGTGAGTGTATGTGAAGCTGTGATTGTCTTTAATGTCCCCAGTGTGAAGTGGGAGGGGTAGCGATGCAGCCCCTGATGCCATGTGGAATGTTGAGGGAGATGTTGAGGTGTACTATACTGGAGGTCTCCAGGGACTGCAAAGGGAACTGAGCTGGGATTTTTGGCCACCTATAAGTCCCCAAGAGTCTGTAGCATCTGTGTTTTCTGCCAGAGAAGCCTCATTATGTCCTGGTGCATCTCCCTTTACTTTTTCTGCTGCAACTCCTGGATCTTTCTTCTTTTTCCTTCTCCATACAGTCTGTAATATTCATCCTGGAGGCCTTCTGCTCACAGTCTGATGCAGCATTGGCTTGCAGGATTTCTCTGAACATGTCATCTTCATCTTTCTTCTTATCTGGCTCAGGTGTTCCATCAGTGTGGAGGAGAACTTTTCAAGGCCCCTACAGCAGCAGCTACAGATAAAACACAGGGGTCATGACTGTGACTGGAGAAGTTAGTGTCAGTCATTGTGGGACATCTGCTAGAGGACTGTTAGGGTCAACATACATAACACGGTGTCTACAATTGCGTTGTCAACCTCAGTACAAGAGCTGTGGCTCAACACTACTCAGATCTTACTGTGTCAGCATAATGGAGAACTTACATCAGTGGGAGACAAATTTAAGTGTTAGACACATGCTTAACTAGATCAACACAAGGCGGCTGATGTTGACTTAACTTCGTAGTGTATACCAGGCCTCAGCTACTTTGTGCTGCTAGTACAGTCACTCTCTGCATTTCCAGTGTTTTTGCGGTGACTGCTGTCACTCGAGCTAGACTAACTTTGCAGTGAAGACAAGCCCTGAAACACAGTTATGCAGCAAATTCAGAAAGAAGAACCTGTATATGGCAGATTACATGATTACAATCATAATCATGTTGCCCTGACTATGATTGTTTGCATTAAACACTAACTGTGCTGAGAGCTGAAAAATCAAAGAAAAAATGCAGTAGTTGAGCCTAAATGTTATTGCAATACGTTTTATTTATATTTTCAGTCTATAAAGTATAGATAGAAAGTCTGTTTCTTTCTAGAAATATGGAGCTGTACCTTTAAAAGTAAGCCTTTCAAGAAGGTACAGCTAAATCCAGTGTTACCCGGAGCTCTTGCCTTCTGACCAAATGATGTCTCCACGTCCTTTTTACTTGTATCTAAACCAGAGATAAATTCTTCAACTTCTTTATGTGCACAGTCTGTATTTCTGGCTTAAGTGCTGACTGGATTACCATAGTTTCCCTTTTCTAGTTCCCCACTTGCTGAAAATCTGAGTGATTTAGCTACTATCTATCCTTTAGTCTACCTTGGGAATTTTTAGAGTGCCTGTCACCACAGTGTCTACAACTGTGTCTATGCTGACAAAGATGGAACCCTAATTCTCCATCATTGTGCAGTGGTGTACCTCCACTTGTGATAGGAAGGGTGGAATATTTACTGAGTAGAGATCATTAATATGGTGGTTAAAAACACCTGAGCTTGTCTACCATACAGGTTACACCATTGTTACCATGTTTGGAACTGAATTGGGGCATCCTGTTTTTGACATCCTATATAAAAGACCCAAGAACTGGTACAGAAAGTTAACTAAGAAAGATATATTACTAGTTTCTTCATGCAGCCAGGATGGATGTATCAAATGCATGCAATGCTGTACAGCTTTCTGCCACGTCAAAGAGATGATCCCAGAAACGTGTCGCAGTGGTACTGCATTACTGAGCGAGCAGAGCTTAGTCACAGTGTACAATAATGGATGCACAGTATGTTGTGAGTGTCTACCTAGTTTAGTGGCCGTGTGGGTTATCATCTCCAAAAACACAAAGACTTCCCCGAAATCTCTAGAGCAGAGTTTCCCAAACTGTTCTGCTGAACACTGGTGTTCCGCACGATGTGAATAGGTGTTCCGTGAAAGAATTGTAAAAAAAAAAGGTCTTTAAATTTTTTTTTTATTTTAAATTTGGCACATTCGAAGTGTATTTTACATTTTGGTCACCTTCTCTGACGTGATTTTGACAGTTGAGCAGAATCAGTTTCTGGAGTGTTCTTCCCTGTTACTTCTTTGTTTAAATCCTTATGGGTAAATATGTACCTGAGCTGACAAAATAGTCTACACAAGTTAAGTACAGGTAATGCTTTATTTTGTAGACTTTTGTGGCAATCCATTCCATCTTTCCTTGCCTGCAGAAATCCTTCTGTTCATCTGGATTGATAAAAAGGACTTTGAGAAATACTGTACTGTCAAAAACATGCATTGCATTTTAAGGTATCATATTTGGTTTTCATTAGTGTCTTCAGACAGAATGCTGTAGCTTTTCTTTGGTCAGAATTATTTTTGTAGCTCACCTATGTGATAAAAGGAGTGTGGAAAATTTTTTTTTTGCTTACCTAGGAGTGTTGTCTTTCCTTTCTTGATGTAGCATCATCATTCTCCATTCAGAAAGCTGTTGCAAAGATCATTTTCTTAACCTGTCACTTTGATTATTATCCCTGTCTTCGCAGCCCTCCACTGCCTCTCCCGTCACATAAGCTGTTTGTATTCACTCTCAGGATCTTGAATCTCACCTCTGATCAGCCCATGATGGCAGCCTCTGTTGTCCACTTACTGATTTTGCAGATAAGCACTCTTGGGCTTTCTCCCATCCTGCCCCTCATGCTTAGCTTTCAGGACATTTATGGGGAGCCCCTCCTATCTCAATGTCCACTTTCAGAATCCTCTTGAAAACTCCCCTTTGTCATGTCTACAATACACTTGACAATGGTTAGGGTGCTGGTGTGCTGAGATCACTGCCTATTGTGCTGATCAGTAATGTCTCACTGTTTCCTTGTGAGTTGGTCTGTAGCCCTCTGTTGTCTCTTGTCTTATATTTAGATTATGCAGTGGTGGTGTTCTCTCTCTCACCAACAGAAGTTGATCCAATAAAAGATATTACCCCACCAGTCTTGTCTCTCTTACACTTAGATTGTAAACTCTTTGGGGGCAGGGACCATCTTTTGTTCTGTGTTTAAACAGTGCCTAGCATAATGGGGTCCTACTCCATGACTCGTGTTCCTAGGCACTATGGTAATAATACATTCTGAGCTTATTATTTTCTTTCCACCTTCCTACTTTTGGAATAAGACACCCTGCCTATTCTGCTCTGATTTAAAATTAGATTAGATAGAAGAGTCACTAAATTTTTTTTGTGTTCCTGAATCCTGTACCCATCAGGAAAATATATTTCTGATTTTGACTAAAGATTTTTCTTCTGATGTAATCTTAAAGGGTTTTTTTTTAATCTATGTGCACACTTGATAAATATGTGATGTGACTTCAGAATATTCTCCATTCTTCTCTGTTAGTCTGTATTCCAGCCAGTCATTCTGAAAGAAAATATCTTGGGGAAGGAAGCTCTTGATGGCTGTGTATATTGTGGAAGGCCTGTGTAAAAGTTTCATTATATTTTAAAAGAAGTGAGCTCATCTTAATCTCATAGTTGCAAATCCTATACAGTACCATGTACTTCATGAGCAGCATGAAGCGCTACTAATTTCAGTGGGGCAGTTCAGCAGCATTCTACGCAATGCAGGATCAAGGACCTACTGAACACGTTCAGTGGACATCTGCTAAGATTTTAGTAGAAGCTAACAAAGATCACTGACATAAAATTTTGTAAGATAAGACTGCACCTTCCCTCTGCTTGAAAATATACCAATGTATAACAACTTCAGGTTTGATATTCTGTTGCACAGGTACAATACCAATAGGGTTGCTTAAATTAATTTGCTGCAGTGCCTGCTGCATGGCAATGGCTGTTTCGCTCCCCAGTGCTGCACAAGCTCAGCACAGCTCGCTTAAGCAACCTTAGTGATAGATCCTTTAAAATATACTCCTGTGGATATAGCAAAATGCCATATATCTTCTAATGCATATTCATGTGTTCATGATGAGTGGTCAAAGAACAAAACCTTTCTGTAACACTCTGGGGCCTCTACAAGATCTAAATATACTCTCAGGATTGTTGGGGTTATCTGCCATGGTGCAGATAACTTTGAAAAAGTGCAGGGAGTGGGGCAAGGAGATTTACTTATACACCTGTTGATATTTTTCCCCTTTGCTTGTACAACCACAGGATAAGCAAGAGGAGACTTTGATGACTAATTTGATGAGTAATTTTGTAAGGCCTGGGAGGCAGGGTCTTGGTTTTTATGGCTATGCAGCACTGTGCATATCTCTGTCAAAGTATAAATATCACCCTTACTATGCCAGACCAAATATTTCCCATTACTTGAACACAGTTCATTCCCAATAATTTCCATTTGATCTCATAAGAACATAAGAAAGGCCGTACTGGGTCAGACCAAAGGTCCATCTAGCCCAGTATCCTGTCGGCCAACAGTGGCCAATGCCAGGTGCCCTGGAGTGAGTGAACCTAACAGGTGAGGATCAAGTGATCTCTCTCCTGCCATTCATCACTCCCCTCTGACAAACAGAGGCTAGGGACAATTTCCAGTTTTGAATTATTCACTTTTTTTTGGAGTGGGAGGAGAGACTAATCTTGCTGCCATCTTCCTTTTCTTCTGCATGCAATTCATCTTACACACAATGAACAAACTCTCTCCTCTACCATACTGATTTCTATTTGGCCTAGTTTGTGTGCTTCACAGAATGGCTCATCAGTGCAAGTTAAACTAGTTTGCTACTGGCACCTTTTTTCTAACTAGTTGACCCCACTATATCAGTCTCTGTAGACTTTTTCCTTGCAGATGGAATTTTTCAGTGATAGACTTAAATGTACAAGGCCATGAACTGCTTTGATACTCAGGCATACGTCAGTGGAACCTGAGGCTTATAAGTTGTCATTATAACTTAAAACAAAATTCAATCCTATATTTATAACCCAAACCTTGCAGGGGTGTTATGAGGACTAGATCACTTTTTCCCTTGCTTTTGAGACTGTAAAGTGCTGTATGTGCTAAGTATGGCTATCTAATGCATATATAATAATAAAACATAGACTATATTGATGATACTCTTGATCCTAGGAGGTGCTGAGCTCTGTCTCTGAGGTCCTCAAAGCAGATTGAAATCAGTGGGCGTAGAGGGTGCTCACCGTCTCATAGGATCGAGCCCTACAGAAGGGAAAAATCATAAATTAAAAGTATCTCTGCATGCACCTTCTTTTTCACTTAAAGAAATCATGTTTCAAACTGTTGCTTTGGTCAGACAAGGAGTATAGGAGGTAGCACTATATGAGAGATTTATTTGAAAATGTGCTGTTTCTGTTATCCCAAAGGAGGATTATCCAGTCTTTTGTCGCTTGAACTAAAGCTGCTGTTCTGTCCAATTTTTTCTTTAATTTTACAAATGCCAGTTCATAGGCTGCTTCAGTTTCTCATGTTTTCCAAATTATGTCTCCCTCCTCCTCCTCCTCCCCCCCTCCAGCAATCTTACGGCGGTATGGGCAGGCCTATCTGGCTCCAAGTAGCAGAGTCTGCTTATAGGTTCACTTTGGGCTCAGTTGCTGGAGGTGAGTGACATGTCTGTACTGTTTTCAAGGCTGGGTTAATGTAATATTATCTCACCAGGCTAATGGAGATCATCTACGGTGCAGTTCATTGTTTGAAAGGGTAAGAACTGGAGAGCTTTGTGAAGTGCTCTTTATTTTTACCTATGATCAGAAGGCTTGGCAGAACATTGCAATGGCACCTCTGATTCCAAACAGTCGTCAAGGCAAAACATTCATAATGACATAGACTTTCTGGATGCAGTATTGCACCGCCATTGATTTATACTTGGTGGGAATGATACCAAAAACACAAGAACAAAACTGAGAGGGAGAAAATTGAGGATTTTGCTAATTCTGTCTACATAATTATAAACTTTTTTTATTTTGTTAGCTTTTGTCAATTTTCCCTTAAATATAGTTTTGGAACATTTTAACATGCCTTTTAAAAAAAAACCCATGATTTCATGGTGTCACAAGATTTTGGCCTTCATTTTTTTTGTAATAGTGTTTGAAAGCTTTGTGTTAGTTAATTTCAGTGACTTTTTGCTTAAGACATTTTGTAGGTGAGGGGTGAAATTTAACCCCTTCTACTCCTACACAGCCTGAGTAAATGATCATTGTGCAGAGAACTACCGGAGGGTTGGGAGAGCCAGAATCCATCACACAGCCTGCAGAAAGGGTTCAGAGAGCCACTGAATGTGTGCTTCCAGATACCCACCAACCATGCAGCATGAACAGATGAAATTACACTGCATTTCTGAGCCTTCTGCAGTCCTTACAATCTGTGACAAATTTCAGACAAGGAGAACAGATTATTTTACTTATTCACTTTTCTATGGTTCTCATCACTGTAATATCTGAGCACCTCACAAATACGAATATTTATTCTTACAACATCCTTGTGAGGTTGGGAAGTATCCTCTCCATTTTGCCGATGGGGCACTGAGGCATAGGGATTACACTCCTGATTCAACAAAGACTGGCACGTGCTTACTGTTTCACAATGTGAGTAGTCTCATTAACTTCACTTGGTACTATCCACAGCGCATACAGCCTGTTCTGTACCATCCTCTGCTAATCTCTGTGTGGCTAAATAATTCTTTTGATCCACCAAAGATGCCACATTGTCCATCCAAGATTCTTTTTCTGCCTCGTGTTCTGCCATTAACTTTCCCTTGCAGTGCCCGTAAACCTGAATTACCTTCTGAACCTCGTGTTTTGGGTCACTGCTGTAAAAAACTAATACTTGCTTTAAACAGTCAGTTGCAACATACACACCTGTGATACTGTAAAAATAATATTTTGTAAAATTTTTGCTTATAGCTGTGGGTGCCACTGCTGTGTACCCCATAGACCTGGTGAAGACACGAATGCAGAATCAGCGCTCCTCTGGTTCAGTTGTGGGAGAATTGATGTATAAAAACAGCTATGACTGTTTTAAAAAAGTTTTGCGTTACGAAGGCTTTTTTGGTCTTTACAGAGGTAAGTGAATAAATCAAACGTATATAGTGATTTTCATCATCCAGTGCATCAACAACCAACCCGTTATGGGAACACCAGAAAAACAGAACATTTCTGCTTCTATTTCACGTAGCTGAACTGAGTATTTTTCTTCCCTTGATCAGTGTCATCATAAACACTTGCTTGGAAAAAAGAGAATCTTTGTTCCTCTGGTGCTATTTACGTTGCTTGAAGTCCTAATTTTCTGGGGCATTACGGGTGCTGTGGACTTGATTGTTATCTTGCAAACAAAGGATTGTGACTGTAGTTGGGAGATAAACAGCAAGAGCAGATGAATGTCTAAGGAGCAAAGACCCTCTTTTAATGCACATATTTGTTAGCAAAGGATGAGAAATACATAATACAAGACAGAAACAGAATAAGCTGAAATGTAATGTCTGAACTAAGGGTCAAATTCTGCTCATTGTACTCTAGCAAGTAGTCTTATGCATTTAATGATTCTGTTCATATGAGTAATAAATGGGATTTGCTCCATGATTTCTAAATGTTTCCTTAGGAAAAATTAAACATCAGTCGCTCAGTGAAGCCTTCCTTGTTTTTTGTTGGTGCCTATTATTATATTAGTTCTGAATATGAATAATATGTCTCATATTTTGTAAAACTGATTATCAGTATAGTACTGATTCTAAAGTCCAGGTTGAGAAATTAAAACTGCTTTTTATCAATTAGGTGCTTCAATGTACCCAAATATAGGTGCTCCATCTCCTTTTCTTAGCTCAGGAATATTCCAAAGGACTGTTACTATTTCAAATCATATGGTTGGGGTCCTTCCAGCTGGTCATTTGAAATCTTTGTGTTTTAACCAACCCATGTATTCTTATTTACTATTTGGTGTAACTTAATTGTACTCACATTTATATTACATTCATAGAAGAGATGCCCAGTGTATCTGTAGATGGATTCTTTTATGCATAAATGTGTTAATTTTAATTGTAATCAGATAGAACAGGACAGTGCAGACGTAAATTACATTGAAATAAAATGATCGCTTCCAGGAATTCTTTATTTTTTATTATCTGACATAAGGCTACTGGATTCTACCAACCAGTTCCAGAATTAACTCTGAAATGTTTTCTAAATTCCTCTGGCTAGAACTCACCAAATCTCAGGCTCTCTGAAATACAGATTTATGGAGTGTGTGTGTGCATGTATTTAATGGCACATAAAAGGCAGTGGGAGGTGTGTCTTGTGTTTTGTCTAGTAGTTTTTTGTGGGGTGTTTTTTTTAAACTGTGGGCACTGCAGAACTGGATTTTCTTTTCAGAGTGGATCAGAGATTCAGGCTGGGAGGGCAGTGTTTCTTTTTGTCATTGTCAACCTTTCTTTGTATGTAATAAGTACCTTTCCTCAGTGTAGTAAGCCTGTAAATAATACAGAAAGTACTGGGTTGGAAGAAAACAAGACTGCATATATTATTTGCTGACCCTTCTGTGTAGGTTCACATTTTCTGTGGGTTGGCTTAAAGGAAGGTACTACGTAAATTAAATGGGCTGAGTGTGCTGGGAGATCTCTAACCTCCTTTATTATTTAAATAGCATAATATTTTCATAGATTTTTTTTTTCTGCCTTAGCTTTGCAAGACAGTAGGAAACCTGTGGTTGTATTGTTTGTTGAAGTTATTCAGTATCACCTATAACTGGTGGTCTATTGAATGACAAAACTGTTGGCAGGTTAGCCTAATATTCATTAAAGCTACAGTGATATCATCAAAGAGACAAATCAATACTTTAACAATTTATAACCTTTTATTTATGCAGGTTTTGTAATATATTTACTGTGATTTTATATATATATAATATATAAAATATGAGACATGATTATGCAGAAGATTTAGATTAAAAGTAACAGGTGCTGATCTAATCATGGATGTTAGGAAGTTAAGACTGCCATCTACTGATTTATTCTTTTAAATCAGTCTGCTCCTAGAAAGGTGTATGAGCAGGTCATGTGCTTTTGTCATTTATTTGGTTTGACTGACAGTAGTATATATGCAAGAATATTTGCAGGCTTTCCACAAGCAAAAAAAAAGTCCCTCTCAGCCTCTTCAAAGTAGGTTTTAGGGGTCCATTAACACACACGTGACAGGCTAGAAAACATTTATTAGTAACAATTTTTGAAGTGCATACTGTTATGCTGTACTGAAAGAATGAAAATCCTTTAAAGCCTTAGATAAGCTGTAGCCTCTAGAATATTGAGCCCTGTGACTCCATATGGAAGTTAATTGTTAGTCTGTCTTTGGCAGCTGCTGCGTGCCAAAATGCAGCCTGTAAACAAACAATATCTTTGATGGCTTAAAAGTTAAAGTACTGCATGTGCCACTTCATGTGGTGCTTGTCGAGAAACTAGTGAATTTGTATTGAATGTTACTTACAACTAACTTTTCTCCCTAATGCTGATTCTCTATATCCATTTCATCTATGTAAGTAATAGAGGGGGAAAAAAAAACAACAAACCATACATTTTTGAGTAGTATATTGTCATTTGGGCAGAGGAAAGTTATGGGTGTGTTGTGTTTTTATTAAACAAGTCACCTAAGTAATGGTAACCCTTGGCAGTGTGTAACAATGCTTTGCTTAGATGTCTAATAATGTCTTTAATTTCAGAGACAAGGTGGGTGAGGTAGTATCGTTTTATTGAAGCAAATTTGGTTGGTGCAAGAGACAAGCTTTCAATCTTACACATTTTATTTATTTTATGTTGGGAATTTTGACATTTAGAAGGTTGTTACCAAACTCTCTTCAGTTATCAAAGAGCATGATTATGTGTTTAATGTGATTACATTAAATCAGGTAGGGAACATCCTTCATCAAAAGTACAAGATAAACTTCTGTAGAGGAGAGATCCAAGCTCAGTCTGCTTTCACTGTACTGCAAGGATGAAAATATTGGTCAGTCATTCTTCAGCCTCACTCTCTCATCGAGTAAATCATTCATTTGTATACTTCATGGGAGAGTGGTGCTGAATAAGGAGGCTAAAAATATTGATGAAAATGCTGAATGATCCACTGTGTGAACAAATATTCCAGGCCCCTCCCGCTTTTTACCACCATTTTTGGTTTCACTTGATTGTGGAAGGGGAATCCAGTTATCCTTTATATTGCCAATTTCAGTAGAAGTATTAAGATATTCAGTTGCATAAGTACATATTCAGCAGCCAATGCTAAAGCAAGCTCTATGTGCAGAACTGACATTGAATTAAAGAAAGTTCCACCTGTGGAGAGGCAGCAGTGTTGGGCTCTTATAAAAGTAGTGTTTTCTTTTATAGAAAAATTACTTCCAAATGATTTTCTCTGTTTCTATAGGCTTGTTACCTCAGCTTATAGGTGTTGCTCCAGAAAAGGCCATTAAGCTCACAGTAAGTTTCTCCATTTCTAAATTAATTCTGTCTCTTATTAACTTTTGTCTGATTTGTAGTAATAAGACAAGTCTGTTTTCCTGGCATTCTCATGTTTGTAGAAACAGCTGGGCTTTGTTTCTTTTAAATGCATGAATGATAAACACTTACTAGTGTTCCATTAACTTTGGTTACAAATGTAATGTGTGTTGATCAGAAACAATGATCAAGTAAAAACTGTTTGTAATATATAAATTGTATATTTTTATTAGGTTAATGATTTTGTCAGAGACAAGTTCACTCAGAAAGATGGTTTCATTCCAGTATTTGCAGAGATCCTTGCTGGAAGTTGTGTAAGTATCAGTTCTGTGCTATTCATACCTTTTTAAAAAAAGAGAGAGAGAGAATTCCCACCCTTGCACTGCCCAGTCAGAATTACAGATAAAGTATAATGTATATTACATGATATCAGGTAAACCATCCTTTTCCACACAGAAACATAAGAAAAATTATTGAAACTTTGTGGGTCTCCATGTGGAGTGCCCAAGGCATTATCTGCTTGTTTCAGTGCTGTGAGAAAGGGGCAGGAAATATAGAGTGATCCATTTCCCTAAGATCTGTTCACACACCCTCTTCCAGTCTCATGAATTGTGGAGGGCAGCATGGAATTATAGCCCCTCTGTATTGCTCCTTGCGTCCTTCCACCCTATCAGCACAGCTAGCTAACCTATGAGAAGTGCTGGTATTGCTGACCCAGCCAATGCCGTTTGTTACCTCCACATCTCTTCATTGTTACCTTCAGCTGCAGAGGTGAAGTGAATACTGCTGTCAGCAACACTGATGCTGAGTGAATCTTATACTCTAAAATTTGCCATGGAAGCCTGCTTTGTGGAGTGTCTGCTTATTATTGCTCCTATCTTTGACTGACCATACTTTTCCAGCTCAGTCAGACTGAGTCTGGGATGTGGTGTTCATAGGAGGGGCTTCCACAGTCTCAAAGAGAGGGTGCTCTCCTCTCTTTCCGTAGCTATTGGCACATTTGGATGGCATTTATACTTCGCGTGAAGGGGATGAGATGGCTCACTGTCAATAGTCATTGAGAATACAGTAGAGGGATCATCATCAACTTCCTTTGGTCCTCCCAGAAAAAATCCCATAGAAAGGGGTTTAAAAACTGACTTGGATAGCCCAGTTCCTGCTGTAAATCTCAAAGGGGAATTAAACCTACATCTTCAGTTGGTATCTTCTGTTTAAAAACAAGGTCAACAATTCTTAATAGATTGTTTGTTTACAAAAATGTAAGGAGATTGAATAACAGTATAAATTGGCTTTGAGCTAACAGATCTAAGGGAGTTGTTTGTTTAAATTCTTTTATACAAAATTTTAGAGTTATTTTACTCCAGCTTTTAACTAAAAGCAGCATGTAAAAGTAGTAAATGGAATTAACACTGGAAATAAAGTCTATAATTTGGTAGTTCTTCAAGCATCTGAACTTGGTTTGCATTTTTAATGACAACAGACTTTGGTGTTTTTAACTTGGCTAATTTCATTTGTGGGAGTTCCCAACATTTGGTAACAGTATAGAATGTTTAAAGCTGTTTAGGAATCCTTTTGTAGCAGAGAACCCTAATAACTTCCAGCTGGATAGGCTGGCAAGCTGGAGTAAAACTTCCTCAGCTTGCCACACAACCTGGGGCAATAAGGTGGTTGACCTCTGCCAGATTTAAATTCAAAGAAGCAGCCCTCTAGGTAGGCTACTTATACTTCTCCCTGATTAGATTTGGCAGTATGATACATACCTGAGTCTTCACCTGTCAGTGTTCCAAGTTTACTTTTGTGGAAATGGGGAAAAGGAGTTGCAATATGTAGCTCGTAAAAATCAACTACAAATGCTAACGTTCTTCTCGAAGGCTCAGTTGTACAAACCGTATTTGCAGACTGTGTAATTCATAGGTGTTTTTCTCTCCTGCAATGTGTTAAGTTAAAAATATTTACAAAGTATTTGTAATTTCCATCTGGCTGTGAAATCTGATAATCAGATTTACTATGTTTAGATCCTTTTGTACCAAAATGTTTCATACACAGTAAAACCTGCATTAAAGGCCATATGTATTTCTGATAATTAGTTCCCTATCTGAAGGATCTTCTTATCATATTTTAAGAAAATATGAAAATTTGAGTGTGTTTGATTTTCATATAAGGGTTCAAAAATTCAGATGCTCCTCTGAAATTGAGGACTCCCCACATTACTATCCAAACACAACCCTCTCCTCCAATTAGCTGTCTTTTCAGTAATTATTTTTCTTTGGGGGCATGCTATTGGCCTACTACTTCTCTCTGGTATGTTATGGTGCATTTGGTAGTCCTGTTTCTCCCCTTTTGGCATCTTTTGGGGAAGACGGCACACCTGATCTGCCCTTCCATTCAGTTTCAGGACAGACAGCAGCCAATTGCCCTTACTTCAACTTCTTCAGAAACCACATTCTGTCTTCCTTATAGCCCTCGTAGGTCATGTGATAGAGCAGTCACCTGTTTGTAAGCTGTCTGCACTGTTGCTTCGCACCATTTCAGCTTCTTTTATTCTTTTCACGAATACTAGTGTTGAATCCAGGACACACTGCTGGCAACTCATTAAAACCTAAAGTAGAAAACTGACAGGATTAGGTGGTTGAAACAATGCCAGTTGATCGTCAGTGCTTCCCTCTACATGTTCAGTACCTTTTTCGTATGGATCCTGTTTCAAGCAAGGTAGGGCAGGAGAATTCAAAGTGAGGATATTCAATAGTTGTGCTGGCTGAAAGTGGACACTGCTGCAGATAATTCATGAATCCCACCCTGAACCTTGGTTCCCCACCCTCAGTGTGGGTCAGCTTCTGTGCATGTCATCTGCTTTGGGGTACAGAGTGAAGAAGTTCTTCTCTCTTCTGATGTCTACAAATATGTCAGTTTACTGTAAAATATTGCAAATGTGTCCCTGCCCAGCTGTATGGTCAGCTGGTACAGGTCTGCCCTCAGTACCTACGTTCAGTGAGGGCCAGGACATGGCAGGGTTTTCTCAGGATTCCTGTGAACCAATCTGCTGTGAACTCCTTTACTGAGGTGTTGCAGTCCCTTGTTGTCTGTCTTTAGGACACATTGCAAGTCCCACCTGGCTCTTTGGCCTACTCTTCACCATTTTGGGAACCCACCTTTCTCTCCCTGCCCGTTAATCCATTTTTGTTAATTGGGAGTGGGGGGTTGTTAGTGGGGCTGTTGGAGTCTCTCCTATGACAGATTTATTTGTGTTTTCAGGCTTTGTATTTGGGCTGGTGGGTTATTAAGAATTGTAATTTTTTTTTGTTATATGACTCTTGAATACTTTGCTGATAATTGCTTTATAAATGGATTAAATAAATAAATTAATTCTTTTCCGGAGACCTATAAGTTACAAGCTTTCCTCCTACTCGGCATCATGGGGTTTGCATTTGATGAGACTGCTGTGAGAGAGCCCCATAAGGGTGTAATATTGTCTCTCTAACAATCAGTTCATCAGTCAGGAGGACAGAGTCCATGTTAAGTCTGTAAAGCTGCATGCACACCTCTTGTGCCGTATAAATGCTTTGAAAGGACTTTCACACCCTTTCAGAAACAGTGTCCTGTGGCTTCTAGAGAGAAACAGGAAAAAACTGATACCTCCTAAATAGAGTGGAGACAGTGCAATATTAAAACTTGGGACAGGGATGCATCCAGTCCCAACTGGAGGAGATTTTTAATCTCTGCTGGAGATTGGAGGAGGAGGATGTGGGGTGCAAGAAACACAGGAAGCCAAAGGCCCAAATTCTTTCTTTAAAGTTTAAAGCAGATGTGGAGCTTTCACTGATGTCTGTAGCTGTCATATGCAAGCATCCAAAGGCCAAATATAACTCTAAAACTTTTTTAAAAAACTGTTTTGTGTGTTTCTAACTAAAAAAAAAATATGATATTGTCTAGTCTTGAAACACTTCTTGGATTTTATTTTTTTAAAAAAGAATTATTCAATTTTTGTGTTTTTGTGTGCGTTTCCTTCTAGCTTGTCAAAATAGGCGTTTTTCAATTAAAAAAAACCTACAGAAGTTATAAAATGTTTAAACAACTGCTTTTAATTATCAAAGAGGAAAAATGCAGGAAGTATAGAATTAGAGGTGATCAGTTACCTTTACTTGTGCCATTGTACATTTTTCACGTCTTTGCCTATTGGAAGTACAAGGAGCAAAAGTCAGCTACGATTTGAAATTGCTTTGATTTCTGTTACAATCTAAAACATACGTATTTAAATGTAGAGGGGGTGTATTATTTAGTAATATTGTAGTAGGATTACTATGGGTATATGAACAATGAAATCTCTGACTTGGGAGTGGAGTGCAAGTTCTTTAAATCAGACTACTTCATAAACATCAAAACATATTCTTATTTTAGTTGGTTGAGTGGGGAAATAGTTTTGGTTCAGGATGTGGCAGTTCCAAGTAGGAAGTAAACAAGGGCTTGGAGCAGACATCTCCCCCTTTGTAGCATATGCCTCTGGGGTGGAATTGGAAAGGGCAAGAGGTCTCATGTTGTAGGGTCATTTGTGTATTTCCTTCAGGCTTTGGCATGTCATGAGGTGTTTGCTGTGGGATTTCAAACTACATCTTTTCTCTCGTAACCTTAGCTGTCAATTGTAGTTCCTTTGTTAGCTCCTTGTGGAGTTTTTATTTTATATGACATTAAGGTTAAATAGAAGCTTTTATTATTGTTATTTCTGATGTGTGTGAATTACCTCAATTCAGACATAAATTTGTCAACCTTTTTTTAACGTGTCTATTGTAATTTTGGTGCAAAAGGACAATTTTATATTAAAAATAAATCAATTTTAATATTAGTATTTGAATTTCCTTTGAGATGTGTCTGTTTATATACACACACATACTCTGTCACACACAGAAATAAATAAATAGAAATAGGACTATTTGAAAAAGGAAAAAAGTACAAATATTTGCGCAACCAATTTGCAAACAAATACTGAGGATTTACAAGCAGTGCCTGCGCTCCACCAGCTTCTTTCCATTAACACTTCCTTTCTTTCTGCCTCTGTGTTATCTTCACTGCTGTTCCCTATGCCTGATATTACCTCTCTGATTCTATCCAATTTAGTCTTCCCTCTTCCTTATTCCTCAAAATCCTCTTTTCACAATCTTAAAAACAAACACTACATTGATAAAAAAATGAAAAAATTACAATGCATACACTGCCAAAATGTTAACTTGTGCTTCCCTGTTTTACGTAAATGACTTCTGTCTTGCCTTCCCTCCTTTTGTCATTCTCATAAATGATATGTTCAAGGAACCAATCTGGCAAAGCCCCGCTCATGCAAATAGTTCAAGTGAATTCAGTGCAACTACTCACATGAGTAAAGTTACTCATGTACCGAAGTGTGTACAGTATCAGGCCTTGGATTGGAAGAACATTTTGGGAAAGTGGGGTGTCTCTACACTGTAGTAAGAGGTGTGCTTTCAGCACAAGCTGGCAAACGTGCACTAGCTATAATTTAGCTGTCATTGCCAAAAATAGCAGTGAAGACAAGATGGCACAGACTGACAATGCAAGCATGTATCCAGGGTCACGAGCATGCTTGTAAGGCCCATGCTGAAGCCTGTGCCACTGCATCTTTTTTTTTTAGCCATTCTGAGTAGATTTAAGCTAGCGTGCAATGCAGACATACCTTAGAGACCTGAAGAGGTCCAGGCACACCTATTACACTGGATGAAAAATAAAGCTGTGTTGAGAAATCAATGTTTGGGCAAGAAAATTTATTCTTAAAGAGCAGCATTTAAAACAGGTTTTAGTTGTGGTTGTAGTTGTTATATTATTCTTTAAAAATATGGTGAAACTTCCCAAGTCACCTTTGTGACAAGTGTGCCTCTTATTGGAGTCCGTCAGTATCTCGAATACTGTGTGTGCCAAATGTTAATGAGGTTGGTGCTACTAATGCGCTTTTCAAAATACTACTTTAATGATGATACATAAGCCCGCACATGTTAGTGCTCCCCGAGTTGGTGTGTTTTATGTAGCTATCTGTGTATCAAAACACACATTTTTAATAGAAAATGGTTAGAGTTTTGTGTGAAATAGAGTCCTATTTGTCCAGCTCTGCCCCTTCAGGAGCAGGCTTTTGTTGGGGTTTAACAGAGACCCAGCCACTTGTGCAGATAGAGTGTTAATTACAGGAAGATTGGATTTTTGGAGAAAATAGAAATGTTTATGAATTGGTCTGTTTGTGTTTCTGTGCAGGGTGTTAGGCAATGAGGGACAGTTATTTTGCCTGCCCTGCAGGACATTCTAATTTACGGCTGATTAAAAATAAAAACCAGAATTTCATGTATGTAAACACAATATGCACATTTAATGAGCAGTTAACAAATTATTGTCTAGCAGAACTGAAATTCTGGTTTCCACATCTAAATTTGTGGTTTCTTTGCAGATTGTTTTTGTAGCATATTGCATTATAACGCAAACATTCTGCCTAAGAGTACTGCTACCACAATTATTGAAATAAAAGAATATAGGAAAATCATAAAGTTTTCTAATCGGTTTGATGTTTAATACAACATGAAGAAAAATGAATTAGGTTATCATTTAACAGAATTTGCCAGCAGGTAATTCTATAAAATTTGTTTAGATTGAAACTTTGAAATGTTTCTCCTGCAGAGCATCATCCATTGTTTTGTCTTATTTTGTTTTAAGTGTGCGTGAATGGGGGAGAGACTGGAAGGAAGAAAAGTAGGTCTGAAAAATGGTGTTGGACACTAGTGGCATTATTGTACCAAAACAGCTTACTGTATATAAAACGAGGAATACTTGTGGCACCTTAGAGACTAACCACACATTACTGTATATAGTTCATCACAGAGGAGCTGGGGTCAAGTTGAGCAGGCCTGTGGGGGCTCAGCAAATTGGCACTTTCCCTGATGGTTGCATCGAGTGTTCCAGAAAAAGTAAAATTGAAGACTTAACTCCTCTGAGAGTCCTTCAGAAAGTTATCAGAAGTAAACCAATATGATGATGACAAACTGGAAACTATGCCATTAAGATAAATGTGATCTGCCCTTAACTCAAAGCCTAATGGCCATTTAATTGTTAGGGTTGTCATTCTCCTTTTATTGCAAACTTAGATCATAAGTGAAATAATTTACAGTCTGTGCAGTCTACAATTGGGATCAGTGGAGGAGTTGATGTTTGATTCCCTCTCTAAGGGCCTGGCTACACTTGCAAGTTAGAGCACAAGAAAGCAGCCCCATGCACTCTAAGTCACAACCTGTTCACACTGGCAAGGCACTTAGAGCGCCTGGACTCTGCAGCTGGAGCACTCCTGGTAATCCACCTCCACAAGAAGCATAATACTTGTTGCGCCTTGGCTGAAACACCCCAGCGTCAGTGTGAACGAAGTGTTGCATTACTGTGCTTTGACCGGTCTCTGGAAATGTCCCATAATCCCCCAAGTCAAGTGGCCACTCTTGTCATTGTCTTGGTATTGGCTGTAGGAATGCAGATATACTCTTTGAAAGCTCCGTTTCTGATAGCTGGCATGCTTATCTGCTCAGTGACAAAGCAACCATTACTAAGGAATGCTGCTCACTTTGAGTGCGAGAGACGGGGGGAGGGGTGTCTGAATTTACAAAATAGCATGCTGACATACTCAGCACCCCAAAAACCCGCTGTCTCTCTCCCTTCACATACATGCAGCACACTCCCTGTCACACTCCACCCCAACCCCCACATTTGAAAAACACAGTGCAGCCATTTAAATTGAAGCTGCTCATAATGCACTGCTCCCCATGTCACTACAAGTACCGCCAATGTGGCTGTGCCAGTATGGACAGACTGCAGCACTTTTCCTACTGCACTCTCTGAAGGCTGGTTTAAATCAAAGTGCTCTACATCTGCAAGTGTAGCCATGCCCTAAATAACAGAAGGGGTGAGGGATAAATTGGGGCTCTGTGGTGTCATCCTGTTCCTGGTTTGAAGTAGCCCAGATTTGCCAACTTTCACATCATGTTGCATGGCCCTTTCATTACATCTTCCTTTGAAGAGAGGTAGGGGGTTTATAGAATCCTAGAATATCAGGGTTGGAAGGGACCTCAGGAGATCATCTAGTCCAACCCCCTGCTCAAAGCAGGGCTGATCCCCCATTCAATCATCCAACAGAGTTTTGCCCCATATCCCTAAATGGCCCCCTCAAGGATTGAACTCACAACCGTGGGTTGAGCAGGCCAATGCTCAGACCACCGAGCTATCCCTCCTCCAGATATATGGGTGTGTCTAGTGCTTAATTTGTAAAGAAATGATGCTGAGGCTCACATAGAGGATGTCATTTTGCAGAGTGTGATGCTCCCATAGGCCAGCCTTATCTTGCGAACACAGTGCGTGCGAGGTCATGCTGCACAGAAAATGAAATTTTGTAGTGTGTGCTGCTACACCCCTGCCAGCATGACTACACATGAAAGAAGAGGCTTAGCCCTGGCGAACCCCAACACAGATTTCAATTTTGGGTGTGTCGGGATTTGATTATGAGCTACTGCTTGCAGGAGGCATGAGTTGGTTGAACTGTATATTTAGTTTAGTAATATTAAATCATTAGTAGGTACTCAAAAGCCTGTGTTTGAGTGCTTTGTATGAGATAGGATAGCTGTCCAAAGAACCAAGTTCCTGCATTTTTCTGCTGTGGTCACAAAGAGGGAGTTGAATTCCAGGATTATAAAAAGAAAGCTATTTGGGGTAGTCTCCCTTTCCTTAGTCGAAGTTTTTGACAGGTCAGGGTGAATGTGAAAAGGCTATGAGGAAGGGGTTCAGAGTTTTCAAAATGAGAGGAAAATGCTAATTAATATAAGGCTGGGCGTGTTCAGTGCCACATGTTTTAAATAAAATTTGTAAATGGTTTTAATTAAAAAATTAAAGAGGGGGAGAGGAGAGAAAGGAACATTGGGGTAGGCGGTAAAGACAAATTATCCATTTTGTGATGGACCATGCACTCTGCCAGAAGTGAAGGGTGTTGCCTACAGCGTACCACAGAGAAGTCTAAACATGTCACTTTCAAGTACATTTACATGCTTCTGGAATAAACTGTCGTGTTGAATCTCTTTCTGTAAAATTTGAGATGCAGCTCTGCGAAAGTCTTAGGCTAAAATGCAGAATCTGTAGAAAAGCTCATGCAGATATGGTGCTTCTGCTTTGCTAATAATGTAAAAACAATGTACCAGCTATTAAATCTGTGTCATGGTCAGGTTCATGAAATGGATGCCAATTTGTATCTTGCTATCTATTTTCTTTTGTAACAAATTTGGAAATGTTGGTATGTCTATTTTTTACATTTATTTATTTAATTTTCCAGATAGAACAATTAAAGCAACACACAAAATCTGACCACTCTGCTGATTATTTAAAATTACAGCCTCAGATATAAATTTCAGTCAGCTTACTTCCCCCAGGCAGCAGCACTAAATACAAATAACACCTCAACACGTTGGCCGGTGTTCATTTATTGAACTCAACTGTTATACTACATATAAAATACAACTGTACAAAATTTCATAACTTTTAGTTTTGTAGAGTTATGGCAACTAAAATATCCATTTTTCTGAGCTGTCACTGCATATTGTAAATGTCATACATATTCCCCTAATATTGATTAATTACATTTCCCTTTTTAATATTTATTCTTCATCTCTGTGGCAAAACTGTACTTGATATACACTCTACTTTAGTCTGTGAATCAGAGCAGATTTCTTTTGTTCCTGTTCTCCTGAGCCTTGGACTTCAGAGCATTTATGAATAACCTAACCTGATATCTAATACGGATGAAAGTTAATAAACTTTTAGACAGTAATGTGGTTGTTTAGAAAAATGGATGTCGGACAGAGAAGAGAAATTGAATGAATTCCTGTAATAGAAATCACGGACTCATACAGAACTATGGCAGTCTGCCTTTGTTTCTAAGTTTCAATTTACTTAAAAAGCATGTTTTTATGCAGAAGTATGGGAGACTTCAGGACAGAGATTTTATTGTGTGTGTTCCATGTTGCATATACATAATGTAATAGGGCCCTGTTGTCCTTCAATGGGAGCCAAAGGTGCTCAGCACCTTGTAGGAGTGGACTCTTATTGGTGTGATATAATGATAGAATTCACTGTAACTCATTTTCTCTGGTCTTGCAGGCAGGAGGTTCGCAGGTCATCTTCACTAATCCACTAGAGATTGTAAAGATTCGGTTGCAGGTAGCAGGAGAAATCACTACAGGACCCAGAGTCAGTGCTCTTACTGTTCTAAAAGACCTGGGAATTTTTGGTCTTTATAAGGTATGTATTTTAGCATTCCTGGCACACCACTTTTAAACCATTTTATGCTAAGTTTAAAAGAATTTTTAAAACAAAAATGTTGTTGAAAAACAAAAATCTTTTCAAATTTAAAAATAATTTCTTCCTTCAGGGCAGCCTCATGGTAGAAAAGTGGGGAAAGAGAACATTTAACCCAGGTCTACATTAGTTAGTTTGATGTAGGACTGCTTGCATCGCCTTAAATCTGTAAGTGTCTGCAGTAAAATGCAGCTTCCATTGATGTAACTTGCCCACTACACCAACTTAATAACTCCACCTCCTTGAGAGGAGTAGCACTTAAGTCGATGTAATTAGGTCGACGGAGTGTCAGTGTAGACTCTGTGTTGTTACATCAACTGTTGATGCCCTTCAGGAGCCATCCCAAAGTGCCCCACCCTGACAGTTAAATTGGTGCCACTGCTCCTGGTAAGGATGCGCGCTACCAACACAAGGCACATAGTGTTGACGTGCAAAAGCAGTTCAATTACTGCAGAGGCTGTACATCAACATAACTTAGGTCAACTTAATTTTGAAGTGTAGATTTGCCCTTATACTCATATTAGTGGAAGAGGGAAACATAAAAATACTTTCCTGTTCTATCCTTTGGGCTTTTATATCAGGCTGCAGGGAGTCCTGTACTGCAGACCTGCTGGCTTCTGGCATGGATCATTTCATTTGGAGGCTTTGTGAAAAGTTTCTGAAGCTTTCCTTTTGTGTTCGTTTAGGAGCCCAAATTGTCTTACGCTTATTTTGAATCTCAGTTATCTCTATTGTTATCTTCACAGCAGCATCCTCTTTTTGTCTTAATAATTTGGCAGCAGTGAAACAGTAGTAGAATTTAGTAGGATTCAGATCTTTAAGAAGTTAAGTGGTGGGATTTGTCAATAATGAATTCCATTTAAAAATAAAAGCCTGTACTGTACTGTACTTTACCAGAATGCCAGTCAATAGATTCCTTCCCTGTAGGTATACTTACTACCATCATTACAGATCAGATGTAATGGTGCAGAAGTGATTAGTTTTCTTAAACAAGGAAGAGTATTCTTCCTGTATCCTTTCCCAGTGCAAGGAGTAATACGTAAATTTAACAGCTATAGACAACTGTGAGCTTCGAAAATATTAGTTTAGCTGATATATTTATGAAGCTATGTAACACTGTAAAAATGTGTAAATTTATCTCTGTAGCTTCAGTTTTTATTATGAATTTACTAAATTAGATTCACAGAGCTATAATGTTTCCCTAAATATTATCGATGTTTTGGTACATGGGGCAAAATTTTAGTGCAGTAATTGTGTTTGTGTGTGGGGCTAGAAAAAATTTGTAATAAAATAATCTTTCTTTAAAATTGCACAGTCATCTCAAGGAGGTTTAGGAGAATTAAGTTAAAGAACAAAAGAATACAAAGCTCAGTGGGGTCAATACCAGAAGGGGTCTAGTTTTAAAACATGTAATCATGAGTGAAATTCATCCAAGCATAGCGTCTCTCCACAAGACCATCTATACAGCGTAAGCCCCACAGATTCCCAGCGGAGGGCTCTCTGTCTGCTCCAAATAAGTCAGTGTGGAGGGGAACTTTTCAAAATGGGTGACCTCCCAAGGCTCTGGAATCACTCTTATGTGGCCTAGAATCAGAGGGGTAGCCGTGTTAGTCTGGAATTGCAGAAGTGACAAAGAGTCCTGTGGCATCTTAAAGACTAACTGAAGTATTAGAGCATAAGCTTTTGTGGGCTAATACCCACTTCGTCGGATGCTTGCAGTGGAAGAATCCAGGGGCAGCTGGATTCTTCCACTGCATGCATCCGACGAAGTGGGTATTAGCCCA
>ML677340.1:23161137-23227052 GCA_007922305.1 Dermatemys mawii
CCGACGAAGTGGGTATTAGCCCACGAAAGCTTATGCTCTAATACTTCTGTTAGTCTTTAAGGTGCCACAGGACTCTTTGTCACTTCTTATGTGGCCTGTGGCCCAGAGCCTCTTATGTAAGGAACCCAGAGAGTCAGTGGCCACTAGTCTGGCACAGAGTGGTCTGGAGTGGTGAGTGGAGGAGATAGTTTTGAAGCCTCCATGGCTCACCCTCAGGATGAGCTCTGTGCAGCAGGAGGTAATTCACCCAGTATCAGACAAATAACTGGGGAGTTATTTTAATAAGGATTCTTGACATGATGTATTTTAACAGCACCTCCATAGCTATTGTAGCAAGTGTCAAGATCTAGAGGGACTCTTTAGTTTTAACCAAGAATTACGTTTTTTTTCCTGGCAAGAGAATCATTCAAGTTCCCCACCCTTTGTCTTCGTATTACATTCCCGTGCTTTGAGTTTCCATGTTGTGGCAACTTTCCTATGGGGAAAGAGGGCAAACCTTGCTTGCCCTGCAGTGCAGTTTTTTTTGGCAGCCAGAGAGGGTCAGTGGAGATGCTCACTAATGCTCTCAGCTTCCTGTGGAGCAGGTGGCAAGCAATGGCCCCAGTCGACTCTTGTATGGCAGTACATTTCCTGTCACCAGGCCAGCAGGATCAGCTAAGAGAAGGTTTTTTGCAGGCTAAATGTTCGTGTACATTTCTGTATGAAGAACTATCTATCTAAGATTTGATGGCGGGCCCTTAATTGTGAAGTGTCTCTCTTTGCTAAAGTTAGAAACCAATGCTGAAACTGAGAGCTGACCATTGAATGACTGACTGCTTCTTTTGATGATCAGATCTCCATACTACATTCCCTAGTTACCTAGTAGATCCCAGAGCGTTGGCTCAGTCTATACCCAGTGGCCTGCCAGTCTTTAATTCTAACCCTATGTATATAACTTGTTTGTATTATGTTTCCTTTTTGTGTGACAGGGTGCCAAAGCGTGTTTCCTCCGAGACATTCCCTTTTCTGCAATCTATTTTCCTGTTTATGCTCACAGTAAACTGATGCTTGCTGATGAAAATGGCCACGTGGGAGGGCTTAATCTCCTTACAGCCGGTGCCATTGCAGGTAACTTCTCAATATGTTTGCTAGAAATAACCTTTTCCCCCTTAATAGATAATATTTAATATTCGTTCACCAGTCCCATATAAATGAAAGGTAGTATGCCATTGTATCTGATTTAATCTAAATTTGATCACTTTTATCCTTGGTGGGAGGTAGTGTAATTTTGATGAGAGCTAATTACATTTGCATAATGTGGATAAACAGCTTAATGCAGCTCAGCAACTTGTAGCCAAATGTGATCTGTCTGTCTCAATGGGGTTTTAGTTGTTACCAGGCTCTGACTTGAAGGCTCATTTGAATCTTTGATGAACATATACTAAGAAAAATTAAAAAGAAAATGATTTATCTAGCTTAGGGCTCTAAACAACTGGGGAAGAAACTTTCAGTTCAAAGGTAAATGCCAAACAAGGATTTGAAGGTGCCTTTACTGTTCATGTTTGGTTTTTTTAAAGAATTTCTAATCAAGATTTCCCTTGTCGTAATAATGGGACAAACTCAACCCACTCATATGAAGTTAGGGTTTAGAAATGGCTTCTGTAGCCTTTTATTTTATTTAAAGTGAATTTTGTAATGTGGTATTACACCACATGGGTTTGGCTCTGGCTACAGTTTCAGGTTTATCAGAGTGAAAGTCACCTCTGATTCTTGCTTCAGATTTAAAGTCTCTAGGAACACACACAGACCAAGGGTAGAGGCAACACAGACGTTTATAAGTACAATGTCTAGTCTATTAAAGTTTTATTAAAGTGACAATCAAAGTTATGATGACCTAAGCGTATAGAAATTCTGTGCTGACCTATGCACCATTTACTTATATAGTTATACTCATATCTCTAGGTAGTGTTAGGGTCTGATGGGTTTGATCATCAGTAAAGGGATGGTTCCTGCTGGAGTTTCCCCTAAGGAGCTCAATTTTCTTAATCTGGGCACCTGCTTTTTATAATGTGATTCTGACTATACTTCATTAGCATTTATGCATATAGTGAACCCTGCGGTTAGGGCATGTGTTAGAAAAATGTGACTAATGAGCATCTTGTAAGCAAAACATTACTCTTGCTGTTAATTTTTTGCAATATCACCCATTGATGCATTTTTCTGGTAATCTTGTGGCATAAGGTCATTCTTTGGTTGCTGACTTTTGTCAAGCATTTCTTAAGCCTAATTACTGATCAATCTTATATTCCTATAATCCTACAATATAACTCTATTTAGCATACCATGATTCTATGTAACATAACATGTTAGTAAATCATAACATTACCCAATGAATAAACAATAAACTAAAATCATTGGTTATACTTGGTATGAACAGAATGTGTAACTGGTTTGTTGGTAATAATGGCCTCTTATCTCAGTCAGTAGTATAATAAATTAGGCCCAGATGTGATGGTGGTGAATAGGCTAAAAATGCATTGCTAGACAAATTAATGGGGGACATACTGGGCCAACTTCTCTTTTGCGCCCAGTATCTGCTGTGTGTAATGCAGAGGAGGTGTTTGCAGTTCCTTGATTCTGAGCCCATTCAGTGCTGGCCTATGTATAGTTTATTAGCCCATCCTTGGAGCTATCCAGGGATCACTAGAGCTCTGTGTGCTCCAGCCTGCCACCTAAAATGGAGTTGGTGTAGAACCTGGTTATGCCTCCATGGCTGTGGGTTATCCAGCAGGGAAGATGGGACAGTTTTCTGGGCCCCTTTGCTCTTGAACGGCACAAAGGGCCCAGAAATTAGAAGAAAATCTGTTCCATTGTATTCATAGAACTACTGAAAAATATACTGTGGGGGCTAATATCCTATAATAAGACTTGCCATTTGTTTTTTAACCATAGCTTCATTCATTAATGTTTATCAGACACTTGGATATTAATGCAGTGAGCTCAATAGAAATGGCTATAAATCTTATGAGATATAAAATTTAGCCTACAAGAATCCTTCATTCTGAGCTGCAAATTCACGTGACTGTTTAACGGGAGTGGATCAGATAAGCATAACTGAGACAAACATTGTATACACGCATGTGGCTTCAAAGAAAGTTCGTAGGGTTTTAATAGTGCATAGTTAGCTTTAGCAAATAGACTGGCTTTGCTGCTCCTGTTCCGATATAAAACCTACTGAATTGATCAGCAGGATGTTTTGGGACGGTTTACTGTAACTTTGTTAAATTTCTGACCTCTCAACTTGATGATAAACCTCACTTAAGTGCTATGAAGACAACTCTTAAGCTGTTTTTTAAATTGTATTGAAATCAACAGTAACAATTCATCCAAGGCTGAAAGTGAGCATTCAAGTTCCAAGTTGGAAGAGAATTCTTGTTTATGGTTAAGTGATTGAAATGAGTCAGTATTCATTATATTAAAAATGAGTTGGATTTTTACATCTACATTTTATAAATATTCTAACAGCATCCATAATTGCCCCTTCAGGAGAGTACTTTACCTGTGCAGTTTCCCTTTCATTTGAATAAGAAACCGGTGGTGGTGCTTGGGGCAGGGTACTGTTACTGTACCATCATTGACGACTGTTACCGTAGTGTCTGTGCCAAAAATGCCTTTATTCTTAATCTTTCTTTATAGTTTACTTTTTAAGTAGACTTGTGCTCTGCTAATGAACTGAGCACCCCAGAAATCTCACACTGTAAACTAGATGGCCTCTAAATGAACACTTTGCATATTTACACCTTTAAACAAATGGATCTATGAAGGATTGGAACATTATTACTTGAGAGGTTTGCAGAGCAGTTAATAAGCTGTACTGTTACAAAGTACTTGGCACATACAATAGGTGAGTAGAACTGTTAATATTCACAAAGCACAGTAAGGCTGCCAGAGCTCCTAGAATCAGCTGAGAGCACCACTAATTTGTGTCAGGAATGTTTAATCCCTTATATTGAGAGAGTGTGTGTTTTAACTTTTATATGTGGAAATATTTGCTTCTCTTTTTAAACAAGGAAAAATAAAAGGTATTTGAAATGACTGATGATAAAACTCAAAGGGGAGCTCTTGAGAGTATTGTCCTATTAATATAGTTGCATAATTTTTGCAGTTCTCTTGGCTTCATTTTCATAGTATTTTTCTTCAGCATCTGTATTAAAATAAACGTGATTTTGAAGAGACATTTAGAAGGATTGTGCTATGCTAGCTGCAGTAAAAGTCCATTTTGAATTCTTTACGTTAGTAGTAGGGCTTGTGGGTTTACATTTTTAATAAGCTTTGATTTCATAAAAATAACACTTGCAGGTATGTTCCTTGACATTAGAAATAGTTCATCTTTTACAAGATACTTTGTGTAAATTAAATGCTGTTTTCTTCTAAAAGGTGTGCCTGCTGCTTCCTTGGTAACCCCTGCTGATGTCATCAAGACAAGACTGCAAGTGGCAGCTCGTGCTGGTCAGACAACATACAGTGGAGTTATTGACTGTTTTAGAAAGATACTTAGAGAAGAAGGCCCTTCGGCTTTTTGGAAGGGAGCAATGGGTAGGGACTGTTCTTTATATTTTAAGTCAGATCACAATCCTGCACATTTTTTCTGTGTTACTTTACTCAGGATTACTCCCAGCAGTAAAGTTTGCAGTTTCGGCCCTCGTATTGTAATTTACAAGTTCATTTGAAATTTTCAGACCATCTTTCTTGATTTAACGTTGCTATATTACAGTATTATTTGTAATATTCAACAGCTCGAGTGTTCAGATCTTCACCTCAGTTTGGTGTAACGTTAGTGACCTATGAACTTCTGCAGCGATGGTTCTATGTTGATTTTGGAGGAATGTAAGTGCAAACATTTGCTCACTAACATGAAAACTGGGTCTGCCAAGTTTGAATTCATACAGAGACTTCAGAGAACGAAATGGAAAGAAAATGTTGAAACAGATGTAGTTAAACTTAATGATATTGATTAGCTGTAAAGCAAAGGGCAGAATTTTGTTTTAATTGTACCCTGCACAAAAAACCCACCAAACACTTATATTACTAGTAACATCTTTCAGGATTAAAACTGAAAGAGCTTAAACAAATCAAATTGACTTGATTTGTACTATTTCACTGTCTAAGCAACATGAAGTATGTCAGTTTCACTTTTTTAATGCACTGTATAAAACTGCTGTATTTGGGTTTCCTACACTGCAAGATGATGATTAAATCCCCCTCAAACTGTTTTAATTAAATCATTAAAAATATTTTTTTCATGAAACTATTTCTCTTTTAAAATATCCAGAAACTAAATTTTAGCCTGAACTACTTGATAGTGACCTTTTAAAGCAAGCTTCCTTTGTTTTAAAAATTAATCAGAATAATTAACTTCTAACTATGTTTATATGTTGTAGAAAGATGATAATTTTTAGTATTGGCTTACTATAGATTCTGCTCTGTTATTTAAAATGTTTCTCCTGCATCAGAGTAATCTTTCCTTTTTTTCTCCTCAAATAGCAAACCCTCTGGATCAGAACCTACCCCAAAATCTCGGATCTCAGACCTTCCTCCTGTTAATCCTGACCACATAGGTGGATACAGACTTGCTACAGCTACATTTGCTGGCATAGAAAACAAGTTTGGGCTTTATCTTCCAAAATTTCGATCTCCTGATCCTGCTTCAGTTCTACCAAAAGTAGCAGCTGAATCCTGAGATGACCTTTCAGCCTAATAAAATGATGCAATGAAAAAAAAGTTCGAGAGCAGTACTGTTTCTATCCAGTCAGCTGCATGTTGCTCTTGCTGAATTGAGAATTTAAGTCAAATCACTCCTTTCTATATGATATGCAATATGCATTTATTTGTTTATAAATTAATCATTTGCACACACGAAACGGATTGAATCTTTAGTTCTGTATAATTCCCCCCCCCCCCCCAACCAGTGGCATGAATCAGTAACCTTGACTTGGCTTTGCACAGCTTGCACTTAATGTTACTGTACATATTGTACATCTTTGTACAGAGACATCATGGCATCTATACACGATTACATTTATATAATGGGTATGCCGTTCTAAGCAGTTTGAAATGTACAGAATGTTTTGAAGGTGTTTTTATTAAGAATCATGTGACAATAAAATATATTTAAAGTCATTTCATTTTCTTAATTTGTGTAATATATAAAAATAAATCATCAGATATTTGGTGTACTTAACACCAGAAAAGGCCCCTTTGTAGTGTAGCATGACTTGTCTTAGGGAAAAAAATCAAGGTGATTAGCTAATAAAGGCAAAAGCATAAACATGCAATGCTGATAGGAAGTTACAGTATAGGAACTATGGGTGTGTATGTGGAGGAATTACCCAGAACTCTCGGTAATTTTGTCTGGTAACTTTTTGATAATTCTGAATTCCAGCATATCATGTTTAAAGGTAGTGAGATTGTATTTACCAGTTAAGTGGATTTTCTTATGAGCACTCTGAATACATTCATCCTGTAAATGTACATATCTGAACAGCAAGTAAAATAAGCCCAAGGTTTAGTTTTAGCATATTCGGATGAAATAATTGCCAGGATATTCACTGCTAGTTTGCCAGCAAGTTCCAGAAGTGTCCTATTTGTAATCAAGTAATAAGGGGTCTTTGCCTAACTCATCTTTGATGTAACTGTTGTGTTCAATGGAATCGTCTAGAGATAAATTCTGGCTCCCTGTGTAGTCTAGGAAATCTGTACCCAGAGGTTGGATTGGTGACTATTTATAGCTCCTGAATTCTGACGTAATTTCTTTGTTTAAAAGACACAGCTTCCATGTCCTTATGATTGTGCCTTCATCACCCGTACAAAGTTTGGATTAATGTGCAGCGTGGGGAAATCCTATCCCTGCTGTCAGGGGGTTAACATCTGATCTGTAGCACTGTGTGAATGTATGCAGACATCTCTGCGTACAGCCTTGCGGACTTACAAAGCTGCTCTTCTGCACAGGAGGTTCCTGTAGCTTTAGAACAGGGGTGGGCAAACTACGGCCCGCGGGACCGTCCTATGCTGCCCCCGGAAGCTGCCCCGGCCCCTCTCCCGGAGTCGCGCAGCGGGGGCACCGCTGTGGGACCAGGATTGCCCCCCTTCCCGGAGTCGTGAGGGCAGCGTTCTGGGGGTCGGGACTGCATACATCCCCGGAGCCGCCCCGCGCGGGGACCTCTGGGGCTGCACCGCGCGGAGAGTGCTCTGCGGGCCGGGGCTGCGCGCTCGCCCCTCCCTCGGAGCCGCGCCGGGAACGCCCAAGGGGTCAGGGCTGCGCGCCCCCTCCCTCCCCGGAGCCGCGCGGGGAGCGCCCCAGGGGCCGGGGTTGCGCACTCGCCTCTGCCCCGGAGCCGTGCGGGGAGCGCTCTGGGGGCCGGGGCCGTATGCTGGCCTCTCCCCCAAGCCGAGCGGGCTGCGCGCTCGCTCCTCCCCCGGAGCCACGCCGCAGAGGCAGAGTTCTGGGGGCCCGGGCTGTGCACTCTCCCCCGGAGTCACCCTGCATGGGGAGAGCTCTGGGGGCGGGGGCCGCATGCTCCCGCCCACAGCAGCTATGGTAAGAGGGGGGGACGGGGGGGTTCCAGGGTGGTGGTTGGGGGTGGGGTTGGAGGGGGCAGGCAGTCAGGGAGCAGGGTGGGTTGGATGGGGGTGGGGTTCTGGGGTGGTGGTTGGGAGTGGGAAGGTGGATAGGGGTTGGGGCAGTCAGGTGATGAGGGGAATTGGGTGGGGTCCTGGGGGGGGTGGTTAGGGGTCTGTGGAAGGGGGAGTCAGGGGACAAGGTCAGGGGGGTTGATGGATGGGTCAGGGATTCTCAGGGGGCTGGATTGGGGGTGTGGCCTTCCCTACCTGGCCCTCCATATAATTTTGCAAACCTGCTGTGGCCCTTGGGCCAAAAAGTTTGCCCATCCCTGCTTTAGAAGAATGACTTCTGCCAGCTCTGGGAGGAGCAAGCCCTCCTGGCTTTGTGGGCTTGAAGTATATAAGAATTAATCCTCTTGAAAATACTTGCTCAGGGAGGGGTAAGTTCCTTCTTGGTAGAAGGAAAAGAAGAGGGAGAAAGCTAGTTTCCCCAAATCCCTAAATTCCAGAAAAAATAAAAGGAAGGCAGTACCAGGTTGAGTTCCAGAGAAGGGGTTCTGAACTCTCAGAAGATTTCCAGGTATTTTGAAGAAAAAAAAAATATTTAGAACTTTTGCCTCAAGTTTGCTAAATTAAAAGCCCTTTTGGACTGGTGGGTAATTTGTTTTTGAAACAATGCAAATGCAAAATTTCAGCTAGACTCAGGAAAAAGCAAGAGTCCCTGCTCATAATTGTAATCTATCACCCTGCTGTCATAGGATAGCTGGGTCCTGTAAGCAGTACAAGACCAGTGCCCCTGTATCAGAGCAGGTGGGCCCAGTTGAGTCAATTAAAAGAGGCAGGGCCACACCTGGGGCTGCAAGAGGAGTAATGATTGGGACAGGCTGTTCCTGGCACCACAGAGGAGTGGAGTTAATTTCTGTGGTAGAGCCATGGAGCTGCTGTTCCAGAAGAGCAGCTGGAGCTGGCTGAATGAGGACTGGCCTAGCAGAGAGCTGGAGCTGTAAGAAGCAGACTTACCAGAGCCTCTGGGAGGAGAGGCTCGGATAAAGGGTGAGCAGGAGGACTATTTTCTGTTTGTTTGGCTTATGTTTGGACAGTAAACCTATTTAAAGGAGACAGGGTCTGACAGTGTGTGCTCAGTACTGCGGAGAAGCCATGCTATGCCCTGCCTACAAACTGACTTGGGAGGGGACTGCTAAATTAATGCCTAGTTAATGGCTTACTTCCATGTTCTGGGTTTAAAAACTGCAGTAAAATACCAAATAACAGGTAAGATTGTGCCTGAGCTCAATTCAGTTGCCACTTAATTTCAGGCAGCTATTTGATTGAAATAGGTGACAGTGAAAGGTTTGCAATTCCTTAGGAAACTGTTAAAGAACTGTAACACTGAGAAGAGAGAGCTGTTGATTCCACAAGACAGGCATTGTCCAGGTTTTTATAACCATAGTTTCTGGGTTATGGTTGGGTTAAATAGCCTCCAGGATGGATATTACACTCGTGCTCTCGCGCGCTTGCTCTCTCTCTCTCTCCAACTAGAATTGCCCTGACTTGATTCTATTTAAATATTTTAGTTCATCTTACAAGAAGCGAAGGCCAAGGTTTTAGAGATCAGTTAAGGAAGAAGGAGCTTTTAAAAAAAAATGAATAGGAAAGTCCAGCCTTTACTGTTGCTGCCAAATAAACACTTGCAAATCTTCCCTTCGTTTGTCACTGTCCAAAAGACAGTAACTTTTTGTAGCTGCAGAACTACAATCAAAGCCCTTAACTTTTGAGCAAAACTTCCTTTGACTTCAGCAGGAATTGAGTGTATTTAACCAAGGCTATTATGGGGCCTCCAGTTCCTAGTCCTTGGTCAGAGAAAGTGTCTGTTTATGCAGTTTGCTTAGGCATAGGCTTAAGCAGCTCACACTCCTGTATCTTCAAATTGTGTTCTGCTCTAAGAAAGGAATATGCTTCCTTGAGGGGTAAAAAAATGTTTGGTACCCACTGGCATTTAATCTTTGTCACAGCTTGTTGACTGACTTGAGTTCTGAAATAGTGATTGGACAGTGAGGCTCCTGGGATGGTCATTTACAATATCCAGCATCCTGTGACTGGCATGCCGGTCTCTCCATAAATACTGACATGGGATTGTTTAAAGAAATCCCACCCACCCTATCCTCTTTTCATTCCCTAAATGTTTCGGAGAGGGGAGGGGGTTGAGGTTGTCAATGTAAATATGGTTTGGGAGGAAAAATAAAAATAGTTATAAATTGCTTGAAGCTAGATTCCATTTACTAAATGATACCTGCCCTGTGGATCCAGATCCATGCTGAAGCCTACCAAGACTCGTATTCATGCCTAGAACTTGTCAGGAGTTCTCTGGAGCAGAACTAGTTTGTCATGTGTTTGAAAATTTTAATCTAGAATTAGAAGAAATCATCTTGGAGTGGAGAGGGAGGGAAAAATACCTCTGAAGTGTGTTTAAGTTCCAGCAGAAGCTGCAAAGCTGTGCTCTGCTCACTAAAAATTCCCATGCCTGGAGGGTAGACACCATCACCTGACATGCCTGTTTTTTATGCAGTCCTTGTGTGTCTCAACTGAACAGAAAGCTACTATCAATAGATTGGTGAAAATATACAGGGCAAATGTCAAATTGAACAGCATGATTTTGGATTGAAAATAGAGGGGGTGCTTTGACAAGGCAAAGCTGATGGAAGCCTGAAGTTACTTCACTTTCAAATCTATTGAGTGAAGATAACCTCCTGAAGACATAATTCTGATTGAGGTAGCCAGTCTCCATATGAGCTTTGCTCATAATAGAATGGGTTTTTTTTAATACCAAGAACAGGTAAGAGAACTTCTGTTTATAGCATAGATTAAATAGCAACATAAACCCATTTCTGATCCTGAAGTCTGTGAAATGGTTTTCCTGGCAAAGTAGGATTGTAGACGAGATTAAGAACAAACGACACTAAATAAACTATGGATGCTCTCCGGTGCTAATGCACAGAACGTGATTTTCACCCATATAGTAGAGCTAGTTAAAGCATTTTCAGCTAAATGTGGTGTGTGTGTGTGTGTGTGTGTGTTAACACGTGAAGCCAAAATGTTTTGCGCTGTGCGGAACAAAAGAAAAGTCAAAATTTCATAAGTTGTGAAACAACTGTCATTCTCCAGCCAGCTCCACTGTTTAGCAAAGGGCTTTGCAAAGCTACTGTGATGGTGAAGGCAGCACTCTCCCTATACATGCCCATTTTAGGCACTTGAAACTTGCTTGGGGGGGAAGGGGAGGAGAAAAAAACTTTGGGATCTAATATTTCCGCTTGTTCTTGGCCCAAAAGGTATTTTTTTATTTTGTGAAGCACTGGGCAGCTGTTGAGGTTTTCAGAGTGAAGGAGAGAGAGGGAGTATTTGTGCAGGCAGTTAATGTGTTTTCCACTTGGGTAATTCATCTGGATTCA
This sequence comes from Dermatemys mawii, assembly GCA_007922305.1. Taxonomy (NCBI): domain Eukaryota; kingdom Metazoa; phylum Chordata; order Testudines; family Dermatemydidae; genus Dermatemys; species Dermatemys mawii. The sequence continues at coordinate 23,172,183 of ML677340.1, forward strand.
TTTTAAAACTCCAGTCTCCCACTGGATTAAGTCGTCCCTTCAAACAAGTACCACTGAAGTGTTTGCAGTGGTTTAGATCAGAAATTAAGTTGTTTAAAAATCATGGCATATTTTCAGTCTCGTCCCAGCTCTTACCACAACCAGAGCACAAATGGACTTAGTGTCTCAGCTGGCACTCTGGTCATGGGGAGACCTCTGCTTTGATTGCTGCTGCAGCCCGTGGACTGCGGTAGCCTCTATGATCTAGACCCCTCCAGCCCATATGTGGCAGAGTTAGCTAGTGGAGCTGCATAACTGAGGATCCACTGGTTATGGCCCTGCCCTCCCTTTAAAACATCCTTTTGATGCTAGCACTAATGTATGGAACAAGTCTGTGGTGGGGGAGAGGAAATAGATTCCCATCCTGGTCCATCTGAGCAGAGTCCCCTGCTTGGTGGGTGGGTGAGCTTTGCTGCTTTTGGAGCCCTGCATGTCTGTATGAGCGCCTCTGATTTTTCTGTCAAATATTTTGAATGTAGCAGTCCTGCATTCCAGCGCTGTGCATGTCTAATACACACTGAAATAAACAAGTGCTTTTAGTGCTGTGATTACATCTCATTCCATAGACACGAAGACACATAATTAGCACATCCAATGCTGCATGGCATTTATTTCCATAGAAAATACAGTGCAGTAAGCTGCATCTATCCTGTGCACGTACCTGGAGCGCCACGCATCTGAAACGCACAATCAGACAAACACTTGAGATTTGTGTTCTTTAAACCCATGTCATGCTAAGTTTGGTTCTGGTGTTGGAGTTTTTATTGTTTTTGTTAAATCCTCAGTCTCCAGTTTGTTTTTGTTTTGGAGTGTGGTTTATATGCTGAAACTGAAACAAAGAGGTGTAAATTATCTTCTCATGAACGTGGAGGCAGAAGCGATGTCACTGCCTGCCCTGAGTAGCTTTAAATTCTGACCGGTGCTGAGTAGGGACTGGACTGCGAGAGGCTGCCGAGAGGATGTGTTGAATCAGTGCATTTGCTAGCTGCCATGGCCCCACACACCCTGCCCAGTCTTGCCCATTCGTAGGACTGTGCTGGGCCTCCTCTGTTGCTATGGGTTTGAAACTGCTCTCTGCTACTGTAGTGCTCTCTATGCAGAGGACTTTCCACTGTCAGGGCTCTGCAGCAAGGCTGATGCCACTGGAAGCTAGTGTGCCTTCTGGCCTGAATTTAGTTTACTTTTTCCTAGGGTCTCTAGCATTGGAGAGTTGTTAATATTCAATCTTGTTTGAAGTATTGCCAGATTTTGTTTGAAAGAGGATAAGCTACTCCAGAAAGGCAACTTGCTCTCGAAATGAAAGCCATGCTTTCATCCACCTTAAGAATGAGCACAGGTTTCTTACTTTACTCTCAAACAACCTGGATCCAGGTTTCTTTAGGAAAGGGGCACCCCTCTGAACATGAGAATTTTTGCTGCAAGATGCACCCTTAACACCGTTTTTTTTTTGTTTTTTTTTTTTCTCCTATTCAGGCTACTTTGGAAGCTGCCAAGATCAGTGGTTGATCTAATCAAATAGTGTCCCATCCCTTACCATGGCCAGTGTCTGATAGTGATCCTACATCTACTTTTGACATAGGAAGACCTTCTCCCAAGAATTTACTAACTCCGCTGTGCCATACTGGAGTATGCTCTGAAGCATAAGAAATAAAAAGCCATTGCATGTTAATGTAGTAAGTGTAATTGTACCTGCTAAGTCTTGTGTACAGTGCTTCTAAACAGTTGCTACTAAGGTATTGCTGCAATAATACCTTGCAACAGCTAGTTCCACAGGATTTTATGCTGCCCAGAAAGGTATTTCCTTTAATCAGTTTGATCTTTGTCTTCTACGTCATTTCACCTTTGCACTATAGGAAGTGATAAACTGAACTACATGATTAATCTTTTATACCATTCAGAATGCTGTATTCTTCTTCCCAAATGATTAAAAAACAGTTTGAGATTAAAAGCACTAAGATTAAATAGTCCCACTCCTATTAATTTCCCCTCTATGTAGACTCCTGCAGCAGGGACTCATTGTGTCCTCTTCCAGGTGTTTTCTGGTTTTGATCATCTTAAGATGACCAATCCTGAGCCCCTGAATGCTGCAGTATAGCTTTAAAGAGCTGCCTTCTTTTCCAGTTATCTACACTGAATTTCAGCTCCCATGTTGCCTGCTTACTAGAGCTGGTGAAAAAATTCAGAATGTTTCTATTTGAAGGGAAAAAAAGGGGGTGGGGGTGATTCCATATAGCCTGACAGTTGGTCACATTTTGAATTTTTCAGCAGACATGTTTAATGACAATTATCCCATTTTTGAATCTACTCTACCACTAACTCTGTTTCATTAGGTTCTTTTGGGGTTGCTGACACTCCTATCCAGTTTTCATGCTTCCCAATCCTGAAAGAGACGTGTAGTTCTCATGAGATAGGAAGCAAGATTCTCCTTTGAGTGTTAGGGGAGCTCTGGCCATAGGTCAGGATTTGTCACTGGTGACCACCACGTCTTTTTTATGGTTACATTTAGTGTAACAACACATTAGCCTTAAGCATTTTTCACCATAATTCTGGCAGGTATGCTAGCAGATGCAGTGATGGTTCTTGTACGTGTACATATACCCACCCCCCAAAACTTATTGTAAGGTCCTCCAGAAGGGAGCATTACCATTTTGGTCTCTTAGGTGAGAGGCATTATCCTTCCAGAGCTTCATGGGCTCTCCAACAGTGAGAATAATCATGGGACTGTAAATAAGGTATGGTTGCCAAGGATTCAATCTTGGGCTCAGGTAATGTATCCAAGAAATTTAGGATAGGAAGCAGATCCTATCTTCCTTACCCATTTATTTAGGCTGGCTGAAATGGAGAAGATTGGAGTTTAGGGCTGTCCTTTGGAAAGTACTTAAGCTAAGCTCTCTGAGACTGAGGCTCACAACCTCAGTAACAAGTCTGCTAAGGCAATTCAAGTAATCCGAGCTGGAGAGGCCTGGTTTGCTTTCCCGCTGCCCGCAGCCTCAGATGATTGTGTAGTTTAGAACAATGCTTAAATTTTTAATTCTCTCTCTCTCTCTCTCATATTGGGATGACAACTACTGTTAAATATCAGAGGGGTAACTGTGTTAGTTTGTATCCACAAAAACAGTGCGGAGTCTGGTGGCACCTTAAATACTAACAGATTTATTTGGGCATAAACTTTCATAGGGAAAAAACCAACTTCAGATGCATGGAGTGAAAATTACAGGTGCAGTGTATTTATGCAGTCAGCTTTGGACTCACCTGTCTTGAATACTTTTGTATCATCTGCAAACTTTGCAACATTTTTGAGGTCATTTTATGAATAGGTTGAACAGATGCCTGGCAAACACCAACACTTACCTCTCCGTTCTGAAAAATGACCATTTATTTCCTGTCTTCTAAACAGTTACTGATCCATAAGAGGACCTTCCCTCTTAGCCCATGACTGCTTACATTGCCTAAGAGCCTATAGTGAGGGACCATGTCAAAGGCTTTCTGAAAGGCCAGTTGCATTGTATCTGCTGGATCACCCTGGTCCATATGTTTGTGAACTCCCTCAAAGAATTCTAAAGATGGGTGACAGAGTCCTGTGGCACCTTAGACACTAAAGTATTAGAGCATAAGCTTTTGTGGGCTAATACCCACTTCGTCGGACGCATGCAGTAGAAGTATCCAGGGGTACCTGCCCCTGGATACTTCCACTGCATGCATCCGACGAAGTGGGTATTAGCCCATGAAAGCTTATGCTCTAATACTTTAGTTAGTCTTTAAGGTGCTACAGGACTCTCTGTCACTTCTGCAATTCCAGACTAACACGGCTACCCCTCTGATTCTTAAAGAGGGGTGATGAGGCATGATTTTCCTTTACAAAAGCCATGTTGTGTCTTCCCCAACAAATTGTTGTTCTAGATGTCTGATCTTTCTGTTCTTGAGTATAGTTTCACTCAATTTGCCTGGTACTGACACTAAGCTTTCTGGCCTGTAATTGCTCCGGGGGCCTTGATTAAAAATTGGCATCATATTGGCTATCTATCTTTCAATCATCTGATGCAAGAGGCAACATACCATGGTTAGTTCTGAAATTTTCATGAGTTCCTGCAAGACTCTTAGGTGAATACCATCTGGTCCTGGTGACTTATTACTATAATTTATCAGTTGTTTAAAACCTCCTCTGGCACCTGTATCTGGGACAGTTCCTCAGATTTGTCACCTAAAAAGAATGGCTTAGGTGTGTGACTCTACCTCACATCCTGCACAGTGAACACCAGTGCAAATAATTCATTTAGCTTCCCTGTTGTGGCTTTATCTTCCTTGAGTGAGTTCTCCTTTAGAATGTTCATCCAGTGGCCTACAATATCAATATCCTTATTTAATACCAGGCACCATCCACATTCACCATCTTAATATTTAAACTTGTAGCGTTTGTATATATGAACTTATAAAATGTCACTTTAGTTGTCTGCCTTTATGTGATGTCAGTGGGACTTTTTTTCATTTGACTATTTCTCTTCAGTTCCTACCTATACTTTATCAACTTCTATTCTCTCCTCTTTACTCGGACATAGAGCAGGGGTGGGCAAACATTTTGGCCCAAGGACCACATCTGGGTATGGAAACTGTATGGCAGGCCCTGAATGCTTACAAAATTGGGGGTTGGGTTGTGGGAGGGGGTGAGTGCTCAAGGGTAGAGCCAGAAATGAGTTCAGGGTGTGGGGGGGGGAGGGCCCTCTGGGATGGGGAAGGAGTTGGGGTACAGGGTAGGGGGTGAGGACTCCAGCTGGGGATGCAGGAGGGTGCTCTGTGCTGGGACTGAGGGGCTCAAAGGGCAGGAGGGGGACCAGGGCTAGGGCAGGGGGCTAGGGCCAGGTTCTGGGTGGTGCTTACTTCAAACAGCTCCCGGAAGCAGCAGCATGTCTCCCCTCTGGCTCCTAGGTGGAGGCACAGCCAGGCAGCTCTGCATTTCTAGTTTCAGCCGGACAATAGAGTGCCTATTTTTGTCACCTGTGAAACAAATGGACCCAAGTTTGGTTTTTTGGGGGGGCGGGGCAGGGGGAAAGAGACGCTGAGAGTTCCCTTCTCCTCCAAGATGGCTCTGGGGCAGCATGATGGGAGGACTATTCTAAGTAGATAGTCTTGAGGAGTCCTGTGCAGCATCATTCAGCTACACAGAAGTGATCTTGCAGACTGGAAAATCTCTGAGAAACAAATGTTCTTAATGGAGGAGTCAGGCACTCTTTAATGTTCAATTAGGGCCTTTTCTGTATAGAGAGCATAGAGGTACTTAAGTGGGCATAGAATTCATAAATGTTTTTAAAATCACTGTCCATACTCTCTCACAAGGTATGAAGGAGTGATGTTAGTTTTGACTGACAAAAGGATTTATTGGAGCAGACGTATTAATCGGAGTCTTGGTTCAAGAATGGAAAGGCACTGTCTTCTCTACACAAAGGGCGAAGCATCTTTCTTATTGTCAAAGCAACGGAGGGGACAGAGTGGAGTAACTGAGAGGAAAAATAATGTAAAAGCAGACTGGTGATAGTGCTGCATTAAACTGGCAAATGCTTGAAAGAAAAGCACCTCTGATAATATGGAGAGTTTTTGTAGGCAGCCCTTGAAAAGTTGGTCAAATGGTCCCTGAAAGTAGGGTAGCAAAGAGGGTTCTGGCACCCTAATGTTGACCTGGGCTAAGTCCCCAAGGATTAGTTAGACATACTTAAGGTAATGTTTGTGGGGAAACAGACTGCGCTGGAGTAAACAAAAGCTTAAGGGATTTTTTTTTTTTTGGTGGGTGGGGCAGGGGATAGGCTAAGCTAAGTCTACATCTCTCCAAAAGCACCTTTACTGCCTCGCATGAATTTGGCACACACACAGCCTGTTTCTCTTTGCTTTTTCTGGTTGCTCGGCAATTTTATCACCTATAGCATGAGGTGAGATTTTTCTAAGTAATTTCATCTACTGTCATTTTTTTCATCTTGCCGATTACATAGGCTTTTCAACATCCTCCCGGCGTCCTGCTGCTAATCCTGGAAATATCTAACCAAAACACTTCTTTGCACACGTTAAGTTAGTCACACAGAATGTTTTAATATCATCTACTTCTATGTACAGGCTGTGGTAACAAGGACACTGGCTCTTACAGTATGATGGGGATAGCAATCTTCTATAACAGGAGTTGGTTACCTCTTGGTTCTTTGAATAGGCTTGGAGGAATAGGAAAGAATCTTACGCTGATTTGACTATAAAGAAGTGGTTCCTAGTGACTTTGTACATCTGAGCAAAGCTGTTACTACTAAGGAGCCTGGGGGGCTGGGCTGGTGTAATCTTTATTTACAAAGAAATCTCATCTTTTAATGAACTTTTTAGGCATACCTAATACTAAAGATGTATTATTCTACAAAGTCAGGTTCAGTGACTAAATATTTTATTAATATATATAACCTACAAGCCTAGCCTTGTTTATTAAAAAAGAACAAGAAAAACAGGATGAAGGTTTACTTTGAACAGATGCATGCACTTCCATGGACAGTTCTAATATCCTAATATTAACAATCCTTCAGAGATTAACTACTTAATGAAAGTTAGCCAGTGTAATATAGGAAGTTCTGCTTGAGAAATGGAACTTATATTTCTGACAAACACTGCATACTGTGAAAAATTCAGTAGCGTTAAAGCTAATATACATTAGGGTTAGTGTTTCAGCAAAACATGTTTTGTGCAAAGTCAGGACAGCTGTATTAAAAATTAAACAAATTCAAGAATAATGTGCTTGTAATTAGATATAAAAAAGTGACAGTGAGACTTAATTTTCAGTGATCTTTATACATTTTCAAAATCCACAGTTTTCCACATATTTCTCCTCAGGTTATCAATTAGACTGAAGCATGCTGCTATTCTGAAAACGTACACAAGTCATTCTTAAATCCACTACTAACTCATTTTGAAAGACTTAGGCAGGTATGCGAGTTGCAGCTTCCTCCTCTGCATCAGCTCTGTTTGCATTAATTTCTGCTAGTGTTCGACCAAAACGTGTCCATTCATCATTGCGGGGAACAGCAATTTGCTATAGAGAAACAGAACATTACTTACACCCATTGATAAGTACACAATGTACTTTAGCTCATTAATACCTTGTCTAAACACCACATTTATGAATTATGCTGATATAACAGCTTACCTTATTCATTAAAAGTTTTCAAATAGTCTTACTAGCAAATACAGCTGGTATGCATTGTCCAACAAATGGTGGTAACTATGGCTATGTCTACATTACACAGCGTTTAGCCACTGTGGGCTGCTACAGCCATCCTGCTAAAAGGTGCACAATGTTGTGCTATTTGTCAGCAGGAGAGAGCTCTCCTGCAGACAAAAAAATTTCCACCCCCCCCACCAGTGGCTTTGCGCTGTTCACGCTGTGCTTTTTGTCAGTAAAACTTGTTGTTTAGGCATGTTAAAGATACCCCCAAAGGACAAAAAAGTTTTTCCCATGAAGTGCCAGTGTAGACAAAGCCTTAGTAAACTTTAAAAAACTAGCAAATTCAGTGCTTGATAAGGGTTCTGTCAGACTTTTAGTACTGAAGTCCTGTGTTTAAGCACCGAACAAATATGGCAGTGGTAGTAATAAACTTGGCCCATGTACCTCAGGCGGGAGATACCACCTCCACATGTGACAGTAGTACTTTATCCTTATCCAACAATCCTTGAAATATATACCAATTGTTTTAGAGAGTGACAGCTACCTAGTAGGAACTGAAGTGAGACTACAGTTCAAATGGCCATTGGATGGTATATTTTGTTTGCAACCAACCTGGCATACATTCAGTGTCATGATAAAGGAGGTGAAATCTTGTTCACACTCCCTACAAATCTCCTCTACATGCAATTTCTACTGCAGTACAAATTACACACAATTTGTAAACTGTTAGGTCTCTATTTCAACTGCTTAATGCTGATAATTTTACTTTTAGTTGCACAATTACAACACAAAGTTTCTTTAAAATGCTAAAATATTGTATGAAGTTGAACTAAGATTGAAACATTTAAAAACTAATTAATCCTGACAGCAAGAGGACTAGAACCTTTATCTTGAATTACCATTTATTCCTGGCAAAAATGTTGTGAAGGAAAGTTGAAAGTAAAGAAGTGAAGTGACAGAGTAAATTCAGAGTACTTTAAAGCCACATGTAACACAAAGTAGCAAATACAAGTTACCTACCTCTCCCACATCATATATAACTATTTGTCCTTCTGAGTCACCTACAGCAATCTCTCGCCCAGAATGTGTCCATCTCACACGATTCAGAGCAGGATTACCATCCACAGTAATGCTTGCTGTTGGCACCTGTATCCATTTAGAACACAGTTAAAACTAGCACCATTTCTAAAACTGTAATCATCATCTCTGCCCATGCCCCTCAGTTATTAAAAAAATATGTTAAGTGTATTCTACCCAACTGTTTCCTAGGGAAAACAGAATTTTAAAAGGTAAAAAAAATCAACATTGATCTGACAAGTATTTTCCACACTGGTCCAATACATTGGGAAGGGGAATTGAGAGAGAGTGGGAGCTTACAGGTTTTACCCCAAAAGCGACAAAGTCCTGTAGCACCTTACAGACTAACAGTTACCTCTAGCCTGATTCTTGCTTGCATTATTTATACCTGCCTCTGGAGACTTCCACAACATTCATCTGACAAAGGGTGTCTTCACCCACAAAAGCTTATGCTCCAAAAAAGTAGATCGTCTATAAGGCTATTAGTCTGGATCTGCAAAAGTGACAAACATGGCTACCCCTCTGATACCGGACACCATGCAACTTTTATCCCAGTTACTCTTCCCCTGCTCCTTTTTCCTCCCAAAAAGCTATCTCAGTTCTTAAAATAAATCCTGAGTTTGTAGCATTCCTGAGAGAGCCTATTTTAAGCAATCTTCATATTAATATTATGAAGCAATTCTTTCTCTCTAAATGAACAGTCCCTAAATTATTAGAAACCTCTCTGATATGAATATGGTATGTGTCACAGGACAATAGGTATAGATTCAAAAATTGTCAAAAAAAATCCTAGGACAGTTTTGCCCCCTGCCCCCAATTCTTCTCAAAACATATAACACAGCAAACGTATTTATTTAGTGGCAATCATTCATTGCTACTGGGAAGACCTGTATTTAGGAATGACCTCAACCTCCACTAGTACAGTGAGGATCAGGTGCATTTTGAGGTACAAAGTCCTTTGGTATTAAAAGGTGCTATGTAAATGTAATATAGGCAAGTATATTTGGGCTTTGGGATAGCTCCCGACTACAATCCTTTACGGAACCTCACTGTTTGCAAAGCTGAGCTGTAAATAAGGAAATGTTATTTACTCCTAACAACACACAAACTAGAGGTCACCAAATGAAATGAATTGGCAGCAGGTTTAAAATAACCAAAAGGAAGTATTTCTTCACACAACACACAGTTAACCTGTGGAACTCCTTTCCAGAGGATATTGTGAAGGCCAAGAATATAACAGGTTTCAAAAAAGAACTAGATGATAAATTCATGGAGGATAGGTCCATCAATGGCTATTAGCCAGGATGGGCAGGGATGGTGGCCGTAGCCTCTGGTTACCAGCAGCTGGGAATGGGCGACAGGGGATGGATCACTTCATAATTACCTGTTCTGTTCATTCCCTCCGAAGCACCTGGCGTTGACCAATGTCAGAAGGAGGATACTGGGCTAGACAGACCACTGGTCTGACCCAGTATGGCCGTTCTTATGTCTGAAAATGTGTGTCACCTAGCAGGTGATTATGGATTTTTTTTGCTAGAAAAATTAATCTTGAATGTAAGCCAGTGAATCTACTATAGCAACTAACAGCATTATAGTGATTTTATGTGAACCATTCATAATATTAGGATGTTTAGCCCTTATATGCTGTAGCCACTAGAAGGTACCTGCATCATGTACTTGGGCAACTCCAAGGAAAAAGCCACACAAGTATAGCATGCTCTATATATATAGGAATTCTGTATTCCTTTTATACTGGGAGGACAACATTTTAGTTATCACTATCAGGCACTAAAAATGAGGTGATTTGAATTATTCCCCTCTAATCACACATCTACTGCGTAATGCCACTGCAGCAGCAGAAATACATAGCGCAACCATGATGAAGCATTTCTGGCCATAGACGTTTCTGAAGAAGCTTAAGATTTTTAGTTCTTGACAGATTTGAAGTAGGTAAATTATTGTGCCTCACCTCAGTATCATTGTTGAGATTCCACAGATCAAGCCTTCCCATTCCATCCACACAAGCAAACAGGGCAGGGTGAGTGGGAGACCACATCACATCATAAACATAGTCTGAGTTGTCTTCAAATGAGTAGAGAGGCTTATTATTCTGAAACAAACCACCACATAGTACTTGACACCACACAAGCTTTACATTTGGGATTCTGAAAGCAAAATCTTTTTGCAATGAAGGTGAAATACTGAGTTTTTGTACAGTTCATATTGTATCAATCCTAAAATAAAACAACAATCTGTGCTTAAAGAATTCACTAACCTGTCTCTTAGAGGCCGAAAAATAACGGCAGGATGTCGGGGTGGGGTAGGGAACAGAACCAACCCCTGTTTGGATGAATTATATAGCATGTTTACTTCCTGCTATTACAACATAACTTCAGTAGGAGGCTGGTATAACAACCTGAATATGAATGAATTCTGGTAAAGTTTCCTGAGCTGACCTGATGGCCTAGGGGTGGGCTTGTGCACTGTTATGGGGGACATGACCCTCGTCCAGCTTCATGCTCTCTGGGACAACAATGCTGCAGAGGTAACTTGCTCAGCAAGTGATGGAAAGGACATGAGAGTCATGGTTCTTGGTTGCAACTCTGTTCAGGCTCATTAGAAACCATGTTGATGGCAACGCATTCTGTGCTGTAGTGAGGACTATGGAGATGCCAGGACCTAAAATGTATATCTAAATTACCATAATATACCTGAATTACAACATAACTGACTTGAATCATTACACTGGTCTTTCCAACACAGTTACAAAAGTTGAAAGGATGAGCAAAATGGAACAGAAATAGACAAACTTAGCCACATTTACATAGGATTTACAGTAATCTTGGTGATGCTACTTGCTGGTTATTAAAAGAGAACTAAACTACATAAATTAACTCATCTGATGTTGGCATTCACCTTGTTGACTTAACAAGCTTCCTTAAACCTTTGATAACACTTTGGTTAACTATAGCTTACATTATAGCACCACCTTGTGTCAAAGTCTAAACTGTTAGACACCTCTGTTTTAGATACCTTAGTTGTCCAAAGCTTTACAGTCCAATCAAATGATGAGGTGACAAAAAGATGAGAGAAGTCTACAGGTCCAACTGCTGCATGGCAATGGATACCTGTGATTGGTCCTTGGTGTCCTTCAAACATCTCACTGATTCCCGCTTTGCTGTTTTAAAATACATAATGAAGTTAATTTCCTCTGAAACTGTATTTCACACAGAGGCAATAAGGAATACATGTTTTAAATAAACTGGGAGTGGGTTTCAATGGAACCCAAACAGATTTGGCCTGCAGAAGGGAAGTGAAATGTGGGTTTGAATATGTTCCTAAGTATTACCCTCTCTTTTCCAAAACCCTATCCTGTTATATTTAAGTGCAGACAGAATGCCATAGAAAACGGTGACATTTGGCAAGACTATTCCATCCAGATTTGACTAGGTACCTCTTCAAGTAATATTTAAATACACTGGACCCTCGCTATAGCCCAGTGTTCAGGGACCGCGTTAACGCGGGGGACGCATTGCCATGAATCCCAATTTAAATATTTAAATTTGGGATCCATGACAACAACCGTGCTGTACGTGAACCCGCCCTATAGTGAGGGTCCAGTGTATTTGGATCAGATAACAAAATTCAGTCCTCAAATATGGATACAAAATTCCTTAAAATTGCCTTATACACAGGAGTTGCATGTAAGTAGCTGAAGCAGATTTTAGTCCCAGTGGAAAGGATGGAAAAAGGATGTTACAAAAAAGGGATACAATTTTGGCTACTTTTAAACCAAAGAGCTGTGCCGTGAAAGTGACGTGCATTTGAGATGAAAACTGGACACTCAATTTTATTTAAGATAGATAAGATACAGCCAGACAATTTCAAAATAGATTGAATAGCAGGAGAAATGCTAGCCAATTTAAGATTTGTGCATGATTTTACTGTACAATTATCCGTAGAACTGAAAGTTTCGGATATTCTGCTACAATTCAAATGAATAGAACTGAAGTCTACTAGTTCATCTTCCTTTTCATAATTAAAAGTATTCCTAGCCAAAGTAGCAATGGTGGATCCTTTTCTTGAACTTTAAAAGTTTAAAAATATAAAGTTACATCAAAAAGATATTACCTTTTTATATACGTATGAAGCTCTGCTATGAACACTAAGCTTGTTCAACAAAATTTTTCTATATTGTGGGAAAAATCCTGATAAGCTTTACTATTTTAAACATAATAATTTGAGTGTCTATTCACCTGCCATGGCGGCATGCTGTGTACACAGAGCCTTCCTCACTTCCAACAACAAAGTTGTTGACATCTCCAACAGGAAAGGACATGCACGTGACAGCTACAGCCTTGGATTGCTTATGAATCAACTCCATACTATCCTGTAGAAAAAAGTAGCAGGAACTTATTTTTCAAACTTGCCATCTTAACTTTTATCAGAAATCATGTAGGTTTTCTAGTACTAGTTAGTCCACAAGCCATTTTTATTCCAGCCCTTTTCTACATTTGGAAGAGCTGTTTCTTCTTCATGAATCTAAACTTTAGCATCAGTACTGAAGAATCCAAAAACTATGAGACTTGATTTACTACAGTAAAAAAGGAACTTATTTTACAGAATTTACTGTACAACTATTCAAGTGAGGAATGTCTGCATATTGTCAAAATGCTTAACACTACTTTACAAAGTCATATGAAATACATAAAGCAAACAGGTGAAATTAATATTAAAATCCTAAGTACTTAGTAAGGTACAGACTAACTGAGCTAAAAAAGAGATAAATAATAGCCTCATCTATAGCGCTCTCTTACACACTTTTCTAAGTTTACCCTACCTGCGGTTGGGAAAGCATGTCCAGACTCCATGAGCATATCTTTCCATCAGTTGATATGCTAATCAAATTATGAGCATTTTGGGTCCCCACCACATTTACACAGTACACTGGGTGCTAAAGAGAGATTACAAAGTCCTTTTCAGAAAGTTTCCATAACAACAAATTCAAAGACATTCACTTAACACAAGTGTGAAATACAAGTTTTAATATTTCATAAAGCAGGTTAAGTTGACTAACACGACTATTTGAAATATATGAAAACTTATTTAGCATTTAAGTAACACATGCTTTGAGATAGGCTCCTATAAAACTGACAGCTGCATGACAAAGACAATTCTTCAGTGCTACTATTGGTAAACCCAGACATAAGTATTAAAACATCATCACTGTTCATCCAGGGGAAATCCTCTCCCACCCCAAAGGGTTAACGGCTCAATAGTGACTAGGTCTCATTTTACCCCCTACCGTGTGAGCAGCAGCTGAAAGTGGAGTTCTCTGCACTGGGGTTCTTTTATTGCTGCGATTATCCCATAGCACAATTTGGCCTGAGTATGTGCCACCAACCACCAGATTTGGATGAAATTTTGCAAATGTAGCCGACATCACTGCTGACTGCAAAGGACACACACATCCAAAAGGAACAGTTTTATCTTTTAAGACTAAAATCAAGAATTTAAGGATAGAAAATTTGACCAATTACTGATAGTGAGCTGTTTTCTCAATTACATTTGATATTGCTTTTACTATCTTCTGCTCCTTTGTCCAAACACATGAAGGTTCACAACGACACAAGTTGAATGGTTACTTAAAAACCTTGACAGTCTTCTAGTCTCAATGTTTACTAAATACAAATAAAAATCCCACTCTCTCCATATGCATACACTCGATTTGTATCTTTCCTAGAAGTTAGCAGTAACAGAAATAGAATCCAGTAATAAAACACATTCTGTGGTCATTTTTCAAGGAGAGCAGAAAACTGTTTTGTCAGTATGGTATGAAATCATAATATGATTATCGTTGCAATCTATGTTTTGACAGTAATCTGACAGCATCAGATTACAAACTAGTTTTAATTCACCTAAGTGATTTTTCAGAATTAGGACATTTTGAAAATAAATGGTTATTGCAGGTTTGGTCAAACAGAAAAGGTATGCACATTTTTACCTTTCAGTAATCCATTTTAAAACCTGCATCTGTTTTTTACTGGAAGCATGTGTTTTTACTTATCTATTTTATTCCAATTCCTCAGGCTATGTATATTTTATTCAGTGGGCTAAAGTCTAGTTGTACATTCTGCATCATAGTTCCTGAAAAACCCCTCGTACTTAAGGCATAATATCAGTTTTTCTTTTAATAAATGAGATTAAGAAACAGATTTTCAGATGTTTAAATATTCTGAATGTCAGAAATTTTGCAACAAAGAAATCTCTTCAAACTGATGAAGTCTTCAGCCATCAACATCTGTTTGCAAATACATGTGGTTAAAGTACATGCCAACCCAATGAAATCATTAAGTTGACAAGTATAAATAAGGCACTTGTCCAAATTAATCAACATGAAATCTTGAGCCTGGTGAGACAGGAACTCACATCATACCTGGCAGTGAAAGACGTACTCCGGGGTGGTTTTCTTGTATTTCATATTCCACACAAGAGCCACGCCATCAGGCTCATGAGGGGCATCTTCATTGTTGTTGTAGGAGGCTACAAGCAATTCTGGATACTAGTCACAGAGAAGTTAATGGAAAAAATATTCAAAATAAACTACTTTATGGTCCAGTCAGTCTTAGAATCTTGATTTATAGTGGCAAAACTAAGTTTAACCCATGGATACGTCAGTCCCATAAACAGAAAATATCAGATTAGCTAATTACCAGGGTAAGTATATTTACAAGGTTTAGTCAAAAATAGTGTTAAAATATAAGATAATATTGTGTTCAGTATTTATGTACTGTAAATTGAATCCATTTTATAATTAAAATATGTAGGTGAGGCTAGTTTATTGGAGTTAATCCTATACCTTTATGCCTTGGTATAGGCATAAAGAACATTTTCTGTTCTACTTACAGGTTGCATTTAAAAGAATATTGAGTTAACTTCTGTTACCTCTTTCAAAATATATAAGCACAATCACATTCAATTACAGTATGTAAATAGCAGAATGTGTCAGAGCTATTCTAAGGACTACATATAAAGCACTGCATGTATGGTTCAAATAAAGTTGAGTGCACAAAACTTGAAGTATCTGCAAAGATGACTCAAGGTAAATGTCGTTTTTACCTGAGAGGACCAGTCCAAACAACTGACAACACGATGCTTTGACCAGCGTTCATCAAAAAACTGTCTGTTTAAGGACAGTTTAGCACCTGCTTGAATCTCTCTGTAAAAACAGACAAATGGAGGATACTAATCTAAAATCACTTTTCCAGTTACAAATATAGTGAACACAGAAGCACTCAATACTCCCACATTACCCTTCTTTGTCTTCCAAATCTCTTCCACTGTAGTCAAAGAAAATGTTAATCTGCTCAGAAAGAGCTCTTTCTACGATCCTTGTAGAATGGTCAAAGAAACTTAAAAACTCTTCAGAGTGTAAAATTTGCTGTTTCTCCTCTTCTGTAAGCTCATGAGGGGCAGCTGGGGGGGAAAAAAAAGGATTTTCCTAAAGTTCATTCTTATCTGTCAAAACATTTATGAAAGATTTTTCAAATTAAAAAAAAATTCATATCCCTATATTTTAATATTTTTACATAGGATTTTGTTCATATTTTTGTTTACAGAAAAGTGCTAAAGTCAAAAAATGTCAGTTTGATAAAAAAAACTATTACATTAAAATTACTAAACATCCTTTTATTTACAATGCCTAATACTGTGTCCTAAAGTGAGTTGTACCTTCCTCCTCTTCATCATTTTTCAATGTTTTCTCTTCTTCGGGTTCAATTAATGGCTTTGGTACCACCACATCATCATCATCTTCATCATCTGAAAAGAAATGATACAGCAAAATAGTTAAAAACAGTCCTAGAGAAGCAGAGTAAAGTTCCATCCAGTTTCAAACAATACAAAAGTAAATACATCTGTGCATATGGAATAATTTTACATAAAAATTGATTGTTTCTAAAATAATCCTTAAAAAGGATAACGTTTGGTTAAAGTGAAGGAATATTAATCAGAACATTATCTACACCACTATTTAGTATACAGCAGTCATACCAAATTGCGTAGCTGTGTAAACTGAAACAGAATACATAAGCAATTGTAGAGAATTCACAGTGGAAATCTCTAAATTTACAAGCATTTATCATTCCAGACAGAATATGAAAGTACCACATAGTTTTATGTAACATGCTGACACATTAATGCTGCAGAATAAAGAAAATCAAATGTCTAAAATAGCCTACAGAGCTGCTGCTTGCTTGTGATCTGAAACCATCAGTGTCTAATGGGTCTTCGTATGGCATAAAGATGACTTACATTAGCTTTCAGGTTGCTATTCTGAGAAGCAAATTTTGCTAAAGATAATAGCTGAGAGATTACATTTTCTTTTCTGTCATTCTAAATGCAAGTCTCATTATCTGTATCATGTTTGGCAATGAGAATTTTGAAGCAAAATGTGTTTTCCCTAATTGCAATGAATAACGTAAAATGTTAATGTTCTCGAATACTGACAAGGTTTACAGCACTTTTTACATTACTACATTTTATCCTTTGAATACTGTAAACCAGAAAATAACTTTAAATTACTTAGTGTTGTGGAATATGCATGTCCTGTCTTCTTCCTCTCCTTTCTACGGTAAGTTTCTGAAAAGACTATTTTTATTGGTTAAACAGCTATGTCATCTGTCTATAAGGGACTGGCAGCAGGAATCTACAGCATGCTTCATCACAAGTAACGAGACAGTATTCAACAGGGACTCTACTTGTTTGTCACAGACATTTCTCTGACCCATGTTCAAAGTTCTCTAACAAAAAACGTGTGCACACACATACACACAAAAGAGTGGTCAAGGGATGGGAACCAGCTGCCAAGCCATGGTCCCAGCAGTCAGGCCAGCTGACTAGATAGCAACAACCAGATGGTACTGCTGGGATTGTGTCTCTCTGCTATGAGGTGGCAATGGGATGGCACAACATTTTTCTGCCTCACTGCTTCCAATCATGTCTTTCCCCAATGGCAAGCCTGTGCAATTACCAGCACTCCAGGAGGTCCACAGACAAGCCTTTACCCTCTAAACAAAATACAGCTTGTAGGCCATACCAGCTGCCAAACCACACACATAGTGATAGGTTTAGAGAGCTCTGAATATCTTTCTAACTCCATAGTACAGGCAATAAAAATATAACTGTACGTGCAGGAAAGAAAGCTTTAAGTGACACTGTATAATGCTCACAATAATACAAACTTCAACTTAATCAAAATGATAATGACGTATGCCAATCGTACATTACTTGAAATTGAGCGATTTTTACGTTCTGACAAGTTTACAGAACTAGGATAAATGGCATGAATGATTTCAATATATGCTCATACTTTTGAACCAAATGGTGAAGGTTAAAATCTTTCCTTTCAAGAGCCTCAATCAGCCACAAAGGAAAACAGTAATCACTGTCTTTTCAGCCAGCCCAACCGCATTTGTCAGCCCTTTCTCTGTCAATGCAGCCAGAGCAATCAACCTGCCAAACATTCAGAATGGAAAAACAATCTGAAAATACAGGGTATAATGCACCTGCCAGTGAAAATGGCCATTTCGAGAAAAGCTAGTGATCTCAGTGACCCTGCTGAGGAGGCGGTGGTGCAAAGGGGAAAGAACACGTAAAAGAATTCTTAGTGATCTCCACTCTCTTGCACATTGACACTTCCTTACAAAGCATGCCAATTACAGCTTTTGTGCTACTTAAAAAAAAAACACCAAAAAAAAAAAAAGCAAGCTTTTTTGGGAAAAATAATCACATGGAGAAACAGAAAGACACTGCTCCTTTGTAGATGGATTCGCATGTACAACTGACTATTAATCTGAAAAGTATATAACTTGTAGCAATTCTAAACTGTACCGCTCAAGCCAAACAAATTCTAACATTCAGCCACTGTGGATGTAAAAAGTGATAAATTGATATTTTAATAGATATGACTGAGAATAGCAAATTGTAAGACAAATGATTTACAATGAAAATTTAAATATGTAAGAATATTTGTTTCCCCAAACAATCTTGCTGCAGTTAACAAAATGCTCTAAATTTAGAAACCTGGATTCTGGTCATTCTGGACAGCTACTCTATTTTAAATGTAATGAATTGGAAAATGCATCCCAACTTTGCTGTATCACACTGATTTTAGTACCATTTTCAATGACAGGAGTCAAATTCCTAACAAATGCAGATAGTCAGCTGTTTAGTTCTAAGTGACCTCATAATCTACATATTTTACAGAAAAGATCTTGTAGCAGATTGCTCCTTCCTTTTAATGTTTCACAGAGATGGTGTATATTATACAGAGATCCAAATTCCTTCATGGGACTCTCAGTATGTGTTGTCAGCATCTGAGTTACTGCTGCAGCTGAGTCCTAGATATAGTAGAGCAGCAATTATTTCAATACTTAAGGTATCAGGGCTGTAGATGACTCAGTCCTATTTTTAGGTTACATATGTACAAACATCCCCCTAGCTCACAAGCCTTGTAGCCTTAATTCTATTGTGGTTACTTTACAATGAGCAACACTATATATATCTATCCATCTATCTACATGTATACACACACACACATACTAATACATTTTTATATATATACACACACATATCTATAAATGGATTAGTAAAGAATCTTGAATTAAAACATAAAAGCTTGGAACATTATAATGTTATATATTATTTTAAAAAAATGACAGTTCATTTGCAAGAAACAAAAGAATGGTCCCTATCCAGAGAAACTTACAATCTAAAGAGACAACCAGAATTCACTGGAGAACGGGAAGGATCAAAGTTAAGTTTTTAAAATTTCTTTTCCTCTCCTATTCTCCCCCCCGCCACATTTACTCAATCACCTCCTCTTACTTTAACAATAATGGTCCAAGTGTTAAGTGTTTGCAGGGGTTGTGATACAGTATGATGAATAGCAACACACACTAAAAAATATTAGAAGTTCTAATGTTGAAACACAGTTTATCATTTCTAATGCATTAAGTACCCATTTAAAAACTAAATTCTCACACCGCCACAAAAATCTATGATCTTATCCTGAACTTTTGCAGAGATGACCTTCTCTACTTCAATCTCCCCTCTGGTCATTACTGACTACTTTACCTACTGGGTGTTTATACCACTTAAGTTAGCAATACATCTGATACAATTTCTAGTTCTGTAATTTTCATTTTATATATATATATATATATAAAAAATTTTTTTCCCCAACAAGATGAAGATAAAGCAGTTAAAACTTAAAAAACTGCACAGGAGCATGAAGATAGGAAATGGGACTGTATGTCACATCAATTTATTGATGAATATTCATTACAATATTCTAAGTGGTTAACTGCATGTTTTCTCCTGACAGGGGATCTAAGGTTATAAACTAAGCAGTAAAGAGTGCATAAAAGTAGCAGTTACTTTTAAAGTGACAAATCTCTTGTCAATGAATGCTAAAACCAGATTTAATGAACCACTGAATTTTTACTTTGAGTTATCAAAATTGTGATGTATTTTGGTGAGATGGAAAGAAAAGCAATGCTGTAAATTAGTCTGCACCTTGCAATAACACTATACAGTGAAGTTCCAGTTGTCTGAGTAATCTGTTGCTGCAGAGTAGGTTAATCAAAGTTAAATCATCTGTGAAATGGGTGGCTTTTGTTAAGCTGAAGTTGTCTTCCTATTAAGTTTTTCATCTGTATTTCATTGTATATTTATGGCATGTACTGGGAACTACAGGCACATATAAAACTAAACTATTTCTTAAAAAGAGTATTGTTGGAATACATAAATACTATGTCTGTTATTTGTATTGCTATAGCACCCAGAGGCCTGGCCTGCTGAATTGTTAAATATATTTAAAACCTGAGTTAAAATCAGTCTTAACCAAATAATGTTTAACATACAAGTTTCTATGCAGTTTTTAAATGAGTAAGCAGTTAGAAGTCACCAATAACAAATTACGAATACTCAGTGTGGCGGTAATGCAGCAATACTGTCTTCAGTTAACTGAAATAATTAGATACAATTTGCATAAACACATTTTACTGTACAGAGACTGCAAATACAGTAATTCTATAATCTAGAAGAATAAGGAATAATTGTAAATTAAGGGGTTCCCAGTTTTTATACCATCTATGCAATAAGTTATTGAAATAAGCCAAGTCCATCTGGTTCTGAGGAAATACATTTCTAAATAATGTCCCAAGCAAAAACTGAGTGTAATTCCATACTATTTTTCACATCTTTACAGATCTTCTGTTGATAAGACACACTCACTTTCTCTGTAACTGGTGTTCTTTGAGATGTGGTGTTCATGTCTATTCCACAGCAGTAGGTGTGCATGCTCGCCACGTGCACCAATGTTGGAAGTTTTTCCTCTAGCAGTACCTGTAGGGGAGCACCCCTAGTGACCACTAGAGAGGCACCGCCACGGCACAGTATAAGGGATGCTGCGCGCACCCCCCACCTCAGCTCCTTCTTGCCAGACAACTTCGACAGAGTGGAAGAAGAGCGGGATGTGGAATAGACATGAGCAACACATCTCAAAGAACACCAGTTATGGAAAAGGTATTTGTCTTTTCTTCTTCAAGTGACTGCTCATGTGTATTCCACAACAGGTGATTCCAAGCGATATCTGTTGGAGGTGAGTAAGAGTTCACAACTTTCAGGGATAGAGCACAGCTGGTCCTACAAAGGTCCTGAATGAGGACATGGGCCAAAAAGGCAGCTGACGAGGCTCAAGCTCTAGTCCAGGGTTTCTCAAACCGGGGGTCACGACTCCCTTGGGGGTCGCCGAGCGCTTCCAGGGGGGTTGCGAGCTCCTGCTGCTGCTTAAAAACCGCCGAATGAATTACTTCCATATTCGGCGGCTTTTCGGTGGACATACCGAGCTATTTCGGGAGCGCTTGGCATGTCCGCCGAAAATAGCCGCCGAATTCAGAAGTAATTTATTCAGCGGCTTTTCGGCGGACGTACAAGGGTTCACCGCAGCAGCCAAGAAAGGAAAAATGGGTCGCAGTTCTCAAAAGTTTGACAACCACTGCTCTAGTCGAGTGTGCCTGCACAATTGACAGTGGGGGGTTGGGAGGGGATTCCCATCAGGTCATAGCAGGTACGGATACACAAGTTGGAGAATTACTGAATGGAGATCAGCCGACCTTTCGTGTGCTCAGCAGAGGCGATGAATGGCTGTATGGACTTCCTGAACAGCTTAGTCTGCTCCAGGTAAAAGGCCAGAGCCCATCTCACATCCAGCGTCGCATCCAGATCCTGCACTCCTTGCTGGATGCATGGGGCTTGGGGCAGAGGATTGGCAGGAAAATGTCCTGACCCATATGGTAGGCAGAGATTACCTTCGGGAGAATGAAGGATGTGGGCACAGCTTGACCTTATCCTTATGGAATACAGCGTAAAGGGGCTCGGAGATCAGGGCCCTGAGTTCTGAGACCCGCCCAGCCAACATGATCACCACCAGGAAGGCCACCTTCCACAAGCGGTGCGACCAGGAGCATGTAGCTAGCAGCTCAAACCGGCGGCCTGTGATGTGGGCCAGCACCAGGTTCAGATCCCACTGTGGGCCTAAAGTACAGGAAGAGACAATCCAATCCCTTAATGAATCGGCCAGTCATAACATGAGAGAATACTCTGTGGCCCTGCACCGGTGGGTGGAAGACCGAGATGGTTGCCAAGTGCACCTTGATGGATGAGGGCGTCAGGCCCTGGACCCTAAGGTGAAGCAGGTAGCCCAAAATTAGCTGGATTAGGGCAGCCATGGGGGTAACACCCAACTCAGCTGCCCATTGGGAAAACCAAGACCACTTTGCCAAGCAGGCTCAGTGCAAGTCACCTACTTTCCAAGAAGACACGCTGAACTCCTTCTGAGCACGTCCTTCCCTCCTGGCCTATCCATTGAGCAGTCATGCCATGAGGTGGAGTGCTGCTAGATTGGGGTGGAAAAAGTGGCCCTGGTCCTGGGAAAGCAGGTCCACGTGGGACGGCAACGGCCACGTTGGGGCGACTGCCAGGCACGTGAGGCTCCTTTACCAATAGTGCCTGGCCATCAGGAGGACCTGTTCCCTGTCTGACTATTTTTTCCAGGACCTTGCCTATCAGCAGGAATAGTGGGAAGGCACAGAAGAACTGACCCGACCAGGACAGGAGGAAGGCATTGGAGATAGCCTCTCTTACTCCCCTCTCCCCTGAACAGAACAGGGGACGGTGACTGTTCTGCTGAGTTGCATACAGGTCCACGTGGGGAATTCCCCCACACTCAGAAAAGTCTGCGCACCATCCTTGTGAAGAGACCAGTCGGGTGGAGAAGTCCCTGCTCAAGCGATCCACCAGCGAATTTCGGGCATCCAGTAGGTGGTAGTCTTGTAGGGGATTGTCGTGGGCCCTGCAGAAATCCCACAGCCTGAGGACTTCCTGGCTGCGGATCGGGCCTTGCCTTGCCTGTTGATGCAAAACATCGAGACTGTGTTGTCCATGAGAACCCTGACCACTTGGCCCTCCAGGTGTGAGCAGAAGGCCATGCACACCAGCCGGACCACCCTGAGCTCCTTGGCATTTAGTGGAGGGCCAGGTCCTGAACCAACCCCAGACGCTGGGTCTGAACATCCCCCATATGGACTCCCCCACCCCAGGTACGATGCATCGAACACCAGTTCTATCGACAGGGCTCTGCCTCTGCAGGGACTCTTTGGAGCATGTTCCCTGGGGAGGAGCACCACTGTAGGAAGGCGATTACCGGTGAGGCACCATGAGGACTTTCTCCATTCTGTCTCTGGCCTGGGAGAATGTCGAGGCCAACCAGAGTTGGAGGGGCCTCATCCTGAGTCTGGCATGATGAACCACATATGTGAACGCCGACATGTGACCCAAGAGCAGGAGGCACGCTCTGGCTATTGTCACTGGAAACCCTGTGACCCTGTCAATGATCCCTTTCAGGGGTCTCAAATCTGTCCGGTGGGAGAGAGGCTCTGATCGATGTGGTGTCCAGGACTGCCCTGATAAACTCTAGTCCTGGTATGATGCATACGAACAGGAAGAGCCAGCAAGTTGAAATCTTCATAAATTTGCTGATTTGTTCCAAGCAGCAAAACACTTGAATGATTTAATTTCTGAATACGATTCCTCTATGGAACGAAGCCTCAAAATCACACTTAGTATTACGGATGACTTGAGACCGTACCAAGAAATGTTTGAGGAGCTCAAGAGACAACAGCGACAGTTGCCAATCACCATGTTTTTCAAAAAAAAGCAACCAGCAGCAGATGAGCCTACACAATCAACTTCTCAAGCTGAACTAGCGGCAACTACTTAGTCTACGACTTGCTCTCTGTCACCCAAGCCTGGCCCATCATCTCCTGCATCGACATCAAGCCCGGATGACCCCCGAGTAGTGTTGTCAGGGGAAGAGGAAGGCCAGTCATTGGCGTGTGTACAGTATGAGACTAGCACGAATAACCAGGATGAATGGTGACTGTTCAGGTTTATAGTACTGTATTGTTTTCATTATTTATTCTTTTGTTCTTCTGTCCTTTGTTAATAAAAATACTGTAAAATTATATTTTGCATATGTATTCTATATTATACTGTGCTGTACATTACTGTGTACATTATAGATTTATACATACGTAGTACGGTACAGGGTTGTGTTCACAAAACTGTACTTTATGGGCGATTTAAGGGCTTTTCAAGGGCAATTTTGAATGAGACTTTTGCCTTATGCACTGACTTTTGAACCTAGCCCCAGCGTACGATGAGACTCCACTGTATTTATTTTGTAAAATATAAAACATCAAGTAGAAATGACTGATCTTCATCTGTCCTTCTAGAATAGTCTTAATACATTTTAATAACCAGAAAAAATGCATGCAATAGTAGTAAAAGTTAACATTCACCTTCCTTTGGTTGAGTCATAACTGGTGTTTGAGTTTCCTTTGTGTATGTAACAATTTCTCGAGGAGGGAAGTCAACTTGTGTAATTTTAGCCATTCCAAGTTTAATAGGCCCACGTCTAAATAAAATGAATAGAGACATTAGAACAATTGATATTTAATACAATCATGACTAAGTTTATAAGGAGTTTAAAATTGCCTGCAGTGATATGCAAGGCAACATCTCACTACACACTCTAAAAATCAAGTTTAAATCCAAAGTATGCTATCATCTGAAAAATGCTATGTATGTTAATGATATGCTATCTTTTAAAAGGTGGCTGTGTTATACACACAGACTACAAGGAAAAAGACAAAAATATCTGGATTTCTTGATTTTACACAAAGTTTTTCAAGGCTTGCTAAATCTTAGGGCTTGTCTTCGCTACAGCGGGGAGAGATCGATCTTATGGCGATCGATTTATCGCGTCTCGTCAAGATGCGAGAAATCGATCGCTAGCGCTGCCCCCGTCGACTTTGTAACTCCAGCTTGACCAGAGGCGTAAGTTGGAGTTGATGGGGGAGCGCGCCACCGACTGCTGCCGCCATGAGGACGTCAGGTAAGTCGGCTGCAGATACGCAAACTTCAGCTACGTGATTCACGTAGCTGAAGTTGCGTATCTGCAGTCGATCCCCCGCCTCAGTGAAGACCAAGCCTTAGTGTAAGACGAGACTCTTTTACACTGGCTAAAGAGTCTGTTTTACAAACCTAACTCATATGAGCACTACCATTGTTTTCCTAGCTCACATGAACGATATTTGCAGGGCCATGTTTCCAAGATTGCATAGCTTCCAAAATTGTTTAACTATTCTGCAACTAATGACTGTTTCCTGGTCCATTTAATGATGCTGACCATTTCCTTAACTCTCCCAAACCTATTTATGTCTTAGAACTGTAAGTCTGTTCCCAAACACTAGTATAATATCCTGGAACAGAATACTAAGGGCTTGTCTTCACTAGAGCGGGAAGAGATCGATCTCATGGCGATCGATTTATCACGTCTCATCAAGATGCGATAAATCGATCACCAGCGGCGCCCCTGTCGACTCCGTAACTCCAGCTCGCCAAAAGGCGCAAGCTGGAGTCGACGGGGGAGTGCGCCGCCGACCACTGCCGCCATGTGGAC
This sequence comes from Dermatemys mawii, assembly GCA_007922305.1. Lineage (NCBI taxonomy): Eukaryota > Metazoa > Chordata > Testudines > Dermatemydidae > Dermatemys > Dermatemys mawii. The sequence goes on from ML677340.1 coordinate 23,197,568, forward strand.
AGCAGGTAAGTTGGCTGTAGATATGCTGATTTCAGCTACGTTATTAACGTAGCTAAAATTGCGTATCTACAGCTGATCCCCCGTGCTAGTGAAGACCAGCCCTTTAGAACTTAAAGATTTAACAAGAAAAACTGAGAACAAGATCTCATTTACAATACTGACATGGATAAAATGGGACGAACTGCAACACACATATATATATTGGAATTTAGATCCATCCCAGGAGAACTTTTTTATATAAAACTCCTATTAACTTCAATTTGTATATTAATCACTATTCCAATAATCCAGCAATAAAAGATAGTATGGGAAAATTAATCTTTCCATTATTTTCTCCTACACTTAAAAAATCCATTACAGACAAAACAGGCTTAAGGAAAAATTCTAACAGATTGTTTCTCTAATTTTTGGAAGGCAAACACAATTCTATAACATGATGTGGGTCTCAATGAAAAAGCTTACAAGTTATAATAGACTTCATGATACATTAGCCACAAAACAATGAGTTCCCATCTTTTGTTATACGAGACGATTTTGTATATATTTAAATGTGTAGTTATTTTATTTCAATAGAATGACATTTTATAGTTGGTCTTGCCAAGAAAAAAAAGTAGATAAAAAATGTTCCGAGTGAAACATATTACTGGAAAAATGACAAAATTACAATCACAGTAAGACTGAAGTTGCTTACTATAGGCCAGTTGCACTAAACACAGGGACAGCATGAACTTTGATTACTTTCAGAACTTGTGTTCCCTTAATAGTAACTTATAGTTCATTTTTTTAAAAAGAGCTCTTACATTGGAGATCTACAGATATAAAAATTGTATATTTATAAATACACAAAAGAGGGAATATAAAAATCTATGAAATACCCCAGATCGGACTCAGAGTGGAGCTGAAGAACTGATGGATCAGTATCCCAATGCAGCGTCCTGATACGAACAACCATGCAGCATTAGCAAAAGAGGCCAGAGATTAGTGAAGCAAATACATACTATGAAATGTTAGAGCTATTGTAAGTTTACAGTTTTTTCATTGTTTAAAAGAAACAAAATGTAATATCAGTTAGTGGAAATTCAGTGACCATTCAATCCTACAATACATGCAATAAGTATGAAACAGTTAAACACAAACATACAATTCAGAGCAATTAGAAACATTCAATTCTTTCAGAATTGGGAAATTAAAGCATTGCAGACTTCCTGACAAAAGTAGCCTAAATGAAAGTCAAATGAATAAAAATCCATTTGAAACAGCTTAGGGGTGGTTAAACTTCATTTTAAAGCTATACAAATTTGGTTATGTCATGTCATATGAAGTCAGGTTTGTTAATGTACTGCAATGTTGCCCAAAGCATTAAATATGTGCAGGAAATTGTCATATTGGTAAAGGAAATGAGTCAACACACGAACTTTTTAGTAGAGAAGCAAAATGCATTTCCACTGGGATACAAAACTGCTAGAGTTTCCATGATGTGACACTGCTGTAATTATGGGTTAAGCACTGCCTTGGGCTTACAAATGTCATCTGATTTAAAACCAATTTGAGATATTCAGTATCCCAGAAAACAGTGGGCTTTATACTAAAATGTTTCAAAATAGTGAGTATTCAGCACAGTACATAGGAAAAAGTAGTGGCATGGATCTGTTACAGGTCACTTATATAAAATAAGACCTTCTTTATATTTTAGTCTTGCCTGGAGGGGGCAGAGAAATCTATTTCATCTAGTGTTGGTATCTACTTCTAATTATACCAGGGCAATTTCAAACAAACATACGTGAAATATTAGCAGCAGAACATCTGCTTTTAGTAAGCTTGTATATGCTACCATACTTTGTAGAGAATTTTACTATTATTTTCTAAGAGAAGCTGAAAAATAAAGAACATGTAATATGTTTGTATGCTAGATCAATAGATTTTCCCATATGATTATTTTAGGAAGACTCCAGTGTAACTGGAGAGTTTCTAGAAAGATGTATAGTTGCTCCCAAAAATTTAATACAGTGTGGTGAAAATATTGAATTAAATTTTATGCATCTTTAATTATGTATTAGGTTGTTCTAACAGCAAGTTTTGGTTAAAAAGGTATCAACATTTCATTTTTGGATTAATTAGAAATGCAAAGCTTTGGTTTTATTGTCTGAAAGTAGGGAGATAATTTTCCAATGACTTGGAAAACTGTTGTCTATGTATTACTTGCAAATGGGAGGTATTGTCTGTGTGTCCAAAATAAACTGTTTTGAGCATATTGTTAGTTTTCTTTAGTAACTTTCTCCTTCCCTCTCCTACATAAAACATGCCATCAGAGTTTTGTAAAGATGTATTGATTGCTGAAGCACATTAATATGTTCAAACTCTTTCCAACTCTAAAGTTGTCTTCAGAAAAGTTATATTGCTTTGGTATAAAACTTAGCTTGTCAGAGGCTCTCATTCATTCAAACTCACTTCCTGACACTCTTTACAGTTTCTTCATTGGTATATGGAATATTCTGTCCTTTAAGATTTCTCATTTGTAATGTCTCAATCCCTACACTTTTTGTTGGAGGATTTTATATATATATTTTTTACCAGAGATGCTCCTCTGAAGCGAAGATGACATTCTGACTGGAGTTCAGCCCTTTATTTGGGATGACTGTGACATAATATACTGCTAAGTATGTAACATGCTGTAAAGTATGAATTATCCATCTCCTTTAATCATTAAACTTTAGTCAGTTGCCTAATACTTCATAAATATTAACTAAAGCCTCACAACAGCCTTCTGGTTTAAGTGTACACTATTATTATTACACTTCAATGTATTCTAACATTCTCCATTAGAATAGTAAGTAAGTGATATTGGGTTTCAATATGTGATATTTCAGTTGTTCTCTACAGCCCTGTATTTTTATTCTGAATGTTCCTGAGAAACATAGGGAGCGGAACAGAGAGGCAGAAGAGCTGCAATAAACACAGCAACTTGAGGGGAAGCAGCAGATATGCAAAATGGTTTACTGATGAAAAGGACAGGAGAAGCAATCAGGTAAATTGAAAGCAGCAGTGGACATAGGGCCTGAACAGTGGTTTGTTGCTTATCAGGTAGTTAATAACTGCAGCTGTGTGCCAGCCAGTATAAGGGAGAGGTAAAAACGCAGAGGAGATGCTAGGCTAACCAGGAAGACAATCTTTGTAAACAGAGTTGCTGCATGAGAGGAGCACTGTAATCATATGATCACATAGCTGTTCAACATGCAACTGAAGCAGAATGTTGGGATTAAAGGGTTAAAAACACGGAGAAAAAAATAAAAAGGATCAGTTTTACATTTTCAGATCAGTAACAAACTTTTAGAATGAGATTCCATGCTCTAATGTGTACTGATATGGGCACAATGATGTGCCTCTGAAATTGGTTAACTCCTTAGCACTGTTTCTAGCAGCAAACATACTAAACTATTCCTGCAGAATGATTTTCCAAATTTAAGATTTTTAGAATACCAGTGTGTCCCACCAAGAATTCATACTTACTAATATGCTTTACATAGAGGCAGACATTTTAATACTTTAAATTATCTGAAAGTATTGTTTGGTGGTTGGATCTCCTGACTCCTAATGTAATGCTCTAAATTCTATTCTTTTTCTACCGACTCACTATTTGATCTTCACCAAATTAGGTTATTTACCTAAACCTCAGTTCCCTCACCTGCAAGAGAGGAACACTGCTGTACTGTACTTCCAAACCCTGTAAACTGCTGTTAATCCTAACATGTAGTGCACTTTGAGATACACAGATGAAATAATAGAAATGCAAGGTATTACTTTCTCTCAACAGTTTGTGACATACATTTATGTAACTATATGCGCAGAATATACAATGGTGAGTACAATAATATTTTCATTAGTTTGAGATGAATTCACCATAAAATATACATGTGAAGTTTTTCATGTCAAACATGTTTCATATACACTTCACCATTAAATATTACATATGAATGGAATTTAATCTTCAAATATTTTAGATTAAAATGTTACCAGAGAATAACCCTCCCACCCAATGGATTATGATATGATTCACAAATCTCATGTCACATGTGGACTGTACTACTTAAAATCTGGTTATTACTAAAAGAGAGAGCAATATTACTGGATATTTTATTACATCAGAAGTGGGCTTGATCCACGCAGACTGAATGAAATGTTAAAGTAGAATTCAAGAGGTATAGTGTCCATGAGCAGTCAGGAAAGCAATGTGTTTCCATGTTGGTGATGTTTTGCATTCCCCTGTTTTTGCTTATTGCGCACTTTTTAGCAACCACCTAAACTTTGTTTATGCCACTAACTGGTTATGAAAATAATCAGGTTTTTTAAACTTAGGATGGTGGGACTAGCAACATTTTTAAACTATACATAAATGGAGTGCAAGCACTCATTCTTCAAAGCATGGAGCTTGCAAAATATGAGAATGACATATCAGCCACAACACAAGTACACTGTATGTGGTAAAGACATGAATATGTGCAGCCTGATAAACATTATAGCAAACAACTTAAATCTTATTTAAACTTCTTCCAAAAGGAGCAAAACTCATGTGCAAGCACACACAAAACATAATTATCCTCTAGATTTCTTTAACAAGTTATTCCGTAATACACCTCTACCCCGATATAATGCGAATTCGGATACAATGCTCTGGGGGGCAGGGCTGCTTTATCTCATTATATCCAAATTCGTGTTACCACAAGTGGTTCCTCTACGGCCCACCGCCCGCCCCAGCTCACCTCCACTCTACCTCCTCCCACAAGCACACCACCACTGCTCCACTTCTCCCCACTTCCTCCCTCCCACGCTTCCCGCACCATCAGCTACTTGGTGCGGCATGCTGGGGTGTGTGTGTGTGGGGGGAAACAGAGCTGCAGCGTGCTCGTGGGAGGCGGCAGAGTGGAGGTGAGCTGACGCGGGGAGGCCCCAGGGAGGGCCATAGCAAGTAACAAGGTGGGGGCAAAGATGAACTGCTCCAGCTCACCTCCGCTTCACCTCCTCCCACAAGCGCACTGCCGCTGCGCCGTTTCTCCTTCTCCCTCCCTCTCAGCTTGCTGCACCAATCAGCTGTTTGGCACAGCAAGCCTGGAAGTGGGGGGGAGAAGCAGAGCAGTGGTGGCGTGCTCAGGGGAGGAGGTGGAGTGGAGGTGAGCTGGGGCGGGGATCAGTTCCTCTCCCTAACTCAATATAACGCGGTCTCACCTATAACACAATAAGATTTTTTGGCTCCCGACGACCGCGTTATATCAAAGTCAGGGCCGGCTCCAGGTTTTTTGCCACCCCAAGCGGCGAAAAAAAAACAAAGAAGAAAACCCCCACAAGCCACAACTTGTGGACCTGCTGCTGAATTGCCGCCAACAGGAAATGGGCGGTGGCACTATGGCCACCGAAAAACGCAGTGCCTCCCCCTGCCTCCCCGGATGTTGGCCACCCCAGGCATGTACTTCGGGGGCTGGTGCCTGGAGCCAGCCCTGATCGAAGTAGAGGTGTAAACTCAAGAGAATTATCTGAATCAAGAAATAAAATGGTTTTACATAATCACTAGAGAAAAAAACTAATTGCTTCAGAACAAGAGATGTTATGTGGTTTATCTTAAAATGACAGACACATAAAATTGGACTTGGATGTTTACAAATTTTAAGTTACCAACACTAACTCAATATTATTTTAAAGCACTTCTCAACATACAAACATTTCTAACAACATTTTAACAATCTAATGTTTTAAGAAAGTTACCATACCTAGATCCAACGACACCATCACCAGAGTCTTGGCTTCCAGCCTCACTTGGAGTACTCACAGATTTGGAAGATGGAGACATAGGAGGAGGGACTAAATAGTGAAACAGACAGGTATCCGCTGTTACTACTCGTAGAGGTTGTACAGCTTAGGATGTTTCCAAATTAATTCAACATGAAGTATTTAAAAAAAAAAAAGTGATGGCAAACAAAAAATACATGGATGAAAATGAATAGTAAAAAGAGAGGGGAAAAGACAATGTTAACATTTCATGCTGGAGACTCATGCAACTCTGGCATTTAACATAGCTGGGATTTATTTTTTAAATATATAAATAAAACACACGCCCAAGAGAAAATGACTGGTGATTTTTTTTAAAAAAAAAATCTCAATTTCTACAAAATGCTGCCACCAACTTTCAAAGGAGACAATTTTCCTTATAATTTGTCATTTCCAAATAAGTTCAAAGCGTTTGTTAGTATAGCATTAAGAACTCTTTTCATGGACTAAACAGACCATAAAATGCCCTATTTAAATTCTGCTAAATTTGCCTTTGCTTCAGTTACAACTGCAACAATTTTTTGCCATACAATAAGTTTTAACCTGTACTGTTTTATCAGATACTAATTAACACTTTTTAGACACGAGAATAGCTGTTTTTAATTAAATATAATGATGTTATATTTGAAATATATATCTCCTTTTAAAGTTTCAAGCATTTTGGGCATAGATTGCAAACAAAATTTAAAAAGCAACACGCTTTTGGGAACTGATGCATAATGAAGAGTGACACCATGCAATTTAAATACCATGCAAAATTGTCAATCCCCAGTCTAGAAATTATAATTTGTAAGAATGGCCTAACCCAGCTTTATACCTTTTTGACAGCCTAATAATGCCTCAAAGTTCTTTGCATGTTCTATTTTTCAGTAACACACAGAGACACCCAAAACCATGGTTCTCTAAACTTGGAGTAAAAAAAAGTTACAGGTAGAGTTGGTAGATAGCTTTTTTACAGGTATACTTTTACTGGGTAGTCATTGCCATCTGCTGGATAATTTATAGAATGACTGCCTAAAACCCTCCATTCATTCTAGTACTGCATGATTTTACCACTAACTTGTTCAATTAAAAAAAGGTAACGATCATAAAAACAGACAAGTATGAATGAAAACTTGTTCTGCTTTTACTAAATTAAATAGTTAACACCTGAAAACAGAGCTAAGGATTCACAATGCCCAGACTATCAATTTAGCTCAGACTGTGTCAAATACACGATTGTGAAAAATGTGTAACAGACCATGAAATCAATTCTCCCCTGTGAAATCTAGCTGTTGGAGGGGGTGAAGAGGAGCAGGGCTGGTCTACCATAAACTGGGCTCCAGCTGCTAGTCCTGGCAGGATTGGGAAGGGATGATACTTCCTCTTCCCCTGCACAGCTGCTTGCGGAGGTGGGGTGGGGGTGGGAAACAAACCTACCTCTGGGTACTTCCCACTGCTGTAGCAAGCTCCATGGCTGCTGCCTTCAGAGCCCGATGAAGCACAGAAGCAATGGTAATAATCCTGCAACCACTCTGCAACCCCCCATAACTCCTTTTTGGGTCAGGACCCCCAACACTATTAAAGTTCAGGTCTAAACACCTGAAACCATGAAATTGACTAATTTTAAATTCCTATGATTAAGAAATTGACCAAAATGGACCTTGAAGTTGGTAGGAGCCCTAATAATGTACAATCCAGTGATTGAGCTCTAACTAATAGGTGTCAGTTTTTGATATACTTAACTATGACATGAAATATCTCAGAGCCAAATCTAAAATATTTATGTACACTACAACTTAAAATTGTATGTATTTATGCTCCAAAGCAGAGCAGCTCTTCCCTGCGCTCCCTCCAAAAAAAATCCAAAGGACTGACTTTCCAAGATTTCTTTTGGTTTGGTATAAGGTTTACAGATGAAAGCTTAGAAAGTCCCCGGGAAGCAGCTGCACACCACTTCATAGATCACGAAACAGTCAGATACAAAAAAGGTAAGAGTACCAATTAAAAAACCACCACAACATGATTGTTCCCTGAATAGGAGGCTGCAAACAGGGGAGTCTGTGAGGGACATCCCCTGCTGAAGGAGCAAACACTAATTCTTGGGATGAGTGAGTTTGTTTCTGTTTGGTTTTTCTTTTGGTTTGCTTAAAGTTTACATATCGGATTGTGTGGGAGTGGGGGCCAGAAGCCTGCTAACTGAGTGTGTGCTACCAAGGCTGTAGCCTCCTGTCACTTGATCCTGAATCATCCTTGATCACCTTTGTCCTGTGTGTGTTAATGAGAAGGCCACTTGCCAATGCCAACACCAACACTGCTCCTATGTCCAAACAGAGAACAGTGTATTCTTGCCAGCAAGTTAAAGTAGTATGGGCTGGATGAATGGACTACAAGATGGATAGAAAGCTGGCTAGATCGTCGGGCTCAACAGGTAGTGATTAATGGCTCCATGTCTAGTTGGCAGCCGGTATCAAGTGGAGTGTCCCAACAGATAGGCCTGGGGCCAGTTTTGTTCACTATCTTTGTTAATGATCTGGAAGATTGCATGGACTGCACTCTCAGCAAGTTTACAGATGACACTAAAGTGGAAGGAGTGGTAGATATGCTGGAGGGTAGGAATAGACTACAGAGGGACCTAGACAAATTAGAGGACTGGGCCAAAAGAATTCTGATGAGATTCAACAAGGACAAGTGCAGAGTCCTTCACTTAGGACAGAAGAATCCCATGTACTGCTACAGACTAGGGACCGAATGCTAGGCAGCAGTTCTACAGTGGATGAGAAGCTGGATATGAGTCAACAGTGTGCCCTTGTTGCCAAGACGACGAATGGCATTTTGGGTTGTCTAAGCAGGGGCACTGCCAGTAGATAAAGGGATGTGATCGTTCCCCTCTATTCGGCATTGGTGAGGCCTCATCTGGAGTACTGTCCAGTTTTGGGCCCCATACTACAAGAAGGATGTGGAAAAATTGGAAAGAGTCCAGCAGAGGGCAACAAAAATGATTAGGGGGTTGGAGCACAAATGACTTATGGGGTGAGGATGAGGGAACTGGATTGTTTAGTCTGCAGAAGAGAAGAATGAGGGGGGATTTGATAGCTGCTTTCAAATACCTGAAAGGGGGTTCCAAAGAGGATGGATCTAGACTGTTTTAAGTGGACCAGATGACAGAACAAAAAGAGTAATGGCCTCAAGTTGCAGTGGGAGAGGTTTAGGTTGGCTATTAGGAAAAACTTTTTCACTAGGAGTGTAGTGAAGCACTGGAATGGGTTACCTAGGGAGGTGGTGGAATCTCATTCCTTAGAGGTTTTTTAAGGTCAGGCTTGACCTTGGGGATTGGTCCTGCTTTGAGTAGAGGGTTGGACTAGATAAACTCCTGAGGTCCCTTTCAACCCTGATATTCTATGATTCTATAAACCCAATCATGGATGACTCTGCACAGGTCCTGGTGTGGATTTGCAGAGACTGACCTGTAGTCCCCATCAAAGAAAGCTAAGGAGGTCAACCAGTGTGAGAGTTTCCCACTGGCAGAATCCCTCAGGAAGCAGGGTGGAGAACTACAGGAGGAGGTGGCTAGGTTGCAAATGATTGAAAATATACACATGGAGATCTCCAAGATCGAGGAAGCAATCCATGTTGTGAGGTCTGCAGTAGAACCACCAGGGGAAGAGGAGCTCCTTCAAAGGGAGGAAGCTGGATGCTGGCTACTTCTGCTCCCAAGCCACCTTCCATAGAGATTTCTTTTTTAAAAAAACTAGTTTTCTACCCTGGCAATGAGGAATCTCCCTCAAAGGCGGAGGAAGGGAAGAGAAGTCACGTATCCCCAAGGCTGGAAGGAATGCGGCCACCAGTCCTGAGAGAAAAATCACCTGATGGTGAGAGAGAACCCTGAGCAGATCAGATGTGACTACAGACTTCTGAAAGTGAGGGTGAGAGAGGTGGGGCATAGGAGGCAGTGTCATCAATCCTTCTAGTCAAGGATAGGACCCAAGCAGAGACACAAGCATCCAGGGATGAATGCAAAGCTGTCCGGTCATAGTGTTGCCAGGAGCGCTTGGACTTTCCTGACCATGGGATGCTGTTCCAGGAAGGACTGCTGAGAGCAGAAAGAGGGTCCATCTATCAAGGAAGGGAAAGAGTATCTTTGGATACAGACTGGCTAACCTACCGAGGAGGGCTTTAAATTACATTCAAAGGGAGCAGGAAACAAAAATCCACAGCTAAGTCCAATACATGGAGACATGGATGAAGGGTCAGAATGTGGGAGGGAACATAGGAAATCATAGCAGGGATGCAGGAGATGAGGAAATATAGCAGGGGAAATCTAATCAACATCTGTACATTAATGCAAGTAGAATGGGAAATAAAAAACTAGAAATACTAGTGAATAATCACAATTACAACATACTTGGTGGGATAATTCATGTGACTGGAATATCAATATAAAAGGGTACAGCTTGTTCAGGAAGCACAGATAGGGAAAAAAGGGAGGAGAGGTTGCTTTGTACATGAAAAATGTATGAACATGCATTGAGACTGAGACAGAAGTGGGAGGCAGACCTGTTGAAAGTCTCTGAATAAAGATAAAAGGGGTAAAAAACAAGGATGATGTCATAATAGGAGTCTACTATAGACCATCTAAGCAGGAAGAAGAGTTGGATGAGACTTTTTTTTAAACTAATAAAATCATGTAAAGCACAGGATTTGATGGTGACGTGGATCTTCAACCACCCAGATATCTGTTGGGAAAATCATACAGCAGGGCACATATTATCTGTGAAGTTCTTGGAATGCAGTGGGGATCACTTTTTATTACAGAAGGTGGTGAAAGCGACTAGAAGGAAGAAGCTATTTGAGATTTAATTCTGACAAATATGAAGGTGAATTTGAAAGTGGAAGGCAGCTTGGGTGAACACGAACATGATTCTAAGGAACAGTACAAGAGAATACAGCAGAATAAAGATAATGGACTTCAAGAAGGAAGACCTGAACAAACTCAGAATTGGTAGGTAAAATCCTATGGGATGCAAGTTTAAGGGAGAAAAGAGTTCAGGAAAGTTGGTTGTTTTTTAAAAAGAGATATTATTAAGGGCACAAGAGCAAGCTATCACAATGTGTAGGAAAGATAAGACGTATGGTAAGAGATCACTCTGGCTTAATCAGGAGACCTTCAATTACCTGAAATTCAAAAAGAGAGAGTTACACAGAAAGTGGAAACGAGGTCAAATTACAAAGGATGAATGTACAGATATGTAGGGACAAAATTAGAAAGGCCAAAGCCAAAAAGAAGGTTCATAAACGAGGTTAGGCACATAAAGGGTAATAGGAAAACACTTTACAAATACATAGAAGTAAGAGGAAGACCAACAACAGAATAGGCCCATTACTCAATGAAGAGGGAAAGACTAACAGAAAACAGAGCAATGAATGAAGCATTATATAGCTTTTTTGGTGAAAAAGTGAAATAAAAAAAGGCAACACAAGGAACATAATTTAAATGAGCTAAGATCCACGGAGGATGAGAGAGATACCAGAGGACTGGAAAAAGGCAAATATAGTACTTATTTATAGAAAGGGGAATAAAGACAACCTAGGGAATTCTAAACCAGTCAGCTTTACTTTGGTACCTGGAAAGTTTATGGAGCAAATAATCAAACAGTTTGTATGCACTTAGAAGAAAATAAGGTGCTAGCTAACAGTCAACATGCATTTGTCAAGAACAAATCATGTCAAACCAACCCAATATCCTTCTTTGACATAAGCTTTGTGGAATGGAATGGAAGCAGTAAATGCTGCTATATCTCAACTTTAGTAACGTTTTTGGTACTGTCTCGTATGATATTTTCATAAGCAAAATAAGGAAATATAGCCATGGTATAAGGTTTACGGATGATACCAAGCTGAGAGGAGTTGCAAGTGGTTTGAAGGACAGGATTAGAATTCAAAATGATCTTGACAAACTTGAGAAATAAATAGGATGAAATTCAGTAAGGACAAATGCAAAGTACAACATGTAGGAAGTAACTTTTCAAACAACTGCACAAATACAAAATGAGAAATGACTGCCTAGGAAGGAGTACTTCAGAAAAGGATTGGGGGAAGATGGGGCTTTTAGTGGAGCACAAGTTAAATAAGAATCAGCAATGTAATATTGTTGCAAAAAAAGTGAACATCATTCTGGGATGTATTAGGAGTTTTGCAGACAATACATGACCAGTAATTCTTCCACTCAGCAGTGATAAGTCCTCAGCTGGAGTACTATGTCCAGATCTGGCTACTTTACTTCAAGAAAGATTTAGACAAATTTGAGAAAATCCAAAGGAGAGCAACAAAAATGATAAAAGGTCTAGAAAATGTGCCCTATGTGGAAAGATTGCAAAAATTTTATGTGTGTGCACATGCGCAAAATAAGTCATTATCATGTACAAATTTGTTACAAACAGGAGAGTGATAAGTTGTTCTCCTTCTCCACTGAGGACAGGACAAGAAGTAATTGAGCTTAAACTGCAGCAAGGGATATTTAGGTTAGATGTTAGGAAAAACTTAAGAGTAAGGGTAGTTAAGCACTAGAACAAATTATGTAAGGAAGATGTGGAATCTCCATTACTGGAGATTTTGAAGAACAGCTCAGACAAATGCCTGTCAGGGAGGGCCTAGATCAGTGGTGGGCAAACTATGGCCCTGGAGCCACTATTGACCCTCTAGACATTTTAATCCAGCCCTCAAGCTTTCGCCGGGAAGGGAGGGTTTGGGTTTTGCCCCACTCTGGCAGCTCCCGGATGCAGTGGCATGTCCCTGCTCCAGCTCCTATGCATAAGGGCAGCTAGAGGGCTGCACATGTTGCCCCTGCAGCTCCAATTGGCTGGGAAACGCAAACAATAGGAGCTGCAGGGGCGGCACTTGCGGACAGGGCAGGGCACAGAGCTGCATGGCCACACCTCCGCGTAGGAGCCAGAGCTGGAACATGCCACTGTTTCTGGGAGCTACTTGAGGTAAGCGGCGTCGAGAGCCTACCCCCGAACTCCTCCTGCCCCAGTCCAGATCTCCCTCCTGTCCTCCAAACTCCTTGGTCCCAGCCTGGATCACCCTCCTGCATCCCCAGCCCAACCCCAGAGCCTTCCTGCCCTCCAACCCCCAATTTCATGAGCATTCATGGTCCACCATACAATTTTCATACCTACATGTGGCCCTCAGGCCAAAACGTTTGCCCACCCCTGGCCTAGGTAATACTTAGTGCTGTCTCAATGCAAGGGACTGGACTAGATGACCTATCGAGGTCCCTTCCAGCCCCACGTTTCTGTAATTCTATAATCACTGCCGTGAAAATAATCATTTGAACGCTCCCTGATTTTCTACACCAAATTCTGCCCCAATTTACATATGATGCAACCCTGTTAGAGACACTGAAACTATATGGAGTGAATCAGGACAGATTTTGACCTTCTAATATACACTAAAGTTAAAATGCTTTTTTCTTTTTGGGAATCTCTTGTTCAACAGAAGACAGCACAAGTATTTAGTTTAAATTCGATCTTTAAATTCTTTTTGCACCAGAATTATTATTTTTTAAAAAGAGACAGCACTAAATAGGTAGAAAGGAAAGACTAGTGTCAGTCTGCGTACCTATTCTCTGCCCCCAAGTTTATTTGTATGACGTTTCCACTTTTTTTAAAAAACAACTGCTATGTGCAGCATAGCTGAGTGATTATCTGTAGTACAACATGTGTGCGCTAAAGAAACAGATTCCCATTACCAAAGTAAATGGCAGATCTAATCCAGGGTTTTGGAAAATAATTCTGCCTATTAAAAAAAAAAGACAACCCCAAATTCGCTCCTCCCCCAAAATGCTTTTCTTGCTGAGGAAGTTACATTTAGAACTCCCCAATACACCTTTGGTAAAAGCAGATTAAAATATTGTAACATGAGTAGACGACAGACTAAAATTAGGCAAAATGTAAAAGGAAGTGAGAAGAACTAGTCCTTTTATATGATTTACCAAAAGGCAGCTTGTAGTAGGCACTTGTACCTAGCAAACAGATTTTCAGGTAAAACCATGATTTACTAGATCTCTTTCTACAGTACTTTATTCATAATCAATACTACAAATATTATCATGCAACAAAGAGGTTTGAAGCCTAATCTCTTTAGGCTCTGTTACTAGACTAAAACTTGCACACACTTCCTAATTAATAAGTGGGCTATTGGGAAGAGCAGATCAGAGAACTGTTGAGAAAAAGATTTGTGCACAGGATCCTTTTGACTGCCACAGAGTGTATTATTTCTAAATCATTCTGAAGTTTTGTCTGTGGTACTGCAATGCCCCCTTGTGGAGCATGTCATTTCCAAGAACGAAGTCTCTTCCTTACAAATGCATATGTAATTATCTTATGAGACACTCCAAATATGGATGCTTAATTTTGATTGTTAGACGATAAAATTTTAATGATTTATTGAAGCAGTTTTGTGTTTCACTAAGTAAGTATGGTTGTTAGATGTTCAGCTGCACCTGTGTATTCTCCCTGTGTGCTGCCCTAGCTCTATGCTTATAGCCGGCACAGCAGACCTCGAGTGAACCACCCAATGATCAAAAGATCCATTTAGGTACGAAGGCACCAGGCTAGGTTTATTGTTGACAAAGCACAACAACAGTACCTGGCAGACTCTATGAGGATACTAAGACACGTATGCCCGTGACAACGGATGCAGCTATGCGAATGGCAGGACTTTTCATTCCCCGCTCGGCTGGACCAAGACTCTCTCAGGTCACGTCTTACCTCCGGAGCGATTGATCCAGCAGCGGTCGATTTATCATGTGTAGTGAAGATGCAATAAATCGACTACCAAGTGCTCTCCTGTCGACTCTGGTACTTGACTGGAGTGATAAGCGTAGGCAGATTTGACAGGGAAGTGTCAGCAATTGACCTACCGCAGTGAAGCCACCCCAGTAAGTAGATTTAAGTACTTCAAATTCAGCTATGCTATTCACGTAGCTGAAGCTGCATAACTTAGATGAATTTCCCCCCACCCCTCCCAGTGTAGACTAGGCCTTAGAAATACCTCTTTATACTCTGATACAAACAAATTACGTACTGCTCCCATGAGATAGTTTCTGCCCCCTGATGTGGCTAGTTATCACCCATCTTCTTGTGCATGTTGGCTTGATTAAAACATCTCTATTTACCACTCTGTTATCCCTACGATATCTTTTAAAAGGGATCAGCATGTTCCTTTATCCTTGGAAAATATTTTGGTACCATCCTTGATATCGGGATGTTTTGGTATGACTCTTCTGAAATGTATTTGCATTAAGTAGCCTGTGCCTAGCACTTCTTAGAAATGTCTCTCTCTGCAATATCAGCCCTGTTCTTGACAAATTCTGTGAATTTGCAAGCAAGCAAAGCCTAACATTTGCTCACAGCCTAACTTTTGCTAACTTTGCTTTATATTAGCAAAGCTTGCCCACTACTTTAGCTCAGGTCTCTAACACAAAGGCTTGTATCTCAAGCTCTCTTCCTACAACAAGTATGTCATCTTACATCATATATGGTGGTATTTAGGAAAACCTGGATCAGAGGATGAGTTCTTAAAAGTGAAATCCCATATTATATCATTAAGGCAATATCTGATATGGGAAAAGCTCCTTATTGGAAGTCTACAGAAAGGAAAGACTATCAATACCTTTACTTTATACGTTTTTCCAATACAACTCTTTCCTTTGAAGAAACTTAATGTAACCTGAGTCAGAGCTTGATCAAAGCTACTGCTTGAAGTTAAATTTAGCCACTGATAGGAAGCATTCTCCACCATCACATGCAAGCAAGGTCCAGGCTTTGCACAAATGATTCCCTGCCTGAAGAGTACCAATTTTGTTAGGACATGGAATTTCAGGCAATTTTCCATGAATAGTTACATATTATAAACCCACAAATTTGTTTTAGACAGATGTACCAGTTCATGGCTTTCAGACTTTCACAGACAGCTAGTAAGCATGTGCTTGTGGACTTCTGAAGAGTCTTTCATATTAGTTCAGCAGAACTATCAAGCCTTATTTCTCCTGTATGGAAATGTCCAAAATTTTAGTCTACCAAAAATACCGAGAAAGGAATGGATAGTTTGTAACATATTGTACTGCTAAAGACACAAAACTCTGAATGGCAGGCTCAGAGAAAGATACTCAAACATGTGTGAAGTACAATTGCCAGAGTAATGATTTAAGAGACAGGATTCTACTCTCACAAGCCATTGGAGATCACTGCTGAAGGTTAATGAATAAGAATGTTTTTAATGGCATCCTCATTGTTGCTTTCAAAATACACAGGGATTATTTGAAGACCAGATGCAACAAGGTAGTCAGAGAAGGATCATGTCCACAATGGAAAAGCAACTACAAGACTGATTCATACTTGTAAGAAAAGATTCAGCGTGATAGCCCAAATCAAAAGGATAACTTGAAATCCTGGGTGCTCAAAAACTAGTGATGAGAGAAGTGTCTGAGATACAGGATGGAGTTTCAAAATACTTCTCCAGTCAAATTTTTTTTTTCCAGAAAGATGTGACTAAGGAAAGCCAAAGTGAGCAATCAGACATACCTGATATACAAGCCTGTCCAAGAATGGGGTAGGATCTGAGGCTAAAACCAGGAATGAACAAGTTAATAAGTATATTTTCCTAGATAGTTAAAACTTACATTTGATCTTGCTGTTACCCCCATTATTGGAAGTGAAAGGACCTTTAGGCCTGACAGAGGACTGCTGAGGATTTTAACACTCTGTTCTGATAACATTTAACAGCATAAGCAAAACTGCGTACATGTAAGAAATTGCAGAATAATCATGTTTAATGTCGCATATGTAAGAAATTGCAGAGTAATCAAGATAAAATAACGCAAAAACTAGAAAAGACCAGTCTGATTTAACTCTAAACTTGTACGGATAGGGAAGCAAGTTAGCATGGAAATGAGAGACTAGTAGATATGTATAAGAAAATATAACCAAAAGTTATAAATAAGATTGTGTGACAAAGGGAGGCTGCTGTATTCTTTGGGGCTAGAGGAGACTGATGAGATCGTCCTGATGAACTTTCCACTTGTAACTGATCACTATTCTGTTTTTCCTTAATGAATATTTGTTATACTCATCTGCTGATGAGTTAACATCAATCCAACATCCATAAGATTGCGTAGGTGTTCATTGGAGGGGGAAGTTAAGTAGTAGAAACAGAACAAATGCACAAACTGATGCATTACTGATAATGTATAGTAATTAAGGTCAGTGATCGTGGAGAAGTGGACAACCGCTAGCCAAAACCATGCCTGTGACAAAGGACAAAAAATCAAGGTGCTGTTTAGGGAAAATAGAAGGAAAACAAAAATGTATGTTGTTTAATGCAGACCAAAACAGATTCCCAATAATTCACTTTTGTTTAAGCTCTGAAGGAAACTTACTTTTGACACATATTCCTCAGTTTTATTTAATATGTGCCAAAGAGACTTTAAATTTAGATCCCAGTTCTCAGACATGGTCTTAAATATTGAGCAGATTAGTAGAGTTCAAAATTTTACTAGCAATATTTTGTAAAAGAAGAGAGATCGAGCATTTAATTGTGTGCACTGAGGCACATAATTTAGGATTGACACTTATGACAAATGGTGAACTATGCAGGACAAATTGTGACAAAGAAAAGAGACACATGCAGGCTAGAACCACTGAGTCAGTCATTTAATTTTCATGCTTCTAAAACTAATGCTACATTCTTAATGTAGGATATGAGGGATAAAACATTTAACTGGTATTCTTACCTATAGGAGAATCTGGTGTTAATCCTATGCTTTGAAGCAATGCTTCAGCTTCTCTTCTTTTCTTTTCAAGGTCAGATTCTTCTTGTACAGGAAGAATTTCCTTCTTCTGATCAGTCTGAAATAATTTCAGGAACAGACACAACCTTTACGAGACAGTATATAGTTGGTGTAAAACATTTTGTGGTTTCATATGTGAGAAAACATCTAGTTATTTTTCAGTATTCATTTTTCTGTGATTAGCGAATAAATATCATGAGTGGAATTTGAAAAAGTCTGATCTAGCAATCTTCAAGCTCCTTTGTGCAGGGAAAGTCAAAGAGCTCTATGTTCCTTAATGAGATAATAGTCCGGAAAACCTCTAGAATGGCAGTTAGTGTTATAAAGAAAAATACTATGGGTTTGGGACAGCCAGGAGACAGACAAGACCTTGGCCAACAGTGAGACAGGACACTCTGCCCAATGTAGAAAATATTTAAATGCTTACTAATTAGGAGAATATATAGATCATGTGGTAGCAGGCATGAACATATTCTGAACCACTTTTCTGTAGGGGTGTACACAAGCTGCTTAGGTTTTCTTGTCAAGCACATAGGTTTCACAAAATGAAAGAAAGGGAAGGGTGAAAGAACTACGTGACACACTTTATGTAAAAACACATCTGATGGATGCAATGCACAATTTAAGTTATTTCTTGCAACACTACACAGAACAAAAGGAAAAAAAATCAAGTAATCAAACACTTCAGCATATTATTCAAAATAATAACCAAAAGATTAATGTTTGGGCCAAGTGAATTTTAGGATTAAAGCACACTCAGTTCCCAATAACATAACCTCAGGTTAAAAATCAAATGAACTATCTTCCACCTGGTCACTTAAAAAAGTCTACAATAACTGATATTCTAGAGCAGTGGTTCCCAAACTTTAACAACCTGTGAACCTCTTTCACTAAAATGTCAAGTCTCATGAACCTCCTCTGAAAAATGAAAATTTCTAGGGATTTTCTCTTTTACCTGAGTATAAATTATAAGAGCAGTGCTCTTGGAAATATAAAATGTTTTTATGACATGCTTTTTACATGCTATTTATTCTTAATCATTATAGTATTTTTATTACATTATTAAAACGGCAACACTCTTCCAAGATCTCACATTTGTAGCTTGTATCACTTTGAATAAGCCTGTTATGAGACAAGGCTCCTATCTTCTATCGAGGAATATCTGATGTGAAACAGCATGAAGGGATTTAAGAAGCCAACTCAAAGTTCCTTCTACACATGTGTTCAGATCTTGAGCAGTCCAGGCAAACAAACAAAGCTTAAACTTGTTCATCATAATTTTAAAAATAACACTAGCTGCCTATTTAATTTTAAAAACAGGAAAAAATATCCATCTCCCTTTCCATTTCTGATGAGTCTTAAAATTTAAATCTCTTCAGCATAATACGTATTTGCTTTGATCTGCTTCCTTCTTCGAAGTCCAGGGGCTGCTCGGGGTTGCTAGGGACAGCTCTGTCCGCCATTAGGGAATGTTTTCCCGAGAACCCCCTGTAACATTTCACGAACCCCAATTTGGGGTTCTTTCTAGAGAAAGATCCACAACACTTCTTTAACAATAATTATTCAGTTTCTGTACACTTAACTTGAAAAAACAATACAAGTATAAAGCTCTTACCTGCACTGTAAAGACAATGTATACTGTAATGTCAGTAATAAGCCTTGTTTTGCCATGTCTGTTAATTAACTTGAAAAAATATGATTCAAATTCAAGTTGCTCATACCATACACTAAATTTATCTCAGTCACATAATTAGAGTACAGTCATTGTCACTCTGTCACTGTTAATCTGTTTTGTAAAGATGAACGGGTCATTCAACAGGAATCCTTTGAATAGGTGGAGAACCTAAATAAGTCAATTTTCTCATTATGTAATGGTTAAAGATAAATGTCTACTCCTCTCTTGGATACATGTAATATTTCCAAACTATTGTATGATTTCTCCTAAATCAAGGAGTTCCCAAATATTATAACAAGCCCATAGTGATGTGCTATCTGTATTATACACGATTCCTGGAAACTGCAAACTGTAAATATGCTGTTTGCACTGTGATCATTGGGACGTGGTTTATATTGCGAGATATTTCTCTGTCTTTTCTTTACAAATGAAAAATGCTTCTGGCATGTTCAGTAATTTGCTGTTTTAAGATTCTTAACAGCTCAGGAAAGACATGAACAAAGGCCCCAGTTCAGCAAAGCATTTAAACGTGCTTAATTTCAAGCACATGCTTAAGAGCTTTGTTGAATGTGTGCCAATGTGCAGAAGAAGTTTGCAGCAGAAGGCTCTGGAGTGTAACTGCCAACTGTGCACTTAAGCAATTTCTTGGATTTCTTTTGACTGATTATTAATTCTATTTTCTAACATGCAGAGTAGGTGGATATGATCCGATTATTGTTTTCACTTGAAAATGCAGGTTCAAGACGAATTGGCTAATAGCACAATATTCTGACAGCACTGATAGTCATTACTGAGGGACATGCTGAGAACTACATTTAAAAGAGTACTTTAAAAAAACCCAAACTTTTCAGAATTTATGTAGTTTGTTTACTTTCTATGGGGAGATCTGACTAATCACTTTAATTTTCTGTGCCTCATGCACTGATATAATGCTATTATGTTTGGATTTCTAACAATGCCTGGGGGGAAAAAACACTCACATCAAAATAGTTCTATTCAAAACTAGTGTTAGCACCCCTTAAAAACAAAACAAAACCGCACATTTAAGTTTTAGCCCTGCCCTACTTGACAGCATATCTTTAAGTAACATGAAGCAAATTAATAAATTACTAAGTGCAAGACAAGTTACAAGACATAAGCAAATATTTGATAATTTTCATATTGATAAAACTTAGGTTCTTACTTCCTTTTTCTTTCTTTCTTCCTCCTTTCTTTTCTTCTCCTCCCTGATTTGCGCCAAGCGTTGCTTTTTACGCTCTAACTCTGCCTTCAATTCACTTTTGTCAGACATGGCTGGAATCCTGATCAACATGAATTGATTATTAAACAAGTGATATAATACAGACAGTGAAGTATTTTTAACATAGTGAACTTCCATCATTTTTAAAAAAATGAGTCACTTTGATAAAATATACCGATGTGGCTTACTAAAAACAAAGCTGTGAAACGAAGCTTTAAGGAGTCACCTAAAAATTCATTACATCATATCCAGATTTCCATCAATACCATATCCTCTGGCTATCACAAGATTAGAGCCCCTAATCCTACAATGTGTCTCTACATAGGAAGAGAGTCAACTACACTCAGGATCCAGGCATAGGACAGTAGGAAGGAGAATATCCACAGACAATAAACCACTTTTGTATTTTTGTTCATTTTAAATGTTGCAGTTTAACAGCATATTCTGTAGTATGTAACTGTATTAAATCTATATTCTGAATCATATGAGGAACACCAACCTTATTATAAACTAAAAAGCAAGTATAATTTGTTAGGTCACACAATTTGAACTATACAAAATGTAGATTACTCTGTTTTTCTTTATGATTTTTTTCTCTCTCTAGGGTTTGTCAGGGATTCCAGTGTATTTTTTCAAAAGAAAGATGCAGACACAGGTGGATTCAGAAAGGCATGGTCAAATATGTTCTACTGTGAACACAGCAAGGTTTCCCAAATTAAACTGGTTGGTAGAAGTGGAGAGTTCATCTCCATTAAACAAAGGTACCAAAAAATTAAAATACAGATCAGAAGAGCTGTATATTTATCCAATAATCAGAGAGGTAGCCGTGTTAGTCTGGAATTGCAGAAGTGACAAAGAGTCCAGTGGCACCTTAAAGACTAAAGTATTAGAGCATAAGCTTTCGTGTTCGTCGGATGCATGCATAAATGATACAACACGTGGTGGCTCCAATACAGAAAACCATCTTCACAGCGCTTCTGCAACTGGCAAAAGATGAAAAATTGATCTGATTGGGTGCGTCTATCTGACCTGGTACATTATCATCAGCTGCAAACAGCCTCAGAGTAAACCAGAGACGCCTGAAGGGGCTGTGACAGCGGAGATACGCGAACTACGGGTGAGAGAGAGCTCGGTGCGACACCCGGGCAAGGTGTATGAGTTGTTGCTGCCGCACAGACTCGTGCTGTCACCCAAAGGTGACGGCATCGGCGCACCCTGGAGCCCTTAGGGCCTGAAGGAGACGCCGCCGGGATGCCGGCTGGCCTCACCCATTACAGCAACCGCGACGTTTCAGCCCAGCTCCCCCAGCAACACAAGGTAACAAGCGTCTCCCGAGGGGCCTGGCAGCTCCGCCTGAGACAGGGGCCATCTGTCCCCACCTGCCCCCACGCCCCCGGCCTATCGCCGCCTCCTGCCCAGCGCGTGGGGCCGCCTCGCCCACCACAGTCCATGGGAGGAACCTGCTTCCCCTGCCCCGACTGCCGGCCGGCGGCCCACGGGGCGGGGGGTGTTTCTCCTCCCCTGGGGGCACTGGGTGTGGGGGAAGGGGTCCCCGACACCTCTCTGCCGCTAGCGCGGGCTGGGGGGAAGCGGTGGCCGGTTCAGGGGCTACGGGGCGCTCCGCTCCCCCAGGACACGTCGGGGACGAGGCTAACCTGACAGCGAGGCCTCTCTCCGCTTAATCCGCCGCTCGGAGGCTCCGCGCCCAGGTCCGCTTTCGCCTCTTCACAAAGGCGGTGGCAACGTCGGGCGAGCCGGGAACCTACGGCAAGTGCGGAAGGACACGCCAACTTCTCCGGATGGAACGCGCACGCGCTGCAAACCGTACGGCGCTTGTGGAGGGACATATTCACTTCTCGGCACCGAACACGAATACATTGGAACTGTTGGCAAAAAGCTGCTGACACCGCCCCGGAGGGCGGAACTCCAGCGGCACCCAAATGGCATAAAATAAACCCAGCATTGCTTCCATAGTGTCAAGTACGGAACTATGGTCGGGGAGACTACAATTCCCAGCATGCATTGCGATCTCGTAGCGTTAACACTTCCCGTAACGCGGCCAGGCCGCAGCCCCTGGAACGGAGCAATGCATTCTGGGAGCTATCGCTTCGGGAGCTGAGGCTGCGAGGAGCACTGCATGCTGGGAAGTGTAGTTTCAATAGGCCACATCGGCACACTCAGAGCGTATGCAACTATAGACCGCAGTGTAGGTCCATGGGAGGGTGCGCGGTGGGTGCGTTTACGGTGTCGCCCTCGTTACTAAGAAAGCTCCCAACGACAACGTGTGGTCACTGCTGGTGTGAGGACATGGCACTGCTGGGCCCTAAGAGCTCCCATCCTTGTCACGTTCACGCTGAGATGAGAGAGGGACAGGGAAAGGCATTTCCCACCTTGCTCTAGCTAGGGACACAAACAAGGACATCGCCTGCATAATCCTCCACTTACTACCATGTCTGCTAGTGGCAGGGCGGTAATGCCACTAGGTTCATAAAGAAGCAATTTTAACAAGGCTTTTAGAAATGTCACTGTTTTTTGCAGGGTTTTATCAAAGCCCCTTAAGTGCCAGTGCCAGGCCAGCTGTCAACTTTCACACAAAGTAACTGCTTCAGCGTGAGGACCAAGCTGTTTCAGTGCAAGTACCAAACTGGATGAAGATACACAGGGCACTCCAATATGAGTGGCAAACTAGGGTAAAGTTCAACACAATTCACTTCACTGTGAGTACCAAGCTGGGAAGTTACAAAATAGCTGGTTCTATAAGAGGATAGAAGTGAAATTAGATACAAATTACTTCAGTGTAAGTGCCAAGCAAGGAATGAAGTTGTGCACTAAAAAAAAAAGGCTTTGACATGAGTGCCAAACTAGAAGTGAAGTTACACACAAATAAACCAATCTGAGTGTCAAACTAGGTGAGATGAGATTACATGCATCCAACTCACTTTGATGCAAGTGTTCAGCTAGGGATGATGTTGTGCACAAGCTGTTTCAATGTCAGTGCTGGGCTGGGGTGTAGTTACACACAATCAACTTTGATTCAAACTCTAAGATAGTGCTAAAGTTGCACACAAAGAAATCCCAGTTTTATAATATGGCTAGTAGGTTAGTAAGGTTAAGACAAATATTCTAAAAGATGAGGGGTTGTGGGTGCCAATGTGCAAACCTTTATGAAGAGCTGCCCTTTTTCCTGCTGGTTAAGCCAAGCTATAGGGAAACCTTGCCTCTCTCAGTACAGGGATTGATCCTTCAAAAATGTTTATCCCTGTGATCCTGAGTTAGCAAATCACTTATATGCACACACTTCAAACATGTTATTAATATGGACTACTCGTGCTTAAAGTTAATCACATGCTTAAGTGCTTTGCTAGATCAGGGTTAGAGTGCACAGCACCTTGTAAAATTGAATCTGTAGAACAGTGATACTCAGACTGAGGCTTGCAAGTCACAAGTGGTTCTGTGTCGCTCCTTTGCAGGACATGATATGAAAACACTGTGTGATTTCATTATTAACCAATCTAAGTTATTAACCAGTCAGGATGGTTGTACTATGTTATTAACCAATTGTAGTGGATAAAATAATAATATTTGGTCAGTCATTTTGTTGTGAGCAATATATATATTTATACACACACAAAGTATTTCCCCTGTCATACTGTTTAAATATGAATATATAGTACTGTAATAAATGAAACAATTAATTCACACTATTGTGGTTCTTTGGGTAATGTTGATTGCTAATTTGGCCTCAGGTCAGTATCATTGCAGTAGAGCAGCGGTGTCCAATAGAAATTCAATGCTAGCCACACTTGTGGTTTTGAATTTTTCTTATTAGCCACATTATAAAAAAGCCACATGCATTAACCACAGTTCAATAGCCTATTAGCCACGTGTGGCTAGTGGTGAATATATTGGACACCATTGCAGTAGAGCAAAGGCCTGCATTAGTTAGCTCAAGAGTCAGGGGTCCAGAGCCTCAAGTGGTGTAAATTGGCATAATCCATTAGATGTCAATGGAGTTGTGCCATTGACATCTCCTGAGGAAATGCTCCAATATCTCCTAGTTGGCTTGTATTTGTTCTCAGGATATGTAGTCTCAAGCCTGCATTCATGCCACTTCAGGGTGTGATGTTGTTATATATCATAAACCAGATACTCCAAGCAGTAGGATGTGACCCCTTGGCGGGGGGGGGGGGAGTAAATGTTTTGGGGGCATGGTGGGGTCCAGGTCAGCCTCTAGATGGGATAGGGAGGAAGCTCTGCTCTGCTCCAGCCCTGCCCCCAGCTATGGTCCAGCTCCTGACTCTGGCTCTGCCCCCAGCTGCTACCTGTCTCAACCCCCTTACGCTATCCTCACTCCCCGTACTCCCAGGAACCCATGGCCCCAGCCCTGGCTCTGGGGAGCCATGGATAGGACAAGGGGGATGACATGACCTTGAAAAGTTTGGGGATCACTGTCCTATACTAAGCAGGTTAGTACATGACTGATATGTCTCCAAGGAAAACTCAGGTTGCTGCAGGGGAAGCAGTGTTGACTATTGAATAATGTGTCTGTTCCGTGAGTCAGTACTGAACAACTGATTAGAATATGTTTAGGGGGAATTAGAAAAGGTATTTTGTGTCCTGGCTGCTACTAATCATTAAAGAGCTCATGGTGTTATTCATAAGCGTAAGGGATACCATTTAAGGGAGGATATAAATGCTTCTGAAAGAAACTGGTAGAGGAGATTTCATGATGTGTAAGAAAAGAGGATGCACCTGCCTTTTAGCGATGAGAATGTGAAGGCAACAATAATGAACTTCCACAAACATCTGTCTATGTTTGAATTTCATTGCTAAGGGCAATATGTCTTCAGAAGATTGTGTGTGCTTGAAAACAGGAATATACTAGATTTTAATTTTATTTCTTTAATGTTATATATTTTGATATTTTCTGCTTCTTTTTTCCTCTGTATTTTGATATAAGTAAAAAAGTCATTTTAAAATGTTTTGTAAGATTTTGAAATATTTGCAAATTATTTTGAAAGACAGGTTACAGGAGTCAAATAATACTTCATATATAAGATGCAGTGAAAAACTTATTAATTCTTAGCAATGAGAGTCCAAAGAAGAGATTGTTATATGGAAAGGTTAAAAAAATCATGATGAATTTGGCTCATTGATTTTTATTAAATTATTTAACACTGGGTCATATTTCTTGGTATGGAGTATAGTTATTGTACTTAATGAAGCCCAGTTTTTAAAATTAGTTTTACATTTGAAAATAGTATGTATAATAGTTAATATTTTTAACATTAGAATCCCTATCTTTCTTCTTTCTCCACAACCACTTCTCTTGATTTAGTTTTATGTGAGGCAAATTGGCAATGGTATATAAACATCTACAGAATGTTAATTCAAATACAGTGCAGATCCAGTGCTAGCATAAATTCATCATTTTTCTTACTTCATCCCACTATTCCCAAAGTAAAACTGCTTAACAGGGTATCTGGGAATTTCTTTTGAATAGGGCAAACACTGTCTGGCATGAAGCCAGCATAGCTATCTCTAAGCTTCCCCAGTTGTTGGAACATTGTGCTACAGGGATCCCCAGCTGTGTAATAGCCTCTGTCCTCCAAGCCTTTGTAAATTAGATTGAAGCTGCTCTAATTTATGATGGGAATACAGTTGTCCCTGTCTACTCCTGGGACTGGGGAAATGTAAAGGTGGCTTTTAGCTTCCTTTGTCCAACCCACACCTCATCTCCTATGCCTTGCACAACTGGGCCAGACCTGGGGATGACTCTACAGCTGTATGAGAATATTCTGTATCTATACAGTCTGCTTGCAGGAATATTTTTTTAGTCAAACTTCTATTGTATTTTCAGGCAATAATAAATCCTGTTGTCTCTTTCCTTTGAGTCATTGTAACCCTGGTTCAGATTTTGCTAATTTAAGTAAGCATTTTAATTGTCTCATTCTCCTTGCATTTCAGGAAAACTCCTCAAATACAGTTTGGGAACCATGTGAAGTGCATGAACTGACAGGCAAGTCTTTTCTCATAATGTGATAGTATTACTTTTCTGTTATCTTTATTATTGTTCTAACCTATGTTTTTTTCCCTTTGGAAGATTTCCTACACTATTAACACAGGGTTTCTCCCCCTGTTATTTCCGCTGCTTGATACACATATTTTTCCCTTACTGTCAAAATAAGGTAATGGTGAATTATGAGTCCCTTGAGAGATGAGTACACTTTTGCAATCTGATAACCTTTGGCACAAAACACATATATTGGTGAATGGGCTAGCACTTAAGAGTGACTCCCTACTGGGCATTATAGAAAATAGATAGATATACCAGTTCAAAAATTCAAGGTAAGTTCCTTTTCCTCAGTATGGTCTATGTGCTATACTCTCAATTTTTCCTATTATGTGGTTAAGAAGAGGGGAGATAATGAAGGCTTCGTAAAGGTCCTTATAATGCACCCAAACCTGTGCTAGTTAAAATGGTTTTAAATGGCAGAATGAAAACAAAGCCAAAAGATCAGCACACAAAGAACCATTTTCAGACATGCTACAGGCTGTGATATAGTCTGCTCTCTATTTGTGCATCTAACTTCTATTAGCACTTACAGGGGCTATGTGTAGGCACTAAAAACCTGAATGTTTGTTAGAAGATGCTATATGAGCTCCTTATACATTTATTATACACAGGTTGTTAATTCAAATAATTAATAGGATAAATATGGAGATATGAAGCATCTCATTTTTCAGTTGTGTATTTTTTTTACATTTGTTTTTAAATTTGTAGGATAAAATATGCTCTTTCCTGAGATTTTGTGAAGATTAATAATTTTGTTCAGTACTTTGCAATTATAAGTACGTAGTGTTGTTAGCAGTATTATTTACTATCATGTAAAAGTTGCCAGTTACTAACAAGCAAAATGTTTCATGACTTCAGAAAAAAACAAAAATTACATAGAAGAAAATCATTAATCTTAAAGCTACAAACCAGAGAACAATATAAAGGTGTCTAATCCTAGGTAGATTTAAAGCCTTTATGGTTATAGAAAAAGTTCAGTAAGCTGATGGCAAGTAATAAACATGACAAAGAGCAATAAAATATAAGTATATAATAATAATAATAATTCTTTGCATTTATACATTGTTTTTCATCTAAAAATCTCGTAGACTCATAGAAGTGCAGGGCTGGAGGCACCTTGAACAGTCATCGAGTCCAGTCACGTGTGTTAAGGCAGGACTGAGTAAACCTAGGGCATCACTGCCATGTGTTTGTCTAAAAAACTCTAACCCACTACCTCCCTTGGAATCATATTCCAGAGTTTAACAAACCTTATAGTTAGAAAGTTTCTCCTAATAGTTAACCTAAATCTCACTTGCTGCAAATTAAGGTCATTACTTATTGTCATACCTTCAGTGGACCTGAGGACAATTGATCATAGTCCTCTTTATAACAGCTGTTAACATATTTGAAGACTGTTACAAGTCCCCTGTCAGTTCTCTTTTCTCAGAACATGCCCATGTTTTTTAACATTTCCCCATGGATCAGTTTTTCTAAACTTTTTATCCTTTTTGTTGTTCTCCTCTGGAGTTGCTCCAGTTTGTCCAAATCTTTCCTAAAGTGGTGCCTAGAATTGGACACAGTATTCCAGCCGAGGCCTCACCAGTGCCAAATAGAGTGGGACATCTATCTCCTGTGTCTTTTAAAAAAAATCATGTTAATACAACTCAGAATAATATGACTCTTTTTCACAACTGCAGCACATTGCTGACTTGGATTCAATTTGTGACCCACTATAATCTCCAGATCCTTTTCAGCAGTATGACCACCTAGCCAGTTATTCTCCATCTGTTTTGCATCTGATTTTTTACTTCCTAATTGAAGTACTTCACATTTACCTTTATTGAATGTCATCTCTTTGAATTCAGACCAGTTCTCCAATTTGTCAAGGTTGTGCTGAATTCTAATCCTGTCCTCCAAAGTACTTGCAGCCCTTCCCAGTTTGGTGGCATCTGCAGATTTTTATAAGCATAATCTCCAATCTGTTGTTCAAGTCATTTATGAAAATATCAGAACTGGAACAGATAGTGTAAAAGAAAATATAATCTGTGCCTTTATTGAGGATTCAGGTAAGAGGCTTGCCAATGTGATGGACAAAATCCTGAAAAATGATGTGCAGTTAAACTACAGAGAAAATGTGTAAACAACAATATTGCATTACATCATACATTTTTCTTACTTGCCTTAAAACTGAAACAAATTCCTCCTATTTAAAATAAGTAGCAAGGCTGCAAGTAGTTGAAAATGCAGTTCTGCCATCATCAGAAAACCTATACTCCTGGCTCTTGACTACAGAAGGTCTGTCCAGATTGAGAAGACAGAAGTAAAAGTTGGCTATTTACTGAAAAAGAAAAAAAAACACAACAAAAAAACCCCAGTCCCTAAAGCTCACTGGTACAGGTCCAAAAGTGGGTAGAGATAGCTGCACAGGGCAGAGACATGACCTCAGGGAGAAGTACTAATTCACAGTATCTCCAAGGCAGCCTCTGCTGTCAGTTCTTATATACTGTGACGGAGTCAGACCAGAAGGATATAGGAGAGTGCTGGAAGGCAGGTATATTAGTCTCAGGATGTGCAGGTCCTTGTTCCCTGGACAGCCAAACAAAGGCTACTCCAGACCAATCAAGACACCTGGGGCCAATTAAGAACCTTCTAGAAAGGAGTAGAAACAGCTAGCCTAATTGGGACACCTGAAGCCAATCAGGCACTGGCTGAAACCAGATAAAAACCTCCCAGTTAGTCAGGTGGGCTGTGGGTGTCAGGAGCTGTGGAAGGAGCTTGTGCTGTTGGTGAGACTGAGTGTTGGACAACATATCATACAGAAGGAAGGAGGCCCTGAGGTAAGGGTGAAGTGGAGTTTGAAGAAGC
>ML677340.1:23227062-23683264 GCA_007922305.1 Dermatemys mawii
CTCTGGGGCCTAGATGAGTTTCTGAGGCCCCTAAATCTGCCAGGAAGCGCAGGACCCACAAGTACAGACTTGGAGCTTTGTCACAATACCCTTAGCCAGAACTTCAAACTGCCCTTTTCTGGTTGAATGGCTGTGTCAGAATGGTATCAATATGATGAACTCCCCAACAATGCTGTTGGCACAGTTGTCTCCATGGGTACAAAGAGGGATGTATTTAAGCTCTTTATCTTTTTGGGATGTATAACAGACAGTTATAGATGGCATTCATCAACACAACTCTTATGTGCAAAAGTTGGGTGACTGTCAATGAAGGATGTTGTAAGTGAACCATATTTTGATGTTTCTGAATCAGCTGTTTTTTTTGTAGCATTTCTCCAAATTTGATGTCAACCTTTGAAAGTTAAATGTAAAACCAATATACCTTCATATGATTTAGCCCTTTATCTGGAAATATTTTCCTAACCTTTTATAATGTAAAGGGAAGAATAATATATGTTACAGACAGGAAATATGTATTTGAACAGCTAGTCAATCTCCCTGCTTGTCACTGCTGGAGCTAGCCCATTGGGGGACCTAAGGAGCAATAATTTTGCCCACTCCAACGAGTAAAAATAATTATTTGGGGGGGGGCCCTTAAGCTGCTCGGGGCCCTAAGCAATTGCTTAATCTGCTTATGCCAAGTACTGGCTCTGCTGTTTGTGCAGAACAGTTGTTCTCTAGTTTTAGAAGTCCTAAGCCATAGGGCTATCACCACTTCCCCTGCTAGACTTTTCACAGACTATGTCTGTGAACCACTCTGAATGACTCTATCTAATCAAATCTGTTTGATAAATATATTGGTATATCTTTTCTCATAAAGTTCTCTGGTCTTTAAAAGTAGTTTGGTTTTGGAATAAAATTATTTTAGAGCAAAAGACTAATATTTTTATGTCCTAGCAATCTGGTTTGAGTCACAGGGTGTTTCATTTTATTTTTTTGATTTTTTCTTTTTAAAGGATCTGTATTGGGATGCAAAAAAGCAATAAATAAAATAATTAAAAATTGAAAAAGGCCTTCTTTTATGCCTCTGCTACAATGGAATACATGTGTTAAATTGTGTGGAGTTAAATGAGTTTATATCCATCCTTTAACATCGGATTTTAAGACTCAAGAAAATCATAAGACAGTGAAAAGCGCACATCATGTAATGTTAGAAATTTAAACAAATACTGCTTTTAGTTTTTAAAAAGCTGAGCGAAGTGTGCAATTTCCTTCAAGGAAGGTATATTTTGCTGCTATGTATGTGTAGAAGTTGATACTCTACTGCTGCCAAATTTTTATCCAATAAATGCTTTTAACCATAAGGGTAATCTCCACAGGTCTCAGTGGTTCTTAGTGTTCAATTTCCTGTAGAGTCTAATCTGTTTTTTTTTCTGTCAGTCATAAGTTATGTCAGTTATAAGATGTGTAGCCTGTTTGTCTTATGGAATCACAGTCTGTGTTTGTGTTTTGTTGTTTGAGTTGTTACTGGAGCAGAAGTGCTAGTATAAAAGAAACATTACAAATATGCCATCAAAGATGTACTTTTCTCATAGGGAACTGCCCAAAGGCCTGTGGCTAGAGAGGAATGTACAATTATTTCAACATGTGTGATGTAGTACATCTAGATTTAGCATAGCAGATCAGTTGTTAATCTGAAGGGATTGATGGTGATAGTGGGCCTAATTCTCATTCTCGAAACTACAAACCAAAAATTGTACATACATAAAATACTTCAATCAGGTAGTGGGCTGAATCTCATTCCTAAAACTACACCTTTAACCTTTACACCCACTTCAAAGGCCCTTTACAGTACAGGAGAGAGGGAGAGCAGCCATAATGTAAATGAGAATCAGACCTACTTTATGCTAAAGTTGACCAATTGTTGGTCAAAAACCCAAATTAACCATGAGCAATCTATTTATTTTAAGCCAAAACTTGCAAACTTTCGTTAACTGGTACAATTTGGTGCATCTTTAGATGCACTGATTTTTTCCAAGTGAGTTTGAGTGTGTAATTTTGAGCGCATAGTTGGTAGCTTCTCAAGCAAAGGACTATAAAATAGACTACAATAAAATAGATTGGAATAGGATAGTCACTGGGCTTTGGTCATCCTTGCTTGCCTGTTTAAAAACAAGAAATGCTACTAAGAAATCCTTATAATTCTTCTAAGACAGTTGCTATTAAAAAACTCTTGCATTGTGTTAGTAATGTCTTCTATGCTGCTCAAGTTTCTCGCTTCTTCCCAACATACATTACAAACAATAGAACACAGAATACGCTGTTCCTTTATGTGTCATAGTCTGTTCTAATGAACTCCCTAATGAATGAAAAATTAAAGTATTTTATAGATCTTTGTGAAAAATTTCTAATAGAACAGATTTTGGTGGAAAATGCCATTTTGATTAAATCAAAACTTTTCATAGGAGCACATCAATTTTGATTAAATTTTGTTTAGCTAAAAAAAATTGAAATGAAGCATTTTGAAGCATGTTGCTGAAATGGTCCATTTTGATTATTTTCAGAATGGGATGAAATTTAAATTAAAATTACATTTTAAATTTAAAATTTAATCGTATTATTTTTTAAAGTAAAAATCAAAATCAATTTTTAAAAAATTCATTTTGTGGTAAATTTGGAAATACTCAACATTTTGTTTTGATTCAGAACAAAATCAAATTTTGAAATTCCAGAATATACTGCTAAATGGAAATCTCAGTTCCTGCACATTTCTAGTATTTTACAATTAAAATTCTGCTTCTTCACAAAAAGTAAACATTTATTATTTGCAGACATTCTATATATAGTTTCATTACATGTGGTGGAAATATATACTTTTCCAATATTTTGGCTAGATAAATAAAAGGTATTGGAAATACATTCTCTCATGACAAAGAGTCCTGTGGCAACTTAAAGACTAACAAAAGTATTGAAGCAGAAGCTTTCGTGGGCTAGTATTTACATCCAATGAAGTGGGTATTAGCCCACGAAAGCTTATGCTTCAATAATTTTGTTAGTCTTTAAGGTGCCACAGGACTCTTTGTCGCTTCTGCAAACCCAGACTAACACGTCTACCTCTCTGATTCTTGACATTCTCTCATGTATTTCAAATATATAATTTAATAAAAAAAAATCCACGTTTGCTGTTTGTGTTAGAGAACATATTGCATACTACAACATTTTTAAAATATTGGGCCCAAAATTAAATAATGGGCAAAGTCGAGGATTCCAACCCAATAGTTGGATCAATTGTTGACATAAGGCAAGGGATCTGATCGTACAACATGTACTCACACGCTTAACTTTAAGCAAATAAGCAGTCATAATGACAGGGCCGGCTTTACCTTTTTTTGCTGCCCCAAACAAAAACTGCTGAAGCAAAAAACAAAAGGGTGCGGCCGAATTGCGCTGACCTAAGATTAACCGGAATACTGCCCCTTACAATGTGCTGCTCCAGGCACGTGCTTCCTCAGCTGGTGCCTGGAGCCGGCCCTGCTTAATGACTAAAGTGGAGTTATTCATAAGCTTAAAATTAAGCACATGCATAAATGTTTGCAAGATCAGGGCAAAAGTTTGAAAGAGCTTTGGATTCTTGGAGTGAAAGTTATGATATAAAAGCAGGGTCAAAATCATTATAGATAATTTCTTTTAACTGAATATGCAATAAAGAGAAATATGCTGACTAGTAAATTTAAAATCCATGTAACCAAAATGGACTAGTTGATGATTGAGGACAAAATCTTCACAATGATTCCCTTGCAAATTTTCCCCAACATAATACTACAGAGAAAGGGGAGTATGTGGTCTTTGCCATCCTGCTAGCACAAGAAAAGGTTAAGAAATCCACCTCCAAGTGTGGCTGATCTCCAAGGAATGCATGGATGGCCATGTGCCTCCATATGAGCTGTAGTGCCTGGCACGCTGGTTTCTTAGTGGTGCAATTCCCTGGCTATATTTTTCCTCTTGTACTCCTGAGGCTATATTACCTCCTCCGCAGAGTCTCCTCAGTACCAGAATAGAGATAACATGCATTCTCCTCCTCCCACCATTTTCCACTAACACCTGGACTCACAAGAGGACTTTTCAAGGCTGAGAAAAGGTGGAATATGGCTGCAGAGGTGGCGGAGCCCATTTCTACCTTATAGGGGGGAGATCTGCATTCAGAGGTCCCTTTCATGTGTGAATCCGGGAGAGTACAATGTAGAGCAGTATTTTGAGTTTGTTTTGTGATTCACATTAGCACAGGAAGAAAAGGAGAGAAGAAATGATAAAGGAATTACTCTGGTGTAAGGAGACTTCAGCATATCTCATATTAAGTTGTCTGTCCAGGATATGAATCATTCCCAGAAAATAAAGAATTTAGGATGCTTTGATTTTTGGTGCAATCATCTGAATTGAGAATTTGACTATAATCCCATTGCAGTCATATCAATGCTCACTTTCAAGAATGAGAATTAGGCCCAGAACAGAAAGCCATCATTAGAGATGGTCAGAGTTAATAAACCTTGCTTTATTGAGCTATCACATAAAATCCCTACAGTTAGCAAAATCAGAGTCCTATTGAACAGCCTTGCGGTAGCAGCCCAATGTTACTACCATTCAACTTGAATATGTACATTGATGCTAAGTATCAGAGTATTGATGGATTGCTATGTAAGTCTTCCAGGAGAGCCCCCATAATGATAGCCTGAGTACAAGACTTTGATTGCAAATGTATTTTGCCCTATGGAAAACAAGGCACCAAATTCTGTCCTGTTATAAATGTGGTCAACTTCTGATAGCATCAATGGAAATTATACCTGCTCACACCTTGGCTGAATTTGCCCCAAGATTTGAGAAAATGGAAGAAGTGCAAACAATTATTTTAAGTTAATCAGAAATTAAATGGTTTTGTTCTGTAATGATATACATGTTCTGTAATTATATGGTTCACCTTTAGTCCAAATTAATTGTTTTTACAGTAAATTATGGTAAAATTGAGGTTAAAAGTGACCTAAGTATAGGTGAAGAGCTGTATCCTCGTCTTAAGTCATTAAAACAGAAACATTCCTGGCCTCTAACCCAAACTCAAGCCTTACACCCATTATGTTGTTTATATTGGTCTTTTCATTGCAGGGACATAATTTATTTGACGTTTAGTGCATAGATACAAGGGCAGATTTTGGTCAGTTATTGTGATATATTTGCAATAATTAATGTTTTTAAAATCCAAGGTAAGGGTGTAACAAAAATGGAGTTGTACAATTCAGTAATTATTATTATTATATTCTGATGGTTGGTATATTTAATGCTTTTTAGAACTAATTTTCATGGGAGGGAAGACAGTCTTGTGATTAGTACCAGAATGGAAAATCAGAAGAACTGGATTATGTCCCATATATAGCACATATATCCTATTTCCTTTTTTGGGGGAAGTGAGTTAGGATCTGATCCTCCTCACATTGATGTCAAAAGGAGTTTTTACAGTGATTTCTGTGGGAGCAGAATCACGGTCCTTATTCTCTCTAGGTCTCACTTTTCCTTAAAATGGGGATGATAATACAGTACTATTTTACAGATGAGGCTAAATTCATTAATATTGGCAAAACATGTTAAGCTCTTTGAATGAAGCTATATACAGGAAGTGTAAAACATTATTAATGTTATTAGATTCATGCTCTATACAGTATAAGATCTTTTTTTAACAGAGAAATCAGTAAATTAATCATATTTTGTATTTACATAACTTTCTATTCAAGGATCCCAGCCCACAGCGTTTTTAGTAAACTAATAAAGTAAGCTTTACAACACCCCTTTGAGGTAAGTATGACAAGTATTAGCCCCATTATTATAGATGGAACAGCTTAGACACAGAGATCTTAGACAATTTGACCAAGGTCAAAGAGCCACTCAAGAGACAGAGCCAGAAGCAGAATCCAAGACTCAGGTTCCATGAGCTAACCACAAGACCACATTACCTCTCATAATTAAAAATAATACTTAGAAGTAAGCCTTTTAAATGACTGAAATTTGTCATGTCTCGTGTGACTAAAAGGTTACCTCTTTCAATATGGAAATGTTCAGTGGACCTTTAGTTTAAACTCTTAAAATCTGCTAAAGCAAATTTTGTACATTTCCATTAAGAAGGCAAAATACTTCTCTTAGGAAAGGATCAAATGCATCAGATAAAGTGGGTATGCTATGTTAATGATAGGAGGTGGGGCAGTGAGGGTAGAAGAATTGATGGTACACTTACAGTTCAAGGAATTCAGTGCTTTTCACTTTTATGCTAGAAAAATATAAATGATGTCACCTTCTCCTCCTGGTGCAAAGTTATCAGGCAGACATCACTAAATGCATCATATATCTGACATTAAAATGACTAGAAGGTTATTTCCTTCTATTTCTTTCCTCTTGGAAATTTTTCAAGATTTTATTGTAGATTTAAAAAAAAAAAACCCTGCATAATGCTTCAGGAAATAAAGCTTTGGCTAGAGTCTTACTACTGGATTATTGCCATTCTATCTCAATGCTGATTGAAATCCAGGATATTTGTATCAAAGCCATAATGAGATACCGGCAAATATCTTTCTGCCCCACTGGAAGTGTAATCTTTCTGTTGAACATTTTGTCTTGGTGAATTTCATCTGCAACAAGAATAGGCATTTTGCATTTGAATCAAGTAGGTCACTGCTTTGGATCAGATGATATGGTATATACTCTAGTCACCTTTAGATTAAATTGATCCTTTACTGTGTTGAGTATAAGACAGTGAATTTTTAGAAGAAATTATCTTATTATTTCATCTAAATGAATTTTGAGTAATAGGGCTACTACCCCTACTTAAATTGTGCATATAACTATAAAATGAGGCCAGTTTCAGTGCAACTATTCCCTGTATAACCAATTACTACTTAATATTAGTAGATTTTAGATACTCAATTAATTATGTTTTTTCTATTGAAAAAGTCAGATACTTTCCATATAATTGTATAGTTGATAAAATGTTCCTCAGTTCTGCACCAGTAAAAATATGGTCCAGTAAATAATTATTCAGAGTATTGAACCTTTTAAAAACAATGTGTAGAATTCATGCATAGCATCCTGCTCACCTTACTCTCAAGAAATAGTCTCACTGACTTAAATAAAAGAAGCACCGGGTAAGCCCACAGTACAGAATGTTACCCTGTGTGATCTGAGTGCTGAGGCAAAAATGTGGGGCCTACTAGGTTATTCCACTTTGGGGGGAGAAATTGGTGACAGTCAGGTATTTCTTTGATGCATTTTTGTTTATTTACAAAGAATGTACAAAATCTGTGTCTCCGAATGCAGAAGGAATCAAATAACAGGAAACAGCTTTTATTGCTTGTAGCACCAAGTACACTTTTCAACCTGACCCTGACCCGTAAACCTCTTCCTAGGTTTCTTCCAGGTCAGCCACAGTGCTTGCAGCAGCTCCTTCAGGCGCACACATGTTCTCTCTCTTCTTTCACTCTTGGTCTTTCCTTGGGTTTTTTTTTTTTGGTCTATTCAGCCTTCACACATACATACCCCACATCACATGCCCTTCCTGTCACCCAAAGCAAAACTCAGAAAAAGCTCCTTGTATCTAGGTGAGTTCATGTACTTTTTTTGGTTAAGGTTACTGTGTTTCAGTTTCCCAAGTAGAGGGGGAGTATTCAGTTGGGGGGTGCTGGAGGGCGGTGTATGTATTGAAGTGATATTTGGGGGTGCTGGAGGGGTGTGTGTACTGGGAGGGGATCATGGGGAGTGCTGGGGGGGGGGGGTGTACTGGGAGAAGGCATTTGGGGTGCTTAAAGGAGTAATGGGGGGGGCTTGAGAGGGTACCTGTGGCCTCACACTTGGGGTGGGGGTAGAGTTACGCTCTCTGTTACCATAGCACAGGCTGGCCCAGGATACAGCACCAGCCCGTCAGTCAGAGCCTCGCTGCGGGTCTCTCTCCCTCCCAAGGGCGAGGAGACAGCTTGGCTCTGTCACCTCTCACAGCCCTGTCATCCCCCCTGACTGGGCTCTGAGGCCCCGTGGCGAGCAGGCAGACCAGCCGGGAGGCTCTTGGCACCTCTGCTTACCTGGTAGTCTGGGCTAGGGCGGGTGGGATTCAGCAGCTGCCGTTGCAGTGGAAGGCGAATCAGTGTACAGAGATGGTTCTTTCTGAGCTGCAATGTCTGCTCCTCTAGGAAAAATCCCGGACATTTCTTCTTATTTCAAAAATCTGCCCAGATGGAGTTCGGTGGACCAAAAAAGAGGTCATGTCTGGGAAAACCTGGACGTATGGTAACCCTACATTTGGCTTATGCTTACAGTTATGTTAATTGAAGGGTGAGTTTACTCCTATCAATCTCAATGGAGTTTTAACTCAACCTATAACAAGGTTTCACTCACCTCATAACACTAAAGTGCATCAACAAACTCTAAAATTGCCAGTAAACTTACTTAAAAATGTGATTGGGTTTTTTTTTGATACTATAAGATAAATTCTACTATAAATTTTATATTTTATTGAAAAAATCAATATTTTGTCAAGATATGAAAATATATATTTAGCATTTTGGCTTCACAAAAAAAAAGATGTGTAGATTTTTGGTATAAATGCAAAGTGGTTGTGCATGTAGGCTGGGGCCTAAGGCAGTTAGATGCCAACTCCCCTAGTCTGTAGTTTTCCTCCCAAAATAGTCAAATCAGAGCAGGATTGGGTGCATTGATCACATTACCATTCCATATATTAAAATTGAAAATAATCTTACAACTGCATTTGGTAATTTAGGGTCCAGTCTTGTTCCCTCTGATATCATTAGCATACCTGCCAATGAGGAGCGGGATCAAGCCCTTAGCTAATAAAGGGGATATTAACAAGGGAACAAATGGCAGTTAGGGGCCTAGACTTGATTCTGCTCTGTTGAAATCAGTGGGAGTTTCACCATTAATTTCAGTGAAAACAGGATTAAGCTCCTATTTCCCAGTGAAAGTCAATGGGAATTATGTGCCTAACTATCATTGTGCATTTGAAAATTTCCCACTGAATAAATATAAGGAAATTAATCTTTTTGATATTGGAGCTTATTTTATTAAAATAAATGTTATAAATTCATATAGAATATAGGTTTTGTGTTACAGCAAAGTAAAATCACATCTAGCACTGGAAAATCATCTTTTCTTTGTTGAAACATCTCTGGCCTTATGAAATTTTGATGTGATCTTTTTGCATTTGAATTATTTCTGTATTATAAGGCATAGTGCTAGAAGGCTGAAAGATGTGAAAGTACTATGTTATGAATGTGGCTGCATTGGACTGAAATACATTTTAAAATACATATTTTACATAGGTGCTCTAATGATTGAAAGTTCTGGTGTAATAGCTGTTAAGAAAATGTTGGTACTGCTTTAAATGACAGTTCCTTAATCCACACTGCATTTAGATTTGCTTGAAATTTGTCAGCGTAATAATCAGGGGATACTAAGAATATAACTTTGAATGTAAAATAAACAACTCTTATAGTAAAAGTTGGATGGAATTGCAAAGTCTGATCTGGATAGTCATTTGGAGAACCCCTCCACCCAAAATTAAAGTATATAGCGGGTGATATCTTCAGATGTGGCTAAGGAGTACAGAGTACAAGTTGGGATGTGCAATGATGGAAGAGTGGCATAAAGCTCACTTTTGCACTTCTCAAATCCTGGACTAACTCTGTGCCAGTCCAGTCTTGGCCCCATGGGACCAAAATAGGATCTTGGGTCAGCAGGATACAGAGACGCTTCCTTTTCTCCAGTAACACCCCCAGCACTGAGAGCAGGGAGTGAGTAGCCTAGTCTCCAGGACCAGATTCTGCTGGCTGCATAATCTAGATAATTAAATTGCATTATTTGCTGAATATTATATCACATTGGCCATATGATCATATAATGTTGATATCACAACATAGGTAATCATATAATTATATAATGCATTATGTTATGATGCAAAATATTGTGTCCTCTTGGAATTTTAACTTAGTATGGTTCAACTTTTTGCATGTAAAATCAGAATGTTTTATTGATAGTTTTCTTTGTAAGTTTATTTTCACCAAAAAAGTCAAAATAGCATTTTTATTAACATTCTTTAATAAGCGCAGACAATACACACACACACTCAAGCCAGTCCTTGCATCAGATGGCTTACAATTTAAACAAGACAGACACAGAGGAAACAGCATGCACAGGAAAGATCAGAAAACTTTTTGTTTTTTTTAAAATGATGCATGTTTGTTCGTTACTAATTCTAATTGACTCATTTTTTTGTGGTAAAAAAGAAAAACCACCAGGGGAAAAAACCCAGCAAAACTGAAAAGAAAAATAAGAGACTAATACATTTAGTAAAAACACATTGGTTTATATTTGATTATCTGACCCACAAGCCTACCAAATATGTTCTTTTAGAACTTTTTTTAAAATTTAGGCTGAGAACAAGTTTGGGAAGTATTAGTCCACAGACAGTTGTTTTGGGAAGTTATTTTAAGACACTGAAAATGGGGCTATAAAATGAAAGTGCCATTTCAACCATATAACTATAATAAAATCAGCCAATGCATAAATGCATTGGGGCAAGAATAAATAAAAATTGCAAAGCCTGATGTGAACAGTGCAGAATACAGAAAGGTATCCAACTGAAAAATGAAGAATTATCCTTATTTGTGAGGAATCCAGTTCAGCAAGAGATTGAACTGGGACATCTGCATCTAAAATCAGTAGCACTAAAAGAGAATCCGTATAGTTTGCCAGCTGTAGTCCTAGCTGAGATCTTTGAAATATACTGTGATGCACAAAAAACACGCTCTTCAGATTTCTTGTTTATTTCAAGGTTTTCAATCAAAGTACTAACTAGACCCTGCCTTTCTGAGCTTTAAAAACAATGGGCCAGATTTGCTGAGGTGCTGCACTGGACAGAAAGGAATGGTCTGGTTTTCTAAATGTTATGGAAGAAAAATCTAATAATCTAATTGGACTAGGGGAAATAGAGGATTAAGAGAGTCCAAGATTTCACCAAGTTTGAAGACCTGCAGTGGTAGCGATGTTAACAGGAAAGGAGGAATTTGAAAGGTTTTAAGAGAAATAATGTCCATATTTAGTTTTAGTTGGCAGCAAGCCATTATGCAAATGATAGAGACCCTCAGGTATGTGGGAGTGGATGTCAAGAGAC
Source organism: Dermatemys mawii (assembly GCA_007922305.1). Taxonomy (NCBI): domain Eukaryota; kingdom Metazoa; phylum Chordata; order Testudines; family Dermatemydidae; genus Dermatemys; species Dermatemys mawii. Next base: position 23,238,254 of record ML677340.1, read on the forward strand.
AGGACTGGTATGAAAGAGAGATTTGAGACCTGAGCACTGCCATGGTAGTTGAAGCCAAGGAAGTGAAGGATAAAGTGCAGAGAAAGAGAGAGAAGCGAGTCCTAAACTTTCAAAAGCATGGTATAGCAGGAGGAGAAAGAACTGCCCAAGGGAACACTGAGAGTATTGTAGATGGATATGCTTACTTAGTTCTTTGGGTCATGGATAGGGCTCTGTGTCTGTCACAGGGTCTTTCATCCACTTCGGTGACTTCTGCAGTGGCCAATGTGGCTGTCCCCAGGGTCTCCCAAGCAACTGTCTCTGGAGCCAGCTTTTCAGATGGCTCTGGGGACAGCTGCACCAGCCACTGCTCTGCCAGCCCTGGCCACCTGGCCCCGGGGGCCACCTGGCCCCGGGGACCGCCTGTGCAACGGCTGGTGCGGCTGGCCCCAAGAACTGCCTGAACAGTGCTCCCAGGAGCAGTTGGAGCAGCCACTGCTCAGCGACCCCAGGAACTTGTACTGCTGTCCCAGACTCCCCTGTGAGCAGCAGCCCCCTCATCCCCACCAAGCAGCAGTCCCAGGGATTGCTAGAGCAGTTGCTGCTCAGCAGCCCCAACAGTTGTTCCGGGGTGGCCCCCTGCAGCTGTTACTGCTGGCTCCACCACCCCAAGTAGCAGCCCCTTGAGTCCCCCCACCTACTTCCACCAGCAGGGCCTCTCCCTGCAAGATTTAGTCAGAGGTATTTGTAGTATAAGTCATGAACAGGTCACGGGCCCTGAATTTTTGTTTATTACATGTTTCCTGTCCATGACTTTTACCCATGACTAGATCATAGCCTTAGTCATGGACCATCTTTTCATTATCCATGTCTGTGTAGTGCTTGACACAGAAGGGGCTCTGATTCCCGATTTGGAGTGTCTAGGTGCCATGTAATAAAACAACAACGACAATAATAATAATAAAGGAGGTCAGAGAGGTAGGAGGTGGACCAAGACAGGACAAGGCCATCAAAGTCAGGGGAATCTAGGTGAAAGACCTAGAAGTCTCTCTTCTGGAAGATTGCTAGGACTCACCTATGCCTCATTCCTCAGTGGTAGCTATCACAGCAATGTAATTGCATGGTGAATAGGTGATATATACTAGTAGTGAAAAAAGAAAGGTTTATTGCACTTATGATAGAAGGGATAAACTGTATATCACAAACTAGGAAGAAATCAGAAAAAAATGAAAATTGTAGCCAGAGCAATTGAAACATATGTGTATGTTATCAATTTGTTAGTGGACTGTATTCATGCAATTTTGAGAGAGATTAATGGTGAAATATGACTAGTATGGGGATCTCAAACTTTTGTTGGAAAGTGTGCAGTCTGACAGCACATGGTCAAGAACTAAAAGAAACTATTCTGATGATGAAAACTAAACCAGTGACAGTTTAGGTGGGAGGGTGATATGCTGGATATCATATGATATCATATGAATCCAGGAAACATGATTGGTTGGAAAGCTTTCTTTTAAAATTTCAGGGTATATAATCTTTAAGCAAGACTGAAAACTAGGAAGAGGAGGCAGTGTTTGTACTTTTTAAGGGAAAGATTAAACGAGATAGCAATAGGGAACGAAGAAGTAAGCCTACAATATATGCTGTTGAGATCCTAATGCAGAAGAGAAATATTTCTTTAAGGATTTATAATATCTGTAACCCATTTAGAAAGTTTGGAGCTGCAAGGAATAGTGAGGAATGCTAAATGATCATGTGTATATATATGTGGTGACCTATATATCCATTAAAAAATTATGGGGAAGTAAAATAATTGATAAATATGGCACATGTTTAGAAAAGTTCATTGATGAAAACAATCTAGTTGTTTTAAAAGATGGTACCCCAACTAAATTTAATGAAGCAGATGGTAGTGTTTCCTAGTTATAATCTGGGAATAATAACAGCAGATATTGCAGCTACATGCAACTGGGAAATATATAAGGAAGAAGGAATGGGGTGTGATCATTTCCCTATACTTATTACTTTTCAAGGGCAAGGTAAGGTTGAAAATAATAGAAAATTACCCACCTGGAATTTTAAGAAAGCTAATTGGGAGCTATTTGCAAGTAACTGTACTGAATCTGTGACCAGTGGTGTGAGTGATGACTTAGAGAATTTTGATTATAATGTAATAAAGAGATTAATAGCAACAGCTACTGTAGGCCATATCTAGAATATTGAAATCTCTAGAAACCGAAATCTCACTTCCATCGTGGAATAAGCAGTACAAAATGGCAGTTAAAGAAAGGAACGAAACATAAAAAAAAGCAAAAAATACAATGAACAGTGAAGATCTAATGAAGTATAAAAGAACTAAAGCATTAGCAAGAGAATTATTTAAAAAATCAAAGAAAGTTAGTTGAAGGAGGTACTGTGGGTGAATAAATAAAGATATCAAGAAATAAGCAGGCAAATTAGAAGAGTGAATGGAATGCAGCTACATCTCAGGTCTTATTGGTACCGCCAACATAGTCAGAAGCTCTGAAAATGAGAGAGCAGAAATTTTAGCAGAAACTTTCTGTGGAATGAGCAGCGATGAAAATCAAAGAGAAGTTTTTCCACCAGATTAAAAGACAATTCATTGAAGAGAGTCATGATCTATTTCTATGGTTGGCGTAAACATGAAGATACTATACAGCATGAATGGTTTTGTATGCAGGAACTTAAGAAAGCTATTGATAGCAGCGAGAATACATACCCAGGTAAAGATAATGTATGTAACGTAGTGTTTAAATATCTCTGAGAGAGCAGTTTGAGGGTTCTCTTGGAATTATATAACACTAGGGGGAAAGGAGTGATACCGATAGGGTAGAAACATGTAGTAATTCCAGTACGAAAACCAAGCAAACTATCCACTGAAGTAGGTGCCTGTATACCAATTGCCCTTACGTCCTATCTGGGTAAAATTATGGAAAGAATGGTGAATGAAAAATTGGTTGACTGTTTGGAAAACAGTGACATTATAGGGCTTGGCTACACTTGCAAGTTAGAGCACGCTAAAGCTGCCCAGTGTGCTCTAGCTCACTCCCCGTCCACACTGGCAAGGCACATAGAGCGCTCTGACTCTGTGGCTAGAGTGCTCCTGGTACTCCACCTCGGCGAGAGAAATAACGTCTGATGCGTCTTGGCTGAGATGTCAGCGTGAATGAGTGTTGCATTACTGCGCTCTGATTGACCTCCAGAAGCGTCCCATAGCCCCTTAAGTAAAGTGGCCACTCTTGCCATTGTTTTGAACTTGGCTGTAGGAATGCAGATATGCCCTTTCAAAACTCAGTTTCTGCTTATCTGGCTCTGAGACAAAGCAAACATGACTTAGGAAAGTTGCTTGTTTTCCGTGAGTGAGAGAGAAGCGGGCAGAGAGGGAAAGAGGGGTCTGAATTTACAAGACAGCATGCTAACACACCCTCAGCACCCCAAAAACCCACTCTCTCTCCCCCCACATACACACAACACATTCCCTGTTGCATTCCATCCTACCCACTGCATTTGGAAAGCATGTTGCAGCCACTTGAATGCTGGGATAGCTGCCCATAATGCAGCGCTCCCAAAGTTGCTGCAAGCGCCACAAACGTGGCCACACCAGTGCGCTTGCAGCTGTCAATGTGGACAGACTGCAGAGCTTTCCCTACTGCGCTCTCCGAAGGATGGTTTAGCTCAAAGCACTCTACATCTGCAAGTGTAGCCAAGCCCATAGATGAAGTGCAGCATGGTTTTAGGAGAGGAAGCTGCAACATTAATCACATTGTTAAATTAGAAACTGAAATATAAATAATATACCAACATTACAATAGGTACAGTTGCTTAAGTTTAGAAAAAAACCAGGATTCAAGCTGAGGTGTAAATCTCTAGTTTGAGTAGAAGTGAACTAAGGAAGCTGTATTTAGAACCTGGTATAGGCTAGAATTTTGAGATTCATGTTCAAGGGCAAATCGGGGCTATTCAACAATACCAAAATTTTGCAAACTGTTCTTGCAGGATTTGAGCCCTAATTGGCATTTCTATCTTGAACACTTGAACATTTCAAGATAACTGCTCTTGTGAGATTTCTGTCATCTTGGACTGAAAATCTCCTGACAATGGCTGCTTTTGCATAACTTTGGCTACATCTGAACTGAAGCTGAAAAATAAACTCCTTCCAAAACAATACAGTTGGATTCATAGCTGGGAATTAGTATCTAGTCTCCTGAACTTCAATGTTTGAAGGGGGTTTACTTTGATATTCCAATTTATTTGGGCCAGCTCCATGTTTAAATAAGTTATATTGATGAAGTGCTAACATTGATTTGAAATGATCACTTGAAGTTGTTTTGTAATTTCTGTGCTAAGCATTTTAGCATGGAAATTTATTTATACATTGTGTTGTTCTTTTGTCAGTGAAACAGTCATTCTTTTGTGATAACTTCCAAAAAGTACTTTAGCAATCAAAACACTGGAAGTAGTTACACAGCCAGTTATTAGACCTCTGCTTTGTATGTATGTATAAATATTAATTCTTGCTGTAAAATTGAGTGAATAATCACCTGAGATTCAAGATCAGGAAGTCAACTTCAAGACTGTTTTTCTAAAAGTGACACTGATTTTGGGTCCCTCAATTTTTTGGGTGACCATCATGAGATATTTTGGTTTTGATTTTCAGATATAATGACCACACACACATTGACTTAACATGTAGTGTGGGTGCTCAGCACTTCTGAAAATCAGACACAGCATGTCTCAAGTTAGGCACTCAAAAACTAATACACCCAGAATCACCAGCCACTTTGGAAATTGTCATTCAAGGGCAGTACTGTACTTCCATTGATTTCATTGGCCTTTTAGACTAGGTAAGGACTGCAGGATCAAGTTCTAACTCTGGAATCCACAGGACCTACTTCGTGATTCTTTTCCAGTTATCTGAAACAGTCATTAATTTTGTTTGTTCAGGGATTTATAGGAAAATAATATATCTATCTTTTTCTCCCCTAATTATAGCAAGTATGTAAAAACAGCGGAATATAATTTGATCTACAGTATCAATAATGTCAGCTGTGACCATCTTTTGTAAATTGTATTAGATTTTTAAAATTTGTATTAGGAGTTTCTCCTGCAAGATGGTTGCATATGGTAGACTTGGTAATAACATATCATACTTATCATAATAGCAGAAAAGCAATAATATGGTTTTATATATTGTAGGCACAGTGCTACAGTTCCTACTTAGGCAAAATGCCCTAATAAATTTTGCCCGTAAGCAAAGTAAGCGCTTATCTAACTCACCCTTTCCTAGTTTTGTAATTGTTTAGGCTAGAAAAGTGCATTAGTTTAACTAACTTGGTTTTAAAGTGGTTTAGTTGAGCTGGTGCAGACACTTACTATAGATTCACTTCAACTGCTTTAATGAGACAAAGTGGGTGAGGTAATACCTTTTATTGGACCAACTGAACTTTAAGTCAGTGAATTACTTTTGTGTGTGGACAAGCCTATGTGGAGCTTCTGGATGAAGCAGACCCTTTGGTGGACCATCTATTTAAAGCAGAAGCACAGAATTGTGCCAAAGAGTTCAGAAAAGACAGGAATAAGTACTTTTGACAATCTTTACTGAAAAAATACTGATGTGAAACTTGTAACAGGAGCTAAGAAATATAAACATAAATTCAAGAGGACAAAAACTAATTAGCGAAGCCTTTTGGAATCAGATCTTATGTGCTTGTTTAGACTACATGTATTTCCAGGAAAATGGTAATGAGTCACAGCACATCATTTCCAGTGCTTTCAGACCCTGTGAAATATATATAGGGGTTTTCATTTTATTTTTGTTTTCAATAACAAATAGCTGGGTGTGGGTAACGTAATAGATGTTGAGTAATGAAGTGTGAATGAGAGATCATCTCAGCAAAGATACAGCAGACCTCCATTTATCTGATCTAATTGGGACTAGGGCCAGATCAGATAACCAAAAATTTGGATAATCCAGAGAATGAGAGAGTGCGAGGCTGCAGCACCATCTAGCAGTCACAGGAGAGATCATCTGCTTCTGGACCTGTGAGCGCTGGTTGATTGGTTAATATGGAGAGCCCACTAAATGAGATTCCATTGTATTTGTATTTCTGCCTGGGGAATCACATGCAGACATTTTTACTTTCATTGTAATCACTTATGCCTAGGGGCTTCCAGGATTGGGCCATAAAACTCCCAGTCAACTCAACAGCAATTCCAAACATGGGGGCCTAATTCAATGTCAGTTGAAGTCAAGGCACATATCAGGCACTGCTATCTCCCTCACAGCTTTCCAGAAACACATTCCACTGACATTCTGCAGTTACTCAGGCTAAAGTTTAATCTCTCCTTCCACTTGTACAAGTGTCCAGTGTAAGGCTTCATAAGCCAAGGAAGCAGGAAGTAAGTTGCATCTCTCAGAATGAATGGAGGAGTCTTACTTCCATGAACGTCCACAGTGTTCTGAGAAGCAGAACTTCCTTTGCTCATTCCAGCAGACAGGCATGATTTTCTAACCATAGTTGCATCATGGACCTTTCCAGACCATAGCACATTACTACTGATTAGTCTTCCACAGTGATCAAGCATACCTTGTAGCTCGTGGAGAAATACTCTCTCCTTTTGATAAAGCCTCTGTGGCTTGGTTTGGAGGCATAGAATAGGTGCATGTATCCCATCAGTAGCTCTTACATGGTTTGGGAGCCCCAGGCCATCAATAACCTCCCATGAATTGCCAAACTTTATGAAATGGCACAGCGTCACCCTCCTTATAGCATTGCAGACCTCCTGACATGAACCCTGACTGTTACTCTGCCAACACCAAACTGGTTAATTACTGACCAATAGCAATCAGACATGGTGAGCTTTCAGATGGTGATGTCAACACATTTTTTCACACAGAAGGGTGTTAGACTTCTGCGATTGCAGATCTAAGATGATTTCTGCATAGATTTTTAGGAAAGTTGCTTTTATCATCCTGTACAGGTACTCCTGGTACATGGTATGTGAAAGTAACTGCTCAGTTTCGCCCTCCTGTTTCTCCTCACCCTGTAGCTGTACTGCCAAACATCAACATCCCTATGAAACCGCAGAGCCAAACACATTGCCTACATGACTCAAAATTCACATTCATCATCCTCACCATATGAATGATTACCATGATCGCAGTCCTCAGTACTGGGTCCTCCATGCTGCCCGATACCAGCTGAAAAATGGGACCAGCAAAATGAATAAATGGTAGGAGAGGAATCATGAGACTGTTAGTTTGACACCAAATCCTAGTATCCCTGGAGTTTATGGCATGTATCGGATGTATAATGTGAAAAACATAGAACAGAGAGCAGAATAATGGAACAGTGCTCCATGAGATATCTGCCCAGAATGAAGAGCAGTAAATTTGATCTTAGGTAACGCTGTGTGAACACTAGGATTAACAATGAAAGTACAGCACACCATAATAAATGCTGTGGGTGCACTTCAGTTCATTACAGTTAAATCGCCGAATTTTAGAGCAAAAAAATTATATTGCTGTGATACTCCCATGTAGACATGGCTTAACTTTATACTATTATTTTCTTTTGTTTTGGTTTACAGATTAAATTACAGCAAACTAATACAATTTTATTCCTGAGTGAGAGCATGCATACATGGGTTTAACTCACTGTAACTTGTGTATTGACTTCACCCTCTTAGTTGATTTTGCTTAAGTTTCCTGAGTTTCATGAGGACACTCAAAACCAAACACAACTAAGAGCAAGTTAGCTGGATTCTATTCCTTCTTACATACCAATAGAATTTTTTACTGACTTCTGATCACAGGACGAATTGGTTCTACCTGTGCAAGCTTAGTGATGGCAGCGTACTTATAAAAAGAATAACTCATGGCTGACTTGAAGACATAGGGTTACACAGGTGTTAATGATGGCCTAATTCATCCTGTCAATCTTTATTACAGGTGTTAATGCACAAGAATGAAAGAACCCAATTTGACTTTGAATTTGCAGGGTTGGCAGTTAGAAAATGTGTTTTACTTGTACAATAATACATAAGTCTTTGAGACAGGAAATAAATACGGAACCCCACACTGCCATTTTGTAGAGCCAAAATAAAATTGCACTTCCGTGTGTTTAAAAAAAAAAGGCATTATTGATTAGAATATTATAGAATAGAACATACTGAAATCCAGATTCTATTATATGTCTTAAAATTTTTGACACTGAACTTGAATGTCCACAGGCAAAAAAAAATATTTTAAAAAAGTTACTGATACCTTTTTCACAGTGAGCTTAAAATTTGTTCCCTTTCTTTGTGATACTACAAGAGAGAAAATAAATTTGTTCAGTCTTGTTGTCCTTAATTTGTATGTTAACTAGCACTTAGGTATAAGGTATAAAAAATGTGATGTCTGTAGTGATTATGATTAATAGGGACAATGCATCCTGTTCCTTACATAGGTAAAGTTCAAGGGTGAGTGTAGCAGGGTGCTGGTGCAGAGGCACCTAATCAGACCCTGCTCAGCCAGCTCCAATCAGGGGAGATAGATTGGGGCTGTGGAAAGCCCGATGCCTGGCCTGTGGATTGGCTACACCTGCTGGCCTGAGGGCTATAAAAGCTGGAAGGAGCCAGCAGAAAGGGGGGAATGGACAGGGTCAAGTCAGTTGCCTGAGGGCTGTTGTGTTTGTGAGGAGCCAAGCAAGCCTATAAGATTGTATATAGCTTAACAGTGGTGGTGGGCACTGCTTTGTAAATAATAAAGACACAGGTGTTGCACAGTGGAAGCCCCTTGGAGCCTTATTTGGGGTAGCTAACAGGCTGCAGGAAGAGGGGGCCAGCAGACCTCGTTACAGTGAGATTCCTCCACTGCTTGCATCTAAAATTCCTACTGATGTCAGCGAGAGCTCTGGATGTGAAAGTTATATTGGATTGGGTTCCCAGGCAATACTGGCCACATACTGGATGAAAGGAGAGAACATGAACTGGGCAGAGAATTGCTGTTGAATGACATAAGAGCCCTTGCTAGACCCGTTGTCATGCACAATATACTGGTGTACTTAATAATGGAGTACAGGATTCTGACCTCAGTTCCTCCTTCCATGTGTTTCATTTATTTGGGAATATTAAGAGGCTTCTGGCCAAAATCCTGGCTCCATTGTAGTTGGTGGCAAAATACCTACTGACTTCAGTAGAGAAACACACATTATGAAAACCTATCACTCGGTATCCAGGGGCTTATGTTCTAGAAATACATTCAATCTGTATAGGGATGACATTTCTGGACAATTTATATAATAGCTATCAATCAGCAGGATCATATCATAGAAATAAAGCTGCTTTGTTTCCTTCTAAGAAGGAAGTAAAACACTTTAAATATCAAAAGAGGGTTATGAGGTAGGCATTGTGACAGTTGCTTATGTAGTTAGAGGTGCTATTTGAAACATCCAGTTTTTTATTTAGTAGACTAAAAAAAGATGTTATACCACATCCAGCTAAGATAAAAGCATCTTAAGTGTGTCCACCAATTTTGCACACTCAACAAGCTATAGGCATCTACAGATATCTTGGATTGTAGACTCTTTGGGGGCAGTGACTATATTTTTATTGTATGTGTATATAGTGCTTAGCACATTAGGGTCCCAGTCCCATTATCTCTAGGTGCTACCACAATAGAAATACTTCATGATATTATCTGACTGCCTGATTTCTGAGTACACGTCTGTTGCTAGCCATCTAGATACCAGCATTTGCACCTGCAGGTAAATAAGTCCACAGAATCAGAAGCTGTTTTTCAAAAGCAACCTGTAGAGCGTTACTTTCCTTTTCTAAAATAGCTAGCAACAGCTACAGCCAAGAGCACAGTCATTTCACCACTCCGCAAATACAGGTCTGTGAAGGAAATCTTGTAGCTTTGTTTATGGCTTACCAGAGTAGGATTCTTTTTATTTGTTTTTTGTTTTGTTTTGTTTTGGGGGGCTTTTTGGGTGGAGAGGAGAGGAAGGAATCTTTTGTTCTAAAAGATGTCTGAACTGCGCCCAGATGGGCATAGTTCCATGCTTGACTTGGGTGCTGCCCTGATTGGTCTTTTGTAGGCATAAAAAATTAAAATGATGTAAAATAGAGATCTAAATTAATTTTTAATTATATCTGTTTAATCACAACTATGGTTAGGCAGTAATCAAGCTAGCATTGCAAAATGTTAATACAGCACGAGAATAAAAGCTAAGTGAAAGCATTTATTGCTTTTCAAATGTTTATACTGTTTAAAGAGGAAAAAATGTGGAAAATTTCTTGTCTAATGACTTCGCCGGCTCCAAAGTACACAAGGGAGCTGAATCCATTCCAGAGAAAAACCTCAGGAATGCAAACATTTCACTAAATACAAAACAGTCCTGTTTTGACTTTCAAAAATTGTGTTATTGCAACATCCCTAAATTATGGAAAAGCTGGAAGTCTTCTACATCCAAAAGTTCTGATGTGGGCCAATGGAAATATTTTATTTAAAGTAGAGAAAAGCTAGTTATACTGTTTCAGCAAAGCCTAGGAGCATAATGTGATGTGTAAGGGATAAAAAAGAGCGACACATTTCCTCACAGTCAAAGAGCTAGAGGAGTAAATTTTGTCCTCGGTTACACCAGTAACTCCATTGATTTCAGATTTCAGACTCAGAATTTGGCCCTTTATATTTTTATATTACATAATTAGAAAAGCTTCAAGTACAGAAGTATCCAAAAAGAAATAGCTATATTGAACTCCAAAGGGAAAGATTAATTTCAGAGTGTATTAGGCCAAGTTTTGTACTGACTTATCGCCCATACAAGTAGTTACTAGGTAACAGTGTCCTGCTAAGTAGCGAGGTGATCAGTTCTGAGTAGTTGCTGGGCGAGTGTCATGCTATTAAGGTATATTCATCTCACTGAAAATCTTCTGTTGTTCTCTTTCTTTTTTCTTTGGTTGAGCATGTTGCCACTCAGTATCCTTCTAGAGAGCTTTTGTAGTTTGAGTTTCTGTGAACTGGTGTTAGCTGAAGACTCTATCTCATCGTGACCATCGTCATGGCAAATCCTGAAGTAGGGTGACCAGATGTCCCGATTTTATAGGCACAGCCCCAATATTTGGGGCTTTGTCTTTATAGGCGCCTCTTACACTCCCCCCCACATCCTGATTTTTCACAATTGCTCTATGGTCACCCTATCCTGAAGGGATATAATCTTCTTGAAGATTGAGTGCTATCCAGATCAGTCTCTAGTTAGGTCCTTAAGACCATCTGCTTGGATATTCAGTCAGTGTCCATCATGGGTGATCTTATTGTGCAATCAAAGCTTTTGGCACCCATATAATCACCAACAACATAGCAGCATTTTTTTTGTCTTCCATTCTGATATGTCAGTATCAGGAAAACTGCCAAAACTTCAGCAGTGCTGTTGGAGATGGTTTGTAGGTTCGACTACAGATATTATTACTGATCTTGTCCTGCTACTTATAAGGAGCAGCTGATGAAGGTGATGAGTACTACTGAATATTTTCATTAATTATTTGGATAATGGAGTGGAGAGTATGTTTATAAAATTTGGTGATGGCACCGAGCCAGGAGACTTTGTAAGCACTTTAGAGGACAAGATTAGAATTCAAAGCAACCTTGACAAATTAGGAAATTGGTCTGAAATCAAGACAATGATATTCAGTGAAGATAAGTGCAAAGTACTTCACTCAGGAAGGAAAAATTAAATGCACAACTACAAAATGGGGAATAACTGCTTAGGGGATAACTCCGGCGGGTAGTGTTCAATGTATCGGAGTTCGATTTGTCGTGTCTTGCCTGGACACGATCAGTCGATTCCCGAGAGCCCTCCCTTCGACTCCGATATTCCAGCTCCGCAAGAGGAGTAACCGTTTCCGACAGGGGAGCCGCTGCACGCCGTGGGGACTGGTATGTAATTTGAGCTAAGATACTTCAACTTCAGCTGCGTGAATAGCTTAGCTAAGGTACTACGTGTACCTTAGTTCGAACTCCCCTGCTAGTGTAGCCGAGGCCTTAAGATTCTATTTGACAGTTGTACCTGCTTGATATCCTGGCCAGACAAGTTAATACTTGCTGGTTGTAATCTAAAACTGGACTCTGCTTGATGGTAATGGCTAGGCACAGTTTATCTACTTTCATTTAAACTTTGGTTGAAAAAGTTTCCTACTACTTTGCTAATAGCAGTGCACAGGGGGAGTGTCTGCCATTCTTCCCAGAATGCTTCCTTTACTTTTCTGTACCAAAGCTAGCCCTGCTGTCCAGTTTATTGTAGAATTATTAAATTATTGGGATACTCCAAAATGATACTTATCCCAGAGAGCAACAGTCACTGCAGATGTGGCCTGTACAGTCACCTTTCACCACTTCATTGTCCAGAAGCTACCTACCTGTACAAGTAGTGCAAGACACTACAGAGAGGGCAAATGCAAGTCGTTTTCTTAGCAAAGCTTTTCAACCAGAACCCACTGAAATGCCAGGGTTCAGATGGTGGATCCTTTGAGGATATCTGTACCTTTGCCTTTAAGCTGAGGAGCATATCAAGGCATAGCTGAGAACTACCAAAGCAATGCCAGCATGTATTCATGTTTGATTTAGCAGCTGTTTGCTAAGAGGGGAAGGATGGGAGACATGCAAAAACCAACCAACCAAGGGTCAAAATAGCATGTCTGCATTACCTGTTACTATATATCCACTCTACCAGGACATGGACAGAATCCTCAGTAAAGATCCAATTTGGCAGCAGATAATGCCAGAGCTCATAGGAGAGCCTTGTCTGGGTGAAGAAGAGAGCTAGAAGGAGGAAGATGAGAATGAGAGAGATCCTACCAGCCAGGAACTGTTTGCTGATATGACAACAGAAGCCCCAGAAAATGATCTGACTTTGCCAGAGGCAGCATACACAAGTGATGCAAAGCAAAACTACAGGTGTCCTTAAACTGTTGCAGGATGACCATGCACATCAGTTAAACAATCAATGTATATAGCACCAACTGATTTCTTGAATGTAGACAAGAGCTACAGGGTTGGTGAGCTGGAAAACAAGGCTCAGAGGGAAGGAAGGAATCAGCATGTACCATAATACGCTCAGATTTGCCTTACACTTCTCTCACCAACACCATGGCTGAAACAACATGCTATTTTGCCATAGAGGGTACCCGAACAGTATATATCAGTTTATATTTTGTTGTCAGGTTGCTAGCCACAGGCAGTTCACTTTGCAAATGGAGTCTAATGGGGAATTGCTCAGCTGTATTAATTAATGAGGTGTCAGACACCCAACACACACACACACAGTTATATGTACCAACTATTCCTTTTTCACTGGGACTGTGCTTTCACCAGCCAAACTGCTGAGTTTATCTGTTTTGTGTGTGTTTTAATGTGTCTCATCATTAAATATCATTGCTGTGTGGGGTGGAAGTAGGAAGCTGATGACTTAATGCTCTCTCTTTTCTTCCTAACATAGCAACTCTAATCCATCACAGAGTGGATCTAAAAACTGACTAAGACAGAGACGGGAAGAGCTATCAGCAACTGGCCTCCTGCCTCTCTGCAGGTGTCCTGGTGCTGTAGCCATGTGTATATATGAAAGTGACCACAAGGAGGAAACGGAGGGAATAGAGTACCCATCTACCCCTGAAAAGCAACACTGTCCCTGTTACAAAAATCAGTTTTGTACCAGTTTTTGTAAATGTATAACAGCTACAAGAAGGAGCCATTGGCCAGATGAGACAAAGAAATTATTGACACTAGCTGAACCAATTGCTTTCCCATGACTAGGCCTGCTACATATTGATTCTCTGCTAGGGGATCTGAGCAACCCCTTCTAGCCAAGCCCTTTAAACAACTCATTCCCCCTTTGGATAGTGTCAGATATATGTGGTGTCAGGTGAGTTCTGTAGTGCAGGAGAGAGAAGTGGGCATCTTTTTTCCTCCTCACCCTTCCAGGCACACCTTTTTGAGGCCCATCATAGAATCATAGAATATTAGGGTTGGAAGAGACCTCAGGAGGTCATTTAATCCAATCCCCCTGCTCAAAGCAGGACTAACACCAACTAAATCATCCCAGCGAAGGCTTTGTCAAGCCAGGCCTTTAAAACCTCTAAGGACAGAGATTCTATCACCTCCCTAGGTAACCCATTCCAGAGCTTCACCACCCTCTTAGTGAAATACTGTTTCCTAATATCCAACCTAAACCTTCCCCACTGCAACTTGGGATGATTGCTTCTTGTTCTGTCATCTGCCACCACTGAGAACAGCCTAGCTCTATCCTGTTTGGCACCCCTCTTCAGGCAGTTGAAGGCTGCTATCAAATCCCCCGACTCTTCTCTTCTGCAGACTAAATAACCCCAGTTCCCTCAGCCTCTCCTTGTAAGTCATGTGCCCCAGTCCCCTAATCATTTTCATTGCCCTCTGCTGGACTAGCTCCAATTTGTTCACATCCCTTCTGTAGTGGGGGGACCAAAACTGGATGCAATACTCAAGATGTGGCCTCACCAATGCCAAATAAAGGGGAATAATCACTTCCCTCAGTCTGCTGGCAATGCTCCTACTAATACAGCTCAATATGCCATTGGCCTTTTTGGCATTGAGGGCACATTACTGACTCATATCCAGTTTCTTGTCCACTGTAATCCCCAAGTCCTTTTCTGCAGAACTGCTGCTCAGCCGGTCAGTCCCCAGTCTGTAGCTGTGCATGGGATTCTTCCCTCCTAAATGCAAGAGTCCACACTTGTCCTTGTTGAACCACATCAGATTTCTTTTGGCCCAATCCTCTAATTTGTCTAGGTCACTGTGGACCCTCTCCCTAGCATCCAACATATCTACCTCTCCCCACATTTTAGTGTCATCTGCAAACTTGCTGAGGGTGCAATTAATCTCATCATCCAGATCCCTGAAAAAGATGTTGAACAAAACCGGCCCCAGGACCGGCTGCCTGGGGCACTCCACTTAATACCAGCTGCCAACTAGATATCGTGGCGTTGATCACTTGTTGAGTCAGACAATGTAGCCAACTTTCTATCCACTTTATAGTCCATTCATCCAGTCCATACTTTTTTAACTTGCTGACAAGAATACTGAGGGAGACCATATCAAAAGCTTTTTTAAAGTCAAGATACTTCACATCCAGTGCTTTTCCCATATCCACAGAGCCAGTTATCTCATTATAGAAGGCAATCAAGTTGGTCAGGCATGACTTGCCCTTGGTGAATCCATGTTGACTGTTCCTGATCACCTTCCTCTCCTCTAAGAGGAAATGGATTCCTTGAGGACCTGTTCCATGATTTTGCCGAGGACTGAAGTGAGATTGTAGTTTCCCGAGTTCTCTTTTTTCCCTTTTATAAATATGGGCACTATATCTGCCTTTTTCCAATCATCCGGGACCTCCCGATTGCTACGAATTTTCAGAGATAATGGGCAATGGCTCTGCAGTCATATCAGCCAACTCCCTCTGCGCTCTAGGATGCATTAGATCCGGACCCATGGACTTGTGCATGTCCAGGTTTTCTAAATAGTCCTTAATCTGTTCTTTTACCACTGAGGGCTGCTCGCCTCTTCCCCATACTGTGTGGCCCAGTGCAACAATCTAGGAGTTGACCTTGTCCTATGTAATCTATTTACATTGCAAAGATGAATAAAAGGGAACTCAATCATGGTTTGTAAGTATCTACATGGGGAGAAGAACTGATAGAAGAGGGTTCTTTAAGTTAGCAGACCAAAGTATAAGATCCAGTGGCTGAAAGCTGAAGCTTGACAAATTCAGAATAGAAATAAAGTGAAAATTTGACAGTGAGGGTAATTGACCTTAATAATAATGTAGATAGGAATATTATACTTTGGGTTTTTAAATCAAGACTGATGTCTTTCTCAAATATACACTGTATTTCAAATAGAAGTTGCTTGATTCAGGAATTACTAAGTGAAATTCTATGGTCTGTGTTATGCAGGATCATAATGGTCCTTTCGAGCCTTAAGAATCTATGAACATCTCCTCCTATGACAGGTGTCCTGGTTTTTTCCACTTTGAAAATCTAAGCCATCAACAGGTGAGGAGGAGAAGAGAAATGTGAGGATTGCCCAGTTCTCCCCAGGCTCTGACCCTGCATCTCATGATGTCATGGAGGAAAGAGAGGAGAAAAGACAAAGGAGAAGAGAGAAATAAAAGAAGAGTTTGAGAGAGAGGTGGGAAGCCCCAAGTCTTCCCAGGCCCAAAAGGGAGAATTCCCAAACTCTGACAAAACAAGAGATATCTTATAAAAATACTACTGTAGGGAACAAGCCTGCCCCATGTGTCTAACCAAGCAGGTAGAGGTCTTTAGGCTTCCCCTAGATAGAAAACCACAGACATAAGGGAGTCTGTTAGGATCACTGAGTCTTGTGAGAAAGGGCCTCATCTGTGGTCAGATAAGCATACAAACACTAGCCTAAGGCTCCCCACTTGTTTTTCCTGGCTATTCTCCTGCTCTAATAATCACCTATTTCCAGATCTGCTCTCCCTAAATAAAGTCTCTCTTCTGACTCTATGAAATCTAGCCTTATTGCTACCAGCAGGCCTGGTTCTTAGTCACATATTCTCCTGCCATATGACCTTGTACTCATTGCCTCCAACCTGGGGAGATGGACTAAATCTGTCACAGAAAATGTTGAGTTCCAGCCCCCTTAAAGGGGTAGCTCACCCTGTGACAGATCCTAAGAGCATATCACAAAAAATAAACCTACATCAGGACAAAGGGACATTTTGTATATGATTTGAATTTTAAAAATGTGTTTCTTATTAAAGATACCATGTGCAATCCTTCAGATATGGAAAATAAATCACAGAAGAACAAGGAATAAAACAGTACAATATGTAGGAATTTAGGTGACACCACAAACCACTGCAACTCTTGTAAATTTAACATAATATCCATTGATATATGTATATAAATAGCTCACTTACACTTGTATCATGTTCACTCTTTCCATACGTCAGAATGTTAGAAAGCTATCTAAAACTGATCTACTAGAAAAATTGTTTGAATATATGATACTGTCTTAAAGATCTGGACTTTTGATTATCTGGTCTAATTTATTTAATTTTGGATTCAAAACATTTTTCTGGCTATAGATTCCATCTTGGTGTAAAAGAGAGAGAATATGTCCCTCAAACCTCATGCTAACAATTTTTAGTCATTTAGATCAATAATTTTAGGTAGAACCCATTTTAATAGACTGTATAGCCTATAAGTAAAATACAGTGGGACAGAGACTTTAATTTGTTCCCTCCACAGATTTGTTGCTTTGAAATGGAAGGATGGCAAGTTTTCTGAACCATCAAGAACCATTATTCTTTGATAGAATCATAGAACTGGAAGGGAGCTCAAGAGGTCATCCAGTCCAGTCCCCTGCACTTGTGGCAGGACTAATTATCTAGACCATTCCTGACAGGTGTTTATCTAACCTGCTCTTAAAAGTCTCCCATGATGGAGATTTCACAACCTCCCTATGCAATTTGTTCCAGTGCTTAACCACCCTGACTGCAAGTTTTTTCTAATATCCAACCTAAACCTCCCTTGCTACAATTTAAGACCACTGCTTCTTGTCTATTGTTAAGAAAAACAATTTTTCTTCCTCCTCTTTGTAAAAACCTTTTACATACTTGAAAACTGTTATCATGTCCCCTCTCAGTCTTCTCTTTTCCAGACTAAAAAAACCCCAAGTTTTCAATCTTCCCTCATAGGTCATGTTTTCTAGACTTTGAATCATTTTCGTTGCTGCTCTTCTCTGGACTCTCTCCAGTTTGTCCACATCTTTCCTGAAATGTGGTGCCCAGAACTGTACACAGTACTTCAGTAGAGGCCCAGTCAGAGCAGAGCAGAACAATTACTTCTCGTTTCTTGCTTACAACATTCCTGCTAATACATCCCAGAATGATGTTTGCTTTTTTTGCAACAGCATTACACTGTTGACTCATATTTAGTTTGTGGTCTGCTATGACCCCCAGATCTCTTTCTGCAGTACTCCTTCCTAGGCAGTCATTTCCCATTTTGAATGTGTGCAACTGATTGTTCCTTCCTAAGTGGAGTACTTTGTATTTGTCTTTATTGAATTTCATCCTATTTACTTCAGACCATTCCTCCAGTTTGTCCAGATCATTTTGAATTTTAATCTTGTCCTCCAGAGCACTTGCAACCCCTTCCAGTTTGGTATTGTCCATAAACTTTGTAAGTGTACTCTCTATGCCATTATCTAAATCACTGATGAAGATACTGAACAGGACTGGACCTAGAACTGATCCTTGTGGGACCCCACTTGTTATGCCCTTCCAGCATGACTGTGAACCACTGATAACTGCTCTCCGAGAATGATTTTCCAGACAGTTTTGCACTCTTAGGTTGCATTTCTCCAGTTTATTTATGAGGTTATGTGGGACAGTATTAAAAGCTTAACAAAATGAAGATTTACCACGTCTACCACTTCCCCCCTCCTCCACAAAGCTTGTTACCCTGTCCAAGAAAGCTATCAGGTTGGTTTAACACAATTTGTCCTTGACAAATCCATGCTGACTTATTATCTTCTAGATGTTTGCAAATTGATTGTTTAATTATTTGCTCCATTATCTTTCTGGGTACAGAAGTTAAACTGACTGATCTGTAATTTCCGGGCTTGTCCTTATTTCCCTATTTATAGATGGGCACTATATTTGCCCTTTTCCAGTCTTCTGGAATCTATCCCGAGGACTTCTCAAAGATAGTTGCTAATGGCTCAGATATCTCCTCAGTCAGCTCTTTAAGTATTCTAGGATGCATTTCATTAGGCCCTGGTGACTAGAAGACATCTAATTTGTCCAAGTAATTTTTAATTTGGTCTTTCCTATTTTAGCTTATTTGATCCTACCTCATTTTCACTGGCATTCAGTACATTAGAAGTCCAGTCACCACCAACCTTTTGGTGAAAACTGAAACAAAGACATCATTAAGCACCTCTGCCAATTCCACATTTTCTGGTATTATTTCCCACCCCCCTTATGAGAAATGGCCCTACCCTGTCCTTGGTCTTCCTCTTGCTTCTAATGTATTTGTAGAATGTTTTCTTGTTACCCTTTGAATGCACATTACCTTGTTTTGTTTTGTTTTTTAAATCACTAGAATATTTGAAAGTTTTTAGTGACTAGAAATTTTAGGAGAAAAGTGGAACAGTTTGAGATGATATTTTTTGGGTTCCCCCCAATGTCTGCCTGTTGCTGTCTTGTGAAAGATTCCTGCTGATTTGACTTTTCATTCTGCTGTGTGATGGATGCCAAGATTTACGTGATTGCTGTAGGGAACAACTGGATTTAGCATGAGGAAGAATAACTGCTTTCCTCTTAGGGAGAGACAAAAAGGAAATGAGAGCGTGAGGCACATAGGTAATATTATCTGGAGCTGTATTTCTGTTCAATTATTTTATTTTTATCCTCTATTTTGGATTCTGCTGTAACTAATAAAAGTCAGAACAGCTGCTGGCCTGGAGCCAAGGCCTGAGATTAGCAAAAAAACTGTGTATTTTAGCATAACTCCATTTCTACCAGTTGCCAGTCCATAATGGAAGTGGCATAGTGTTTTTATTTAAAGCCAACCATTTTGCATTGTGTAATGTATGTATAAGTAAGAAAGACTGCCATTAGAATTTGCCAGATGGAGCTTTGGCTTGCATTCAGGGTTCTTCCTCGAAGAGAAAAGAGTCACTGTTGAACTGTGCATCATTACAGTAATCTAGCAATTTGTTGTTGTGTGTATGGTCTTTTTTGTGTTTTTTAGATTTTAGATTACATGCTCAGAGTGATAAAATAGAGGAAAAAACATTTTGCTTATAATGCAGACCTGTGTGATGTTTAATCATCTACAGTTAGCCTTCAGGCTATTGTTTGTGGCTTACCTTACAGCACCTATGAAAAATATAAAGAATATTGAGATGCAAAAATATGTTTACTGTGCAGTGTTCCTCAGTGAGAGAATCTTCTTGGGTGAGGAGAGGCTACAAACTGAGGAAGATAGATGGAGTGAGAATAGGAGAGTTTGAACTATGTGTGAGTTTAGCATTGAGGGGGAGTGGGCTTCTAAATGTAATTGTTCATAGATGATTAAACTAAAAAATTAGAGATTCTTCCCTAAGTGAGTAAAAAGAACATAAGAACTTTACTTTAACTGTACTGAGTTTAAACCCAGGCTAACTAAGGAGGTAGAACACCTATTGCACACTGACCAGGGTAGGCATTTCCCAGTTTAGACTCAGAGTTTAAGACCAGAAGAGTCTTAAACTAATTGTCTACTATGACTTCCTGTATATCACAAGCTAACAACCAGAATTAGATTAAAGTATTACAGCCACAGTTGCCAACTTTCACGCGGTAAATAAGCACCCTGACTTTCACAATAAGCCAAAAATCAAGTGAATCCCATTTCAAAACAAGCCAATCCCTAAGAACCCCAATAGTCTATGTGACTAGATCTCCATAGCGTGCAGTCTGGGACTGTGGTGGGCCCACTGTGCACCCTTGATTCTCTCCCTCCTTACCCCAGCTTGCCCCTGCTTGCCAGTAGCCGATCAAAAAAAAAAAGAAGAAGCAGCAACAAGCTGCAAGCCAAAAACTAGCCAACAAGCAACTCACATGCCAAGTAAGCCAGAAACAAGCCTAATTTCTGCATTTTTTGTGTGTACAGGTTTGGCATGTTTGATTACAGCCCTCAGGAGATGAAATTGTTACAAGCCACAGACAGAGAGCAAGAGGAACTGAGGTACTCCAGTGCCCAAGGCCCCTGCAAGAGGAGGGAATTGATTTAGTGAGATTTACCCAGATGATTCTAGCAAATGACCCACCCTTAGTGCTGCAGAATAAAAGGAAGAAGAGAGAAAACAAAAACAAAACCCCAATATCCCAGCCAATCTGACCTGGGGAAAATTCCTTACCAGTCTCGAATATGGGAGTCAGTTACATCCTTGAGCACATGAGCAACACCTATCAGCCAAGCACCTGAGAGAGCATTCTCAGTGCCACCTCAGTGCATCCCCTCATTCCGTCCAGTCACATCTCCAGCCATGGCCATCTCTGATGCACCAAAGAAAGGAGGAAAACCCCCCACCCCAAAAAAAAACCCCAAAACAAAACAAAACAAAATCACCACCAAACACAGAGTTCATCAAGGGGAACAAATTTCTTCTGTCTTGACCCCTGTAGATGACTAGCTACATATTACTATTTGCTTTTTTGTGCCCAAGTGGTGTATGTATGTGTCTGATGCAAACAGCTCATGGCAAAAGGTTAACAGCAGGGTGCCTCAAGGCTCTTTATTAGTTCTGGTGTTGCACGATATATTTATTAATGATCTGGAAATGGAGATAAACAATGCAATAACAGAATCTGAAGGTGACACAAAGTTAATTAGGTTAGTCAGGACCAGGGAGGACTGTGAGAAATTTCAGAGGAATGTGATCAATTTAGGTGAATGGGCAACACAAGGCAGATTAAGTTCAGTGTTGATAAATGCAAAGTAATGTACATTGAGGGGAAGAATTTGAACTACTTGTGTACTCACTTATCTACAGGGTAGTAAATTAAACCTATCAACTCAGGAAAGGGATTGGGCATTACTGCAGTCAGCTCAGTTTAGATCTATGCTCAATGTGTGTAGCTGCAGTTTGATCCAGTACCATAACGTATATGTCCCATGTTCCTTTTTGGAGTTTGGAACCTAAGCAAGGATTAGAAACTCTGAGAGATTAAAATAGAGGAGATCACAGGGCTCTCTGGGGATTATGGAGGATTCCTTAAGGAAGGGGGTGGGAACCCAAAACCAATTTCCACTGTCACACACTTGCAACCTCATTGAGAGGCAAATTCTGCCTCCCATTTTGCAGAATCAGAGGACCCCATCTGCAGTGAAACTGGCATGGTTCCACTACATGGGATAGAGGACTCTCTGTAAGGGCTCCTTTTGTGCTATGGCAGTGGGACTTTGGGGTAGGGATATGATCAGTGAATCTGCCATTATATGCAACCACCAGCTGCACATCTCAATGAAGAGGGGTAACAGGCATAGAGACCAGAGCAGCTGAGGGTATCGCTGAGTACTACATCAGTTGTAGTTGTGGTGGTCATTGCAGCTAGTTTTGTAGGGACCTTCCAACCTCAACTTTCACAGAATACATAGACAGTGCATTGAGGGACAGGATATTGGTAGGCTCTACAAAGGGAGTACTACCATATTGCTAGCTGCTATACAGATTAGATATGATGAAAAACAGGTCAGAGGTGTGGTTTGAATTGCAAAGACCAAAGTGATATCTTACATGTTTTATATTTTTACTTGACATATGTGCCAGACCATCTTTTTTATATTAAACACACTTGCCATTGCTTTAAAACTATACTGAAGGATGTCAACTTACATTGACAGTTACTGGCTTCCAGGAGCTGCCCCGCAATGACTCATGCTGACTGCTCTGGTCACCATTGTGAACTCTTTTACAGTCAGGTAGACAGGATGCCACCCTTCCCATTTAAAGCCCCATGAACTTTTGAAATTCCTTTTCCTGGTTGCCCAGCGTGGCAAGGACACATAGCAGCTCTCCACTGTTGAGTGTAACTGCCCAGCTGACCATGCCAGCTCCACGCTCCTGCCCGAATTACACAGGAGGTGGTGGATCTACTGGGTCTGTAGGGAGAAGAGGCTGTGAAAGCACAGATCCAATTTAGCTATAGAAATGTGGACACCTATGAGCAGATTGCTAGGGGGATGCAGGAGAAGGGCAGAAGGGATCAGAAGGGATCCGGCCCCCGCTCCTCTCCACCAGATCCCAGTTGCGTTGCTCCATTTCCCCCTGCCTCCGCTGGTGGGTGCGGGGACCGGCCTGACCCCTTCCTCTAAGCTTCCTCTCCCAAGCGACAGGGCTGGGAGCTGGGGGAGCAGAGCAGGCTGGGGCTGGGTCATTCCACTTCCCGCTGCCAGCAGTGAGTGTGGGAGTAGGAGGTAGGCTCAACTCCTGCTGCCAGTGCCAGGCCCCCTGCTAATCTCCCATGCTGTTCTGGGTCTCCCTGGTCTGCTGCTGCCCCCCAACAGCTTCTGTCCTCATGGCCCTGCAGCCCTTGAGGGAAGTGGCCACTCCCCCTGCACAGGGCGTGCAGGTGCTCAGGCTGTGGAGGGCGTCACTGTAGGCAGGGATGGCCCTGGCACCGCTGATACGTCCAAGGAGCCTGAGTCACAGGCCCCTACCATGAACAGCAAGGAGGAGGAGGTGGGTGAGGAGGAGGAGTATGTGCCATGGGTGACCAGGAGATCCAGCTGTGCTGCAAGCCAGGACATGTTGGACTCCAATGTAGTCAGCCAGTCCTGACAGTCGAGCACAAGAGATGTTATGCAGGAAGAAGCAGTGAGATTTTGACATGGCCTGAATGTGAGGAACTAATGAAAGGGCTGAATGAAAGGGCTAAGAGAGTGTGTGTTAATGGTGTATGCGAAATGAATGTTAAAAATAGGTTTCAGAATTGCTTATGTAAACTTCGCTAGTGATTTCCATGCTCTTTGGTGTTTGTGGACTTTTTGCAGATGTGCTTAATGCATGTTACCTTTTGAATTGCATTTAGTAGCCTTATAATAATGTACATTTATATTTGTTGTTATTTAGTATAACTTATGGTTTTCTTCAACTCTCATAGAGGTCAAGGACAAAACTGCCTTTGAATTTAATGAGAGCTAGATGTGTCCCTTGAAGCTCACCTCTAAATGCTGACTATGTGAGTACCACTGTAGGTAAGGGTTGCAGGTCCCAGTCCTTATATTGTATCAACTCTTTGGCACAAGGTCATGTGTTTCTGTTTGCAGATAATATAAAAAGACAATGTGGTATGGTAAAAGCAGGAATCATTGTGCAATTTTACTTGTTTTGTAAATGTGCTGCATCAAGTTAGTGGATATCATCCAATTTATTTAAATAAAAATATTTTGTCAATAAATGGTCCCTAACATTTGAAGTTTCATAATATTAAGCACCAAACAAGGCAATGAACCAAAACTTGTGCATGTGTTTACATTTACACATGAGTAGTTTCATCAGCTGTGGAACTACACACAAAAATATAATAGCTGTAAAACAATCACTAAAGCCAGATCTTACTATTACTGACTTCAGTAGTACTACTCATTTTCATTAAGTTAAGCCTCTGTGTAAGTCGTTGCAGTATTAGGGCTTAATATTGTACTTTAAAATAACAGTGAACCATAAAAGCATGGAAGTTCTTAGATAAGGGTAAAATATATCCCAGATACTCCCAGGCTAACTGTTTTTTTTTTTAAGTGTGTCTTCTTGTGATTTTTTTTTGTTGGAAGCAGTGAAGAAAAATATTTTGGTCTTAAAAGATCCTCTCCAGTATAATTTGTACTGCCTCGAACTTGTATTCAAAACTGTAGTCATTGAATATCACCTGACTTACCTGTGATTTCTTCATGTCAGACAGCTTTATAGTGGGGGCATTCCCAGTCTTCATGGCAACTGAAGACAGACCAGATATGTGCTCCCATGCTGCCTTTAGAACTATCATTTAGAAAGAACACTATAGAAGCTGAAAAATATTACCTTTATAAAAGTGCTATTCAACTCAAACTATTTGCAGCAGAGCTGGAATTTCCTGTAGGAACACGTTCTTTCCCTTTCAAACTACTTAAACAAGTGAGCAATAGTTAGATAAAACTCTGGATATAATGCAGTCTTCTGAGGGAAGGTCACACTGTCTGACATGGAGGGTCTGAGATAGGAAAAATTCTGTTTTGTGAATTTTCATTCTCAGTTCCCTCTATGTCAGACAATCTTCATGATGGAACGTGGAAAGCAGTACATGATCCCTAGGGTAAGAGGAGAATTGAAAAGGAACTTATGGATTACTGGGGCCCCTTGTTCTGTAACACCCTTCAACAAAATGCTGTATCAGCAGGAGTGAGGATGTCCATGCTAAAGTATCTGAGAAAAGAGTGAATATATTGTAGGCAGAAGTGTCCCTAGCCGTTTTGCTGGCCAGGACAGAAAATGTTTTCAGTGCCCACACCCCTTGAGTTGCCAAGCAATCCCTCTGCTGGTCCACTCTTAGACACGGCCTTGACTATAGGAGCTGTGCAGACCTCCTCAGAAGGTAAAAGATCACTCCACCCACAAAATTGCTGCTCTTTCACTGATACAGAGTAATGAGAGGATTTTTATCTGAGGCTTTGATTCGCTCTGCTATATTCACCTGTAGGCTCTGTTCACATCTAACTTATGCTTTTCTACTACCTTAGGATGTTTGGATTCAGTCACTAGGGCAACTATACCACTGTTACCAGAGGAGGAAGGTCATGGAGACTTTGGGGATGGAGGCCTGATTAGTTCACAGAATACGACGTTTTAAATTTTCCTGTTTACTCTGCAAACTGTGAGAATAAGGGTCCCATGCCTATAGGAGAAGGAGGGTATCTTGTGGTGGGGAGGAGGAATCTTCCCCCTGGTTTCCATTTTCCTTACTGTTACATAGACAAGGTCCATACTGAGGCAGTTGAACATATGAATGAGGTCCATGTCGGGAAGTTTAGCAGGCTACAGGGAAACCTGGCTCCCTGCCAGAGCGTGGAAAATTGATACTGAGCCAGGTGAGCAGGGTGTATGGAAGTGCTAAATGAAAGCTCCTAACTCTTTTTGGAGGAGTTTCTGCAGAGGAAACTCTTTTCTACTGTGCTTCTCCGAGGCAGGAAAATACCAAAAGATATTTTTTCACACCGATCTACAGGATAATTTTGTTATACTCTGTAAGTTTGACAGTACTTTCCTATTATTCATGGAAGTGTGAATATGGGATAAAAAAATTTAAAAGCACTTACATGACTTATGAGCCTAATTCCCATAGACTTTCAGTGAGATTAAGGCTCCTAAGTATCTATGTGACTTTGAAAAATGGGATTTTAGCAGTTTGTAAAAGATTACCCATAGTCATTTGTCTTAAAATCACTCTGTAAAACTGCAAATAAAGACTTCTTATCTGGTGGCCATTATTCTTGGGGTCAAGGTAACTCTGCCTAAATGTCAGATGAGAAGGTGGCAGTTCTACAGAACAAGTAGAGAAGATCACTATGAGGGGGATAACAGTCTTATAGAATATAACAGCTTTGTGGTCTCATTCTTTTCTTCAGTATGTCTGTACAACTTCCACTGAAATCATTAGGTGGTGAATATGCAATATTTCTCCCTTATAATACCATGATTATAAGCTAATCTTTTAATGTTGTCTCATGTATAGAATTCAGCATGAAATTAATAGGGAATATTTACAGCTTCGGTTACTGAATTTTCTTAGCGCTCTTCACTATAACAATATACTGTATACACTGTAATTAAACCCAAATTTGAATTCTTACCAAATTCAAATACTTGAGATTTAGTATCAGAATACACCTCTACACTACACTACGCCAGCTTCAAAAATACTTTTTATTGAATACAAAAATGAGTAATGAAATATACATTGTAATAAACCATTTTTCTTTTCCTCTACAAATAAGCATTGCAAATGATAAAGCATTCAGTTGCTTCAGTTCCTTATAAATAGGCTGAAATAGAGTAAAGAAATCTTACGAAATAGAAAATATTTTGGTAGTATTCTTTTACCATCTCACTAAAATTCCGGGTTATAATTTTCATGTACCTTGTTAATCCTTATTTACAATATCATATGCAATTGTCTTCATTACCTCTGGCAGAGAACTTTACATGTACTTACTGTACGTTTAGCTATTGGGTTTTATTCAACCCCATTTTAGCTTAAAAATCATTACCACCACTTTAAATATTCAAAATAGAAATTATTTTTAAATCTAATTTTCATTGCTGTCTATTGCTGGCATTCACTCATGAGAGTGAATTTAGTTCTCAGTTTCCATTTTGTTCAATTGCATTCATGAGGAACAAAGTGCTGTCATGTCTCAATGCCCTGCCAGTACTGCAGGAAAGCATTTAAATACATGAAAAGTTATCCTGTTTTCATTCTTTTTAAACGAAAATACTTGTTTATTTTAGGTTTTGTAGCCTTTCCCACCTTTCCCACTCCCTATTTATATATATATATATATTTTTACACAAATCCAGAGTTGGTGTCTAAGCCCTTTAAAAGTCTAATAGTTTAAAGGGACATTTTCAGATGCACAGTTATGCATCCAGTTGAAATTTAGTGGGAGCTGTGGTCTTAACTCCCATTTGTGCCTTTGAAAATGACCCTCGAGTTCTACATTGCTACAAGACTTTAACTTGTTTTTTGCACATCACATTTTACCAGAGGTGTAATACAAGTTGCATATTTACAATATTTTTCAAACAGAGCAAGAATATGTGCAGTTTAATTATCTGATGTAAGATTTAATGCCTGTGAATGCATATTTCTTGACAAATTGTTCTAAGAAATATCTATTATTCCCTATGATGAGAGGTAAGCTAACCTGCTCTACATACTGTGTAATAATTGAAATTGGGATGTTAGATTTCCATTGCCTTTTAGGAATTAATTAATTAAAAGGTGAACATTTTTTCTTCAGTCCTTAAAGCAGCTTTATTTTAAAGATATTTTTCCAGGACAGAAGTAAAAGAAACATTTTTTAATTGGGACAAAAATGTTATTGTATTATCAATTTAGAATGAAAGATTTTTTATGTATTTTATAGGAAGTGAAAAAAGTTGTACTGCCCTTTTAAACAGTATCATTACAACTAATTTCAAGTTAATCTTAGATAGTATAGGTAGCAAATAGAAAACAAAAGGCATAATGACTAGTATAACTCAAGGCACTGTTAACAGAATGCAAAATTTTTCACCTATAAGTTTCTGGTTCCACCATAGCCCAAGTTAGAAGTGATTAAATAGTTACTGTGCTGTCCCTTGTGAAATTCGTCTATTCCAGGCCAATTCCTGAGTAGGTGTCCATTTTGCACACAAAACACCCACATTTATTAGCAGTCTCAGCAGTGCATGAAGAATTAAATGGATATTAAAAATGTATTGCATATTTCCACAGGTGGTTAAGACTCAATAGTTGTCAAATTTGTAGACATTTATACTTCTGCTTCCTGTGCTGTCCCTGTTCTATAGATAAACAGAGGAATCCAGCCTCCAGAGTTGTTAAGATGGCACCTTTTATAAGCACTAACACATCTTTGTTGTTTTGTTAAGAGCCTTATTCAGGTATCAGGAGCTCCTTGAGTCAGTCTTTCAAAAAACACTGTAGATTGATCAGATTATGAAAAAAAAACACAGGAAAAAAATGTGGTGCAATTTAGCACATTGTGTAAATTATGGTGATCCTTCCTTTCTAATGTGTAACTTGCACAGCCATAATAGGACGCAATAACTTCAAGGACATATAAATTGGTCACAGTGAACTTTGACAAGCGCTCTAATTTTCCTCACTTTTCCTCTCATCTTAACAAAAATTACCATAAATGCAGAGTGCCTTCTTGATTTTAGACTCAGACTAGAGAGGGATTCTTAGTGAATCCAGATGGTCTTAGGAAATATAGATACACCTAGTGTACACTTCAAAAAGACGGAAGCAGCCGCCTTCCCTTTTACTAAGGGCTTGTCTACACTAATGTGCGGTGTCGATCTATGATACGCAACTTCAGCTACATGAATAGTGTAGCTGAAGTTGATGTACTTAGATCTGTTTACTGTGGTGTCTGCACTGCAGTAAGTCGAAAGCTGACACTCTCCTGTTGAGTCCACTTGCACTTCTCATTCTAGTGGAGTACGAGAGTTGATTGAATTGTGCTCAGTGGTCGATTTATCGTGTCTATACGAGAGGCGATAAATCGACCCCCGCTGGATTGATTGCTGCCCGCCGATCCGGCGAGTAGTGTAGACAAGCCCGAAGAGTGGGACTGAAGGTCTGATCAGGCAATGGGAAGACAGTATTTTCCCTTCTCATATTTGAGTTCTACATTAAAATGTGTAGAAGATTCTGATCTCCTAAGGGCATATGTTTTCTAAGAGGAAACAGCAGATGTCAATAATATGATTTTTTTTAAAACAATGTGTGTAGAAATTCTTCTAAACAATTGCATTAAAATCAAGCACAGACTAAGCTCTGTCAGACATATGTAAGTGATACAGAAACCTAGGATATAACCTTTTTTACCAAAACAAAACTGTAGAGAAATATATTCCTAAGAATTAATATACTAGCTTTTATTGTGTTGTACTCAAATGATTCAATGTTATTACAAACTCAAGCTCGTGACCCAAGGTGCTTTATTATCTCAAAGGAAACCTAAAATAACAATAAGTAATCAAAACTATGTATGTCAATGCATCACTTTGACCTAGAAAGATTAAATATTTGTGGAATCTTAATATGTTTAAATATATGTGAGAAGCTGAAAAATAAATCAAAATGAAAATAGTCTTCAGAAGAAATGGAAAGTGGTGGGGTGCCCAAAGCTCTAGTTTAGAGCTCTTTGCAACGTGAATAGTGGTAAACATGAAGTAGTTATGCCACTTGTCAAAATGATTTTAGGTCTAGACACTAGTATTACAAAAGTAAATTTGGCAACCCTTACAAGCAGATTGCAAGAGAAAGGCTAATCACTTTGGACACTTAAAATCACATAAAGCCATCCATTATAATTATTTTTCTATGAGAGCAGTTTTCCATTCTTCTAGAATTATGCAAGTAAAAGCAATATCTATTTTTATATCTGAGAGAGATTTTAGATAAAAGTAATGCATTAATACTGATTGTCTAAAGGAGCTATAGAAGGGAAAAGCACTTCTACAAATGTTAAATTAATTGCCTAAGTTAAGCATTATATAAATCTTCAATTTACGAATGAAGAAAGTAAGATGGAGGTTATATGATTTGCCTAAGACTGGAGTGAGCTAGTGGCAGAGGTGGAACAGAATCATTGTGTATGTCTACATTGTAATTAAAAACCTGCTGCTAGCTCACGCCAGCTGTCTGCATCGCAATCAAACAGCCTCTTAGCCCAAGCCCCACAAGCCCAAGTCGACTGGCACAGACTAGCCACTGGTTTCTAACTGAAGTGTAGACATAGCCCATATTTCTTGATTTCTACTACAGTGCTTAAACCATTGGACACTGCTTTCCTCATCTTACTCTTCCAGATTAAAATGAAAAAAAAATAAAGCTTCAAAATATTATCTTATAAAATAGAACCATAAAGAACAATACTGTACTGGTTCCAGAGGCCAAGGGAAAAAGGGATGGATTCGATGACCCAATACACAGTTTTTGTAATTCTATTAATGAAGTGAATGCAAAAACTGCATAGATTTCAAGACAGGTCAAATGCTGCCTGCAGATGTCTACTTATAGCTCCCATGGATTTCATTAGCAATCACGTGTATCCAAGGGTGGATGCTGGCTATAAATCTATACATTTACTAGAGCTGGTTTAAAACCTATTCAAAATGTTGGTGAACTCTCAAAAAAAATGGAAAAAGATGGTCAAAAACAACAACATTTTAGTGAAAATTTCAACAAAAAATCTGTTTAATTTCTTTCCTAATTTCAAAATTTTTGGCCAAAAATGTTTACAGTGTGATTCTGAAAAATGCTTGAGAATGAGGCCCTTAAGAAAGTGGACAAATATTAAAAAAGCATAGGCATGTGCTAATGGATAAATTCTGCACTCTGCTGTGCATATACAACTCTCATTCATGCCCATTCACAGCATAACTTAGGGCAGTATTTTGTCCCAGTCACAATAACTGCTTAAAGAAACTAGTGAACTGCATAGAAACAATCAATAAGCTAAGATGCGATGTAGAAATTATTTTCCCATTAGATGCTTTTTTTCAACTCCGTCCTTATTCCAAACATGCTACATTTTTCTTAAAAGGCACAAATCTCAACATGATTTTTCATCCCAGTCCTCAATTCTTTTAAACAGAGATACACTAAGGAATGTCATGACAAATGTGGGTTTTACTGAATTTTAGAGACCTTTTCAGCTCATACTGGTTGTGCAGAAAAATTGAACTGCATTAAGGCAGCCTGATAGAAATTCCCTGTTTAAATACCAAATGTAATCAATAGCTGGATAGAAATAGTTTCTTTATAATGTAAGACTACAGCAATTTTGTGTACTCCCTTTACATGGTAGACCTTTGCCCTGCCTCATCAAGTTTGAAGTTTCGTTTTCTGGCTGCTGCTTCACTATTGAACTCCACATCAGATTTTTCTGTATTGCTGCAGTCTGTCATAGTGGATTCCTCTTCTGCGCCCTCAGGTGTCCCTCCATTTGGTTGCTGAATTTTAGAATTCTGTTCTGGTGGGCGCTTCCACTGCGGTCTTGTTGCCATCCACAAAATAAGAGCACCAAAGATTAGAATCAGAAGACCAAGAGTGTTGACAAAAATCGCCTCTGGTGGAAATGTGCTATATGCAGGATTTTTCCTTTGAGGGAAAAAATAAATAAAAAGAACTGTTTTGAGGACAGTCATCTTAAAGTTGCCTAAAAAAAAGACTACTATTCATGTTGTTAAAAATAAACAATGAATCAATACTAGAATAGATTGTTGTATGCAAACTTGATTATCATTTTCAATGGTTGAATTTAAGGATCAAACAAATGGAAAAGTGAAATTATGAAATACAGTACTTACAGAGAAAAAATAAGTTTTTCTGTGAATCCCATGAGAGCTGTTGCAATCACTGTTGCGAAGATGAGGAGGCCAGAATAAATATGTATTGGCATGAGAGATGCTCGAAGAGAAACTGGAGCAAAGGGCAGCAGAAAGACAGCAAAACCTAAGACAAGCTAAACACAGAATACAGAGTCAGCGTTAAAACTGTGAAAGGAATCTGCACTTTTAACTGAAATTTGAAACCACCATAAAAGGTTCATTTTTAAAGTGTCCAAACCTAATTGGACTAGGAATATATTTTTAAATATGTTGCTCTAGTCTATAGTGTTAAGCCCAAAGACAATATTGTGCTAGTACCTAAGAAACAGTCCATGAAATTGATTGTAAATAAACCAGTCTTTTACCACTATCCAAAATAAGTGGAAATGGTAAAAAGTAACCAAACTGCACAGTGACAAGCACCATTTTTAAATTACATAAGAGTGGCCATATTGGATCAGACCAAAGATCCATCTAGCCCAGTATCTTGTCTTCCGACAGTAAAGCTTTCATTTTCAAAAAACTATGGCAATAATACTGTATGGAGTAAAATTTATTTTTATTTTATCAATATCCTCTTTAATTTTGATTTCTCCCCCTTCCCACAACTTCACAGATTCATTCATCAGTTAAGGCCAGAAGTGACCACTTAATCAACTAATCTGACCTGTATAAGACAGGCCATAGAATTTCACCTGGATAATCCTGTATTGAGCCAAGTAACTTAAGTGTGACTAAAGCATATCTTCCAGAAAGGCATCAAGTCTTGATTTGAAGACATCAAGAGATGGCAAATCCATTTCGCTCTGTAGTTTGTTCTAGTGGTTAATCCCACTCACTGTTTAAAATGTGCATATTATTTCTAATTTAAATTTGTCCTGCTTTATCTTCCAGCCAATGGCTCTAGTTATACCTTTCTCTGCTAGATTAAAGAGTCCTCTTATTTTCTCCCTGTGAAGAAGTCACGTCTGTTTTCTTTCTGATAAATTAAATACGCTGAGTTCTTTAATTGCTCATGTTAAGGCATTTTTTTCTAGCTCTCAAATACTTTTTATGGCTTTTCTTTGCATGTTCTCCAGTTTTTCGACATACTTTTAAAAATGCAGTCACCAGAACTGGATGCAGTATTCCAGTATCAGTCTCACCAATGGTGTATACGAAGGTAAAATCACCTCCCTACTCACTGTTCCCCTGTTCATATATCTAAGGATCGCATTAGCCTGTTTTGCGCCAGCATTGGGAGGTCATGTTGAGTTACTTGTCCATTAAGACCCCCAAAGTGCTTTTCAGAGTCCCTATTTTCCAGGTTAGCACCCCCATTCTATAGGGATGGCCTGCATTCTTTTCTATTCCTAGATAGATTACCTTTCACTTCACTGTATCCAAATACATTTTGTCCAAATAGGGCAGGTTACAGTACCATATCCATAGGAACAGAGTATCTTCTAGCTACCGTACTGGATATGAGCATTGTCTCAGGAATTCTACTGAAATATAATTATTCAGACTATTAATTTGTAAAAACTTATTTTATCATATTAAAACTTTTTTCTTTAGGCACCACTGCTTCGCTATAGAAATGTCTAATGGTGGGTAAGGGTGGAATATCTATGAGAGTAATACTTTTTATATTTCAATAGGCCCCTCATAAGCCAGTAATTTTTGCTCTTTTAGTCAGCAATACAAAATGCTCCCCCATGTGCAGTATCAGAACACGCTGACTCCATGGGGTTTCCTGCTCTTGCCAGCCTGGGGAGTGAAGGACAAAGCTCAGGAGTGGGCATTTTCTGTGTTTTCTTTTGACCACTAGGTAACCAAGACCTCTTTTTATTGTACAGGCTTCAGCTTGAAATGCAGAATCACTAAACTGAAGGTAGAGAAAATGACTCATATTAAACTTGTAGGGTATGTCAACACAACAAGCAAGGAATGTGATTCCCAGTCGTGTACACATTCTTGTGCTAGCTGTAATCTGAGTGAATACACTAAAAATAGTTGTGCAGCCACAATAGCACAGGCTAACTTTCCTGAGTACAAACCCACTTGACCCCCTTGAGTACTCACTCAGGATGACTAGCCCACACCTCTGCCAGCCTTGCCCATGCTACCATGGCGATACTACTATTTTTACATCAAAGCAAAATGAACAAAATACATTTTGTGATACAGTATCCTTGACATTTTTTAATTGTGTGTTTATTTGCACATTTGCAAAATTCAGTACATCAAAATAGGTCTTTCCATAGTTAATGTAAATTAGTGAGGTTCTACTGTATTTTAATTATAGAACACATGCTTCAGCTTTATATCTTATTTATAAATACAGTACTTAAATTCTGACCTGCAGAGTATAAAATATAACAGCAGCCAGTCCAATCCAGCTGTGCAGACTGTACATGTTGGGAATGTTCTTGGCATTGTGGAAATGAAAAACAGCAACCAGAGAAACAATTGCAAGAATCATTGCTATGGTATTTAACCCAGCATGGATGAATTTAATCAGGAGTTTGCTGCATTTCCAGGTCCAGGGCAATCTATACACAATAATGGCTGAGGAAGGAATAAAAGCAAGATTTAATAGTAAATCTCTTTTCTATAAGAATTTTGATAATCATGCATAATTCAAATCATTCCAGTGTAAACTACAGAACAGGAAAAACTTTAGAGTCAGATTTTTTTCCTCCCACTTCAGAGTGTTACATGTAATCTCATTAGTTCCAAACACACAATTCAGGCCAAAGTATAACCTCTAGGGAGAAACTTTCTTGTAACTTTTTCGTAGAAGTTTTGTCTAAGCAGGTTAAAAACTAACAGCAAACAAATGTTAGGCCTCAGTCCTGAAGCCTGATCTGTGTGGGATCCTACAGGACAAATGGGTCCTCTTTTACAGATAAGATTGCAGGATTGGGGCCTAATTCATTTATTCATAGGATCATCTACTGGAAAAACTAATTCAATTTAAATAGCGCCGTATTCCATAAGTAGCTCCTTTGCCTCAGTGAGACTATATATGGAGGAAGATGCTACTCGCTGAGAGGGAATCAAAATCTGGCCCTAAAAACCAAAGGGGTTCAGCAAAAATTTAATCTTGTATCAATATAGGTTTTAGAATATGCATATTGCAAAAGGATGCTAGCAAACTGTACATTTTGTCTAAGTCTGAAAGTATTACTCTCCTGTCAGGTACTGATTTTTTTTAGATACCACATGCCTCTTCCTGAGAGAATCTGTGGAATGAATCACTGTGCAATTGTTTTTATTAATTGAGAATCCACTAAATGTTCACAAGTCATGTCTTTTTTGGCACTGACCCCTTTTACACAGCTGTTGGCCCTTAAACTATATTATTTACAGAAAGGAAAGGCTGCATGTGACTCTAGATTGCAGATGAAATAGTATTATTTTAACTGCTCATCAATAAGAAAAAGCCAGATTATGAGCATGGGTCCCTCCCTTTCAAGGAAATATCAATGAAGAGAAGAAAAGCAATTGAAGGAAGAGAGGCAGAAATTTACCACTTTAATGTAAAAAAAATCCAAAAATCATTTAATGGTTGGAGGGGACAGTCCCTTCACAATAAACAAAGCCACGGTTCCTTAACAATGAGCTAATTGGTAAAATCCTCATTTAATTTTTCTGGCTGTAGACTGGCATTCAGATGTGTTAGGATCAAGCTGAGTATACAGTTAACTATGCTGAAAACAAAAGAATGAGAGCATTCCTAGCTATATGAAATGTTCCTGCTCTGAGGGAGCACGCATGCGTTATTATGTACATTGGAAGGGGAGGGCAGAGTATATTTCTTGACTTTTCCCCAGTAATATAAAGATAAAATTGCTACTTAGCAAAAGAAACAGCACTCATGCTTTACCTATGAAAGCTATAGCTGCGCTATAATCTTAGCATTATTAATGAAATTATATATGACAGGAATCCTGAAAGGAAATATGGTGTTGTGTATGTTTGGATGAATAATAATGAATGTCAAATTGCTTTTAAGGCCCTTTTTATGCATTTGGATTTTTATTTAGGTACAATGCATGCCAGAAATTACAGAATTTCACTACACAATTCACAAAGAGAACTCTGTTCACCAGTGGAATGTCCTTGAATATGAACAGGTCTCAGATCAATGTAAATTTCTACATCCTATGGGAAGAATAACATAGGAATGAAAAAATCCTGTTAATATAACTGTGCATACACACAGCATGTAGGTATTTTATGAGGTTTTGTTCAAGAATGGGATACAAGTAAAGCGTGCAATGTTCAAACTCAAAAGCAATAGCAGCCTCATTTTCAAGACAGCTAGACAGGAGTCAAACCACATGACACAGCAAAGATTGCTACAGTTCAATATGTCAGTCTCATGATTACTGTCGAGGAAAATGCCTTGCCTTGTCCTACTATGAATGAAGCTAAATAGCATAATTGTAAACAACTTCTTGAAGATTTTCATGTAATTATTCCCAAAGTTTTCTGAAAATAATATAGGCATAATTCTGCCCTCTGATATCCATTAATAATAGAAGTCGCGTTTGTGTATCTGAGGGCAGAATTTGGTCCTTTATATTTTACAAACTAATAACAATATTTAAAAAATTGAGACTTCTACATTTCCCATTACATTTGATTTTTTTAATTTCAAATTAAAAATGACTAAGAGTTACAAAGTTATAAGCCAGTTCCAGAATATTACGCCTTAACTCTGGAGAGTTATTGGCTAATTTAAGGACAGTTGGATTTTATTTAGGATAGGAGAGTATTAGAGGTGTTGTGACCTATAAACTCAATATTTGTTCACACACTCAGAGCACAGGAGCTTTGAGGAATCCCCGTGAACTAAATGATAAACAGCTGAAAGAGTTTACATTTCTTCATTTCTGGTGATCTTTAACTCATATAGAGCTGAGTGATTAATTGATTTTTTGTTTGGGGGCTAACTCAGAAAAAAATTGGTTAGTTTCAAACCAAAATGGATTTTTTTTTACAGTTTCTTGATAAAATGATAAATCAAACCAAAACAAAAAAATTGTTTCAGATAAAAAACACCCAAAATAACAACAAAAAAAAATCAAAACAAAACAACTTTGGTGGAGG
This sequence comes from Dermatemys mawii, assembly GCA_007922305.1. NCBI lineage: Eukaryota > Metazoa > Chordata > Testudines > Dermatemydidae > Dermatemys > Dermatemys mawii. Next base: position 23,275,038 of record ML677340.1, read on the forward strand.
GGAAACTTCATTTAGTTTTTGGGGTGTTTTTCGATCAACAATGGTTTTAGTTTGGTTCCTGATGTTTTTCACTCCCCTCAAAAAATATAATTACATTTTGAAATTAAAAGTCCAAACATTTTATTTCAAAATTATTAAAACTGACTATTCTGATTTTTTCAGAAAAAAAAAATCAATATTGGCTGAAACTAGTCACCAAATTTGACCTGAATTCGTAAATAGTTTTGGTGCCCTGAAAAATGCATTTTGGGGTCATATTTTTTATTCACCAAAAGAATTTTGCCCAGCTCTACTCATGAAGTAGTTGTTGACTGGAACTAGGTGATCATAGCTCATAACTTAAAGCATGCAGCTTCTCTCTGGCAGCAACAGTGGGTCAAGGTTGGCATCACTGATGACCCAGGTGTTTCAAGGGAAGCAAGGAGCATGTAGCATCACGTGTTGCTCTGGCCTCAAGAGCATTTTCTTTCCACAGTCTTAAATTTTATAGGGTAGGTTTCCCTTTATTCCATATCAACGACCACCTTTGTAGCTTCAGGGCCAATTATCCAGGTATTCTGGATAAAGTAATTGTAATTCTAGTGGGCAGTTTTTAAGCTGTACTTCATCATATGGAAAATCCTATCTGAATGTCCCTGGCTGTACAAGATCAGATGTTCCAGAAATGTGTAGGTACAGGAGGAAACTATTTTGGTCCATGCTGGGAAAGACTGCTGCATCCTCTGCTTTGAGTTCTAACATGAGGTACACACTCAACAAGAATTATTTCTTGATAAAAATAACTAATAGCTTTATCAACAATCTCACATCCATCACATCCCCTCATTCTCAGCGCTTCTTAAAATATTTTGGAATGTACCTCAGTTCCTCAATTCTCTGTTGGTAAATTAGTTCATACCTTTCCTACTAAATGCTAACCTAAGCATACGAGGCTTTTTCAAGTAATAAAAATAATTTCATTTACCATTAAACAGTTAAAGTTTATAGAGGCCCAATTTAAGATAGGACTTATAATACTTCACAGAGCTGATGCAAAATAATCTGGGAAGAGTGTTTATTCCATCATCCCCACTGATGAACACTGACTTATGTACCTTTCTAGATCTTCCTGAGATTTCTTCATAAATAAGAAAGTTACATTTAAAACTGTTTAGGAACTTGGTTGGCACAAATGGATTGAGGAAGATGTAGTGCATTTTCTATCTTTTTATGAAACTTTCAGAATTGAATTATAAGACCAAAAATTCCACTGGGTTTTGGGTAAATTGTGGGAATGGATATTTATGTGTCCAAGAGTTTAGTGACTATTCAGACATTTGGTCACACATTTTGGCATTATCCTAATTTACTGTAATATTTCTTCTTGTAAAGGCAACTGAGGGAAGAAGTTTAGTTTCAACTATAGTTACTTATTTGTGTCTGTCTTTGGCCTGGTCTACACTAGCGAGGAGGGTAGACATAAGACGGGGTTTCTCAAACTGGGGGTTGCGACCCCCCGGCGCCGCTTAAAAGCCACCGAATGAATTACTTCTGCATTCGGCGGCTTTTCGGCAGACATGCCGAGCTATTTCGGGAGCGCTCGGCATGTCCATTGAAAATAGCCACTGAATGTGGAAGTAATACATTCGGCGGCTTTTCGGCGGACATACAAGGGTCCACGGCGCTGCTGAAGAAACTGAAAAAGGGTCGCGGCTCTCAATTGTTTGAGAACCGCTGACCTAAGATATGCAACTTCAGCTATGTGAATACTGTGGCTGAAGTCGACGCATCTTAGGTCGACTTACCTGCTGTCCTCACGGCGGCAGCAGTCGACAGCAAACTCCCCTGTTAACTCTGCCTTGCGCCTTTTGGCGAGCTACAGTTCCGGAGTCGACGGGAGTGCCTCTGGGGATCAATTTATCGCGTCCTGGCGAGACACGATAAATCGATCCCCAATAGATCGATCTCTACGTGTCGATAATGTAGGCAAGGCCTTTGGGAATGCCATAGGAGTTGTTCAGGCTATGTTTGAGGCCCAGTTGTTATGGCCTCCATAACTGTTCTTGAACTGGTAATTATTTGCTTCCATTTTACAGTGACAAATGGGAATTTTGCAGGTGCAACACAGATGTATTTAAAGTTTTGTGAAACTAAAGGAATTTCAGTGAAAATGTTACCCTTAAAACTCAGATGATTAAGGGCTCACCATCTCTTCCACACCCATGAATGGAGGAACCTAAGCTATTTTCTGTCTATGTTCACATACTAGCATCATGCCCATCACTGTGGTAAGTAGGGGGCAATTCAAGGTGGACACAAAAAGAAAGAGGAATACAGCTTTGAGACATTCTCCAATCCCGCACAATCCTTCATTCAGTCCATTTACCAAATAAAGATACTGAAACAGTGACAAGTATTTCTAAAAACTGCTATGACATCTTATTTGTTAAGAAAATTAATAATTTCATTAACATTTAATTTAGCTACATTAAATATGTGCTAATCTTTGAAACTGTTCCTCCTTGTACACATTGTTGTGTCAAAACTAATCTTGGAGACAGAGCTGGTGCTGTGCAATAAAGATTTTTTTACCTCTGTTTAGGGGCCCATGCACCTCTTTCTTTTACAGCTCATTTATTATGTCTATTCTCCAGTTATGCTTATTCTTGCGTCACTTACAAATAACAGCAATATAACCCTTCTTCCTGGACTGAATTTAGATTGTCTCTGTCACTCTACAAGTCTACTTCTCAACCACTATCTATGCTTCTTTCATACCTCACATTTCTGTGTTTCTATAGCTTTCCACCCTCTGGGTCTCCTGCTCATCCTTAAATAACTGCATGTGCTCATTCTGTTCTTAGCTTGTGGTGATCTGGTTACCCATTCATATCCCACAGTTAATTTGAGATTTCATTCTAATACAATATTAATTACTTTGAAATTTTACTTTTTTTCACAGAATGTGTACAAAAGGGTGCTCTATTTTAAGGCCTGATCCAATTCCAAATCTCTTTGAAGTCAATGGCAGTCTTTCGATTGACGTCAGCAAATTTTACATCAGGTCCATAATCTTGTTGTTTATGTTCCTTATTTTGTATTAATCCCAATTTCTTGCACAATCTTCTTTTCATTCTCCACATTTGCTTTTCCTGTTATTTGACAATATTAACTTTACTCAGAGTTTAATACTACAGATAATTCTTTTACCAATGACTTATTTTTACACTTATTTCTTTTGATCTGTGAGGGCCTTTTATTTACTTTTTAAAAAATCCCTTGTGCAAATATTGCTTTAAACGAAACTGTTGGTCACAGCAGAAGGGTAAACCAAATCTCAAGGTGGTGCTGGTGGTGGGGAGGAGAAAGGTCTATAGAGAGAAACTTGTCTACTTTCTGCAAAATAAATTCCCCTGCTTGTAAATTAGAAGTTTTTAGTTTGATGCAGACTGATTAAGGGCCTTGTAACAGAGTCATTGGTGGTTCCTCCCTCAGGGGGTGGGGAACCTGCTGAAGCCCAGTTATCTACACCACATGGTCACAACACCAGCCCCACTTCCGTACTATTTGCAGGTGGTGGTCTGACCTTTGTGGGCCTCCTTAAGTCTCTCTGGTTGGGAGATCAAAATGGAAGTCACAAACCTCTATGACTTTAGGGATACTTTCTCCATGAGGTCCCAGAAAAAAGGGATTGAGGAATGGAGTTAGTGAATCTATAGTGCTGTCAACAATCTAGTCCCAAGGTAATGGGTTTGGGGAAATAGCTCAAGCTAAGTCTCTGTGGCAGACTCAACCTGTCTGTCTTGCCCTTGGAGTCTTCTGTATGCTCCTTAGTGGTGAAGGTCTCCTAGCTAGTAGTTCACTCTGCAGTATCAGGAGTTGCTCCTATAGGCTGGTGCCTAGGGCAATGGTTCTCAACCATGTGTCTGCATACCCCTGGGAGTCCACAGTGGTATTCTGGGGGTACATCAGCTTTTCTAGATATTTGCTTAGTTTTACAACAGGATACAGAAAACGCACTAGCAAAGTCAGTACAAACGAAAATTTCATTCAGTGATTTGTTTATACTGCTCTAAATGCTATACTCTGAAATGTAAGTACAATGTTTATATTACCGTTTACTTATTTTATAATTGTACGGTAAAAATGAGAGCAATTTCACAGCAACAGTGTGCTGTGACACTTCTGCATTTTTATGTCTGATTTTGTAAGCAAGTAGTTTTTAAGTGAGGTGAAAGCTGGGGGTATGCAAGACAAATCAGACTCCTGAAAGGGTGCAGTAGTCGGGAAAAGTTGAGCGCCACTGGGCTAGGGCAATCCTGCTCTTCCCCCCTCTGCTGACTGCAGTTTCCTCCCTTTCAGCTTTCCTCCCTCTTGTGTATGATTGACAGGGCCAGAAAGGTGGGGCTAGTGAGTCCTATCACAAGGGCCTCTCTGGCCTCTTCCTCACCCTTCCTTCACTCTGTCACGGACCTGATCCATCTCCTACTGAAGTCACTAGTTTTACCATTAGAAGTGTAATCGGACCCTAAAACTACACTTCATGTGATCTACTGAACCTATTAGAAATGTAGAAAAAACAAATATGTTTACTTTAAGCTACCAAACTGGGACTACTTCCCCACTGAAAAAGTAAGTTTTGAGTTTTATTTTTAAAATCACAACTCCCTATCCAAACCAAAATTAAAAGGTCACCCACACCCTTATGTTGTGTTTTTAAATCTGCGGATATATAACTGAAAAGTTACAGCAGCCTAGCTTTGTTGGTCAGGGCTAACAACCTGCATTGTAGAATGCTTCCGTCAATGTAGATAATGTTGTTTGGGCAGGTGCTGTTGCCACTTTGAAAGAAAAACTTCTTCCATCCACATGCCTGTGTCTACGCTAAGGGGCATAGCTGACATAGATAGCCCCCTTGTGTAGATGCAGCCTGACTTTACTGCTGCAGGAATGTTCATGCAGCAGTTTCCTATGAAATATTGAGATGTTTTGGACTAGTGAGCTTACTGGATGAATCTGAAACATCATTCAGGAGTGAACCAAACAAAAAAATAACCTTCTCAATTAACCACTACTGCATAAAGTGAAAAAAGAGAGACATGGATTTACATTTATATTGATGTTTTTTGCAAACAAAAGGGCTAGAAATGATTCCCTGCCCTCCTGCAAAAAAGTTTAAATGCTGAACAAAAAGAAAAAAGTGATAAAATGCTGAACAAAAAGAAAAAGAAAAAAGTGATAAAAAGTGATAAAATAATCTGGTGTTTCACTTTTTTTCTGCACTGCACCTGGTCATTTGTTAATGTAGGGCCTGATTTTGCATCTATTGAAGCCAACAAGAATTTTCTCAGATTGCAGTGGGAGCAGATTCTTGGAACCCTTTCTGTTATTCTTCAGTGTCCATTTCCTCTGTTATTCTATCCCTTTTATTTTCACCCAACACGTCTGTATTTTCTGATGCAGTCTAAGGCCTTTATTTTTGCACTTTTTAATCTCAATTTGGACCATATCATAGACATAATAGACTGGAATATCAGTGATATTATTGACCCATAGCTTTCCTCCCACTTTCTCTATTGTGTAAAGCCTAATAAGAGAATTGCAAGTTTTCCTCTTCTCCCCCATATTACATAAAGATACAGCTGTGCCCCCTATTATGTCTTCATTCATTGTTTCTGGGGAGCTAGCTAGCAAACACTGGAAGTAATAAAATTTAAGTCCCAGTCTAAAATGTAAAGTAACTATTAGCCCATTCTGAGCAACCTCTGCATTTAGAACAAAGATGCCAGGGACTAACGGTGTGTTATGGAAAGGAGGAATAGTTAATATCGGTGCAGTTGTTTATCAGGAAGCGCTTGAAAAGTTATTGAAAGTCTGACGACTACGCAATCAAAAGTGGAGTCATTGAAGACCGCTCCCTCCCCGTCCTAGCCACTTCACGATAGTTTGGGTGCGCCGTTAAAATGAAATGAAACAAGTGGAAGCCTGATGGGGTGATTTACACCGAAGCCAGGCTGACTTATTGCTTTTTAAAAGGCATTTCTGATGCTGCGGTTTGCTCTGGCTGAGGCACAGCGTCCCTGGCCATGGTTTCAGTCACGGGGGCAGAACCTCCCTTCTCTTTCCTGATTTGCTTGTTCACGGGCTTCAGGGACCCAAACGCAGCATGAAGAAGAGGAGCCGAGGAACGCGCCAGCCCAGCCCTGACATTTACTTGCAGAAACGCCGCACTCTGCCCGCTGCCAGCACCGCGCAGCGCGACTCGGGGCGCGCGGAACGGCCAGGCCCGGGTCAATAAGCGGCCCCAGAGCAAAACAGCCCCTGCAACCGCCGCGCGGGACCAGAGACCCGTTGTCGCTCTGGGGGGGGGGGGGGGGGGCGCTCCAAGTCGCTTTCAACAGAGGCTCTAGTTTACAACCCCAACCTCAACGCGAGTCTGTTCGCCGGCCTGTCCCAGCAGGTCCGCAGAGTCCACCGGCCCCAGGCTCCCCTCCGCCCCCCACAGCCCCGGCACTCCCCGCCCCAGCGCGGCTCCCCGCGCACGCACCAATGCCCTGGATGAAGACGAAGCCGGTGAGGATGAGGACTGGGTGCCAGTTGAACTCCGCCGAGCCCCCGTCCCAGCTGAGCCCCTCCCGGTAGTGAAAGACCCAGACGAGGGCGAAGAGCACGGAGAGGAAGCCGAGCAGCAGCGCCGAGACCAGCAGCGCGAGGAAGAGCCGGTAGCCCTCCATGTTCCGAGCCCCGCGCTCCCGCCGCGGCCACAGGGGCAGGCGCGAGCGCTCGTCCCCTCCCGTCGGGCCGGGCGCCAGGGGGAGAGGAAGCGGGGAGGGGGCAGAGTCGCTGCCAGCGCAGAGGGAGGCACCCGCGCGTACCCTCCCCGGGGGGGCACACTCCCTCCCCCTCTGCCCTCCCCCACTGGGCGTGCGGCTCTCAGCAGCTCAGCCTGGTGACTGGAGATTGACTCACCGCTTGCCCCACCTAGGGGCTTAGCCCTGTGCTTGGGGGAAGGGTTATTTATTATCCCTCTTTCGTTTGGGTCCCTTGCTGAGCTGCAGGCGCTGTCTGCCTCCTTCCCCCAGCTTTTCTGCCCGGCTTTTTGATGCTGAGTCTCGTGGTGTTTAAGATTTGGAGGAAATACTTTTCTCACAGTCCCTCACAGTTTGGACAGTGGCGACAGTGGCCGACTGTCTCAGGGTCTCCTCTTTCATAGATTGTCCTCCTCTGTCCTCCTCTGGGCTTTGGTGCTTTCTCGCTGGTTCGTAGCCACTGATGTTGTATTTGGTAAGAATCAGCCTTACTTTCGTACCCATCGCTGTAGCGAGGTGGTCTGCATGGAGGAAAGGGGAAATGATAGTGTCTGACCAGATTACTACACTGTAACTGAAGTTTGATAGGGAATATCTGCTGAATTTTCATTTAGGGTGTTGTTAATGACCCTGTCTGTCCAATGAACATTACTGCTACTGTACTGTAAAGGAGAGCCCACTTCCTTGGGCTCATCCTTTCTTCTCCACCTAGCCCCTATCCTGCCAGAAATGCCCCTAGAGACTGGCAGGGGATGAATCTGTACTGCTTTCCAAAATAGGAGACACTTCTGTCACTGAGTAATTGATGTAGTGGTGATACCCACATAAAGCTATGTGGGATAAGTACCCCTCTTTAACAGATCAGACGAAACGAGATTGAACAAATCAATACTTCATTTCACATTTGTGCTGCTGATGCTTTTAACGTTTTACAGTCTAACAGTGGATATAAAGGATATACTTCCTTCTATACTCTGGCTGAAACCCCACCCTGAGGTCAGGGGCTGCAGGTCATGGTATATAGGTGGAGTGGCTGAAGGATGAGGTTGCATCTCTGCCAGGGCAGGTGCTGACCCATGTTGCTTTGGGTCCTATTGGCCATAATGCCAACAGCTGCTTAAACATGACCACCTACTGCTGGCTCGCCTCATGCTGCCATTCACGGTCATGCTTGCGCATGGCCAAGCTGTGTGCAATGTAGTTGGCCACTATGGGCTCCTCCTGCTCCAGTATCTCCTCAGTAGCAACATGTGATCGCCTAGCCTGCTTCAGTGTCTCCTGTCAGAGATCCAAGATGGCTTTCTTTAGTTACTATGAGCAGGACTTGAAAACTCCACATACTCATTCACTGGCAGTGAGCAGGCAGTTCTACTGTGAAAGTGCTGCTAATTTCTGAAAAATCCAAGCTTTAACTTTAAAAAAACAAAACAAATTAAGCTTCTAGCTTCTGTGGCTGTGAAAATAACCTTCCAAACATGAACAAAATGTAAATTTATACAAAGTTATCTTCCTAATTCTGCAGTCTTCTTCGGTGTTTCTGCATCTGCTTGTTTTCCCAAGCTGCTCCAAACAAAAACTGACCAGTGTCTTTCCAGTTTTTATTGGGTGCACTGTGGGAATGGTGAGTCTGACAAGAACTAAATAATTTTTATTCTGCTGCTGCTGCCTGGGAAAGCTCTGAGCAACAGCAGCGGTATGAACTACAGCTCTTAATTACAGAGGAGGATTCAGAAATCAAGGGAGGGGTTGAGCATCAGAGAAGCAGCAAGGAAACCCTTGGATAGGATACAGAATGTTCTTTCTTCCTTCCAGATGTCAGAGGGAGCCTGAAACAATAGTTCTGAGGTATGAATTGCCCTATCATTTCAGTGGATGCTAACTCAGATGATAATGATACTTTAAATGCCATGGTTAATTATTTCACTGACTAAAGCATATAGGCAACGGAAAGGATGAAGGTCTACACAACCTGTACTCACTTTGTGCCACCAGTGAGTACACATGGGAGATATGTCCACTTTCTTTTTTCCCCAGTTGAGAAAAAGACAGGCCGAAAAGCCCAGTGGGATATCTAAGCCCTGCTAAAGAGAGGCCAAATCTGACGGCCACAGTGGAGCTCATGGATATGAGATGTTTTCTTAGAGGAAATTAAAATTGTCACTTAACAATAGCAACTATATGCCACTTAAATCATACTATTTTAAAGTTGAGAAATAATGTTTTTGTTTCAGTTTTAAGTAATGAAAGAACATCTGTTCAAACATTTCTTAACATCCAATATTAAATATACATCATTCCTTGAATAAAAACGTAAGAACATATTTTAAATTACAGTTTCATTTTATTGAAATTCTAAAAAATATGAGTAGACCTTTGCTAACATATGGCTGTGTTGAAGGAGGATGCAATTTTATTTTTCTGAAGGAGCACTAAACTTTCAAAAGTTTGAGGAAAAGTTGCAAACAAAGTGAGTAATGTTATGGTAAGGTTTAGTTTGGCATGTGTTTGAGATGAATTTACTCATGAATAAACTTGCAGGAATTGCACATCATCACAAAGTCTTGCTCATTAGAGATGCAGGTCATCCCAAATTTATGCCTCTAATATTTTTAACACAGTGTATATTCTATACTGTATAATCAGAGACAAACACACAAAAGGAAATTAATTCACATAAGTGCCTAGCACAGTGTGTGTTATGTATTGCAAACCCCAATCCATAATAAAATCATAAGTCAGACCCCCTCGAAAATCATGAGTGGCTTAAAATCATGAGTTTTTTTTAAAAAACAATGTTGGGGTCTTGAAAACAAATAAAGAATCACATTTTCAAGCTCTTTGTGCAACTCATCTGTAATTACTTTTTTTGGGGGGGAGGTCTTTGGTATAAAGTTATTTTCCCAAAGTATTATTTTTACAGCACATTTATTTCTGATATTTTTGGATGTCTGTTGAAATTATAAATAGTTGTAAAAAATGTTACATAGCTCAAGCATCACTTTTCCTAGTGCTTGTTAGTTTCAAATAGGGAAACGCAAATGATCCTGTGTAAAGAATGATGAAATACACAGCAAACAATAACATACAATTATTCTGCACCAGATTCTGCTCAATGAGCCCAATCCTACAAAGTGCTGAATGCCCTCAGCTCCCACTGATTTCAGCAGGAATTGACATCCCAGACAGCTTGCCCCCAAGCTTCTCTCCAGGAAGCCCCTCCACATTCACCTTCAGGTCTTCTGCCAAATGTCTCGCATCTCACGGCTACTCAAAGACAAGCGCATTCCCGACGGCCAAGCAGAGTGTCCCGCCTAGCTGAGCGGCTGGAACGCCCTGCAATTTCAGGTCGCGCCCACCAGAGGGCGGCGTTAGGATGCCAGCGGCCTCTGTCTCGCTGCTCCCCCTGCTGGATCTTAGCGAGGCAACAAGCGGGAGGAGCAGGCAAGTGGCACCAGCTGCAGCTGCTGTGGAGGCAGCAGCAGGGGTAAGCGAGCGGCGGCGAGGAGCCGCGGGTGTCACAAGCCCAGCCTCTTCTCCAGAGACTCCACTAGCCGCATAACCCCAGCTACCGCCCAGTTTTCCCATGGAACCCCCCCAGCCAGCCTCCCTCCCTAAGCTGTGCCCAGCCCCCTGCCACTCAGCATCTCCCTTTCTTTCCCCACAAACCCAGCTCCCTGTAGCTACTCCCCACCCAGTCAGCCTTCCACAATCCCAGCTGCCCTCCAGCCCTAGCTCCTCGATAGGCCTCACACAGCACCTGCCTGCTCCCCTCACACACCTCAACATCCAGCCACACATACCGAGGTGTGTGCAACTCCATGCCGGGGCAGGGCATATTGACATTCTGCTGAAGTTTATGGTCCTACATAAATGTATCCTGCACAAAAGTTGGCAGCTATGCAATCCACACCTGAACCCAAGTATCCCACTCTACTTAGCAGACGATTATCCCCCAGGCACCTTCCACCACCCAACTCAGGTACCCTAACGCTGCAGACACTTTCCTGCCTCCACCTATTCCAATCATAGCAGATGAGTTTGGTGCAGCTCCTTGCCTGACCTCCACCATTTCTTGGAGCAGGGTTTGTTGACTGTAAGCTGAAGTTTATTTGCAGACATACAAATTAGACAAAAAATTGCATACACTTCACACATGGAGCTGCACAAAGCTTGGCAACTATGTGTTTGTGAGTAGGGATCAGGGTATAGGTGCTTATGAACACCCAGTGGAAGTAGGCAGATAGGCCAGTAGCTGGAGTTCTGCTACCTCTACTGACTGTCTCTGGTTTTAGTCACTTCCCATCTGCTCCCTCCATCCTGTTCCTGGGGAGGATGAGAGGCAGCCCACACTGAGGACTGCTTGGTGAGCCTGCAATCAGACAAATTAAGAGAAAAGGTCAGTTGAGGGGGGCAGATGATGAGCAATATTTTTCTCAAGAGAAAACTTCTGAAGTAAGCCAGCGACCTGGGACCGATGGAAAGATAATTCTCATGAATTTTAGGGTCCTCCTACCAGTTGCTTTTTTCATCTCTCCCTACTAAGAAGAAAATGGCTTAAAATTCACCAAAGTATGCACCGGATCCCCAGTTGATTTGGTATCCTCAGCGTATGAGGGGAGTTGTTGCTGACAAACATTTTCACATGTTGGTAACTATGATGTCTATGCAAAAGCTGTACCAAGAAGCTCAGTTCTTTTGACTGCTTCACTACCTCCATTTGTTGTGCTGTAAGAATGTAAAATGGTTGTTGGGGTGGGGGAGGGCGAGTGGGGAGAGGGGCTGCAACCAAGTGCTTGTTTCCTTATTGTGCAAAGCAAAAAAATTTACTGTTCCAAGAGATTGCTTCTCTTTAAAGAATGTGTATCAGAAGGTTGGTAGCCATATTCTGTTGGACCCTCCTGATGTCTACATGGGACATTACTTTGTGAATTCAATAAAATAGAAATATTGGGTATATGCTAAAACCAGGAGTTGGGGAGCTTCAAGTGGCCATGTCTGGATGAATTTGAAGATGAAATATAATTACAAAAAGTTTCCCTTTTTAAATACCTGCACATTCTGTTTTACTGATGTTTAGCTTTTTCAGTATGCATAAGTAAATATTAGGGTATAATTCTTTTTGTAAGACTATCTTTTAAAAGTATTTGGAATACAAATTAATGTGGCTAAAAGAAATCATTTCAAAGACTCAGTGTTGACATTCTAGCGCTGGATTTAGACTACTAAGTCACTTAGATGATTTTGAAAATTGTTCCCTAAGTCTATTTTGGCCTACTTTCTTCAACCACTGCAGATAATAGCAGCATGCAGTCTAGAGAAAAAAGGATATGGCTAGTTGTACCAAAGACAGTGACACAGTTTGCATGTAAAAAGAGGTCCATGGAATTTAGGATGATATATGGAGATTTTCTCAAAAGGAAACCAAGTATGCAGATTTGATAAGATAGTTAATATATTGAATCAAAAATGTCATTTCTCTTAAACTAATAGAAAAAAAGGATTCAGCACATGCAGGCAAGATAACTCAAGATATTGCAGTCATGAATAAGATACTATTTTGTTTGTAAAGGGAGGATATTATAGATAAATTGAAGTCACATAAGCAGCATTTTACTTATGAACAGGAAAAGAGATGAAGAAGAATGGGGATAACATGAATAAAGAAAGAGGCTGTTAATAGAAAGGACAAAGATAGAAAGGATGGACTAACAAAATGCTGTACAATATTTGTGTGTCATAGCACTGCAAGATTGAGAGGCATAGTGGTGAGTGAGTAATACCCTGTCAGTTTAGGGTATTATATTAAAGTTGACTTTAAAAACAAATGTCATTGAAGCTAGAGCTTGTGAAAGTCACATATTTATCCACATAGCACAAAGAGTGGCAGTGCAGACTTCTCTATCAATGTGGCTGTGCATCAATCCTTGTTCTAATTCTTGAAGGTCTGAATTTTATTTGAAAATCTCATAGAATGATAGAAGTTAGGGCCTGGTCCTGTGAGATGTTGAAAAATTACAGTTCACACTGAGATCCGTAGGAATTAAGGATGCTTAACATTTCACTCTTTGTAAGTCCAGGCAATTCTTTTTGGGCTAAAACTGCAGCTTTCCTGATCTTAAACCATTGAACTGCTGCCTGGAAAGAAAATGCAGATTTTAGTTTCAAATGAGCAACACTGAAAAAATAATAAAATATTCCCTTTTATTTCAAATACATTGGAGAGCTACACACAATTTTCAAAGGTATTTCCTTCCTTCTTCCTTGTGCCAGTGCCACACTTTGATGTTGAAAGAGACAATTATGCTGAGCATGTGGATATCAAATGTTTTTTTTTTCTTGCAATCAGAACCATATGGAAATCCCTGGAATTTTTCTACTTTACTCATATTTCTTACTGTTTAGCATATTGAATAATTCAGTTAATATAAGTGATTTCCAAGTATGTATTTTACACTGGTTATAACTGAGAGAAAGGTAAATTCTCCACAGTCACGTGCTGGTATATGGGTATCAAACTCCTGGCCCATAGGCCAGATGTGACCTGATTTCATATATCTATTCAGACTTCAACTTTAGTTTGAGATTGCACAGCAATTTGGCGGAAGTGCTTTAGTGCTTTTTATACTGAGTCTGCTAAAAATGAAAATAGACCAGGATTGAATGCAGACCAAAACTGGACTCAGTGACAGTGGCTCAATGTCACCTTTCTCTGGTGCCGGGGTATTGTGTTTCAGAATCTAACCTGAAATGAATTGGGCTGTCCATATACAGGACTTTACCCGTTCACATTTGGCTCACATATAAGGTTATTTTTGCAACGATAAAGGCTAGGTTTTTTTCTTTAAAATGAAAGTCTGTTGTTGCATAGAAGCCCATGCAATCAGATTCCACTGGTGGATTGGGGACTATAAATATTTATAGGCTCTAATTCTCCAGTGGATCTTACCCAGACCACAGCTAGGATTGTGATTATGTTAACAGTTATGGAATGTGTCACCTTAACCAGTTGTGTTGTTACACAGTTGGTCTGTGAAAATAGAATGTTTTCTTCTATCACAACTGTATTTTTATGTCTACACCCAGCTCTCCTCCTTTTTGTAGCAGTTCATGCTAGGACTTTCTGGACATATCTCTCATAATGCCCTATCAGCTGCTGCCAGTACCATGGCCTATGTGTAATTCAGCAACACTCCTCCTTTCTACCTAAGATTATACGATTTCTTACATAAAGCCCATAATCTTCTTCCAAGGGAGTCACAGTGGCCACTTGGTATCAGAGACCTTTTTGTCACTGCTGATAGTTGCATCCCCCAACTTCTGAATTTTGATGCATGACATACTGGAAGAAGAGCAGAGCAGAAATAGTAAGAGTATCCAGAGTATTCTGAGGTGGTACCTGAAAAGAAGGCAAGGTGATATGTATAGATTTGGGCTCACAATTCAGTTCAGCACGTAGATGAAGAGTGCAGACTCTAAGCCAGATCAGGCTCTATTCACTGCTGGGACAATGTTGTGACTCTTGGACTGACAGTGACTAGCTGAGATAGCTGTGGTTGCAATTCCTTACAAAGGCTTAGCTTATACCATAAAACGACGCATTTGACAAGAGGTATAATAGGCATCTGGGAATTAGCCCCAACATATACTATGCTCCTTGGCATATAGAAGACCACACTGGACTGGAGGAGTGGAGTGCAATGAAGTAAATGCTGTAGACTTGTGTGATTAAGGTTACGAGTGATCCTGAAATAATGGATGGCTTTGAACAATGCTGAAGCTTCCCAAACTGTACTAGAATCATTCAGGGAACTCATTTTCCAATTCTTTGTTACCCTAATCAGATTCAGAATTCTACAACTGAAAGTCTTACTACTCTTTGATCGGGCTGTGGTGGACTACAGAGGGCATTTCATGGATACAAACACTGGATGGCTTGGCAAGGTTCATGATGCTAGAATATTATACTGAAGAATTAAAGAATACCTTTTCATTACATAGCAGAGATACAGCACTGCTACTGTGCCAGATGTGCTTAACTCCCTTTGTTATCCTGAGGAAAATTATGAGGATATTAACAAATGGTAATTTGACAACTGCCTCTGTCATGTTGAACTGGTGATTGTGTACTTTTGGGATACTGAAGCTAAAAGGCAGCAGAAATAGCTACTGAAGGAAAATGACAAAGACCCAAAGTACATCACTGCAACCATTTCTACTTTCTGTGTATATTCCCTAACCTGTGTGAATAGGAGACAGAGCATTACATGAACACACATGAGTATCGTGGCCTGACATTGCCCATTTTCCAAGGCCATATGTGAGCTGTGAGCTGTATGACTACTACTGCTGGTCATGTAGTGCAGGAAGGCATAATAAGGGCCGTTCTGTGCCAGTCATTTGCTCAGGTGTGCACTGAGGGAGAGAGAGAGAATACTCTCCAGGTCTCTGTGCTTCTATCATATACTCTGAATGAGTCTGCCTTGTTTTAGTCTGATTTGACGACATTCTGTCGTATGTACTAAAGTGAAGTTATATGAAGGCACATCTTATGGCAGAACATGTTTTAATAAAACAGTAATGAATGAATGTCATATTCTGGGGTGCAATCCATACCAGTAGAGGGTTGTGTCACTACTTGCCCTGTAACCCTGAGTGCCTTAAAACGCTTTGCTGTTGTAGTTGCCTTGTCTGGATGCTCCCAACCAGCGTATAAGCATGCAGTGAGTGTCTGTGTGTTATGCAGCTCTCATTCAGCAACTCTCATTCCAGCAGCTCACTTGTTGCACCCCAGTCACACTCTGACATACACTAGCTCTAACTACACCAGGTGAGATGACACCAAAAGAATTTTCCAGAATGATCTGCTGTGCAATGTCCAGCCCTCTCTTGGACCATTCACAGCAATATTAATGTTTGTTTTTTCCTTTAAAGATACAACACCGAGCAGCTCGCCACATTAACTGGAGTAAATATTCACTTTAAATCACATACAGCACTGGGTTGGTTTATTAAAACAAGTTTATTAACAAAAAGAGAGAGAGATTTTAAGTGAGTTCAAGTATAAAGGATAGAGTTGGAAGTGGATATAAGCAAATAAAAGTGAAAAACACGTTTTAGAGACTGACTTAACAAAACTACAGTCTTGGTTCAAGGGAAGATTCTCATCTTACTACCTTTCAGCAAGATGGCTGACTAACCAATAAGGGGGAAGAGACTTACATTTTGAAGTTTTTAAATCCTCTTTGTGTAACTCTTAACTGCCCTGGGCAGAGATGTAAGTCTTCTGGGTACTTGGGAGATTGATCTACTGTCTACAAAATATGTTTTTAGTTTTTCTTTCCTTTGTCCATGTGCCATTTTTCCAGGTCTCACTAATGACTCTTACTTATTACTTCCCATTGGCTTCCATTGAGATAGTTTAGCATCTTGCAGGATTGCTATGTCTATACTGATACTACTACTATTTCAGAATAGAGCCCAGTTATTACTGATTAAATTTCTATTCTATATAGGTTCTTATACTGCATTCATCACTCTAGTATCTGAGCACCTTCAAGTAGTGCATAAAATGATGTAACAAACATCTGTCACATGCAGTTCATCCTCTTATCCTGTCCTCAGGAAAAAATTGTGTGTGGTGGTGTATTTTTGTTTTGGTAGATTTTGTTTAAAATATCTACAAGCTGCTGTGTGTTTATATTAGAGAAGACAAGTTGAAACATGCCTTGTATGTGGAGTGAAAGGTGGTGAGGTTTATGGTGGTACTTACTTCCTCTGGGAATTTGTTCCACAGCTTGGGACCAGACCCTGAGGAAAGACGTGTCTCCTGCAGAGAAGCTTTGTCCTTGTGGTTGGCGGTTCCACTGTGCCTGAGTAATGGATTTGTTAACCACAGCTCTCATCCTAGATCTGTAGGCAGTTTCAACTACTTTCACATTCAAAAGACCCTGAACTTCTTCTACATGTAACTTAAGCACTGTCTTTCTGGACCTGTTTTATATTGGATAATAAGGTACAAAATATCCACCAAAACAGCCTCGATATACTGCAGGGTGCAGCTGTATTTTGAATTTTTAAATATTTGTTGGGCTCAGATTCATATTGCTTAAATCTTCTATTTGAATATACATTAATGTCCCTAACAAATGACTCTTTAAAATTGAATTTAAAAGGTGACATATGGATTCCAATATTAGATAATATCAATACAAGTATATTTTGTGTGCATCCAAAATGATGTAGAAATGGAAATAAAGAGTATTATTAAAACCAAGTGTGTGGCATTTCCCCCAAAAGTATATAGGTTCTAGACATGAAATTGGTAAACAGAAAGAAGAGGTTGGAAGACAAGGAAAGAATGGAGGAGCTTGACGTATGTAGGGTTTGTAGAGAAGGTGGGTAGGCCAGGCATTCTAAGGGAAGATTATTGGAAAAAAGTGAGAGGTGAAAGGAAGTGTGAGGGCTACCAGATGAAGAATTATTGGGTTGAGTTGTTTGGAGCAAATAATATATAGAAGCACTTCTTGGGATTGGAAAGGCCCAGGTTGCCTCTGCTTGAGAGTAATTTTGTCCATTGTAAGTGTTGATGCCAATTCTGTTTTCTACTCTTTTGGGTCTTTCCAGTGTCTTTGTAATAATTTTTCCCCGATATAAAAACAGGGCTATGAAAACACTTTTTTGAATAAGATGGTTTGGAGTTGTCTTCATTGTAACTTTGACTGAGAAGGCAGAATCTTAGCAAAGGGAAGAATGGGTACTGAGTTAGCGATAATTGTTGAAAGTATCTGGTTTTTGTTCAGTTATATAATTACAGCGGAAAAGGCTGCCTGATTAAGGATTGGGCTCTAAATAAGCACTTTATGCGTCACCCTATCCATCCCATCTGTTCTATATAGCACCAGATACCGTTCACTGACTAGGCAGGACACTGGACTGCTTGACTCAAAGGCCTGAAATTGTAGGGCAAATGTTTTTTCCTTATTAGTGCTCAGCATGTTTCTATATCACAACTTGGTGTGAGAGTGCAGCTGATGGCTGGTAATTTGACCCACAAACTAAGTGATCATAATAATAAAATAGTGCCTTTAAACCCATTTTAGATTAAGGGTATCAAACTAATTCCATGTAATAAGGCAGAATTCCACTTTTAATTATGATGTGTGGTGCAGGGCATACATTTAGGACTATATACTGTCCAGAGTGGCTCTCCCCCTGATGGCAGTGGGAGGCTTATAGAAAAAAACAAAGTTAAAATTATGGCCAGTGGTGCTGGAACAATTTGTATAGTGGGGGTGCTGAGAACCATAAAATGAAACCCTGAATATAATGGAATACACTTCAAGCCCTTATGTTAAATAAGGCCCTTATGTTAAATAATGAGCCTACCTAAAAGTTTAGTCGTCATTAAGGGTAAGATTTTGTCATGGAGCTCATGGATTCCATCACTTTCAGAGACTTCTGTGACATTTTACACTTTAGCTTCAGCCCTATTGCAGCAGGGCCAGAACTGCTGGGGACTCCTGAGCTATCAGCTGCCAGTGGTGGCGGGGGCCCCAGAGCTGTCAGCAACTAGGGGCAGTGGGGACTTGAGCTGTCAAGCCCTCTACCCAGCTCCCTCATTATTTTTAGTAAAAGTCACAGACAGGTCACAGATCTCCATAATTTTTTGTTTATTGCTCATGACCTCTCTGTGGTTTTTACTGAAAATAACTGTGACAAAATCTTAACCTTAGTTATTATTGGTTCAGTGTCTTGCTGTAACATTCAGTATCAGAGGGAAAAATATGCTCAATTTTTAAGACCATTGCTATTTCTTCTGTTTCCCATCCTTCCTCATTCTCCTGTCTCTTTTACTCCACCCTCACTTTATCTCTCTTTTTTCCTTCCATCTGTAGGCACCGACTTTGTGAGTGCTCCGGGGCTGGAGCACCCATGGGGAAAAATTAGTGGGTGCTCTGCACCTATTGCCAGCCAAGCTCTCCTTACTCCCCGTCCCACCTCTTCCTCCCCCGGTAAGTGGTATGGATAAGGGTAAGCAGAGTATGTTAATTACTAGACACTTCATTAAAAAAACCCACCTCTTAGTGTGCTGGAGCACCCATGGGGAAAAATTAGTGGGTGCTCTGCACCCATTGCCAGCCAAGCTCTCCTTACTCCCCGTCCCACCTCTTCCTCCCCTGGTAAGCGGTATGGGTAAGGGTAAGCAGTTAATTACTAGACACTTCATTAAAAAAACCCACCTCTTAGTGTTTTTACACAGTTAAGTAGGATTCACAGCAGGTCAGGGTTCCCTCATGTCTAAATGGCTTGAGGACAACTCTGCCATTTTTATTCTATATATAGTTTTATACTAAAAACTTTACTTACTTTAATATAGACGAATTAAAAGAAAGCTGCAAGAGAAGATCTAAGCATAAGTAAAAGAGAATATGGTACAGTACGGATGTCAGTAAGTTCAAGTCCTTGTGCCTGATACCCATTATTTAAATCAGACTGGTTGGTCTGATCATTATTTGTGTTACAATATCATAATCGGAAGCAAAAGTAAAAGGTAAATAAATGAAGTCAAATGTGGTCTATGAAAATACATACAAGGGCTATCTTTATATGCAAAAAAGAAATTAAAAAATCCTGACAATAATGCAAATATTTTAGCACACAATGGTTGAAACATAATATTTGACTAGTCCAAAGAGACAAAGTTCGTGGATATTGTGTAGAGTGAAGCCTATGCAGGTCTTTCTCTCTTAAAAACATTCAAAAATTCTCTCCCCTTTTTTACAAAAAACTCTCTCCACTTTTTCAAAGCTTGAATGTTCATCTTCCTCTGGACTATCACAGATCATTTGGTATAGATAACAGATGAAGATCCTGTTAGGCTTTTGTTCTATATGTAACACAATGTCTCTGTCAAAATAAACTTCATGATTGTAAGTCTGCAAGGAGAAAATAATTTTGAATGACAGCTTCATTTCCTAGAGGCCGGTATAAGTACCATGTAAATAAAACTTCCCCAGAACAGATTAAAAAAATTACAGCAGATCACTATTCATTTTCCTAGTACACATGACAAAAAGCATACAGTATGTGGATAATTGGTCTTTCAGATAAAGCAAGGACAGTGTTTAGAAACCATGGTCCAGATCTTCAAAGGTATTTAGGAACCTAACTCCCATTAAAATCAATAGGAGTTAGGTGTCTACATACTTAAATTCCCATACTTAATTTTGTGCACATGAGAAGTTCCACTGCCATCAGTCGGACTGCTCAAAGGTTGTGAAGTTAAGCACACATACAAGTGTTTGTGAGATCAAGGCTTAGATTCATAAGCATTTTATAGCTGTCAAAAGATATTTTTCAATGCAACTGATACACACTGAGGGAAATCCTGATTTAAGATTATGGGGATTTTCAGACAAATGAACTACTGTATCACAGAATACTTGGAAGTTTTTTGCCACAGATGCTCTACATGGGAATTGCCCGTGGGATTTGTATTGTACATCTGACTCAAAAATCTGAACAAAACCATTACTTGGATGCAAAGCGGTGTGTCAAGTGGATACAGGGAAATGTTATTGTAAACTGAATTCTGTGGATTATACTCACCACATCCCAAGACTCCACTAATGGAATTCTCTTAAGTAAAATTCCATCTTCATTGCAGTGAAAGTCAAGGTGAGCTTTCCCATCAGCTCCTATCTGAGTAACTGCCACAACCGATAATAAATCCAGCTCATCTTCATAGTCCACAATTTTGAAAGTCTTATGAAAAAACAAAATCTCAAGCTGACCAGCTAATAACTAGACTTTTACAGTTATTTTTAAAATAACTTTACATATGGGTTTTAGGAAGGGGAACGGAAAGAAATGCAAGGAGTCCCAGTTCACAGATTTTCTATCATCATCAGGAAAATCTTTGCCATCCAGATAGTAAGCCATAGGCATCCTTCCAACTACAGATTTCCATGGAAACAAGCGTGGAAATGGTTGCCAGAAATTGAGGAATTAGAATTTTCATTTCAGTGTGAATTTCAGCTGAGTCCTAGCTGAGAGCTAATTTTTTTTCTCAAACAGTATGTGAAGACGTCAGCAATGTAGTGTTTTTACTTCGAAAATATTCAATTAAAAAAAGAAACCCTTAAATAATTTCTCTGCAGTTTACCAAGATGGCTGAGTAACCCCTCTAGTCATAATCCATTGGCATCAAAATTTGAGGTAGGCTAACCTGACCGAAGAGTGATGAACTATGCAGTTACATGGGTACCCAAACACTCAGAACTTTCATTGGCCAATTAGATGCTTCAGACCTCTTTTCATAGCAGTGTAGCCTAAACTATTCAAATGTTATTCAACTGACAACCTATGTCATCTAAGGGCATATCAGGGTCCTGTCTTTAACTGTGGATATAATAGTCCTATTTTAGAAAAGTGCTGTTCAGTTAACTGGAGAAAGTCTTCTGGCTCATTCCTTCCTTAGCTTTGTGGGGGTGGGAAGAGACGACTAGAGAGAAGGGAGGTTCAGCTGAAGCTCGTTAGCTAAAATGATCTCATATTGAATCCTGGTGGATTCAACTACCAGTCTCTCACTGTCTCACATCCCTGTTTTTGATGGCTGCATTACTTAGGAGTGGCAAAGCCACAGCAGGCTTGAACATTCTTCATAGTCTTCAAGACTATAATTTATTTATATCCAGGGTAAAATAAAATGAATATAAACAAACAAAATGAAAAGTCTGATTGAAGATTTTCACCTCTTTTTCTGCTCTTCAAGAGAATATAAGCAGGGGCAAACTCCATCCTTGTAAACTAGTAATTCCCATACTTGGTTCTTGTCCAAGTTGAAACAAAATGCAAAGACTGACTAAATGAAACACAGAGGAAATAAAACTGGAAAGAGATCAGCAAGCAGGAAGGATACATCATGGTTAATCTAAGGATCTGGATCAGACCTGCTGTGTAGCGTTCTTACATGTTTATCATATTCCAGTTAAGCTCTGAATAAATAGGGAGGTTGTGGAATCTCCATCACTGGAGATTTTTAAGAGCAGGTTAGATAAACACCAAGTCAGGGATGGTCTAAATCATACTTAGTCCTGCTATGAGTGCAGGGGACAGGATTAGATGACCTCTTGAGGTCTCTTCCAGTCCTATGATTCTATATATCCACATTGAGGCTTAAACCTGAATTGTGACATCACAGGAGTTCCCCCCCCCCCACTTTTTAAAAAATTCTTCAATTTTATTGAAAACAAAAATTTCATGAGTGACTAGTGACAGTATTTTTGTTCACAGTCAATAATGTATGTGTGTGTGCTCAATGCTGTACAAAGCAGAGGAAGAGATGGTCCCTGGCTTGAGTTTACATACCACAGTAAAGTGGGGAGACAATGTTGTTCAGACACAACACACCAGAGTCTGGGGATCAGACTCAAAGCAAAAATATCATTCAAAATTATGTTTCTTTATATTTATTGTTGAAAAGTTTGTCAGCAGAAATGTTTTAAGGAGAGATCGGAATGGAGAGAATGGTTGTAGTTTCTCACATTAAGGGTTTGATCTTGTACCATTTAAGTCACTGAGCAATTTGCCATTGACTTCAATGGGAGTAGGATCACTCCTTACATGAGAGAGACTCTTTCAGGCACCAATAGCAACAAAGAAGAAGAAAAAGATAAAGATGGGAGAAAAAAGTAAAGGAAGAGGAATGAAGGCAGCAGAAGGAGGCCAATAAAGAATGAACGTAGAGCTTCATGTAGCCAAAAGTTCCAGCGACTGCACTTGTAACAAGAGAGATGCCTTGATAGCTCAACTCTTTGAAGGGTGACTAGATAGCAAATGTGAAAAACTGGGACAGGGGTTGGGGGGTAATAGGAGCCTATATAAGAAAAGGACCCCAAAATTGGGACTGTCCCTATAAAATTGGGACATCTGGTCATCCTACACTGTGGCCAATCTTTTGGTCCTTGTTAGCTCACTGTATCACAATTACCTCTTGTTCTGGGTCGTCATCCAGAAGGTTAAAACGCTTTTTCACCACTCGACCAGAAGCGGTTACAGTTACTGAATTGTTCACCTTAGAATTTAAAAATAAGAGACAGAGAGTAAGTCTGCATGGCAGGTAATAATATAGGATGCGTATACTTTTTTAGCAGTATATTCTCTTTACTTGTAATTTGGTAAAGCTTTTAAAAAGACTAAAAGGCAGCACTAAACAGAAAGTTTAGACAGTCTGTACAGAAGAAAATAGTTATTAAGCATCATTCACTGTTTTAGCTGAAACATTTTACAACCCTCATAAAAATCTGTTTTCCTGTCTGAGTTGAGAGAACATTAAAGACTTCATAGCACTTTTCATAAGAGCAGGGTATCCTTGCCCTTGTGTCCTTTTGCCAAACTTTCCTCAAAACTTGTTCCACTACTGTGCTATGCCCAGGCTGGCTAGCACCACCTCTTCCAGGGATGGACTTCAATCATGCTCTATGTAGTTGTTGTTATTACTGGTAAGTACTATAGCATCTAGGAGCCCTAGTCATGACTATCTGCTGTACAAATGCAAAAAGATGATCCCTGCCCCATGTGGTTGGTGAAGCATTTTAGGATTGTTTGAAGTTAAAACTATATAAAATACAAGGTAGAAAAGACAGCACTAAACTACTTTTCCTCCTTTGAAACTATTTAGTTCCCCACTCCCTGCAGAGGAAATAGGAATACTTTTCCCACTGCAAAGATTTGCCCCGCTATCCTGTTCTTCCTCTGTTTTATCCCTTGATATGCCAGTGAACCTAATGTCACTGTAGACATTCTAGCATGTAGATGGTGTACCCTTGTTGATTTAATTATTTTTGTTGATTGGAGTATTTTTTAGTGACTTGAGGAAATTAAAGTTTCTACAGAAAAATTAGGTTAGTTAAAAATATCAAAGTCAAGTCAGCAATTTAGGTCCCAGTCCTGCAACTGGCTGTGCATAAATTAAAATTAATTGTGTTGTGCCTATGTGGCCTACATCAATAATCTAATAGGAAATTAAGATACAAATAATCAGGCAGCAATTCAGCTCATAAGGATCTTTTAATTTAGCAAATAGATACACTGGTGAGTAAAAAGAAATTTCCAATTAAAAAAAAAAATCAAGGGAAGCAGCCCCATACTCTGGGTGTCCCTTAGCTGCTGATTGCCAGAAGCTGGGACCAGACGATATGGATCAATTGATAATTGCCTGTTCCTTTTCACTGAAGTGTTTAGCATTGCCTGATCTTGGAACACAGGATAATGGGCTAGATGGACCATTGGTCTCACCCAGTATGGCTGTTCTTGTTTTCTTATTAAACCATCATCTTCACATTACTTCTACTTTCTCAAAGTGATTAACAAACATTAATGAATATATTCTTGCAACATTCCTGTGAGGTAGGTGCTATTATCCACATTCCATAGTTGAGAAAACGGAAGCATAGCCACATTAAAAGCCTGATTCTGAATGTGTTGAGTGTCTTCAATTCCCATTGGACATCAATAGGAGTTGAGAATCCTTAGCACCTCCCAGAATTGGGCCCTTGGTTCTTGGCTAAGGAAGGTCACAAGAGAAGGTTGTGGCAGAATTAGAACTTGCATCTCTTGACTCCTATTTCCAAGCCAAGGTGATCCTCCCTAAACAAAATCCAAGGAAAAGGAGTATCGTGCGTTTGGGACTGCTCTTACCCCTACTGACTTAATGAGAGTTTTACTATTGATATTATGTAGATTTTTAAATACACACATTTTTATTTATGGTGGGACTTCAAAAGCAGTGTCACTGACTGCAAGGGACTCAGCATTTATAAACTAATGAAAAACCCTACAAGTGTCTGCTGAAGCAGACTGCAATTCTAAGCTACAGCAGTGTCATCAAAGGTTTTTCACTAACATTCACCAGAAAGGGGTTTGGTCTTTTTAGCATTCCCATTTGATTCCCATGTGATTTGCTGTCACAAATGTTTGTTTCACTGGGCTTGACATTATTCAGCCATCTGAACTTCATCGCTATCAAATTTCCATAAAATTATGACTTAAGTCAGTGACTCCTTGCCAAAGAAATCCATCTTTTTATGCTACTTCAGGTTTACACCCAAGGCAACTATTTGCATTGTTCACCCAAACAGATGCCAAGAACCTAAAAATTGATAGAAGGTTTCAGTGAGATACCTCGAAAGTGTAATTGTCTTTGAAATTCTTCTCACACAGGCCTGGATGCAAAGACTGTTGAAGTCAAAGTGTCTTTCAGTAGCTTTTGGATCAGGCCCACACAATACACTGATATACATATGCATATAAATCACCTCCATACACTATATAATCATACAAAAGTAAAACATATTGTTTGTATTAAGAATTTCCTGTTATAGCCTCACATTGTTCTGTCTGTTGGCCATGATGACAAAATCTTCTGCAATTTCCTGCTGATATTTATTATTTTCAATTTCCTTCAGCTTCAAGACTCTTAAAAAAAAAAGAAGAGAAAAGAAGATATAAAATAAGTCATGTTAAAATCTAACATGCTGTGATTTCTAAAATCAGATGTACTAAAATAGCACAGCTAAGTTAGAGTTAGAAACTTCTTTCAAATACAGAACAGGGTGAATATATACCACATTTGAAAGATGTTATTACTGTAACACATTTATCTGTGCAATTTTATTACATCTGATTAGCACATCAGTTCTAGAATATACAGTATGTTTCCTGTGTATTCTGCCATTGCTCATATCCACCAAGTGGAAGTCTGCAGATGTTTCTTCTCAAATTCCTGATGCTGGATGTTTTATAAATTCTCCATTTGCTGTAGGTTGGTGGTAATTCTTTGGCCTAGTACTTCTCAGCCTAAGTTGGAGTCATATGGGGAGGACTGGTCATAATTATGCCATTAAACTTTAAAATTCCATAATGCATACTACTTGGACCACTCAATATGCAAGTTTTCCTTTGAGAGAACCTCAGAAATAGCCATGGGGCTGACCTGCCCAGTTGAAATTTGGGTCTGACTTTTCCCAATGTTCAGAAGAGGGCTTGGATATGGGCTTTAAGTTCGGGTCCATCACTAGTTATCAGTGTTTTACACTTCTTCCTACATGTTTACAAAGCTGTTGAACCAGCTCAGGATCCACTGATGGAAACAACATCTGATAACTAAGACTGTAGTTCTTTGGGGGTGGGATATGTGTATACATTGCCTAGTACAATGATCCTCTAATGGGGCTTCTAGCCACTACCACAAAACAAACAGTGACCACTTTGTAATAGAAAATAAGCCATACTAGCCTTTAGGGAACGGTAATTCTCTACAGAAATATGCCCAACTTTATTAATAAAATAAATTATTTTAAAATTTGATAAAATGAGCCACAGTAACATAACATTTAGGGGAACAGGGAAAATACAGAAGTAGAATTTAGTCTTTATCCTTTACAGGAAATAATATAGTGAAATTTGCCTTTGTTGTTTAGATATTTCCCGAAATAGGCTTCAAAACTACAACCTTGACTATATTTTCCCTCTGAAAAAATTTAGTTCTTGTCCTGATTTCAAAATATTTTTAAAATTAAAATGTAGATCAATGTAAATAATAACATCTTCTAGAGTATGAACTACTGTATAGTTGTGGGAGGTGACCAAAACATTTTGTACTTCAATATATCTACATAACTATTAAGATACATTCAAGCAACAAAAATTAACACCCCTCTCCCCCAAGTATATTTGCATTAATAATGTTAAGTTTGAAAATTTATTCCTTTGGGGAGATGGCGAAAGCTTTGTTACATCATTTTATAGAAAGCTGAGATTTTAAACTCTAAAAAGTCAAGAAATGATCAAGTAAAGTTTCAGAACCAGTACTTAAGCAGTCTCCTTAAAATATATCTTCTATTTGTGGGGGAAAATGTATGGAATAAGATTATTGTCATTGGTGTGCATAACAGGTTACCTGGTCCTTCAAATGAAATTGGGCTCAGCTTTCCTGTTCCAGTTCAGGTGCTCCAGTTGGGGTAATTAATAGGGTGGAGCAGCACTTGGGGAACTCTAAGAGGCCTGGTGAGATCCATTGGTTTTTGGGAGAAGATTTGGAGATGAGAGTTGCCAGAGAGAAGGTGGTTTCTGGGAGAGAGCAGCAAGAGGGGTTTGCTGGCCAATGTCCCCAAGCTGGGCAGGAGAGGGCTGAAGACCAGAGGAACAGCAGAAGGAAGTGCCTACTGCCTCTAAACCAGAGAGCTGAAGCAAAAAGCCAGAGAGGGCTGCAGGAAGGGGAGAAGCAGAGAGGCTTACCTGCTGCTGTCTCCTTGCTAGAGGTAGGTTCCAGAGGAACCAGTGGAAAGACTGTGAGAATTCCCCCTAGGAAGAGTAGGTTGTGCCCCAGAAGAAAGGGCTGGGGTGGCAGGTCAGAGGAGGACTCCAAGAGTCCACATCTGGTAGAAGACATCAAGATAGTGAGAATGAAGCTAGGGCTCAAAGATTACTTGCACAGGGTTGATGTAGACTATGCTGTGGGACATTTGATTTGGGACTTTTGAACTGTGTTTTGGCTAATAAACTGTAGGAGGACTAGAGAAAAAGCTCATGTGGACTTACTGGGAACCCAAGTGAGAAACTGAGGCAAGGGACCACTAGCAGGGCTGCCTCAAGGAAAGCCACTTGTTTACAGTGTGCTCAGTTTAATAACCACAATTTTCATTGTTAAAAGACAGACATTGTTCTGTCCTCTTTCCCGCCCACTCTATCCCAAATCCATTCTCTTGCAGTCTGGGCTTGGGCCTCAGATCTTTTAGCTGAACAGAATGTATCAGACTGTCAGTAGAACATAGTAGGAGTATCAGAAAGCAGTTGCATACTCACCATTGTGGGGGAACAGACTGGGAATATTTGGGCTAGGAAGTAAGGTATCATAGGCTTGTCACTGAGTATTTGAATGTGTGCTCAGAAGACAAGACGTTGAAATCAAACTGTGCATATTCTAGAGTTGACTACCCAGGGTGTACAAAATTTAAAATTGATGGGTCAGGAAGGGGAAATAAAATGACAGGCAGATATGCTGGGCTCATTTGTACACCATCTTAAAAGTAGTGGAGAGGATAAAATTTGGCCCAGTTCCACTCTTTTCAGAGTAAATCTGGCCTGATTCCTTACTTGGCTTCCTCAGATGTTAATTTAAAAGTGCCATTTCAGTGCAAAGCCAAAAAACGTGCAAACTTTGGAATGAAATTCCCATAAATGAACTTTGAGGTGAGGTACAGAGAGGAAATCAATGAGAAGCAATGGCAAGCGAGGACTGCAGGACAGTAGAGAAAGGTCAAAGGTCTGAATGATAAAGTCAGATTTGTTTTATTTTAACACGTTAAATCTGCTGGTAGGAAATAGAAAATGCACAGCATTAGTTGATCAAAGCTTATGCACCCAAAAAGGGTTTGGGTCTCAAAGGTTTATTCTTAAGCATGTGAATGAATTTGTGATAGTGGAGGCTGGAATTCTTAAAAAGCATCTGGATTCTTACACAGATTGGCAAGATACAAATTAAAGAAAAGTTTTCCTGTGTAAGCAAAATCACAGCTATGTTTACTATTTTTTTCAGAGCTATTTTTGCACACAAGAATTACAGCTTATTCTCTGTAAAGAGTATTATTAAGTACAACTGTGGACTCACTCTTTGTATAGGAGCATTCCCAGAATGCTCCTTTTCTGGCAGATGGCCCTTTAATAGTGCTCTGATCTCAACCTGGTGTCTGAAAATTCAACCCTGGTCTTTCTGGATTCTTTTATCATCACTAGTAGTAGAGTTTTGCAAAAGAATGTCACGTTCTGGAGGATATACAAGGCAGAACCTAATCCATCTTGTTTTTCCCAACTGCACTGCCTCTCTATTGCTTAAAGTACAAAAATACATGTTAAGAAAACAAGCAAACATATCTAAGATGGAGTCATTTTTATAGTTAAAATTGGGATCATAACACCCTAAGGCTGCAAGAGCTACGTTATTCTCATTCCTATTTATCAAGCCAATGGTATTCTATGGCCCATTACCATAAATTTGCACAGGTAATAAATTTTATATTATATATACATGCACTCTCTCGTGGAAGTGTAAGCTGAGTTCTTTCTACCTCACGTATCATGAAGGATCCAGCTTGCCATTCTGTAACTGTATATAGTGTTAATTATTTAATGTAAAAATTTATGTGGAGGTCAGAAAAAAAGAGAATTTGTAAAAAACTGCATGATGTCATTTTTACAGATGTGCTTTTCTGACTCTATGAACATTAACAATGGTATTGCTCCTGGAAATCCATAATTACCCCGTCTAACTCTTAGCCATCTCCCAAAATCAGGATGCTAATTTGATGTTTCTCTTTAATGAAAACAACTGGCTTTGAAAAAAATTAGTGCTCATACTTACTTTATCAAATTTGGTCCCACATGGATTATTCTGCCTGAAGTATCTGGATGGAAATATATCCAGTCGGGTTCTAATGAACAGCACTTCATATCCTGTATGCCATTTTTTGCCTGAAGGTGGAAGAGAAGGCTTAGAATAATTATATTTAGATCTGATTAAACTGGAAAAGCTCATCTCCTACCCATCTACATCCAAGAGTTTACAGTCCAAGGTAGAACCAAACAGACACTACAAAAAGCTGAAGCAGCAGTGGAGCTGAATCAGTAGGGGGAATAAACAAACCCTTAGGGAATATCAAGACTTAAAGAAATTCCATCACACTGGGTTGTAACATTTTTTAGTTATCTAATGAACAATGCCTCTAACATGATTAGACCAGTTCCTAATTCTCCTGAAACTACACATTGAAAATTAAAGACCTAGCCTGCAAGCACTTCAGCAATTCAAAACAAAGTGTGCTTTAACTTGGGATGATACCTATGAGACATTTTATACTAGCATTGTGTTTTATAACAAACCCAAGACCTGGGCAGGTATGTGAAAAAGCTTACTGAGGTTTCTGAACTTGGGACAGGTTATGATTTCAGCCTCAAACCAGGCAAGATTCAGGCATTTTGGCAGAGTTTTGTTTTGAGTTAATTTGTAACAAACTCTTGTGGGTGTGAACTCACACAAAATAAAGCCAAGGGAAACAGATTTGCCTGAGACCTCTGAAGCAAAAGCACCACCTTTTGTACAGCTGTACTTCACCACGAGGCTGAAGACCTGTATATTCTGATATTAAAAGAGACAGGAAGGAAGGGACATTGGTCTTAACAGACTAAGAGATGGGAACATGCATAGACAAGAAACTTTGCAGTTAAGAATCCTGAGATGGCAGGCCAATATTATAGACCTGTTTTTAGCCTGAACAAGGAAATCAAAATAAAATCTGAAAAAGTGAGCTCATGAAAATGACGAAATGGTGGATAATATAACTTTTTTAAAAAGTACACAATTATAAACATAGTATTCAAAAACATTTTGAAAGAGAAAAAGGAGAATACTCCTCGGGGAATTCTGTGCACAATATTTTAAAATTCTGCAAAATTCTGCATATTTTATTTGTCAAAATTATACAATATAATCACACCAGTTTCAATTATTTTGGTAATTTATTTCAGAATATCTGTCAACAAGTATGTCTGTAACAATACAGGCAACAAAAAAGATTTAGAAAATGTTTTTCGACAAACAGATTCCTTACTAGGCATATTAATGCAGACCTCTGAGTAATAATTTACTTAAACTACAATGCAGAACTGTTTTTCTCTACACTCCCCTCAGAAGCAGTGCAAAGGTTTAGGGGAGTCAGGGGTAACAGAGGAGCTGAGGGAGAGAGAAGTAATTGCTGGGGAGGAATCAGGTTGTGAACTTGGAGGGTTGTTGGGGTATAAGTGGGAGAAGTATAGAACTGTTTTTTTCGGGGGTTGGGGAAGGACTGTTAGGGAGCCTTCCCCTTGCAGACCCTGGCTGATCCCTAGCCTCTCCCATTCAGTCAGGCACATCTGTCCCTGTCCGCATGTTTGCCCTGTATCCTCACTCAGCCACCTCTCCTCCCCACATCTCCATGTGGCCTTGCACCGCCACTCAGCCAACTCCCTCTCCCCCATCCCCATGTGACCCTGCACCCCCACTCAGACAGCCCCCTCACCCTCATCCGTATGTGGCCTTGCACCCCCACTCCTATTCAGTCCCTGCCCCAGTCTGTCTCCACACCATTAGCTCTTATGAAGCCCAGTCTGTGATCCCCTCCCCAGCATCCTTATATGCCCAGTGCTGTCCATCCCCCTAACTTCCTGACCAGATCCCAGGGGCAGCGGCAGCCACAACTGGGGCTGGCCTGGGAGCTGCTGCTCTGTTCTGGTGCCACAGTGGCTCCTGGTGGGCAAAAGGCATAACTGCAGCAACTTTCCAACAGAATGTTTTTCTGTTGGGGGAAAAAATTCTATGAGAAAAATAAAATCTGTATGTGCACAGTGGCACAGAATTCACCCAGGAGTAGAAGGATCAGGACGCCATACAATAAAGCAGCTTATTTGTAAAATGGCTGTAGATAGCGGGAAACAACACAGCACTATGCAGGGTATAGGTACAAACTCAGCTCAACCCATCACTGTTGAGTTGGGAACAGAGGAAGTAATGCTATGGGTGCAGGGGAAGGTAGGAAGCACCAAAAGCAACACCGGTGGGAAGAAAATATTTCCACTGCTTTGTGTTGATTCTTCTGGCAATTTCTGGCTATAGATGCAGCCCATTAAGTATGGCACTCCCTGGCCAAAGGGGCAATCAGCACAGTAAGAGGGCATTATAGGAGAGAAAGAAAATCTTTATTGCTCCAATATTACTCAGACGGTAGGGTAAGTGAGGCTGCTATGTGAATATATTACCAAAGCATTGTCTTTCAGAGCACAAATATGGAAAACTCCTTTATGCTTTTTCTTGTTAGGTGTGATGATGTAATGCCAAGGGTATCCTCCAATTTGAAATGAGTTCTCCAGGGAAGACACTTCAAATAGCAAAGGTGGGGTATCTGTAAACATTGTGCAATGTTAAGATCATTATTAATAGCCTCATAATTCCATTGGTCTGTAGAATTCTAATTAAATTATTCATTCTTGAGAACTTCTAAAAACTCATTACAGTGTTTAATGTCATTGTGCACATAGAAATACAGTACAGATGAGCAATTAACTTCTACCTAGAAAGTGGCATTATGTGCAAGAAAGTGTCTGAACTTTAATATTTTCCCTCCATATATCTTTCAAGAAAACAATGGGGGAATCAGAATCAATGTAATCTGCAGACGAGTTTATAAATTTTACAAATAGAAAATCTTAGGACTCAGTGCAGTAAATGGCAAAAGGAATCTAGTTCTCCCTTCAACTCACATGGAGCAAGTTACATTCAGTATTAATAAGCTACTCAAATAAGTCCTCCATGCAACAACAGGAGAAGGATTTTACATAGCATCTTTAATCTAAATGGATATTAAAAAACTTTACAAATCTTTGCTAACTAGCATCCTACAAATAATTTCTACAGCCATTAACATGGACCCAACTTCTTGGCTGAAAAACAGCCCTGTGTAACAGCACACTGAAATACTACAAAACAATCTGACAGGAAGTGAAGAATATTCGAAATTACAAGGGGAATTGAAATAGGTGGAATGTAATTACGCAAGCTGGAGTTTGGCCAGAGCAATAAGACCCACATCTCTGCTTTTGTAAAGTATACTGTGAAACTTTTAATGACAAGAACTGGTTATGACTTCACTTTGATGCCTCCTTTAAAAGACTGAATTTACAGAAGTAAAGTGCCCTCTTGTGCTGTGCTGGGGCATTGGTTATGTGCTGCTTTAGGGGAAAAAAATGCCACCACCTGAATCAGCCACAGTACTTCTTGCAACACCTTGAGCTTTCCCTAGATGTCTCAGCCAAATTCTGACCTGGCTTTATGCTGCTTAACTTCTGAGACTGAACAAAGTTACAGCTTGAAATAGTCTGACTGCACCCAATATCTGAACTTACATGTAGCTAGTGCTCCCCCTCCGCATGCATCTAAAGATCCCAAAGTGCTCAGCCAGCTATTCTGAGAGGAGTCGCTTTATCTATCGTGGAAATGAAGCCACATCTGAGGTGGAAAGTGACAGCTGTTTAGCTGCAGACTGTAGATTAGGACAGGAAGTGAAGACAACTGCCTCTGTTCCAACGTTTAGTAAAAAGGGAGTTTCAAAGCAAGATTTAATAAGGCAGGATTCATAATAAATGTCGGGGGTGTGTGTGAAGTGCAATATGTGGTAGAACAGATGCACTGAAGAGGGTTGATAACAAATAGAATTGGTTAAATATGAGAGGAAAACCTCAGGAAATCTCATTCCCTGACAGGCTGATTGTTTTCTTTATAAAAGTATTTACTACTAAGAATCCTGAAAAAGTACAGGGGGATGGACTAAATTACTAACTCTGAGCCCACTGTGTGCCACAACAGCCTTAGAAAATATACACTTCTCAAGTCTCTCTTTTTACACTTACATTGTTTTTTGCCAATGATTTTAAAGATCAGATCCCAAAAACCACAGTAACTATCACTATCTCTCACCTCTCCTTTCTTTCTTATGTGTTGCTTGCTCCCATTACCCAGCAGACCACTGTTTATTAGAATACTGTCATTGTTCTTAAAAGCTCCTCCTAGAAATGTCTATTTTCAATCACTATTTGAGCCTCTAGTTCATTTCCACAAAATACTCCAGTATCATCTAAACTCAAAGCCTGATTTGTTTCTGGCGGTACTAGTATATTTGTTCTAAATATGGAAAAATAATGAACGAGACATTTTCCTCTCCATTTTTAGGAAACTACCAAATACTCTCATTCAAATTTGGCCAGGGTCAGTAGTACATGAAAATCATTACCAGCCAACAGCTGTTTGGTGACCTAGGTGCACTAACATTGATCTCTGTGCAGTTCCTCTTGGATAGATGTCCACATCACCTACGTTGTTGTCAGTCTTGGCAAAGAGGCCAAGAACTGAATACACATGGAGACTACACTACCCTGTCATCTGTAGAGGTGGTCTCTCCAGGTCAGGGTTACCCTTTCAAAGCAATGCTGGGAAGCATGTGTTGCATCTGCCTGTGCCCAGGATGTGGTTTTTCTGTGGAAAAATACAAGATTTCAAGTCCCCATAGCTTTCACGCCTTCCACATAGCATCCCAAACAGTTACGTTTCAACAAGCACAAGTTTAGACTCTGCAGTCTTCAAAAAGATCAGCTGCTTCTTCATGGAAGCACTAAATGTCACTGCACAGGCTAAGTCAGCCATCTCACTCATAAAAAAAAAAAACAACTCAAAAACCACAGGAATGTAACTATCTCCAAACAGCAGCTATAGTCAATGTTCATCCAAAGCTGAAAATGTCCTAACCACAAACTGTTCTTGAATAAAGTTCAACATCAAAAAGGTTTCTTTTTCTTTCGTCTTTAAAACTCATGATCCAAAACTCTAATGATTCATAAGCCGTGGAAATGTATCTACTATAAGCTGCCTTTCAAAACTCCTACATGCCTATTCTCAACAGGGCATCCAATACTACTTCCAACACTACATCCAACACTAGTATACTACTTCAGAGAGGAAACTGAAGAGAGATTTCCTAAACTCCTTCTCCTTTGCAGAACTTGATCCAATGATCATTATACAGCCTCATTTCTTGCTTTCATATGATGTTACATAATTAAAGCTTTAGATTATTATCTAGCTCTATAGTATATCTTTGTGAATTACTTGCATTAGGCTCAAGTATCTGGTTTGTTTTGTCTGCTATTACTATGTGAAAATTCTTCAATAAAAATTAATGTAAATAAAAAATGCACTTTTTATATGGAAAATCATTTGTTAAAATATTGACTACAAAAGACCTAAGATTTTATTTTTAAAAGGGAGCCTAAAATTGGTATTCTAAGTGCATATTTGGCAGCAGTGGGAGCTGGCAACTGCTTAGCACTTTTGTGTCCAAATATTAATGTAGAAGGCTCCCACTTTTGCAGGGGTGGGAAGGAAAAAGTCTAGATTTTTTTTAATTAGAGAAAAAACAATTTATGTGCTGAGATGGGGAAGTCCTGGGGATGGGACCCACCTTAAGATTCTGATCTCAGATGAACGGGTGTAAAGAAGCCTTTTGTATCTGAGAACTTTACACACAAAAAGTAATAGTACAGAATACCATGTTTGTAAGCTGGACATCAGAGTTGTTTTCTAAGGGCAGGTCTACACTACAGCGGGGAGTGATGCTGTGAGGTCAATCTATCGGGGGTCGATTTATCGTGTCTAGTCTAGACGTGATAAATCGATCTCTGAGTGCTCTCCCGTTCACTCCTGTACTCCACCACTGTGAGAGGTGCAGGCAGAGTCAACGGGGGAGTGGCAGCAGTCGACGCACCGCCATGAAGACGCTGCGGTATGTCGACTTCAGCTACGCTATTTTCATAGCTGAAGTTGCGTATCTTAGATTAATTCTCCCCCCACCCCATGTAGAACAGGGCTAAAATAGGTTAGTTTTTCACTTAGACTTAAGGTCTATATGACTGACACACTATGGAAAGCTAGAATGGTCAAACTACAATTTGGCTACATTACATTCTGTCCTCTTGAGTTCTCCCTGCAGTTTAGATTAGATACCGTAATCTGTTTCTCACTTCCTATGTTATACCATTGTTAGGGCCCTACTAAATTCACGTCCATGATAAACGCGTCACGGACCGTGAAATCTGGTCTTTTGTGTGCTTTTACCCTACACTACACAGATTTCATGAGGGAGTCCAGCATTCTCAAATTGCGGATCCTGACCCAAAAGGAAGTTATAAGGGTGTCGTAAGGTTATTTTAGGGGAATTGCAGTATTGCCACCCTTACTTCTGTACTGCCTTCAGCAGCAGTGCAAAAGTAAGGGTGGCAATACATATCACGTCATCTTTACTTCCATGCTGCTGCTGGCGCTGTCTCTGATTTAAGAGCCGGGATCCTGGCCAGCAGCCGCCGCTCTCCAGCTGTCCAGCTCTGAAGGCAGTGCTGCCCCGAGAAGCAGTCCATAAGTAAGGGTAACAGTACCGCAATCCCCCCTACAATAACCTTGCAACCCCCTCGACAACTCCTTTTTGGGTCAGGACCCCTATAATTACAACACCATGAAATTTCAGATTTAAATAGCTGAAATCATGAAATTTATTATTTAAAAAAATCCTATAACCATGAAATTGACCAAAATGGACCATGAATTTGGTATAGTCCTAACCATTGTGTAGCTTTTCTATGTGCAATTTAACAGCTATCACGTTCTATCCCAGAAGTGGCTGCATTACAGTAGAAGGTGAAGGGATTCCTGTTTATGCACAGTTTTTAGGGTTTATGAAGCAGTTTTGCTCCTGTTCTAACTTTCTGTAGAAGTCCTATTTAGTTAATTCTTGTCTTTGGAAGTAAAACAGAAAACATTCTGAATTATAACATGAATACCCAACTAAAAGTAGAGTACACTATAACACAACACGACATGCAGCAGTTTTAAATGTTCTTGTCAGCGGTGAAAGATCCACAGATAAAACATAACAGCCATCAATCTTGAAAATGCAAAGATAAAATACCTGTTATCTTAATGTTACAAGGAAGGCCAAATGGATACTTTCCTACAATTCCAACTTTACCATTCCAGTTGCATCTGCATCCCAAATCAAATTGCTGCTCTGTGAACTAAAATAATGCAAAACAAATTGATTTTACTGATGTATACGTTTTCTGTTTAGTTTACTGCATTACTCAAATGAATCATTTAAACCTAAAGTCTTGTTTTCTAAGTACTAGTAGATATTTTTGCCCGAAAGAATGTAAATTCACTTCCAGCTCTACAACTGATTTTTTCAAAATTTAAAACTGGGACTATTATTCCTAGACGCTCTCTGATTCCATTTCATATCAAGGAGTCTTCCTTGCCCATTGGTTTCCAATCTCTATACTTCTTCTTGTTACGACAGACATGACATGTAGCAGTCTGCAGATACTTCTTTTGGTAAGCTGGCGCTATGTGATGTCTGAGTAAGATCTCTATGTCAGTACCCACTCTGTACATTTTACAATTTGAGAATAATGCTATTAGAATTGTTTAGCAAGGTAGTGTGCCCTTTCATACGTTAGACTGTAATTTTCTTAGAGCTTAAATTCTAACCTTTGTTTGGTGTATTTCTCCTACTGTAAAGTGTCATATTCATAAACAGTGCTAAATTAATAATAATCAGTTTCCTCACAGCATAGTAGGTTGTGTCAAATCCATCCTCCATTACCTGCTCAGAGATAGACTGGAAACTATAGAGCCTGACCAGACCCACGCTATACATCACAATCAGCACTCCATGAGAAACAGCAACATCTGTCACATTGTTCCCAAATATCTGGCTCAAGGAAAAGAAAATATGCCATCAGGAAAGAGATAATTAAAAACAAAATGTAAAACACTAAGGCTGCTTGACATAGAAATTGACTTGCTTTGTTTTACAGTTTCATTTCCTGCCACACTCTTCTCCAAAACTGCTGACAGATGTTTTATTTTAGATGGTTTTGCAAATCAGCTATTCTTTTGCACTTCTGCACCATCTGAAGTCAGAGAATCTTTACCAACATTCATTCTTAACATGCCTCTAAAACAAGTAACTTGTTATTCTGTTTTTATAAATGCACAGAGTGATGAGGTTGGTTACACGTGATAAGTCAGTAGCAGAGCTGGAAATACAATCTTTTAATCCTGATTCCTGGTTCGCTGCTATAACTGGAGGCAAATGTTCATTCTGCTCAGGAATCCAGAACACCACATAGCTGAAAAGTCCACTATGTTACTAAAGCATCAGTCAGGACACAGTATTGGATGTTTAAGCTCTGAACCTGAACCCAAGTTAAATAGGTCCATGGAGAGGTGCTTATAGCTTTTAATGACACTGCAGTATTCATTTTGTCCAGCGTGCCTCACGCATCTCCACTAAGGAAAACAACAAGAAATCCAAACAAACTTTTGTTGGATGCAAACAGATGAATTTTATTCCTGATATTTAATTGGCCACACATGCACTTCCAAGCTGCATTTATTCCTACATTTATAAAGCATTTATGAAGAGCAAAGTTTTCATCTGCTAATCAGATATATTTATGGAAATGTGGTTAAAATGGGGGAGGGGAAAAGCCAAAAACAAGCATCAAATCAGATGTTCCTTGGCCCATATGTAGGACAAAAAACCCAAACCACTTGGATCCACAGCACATCCCAGGAACCACATCCCAAATGAATGCTGTCAGATTCTGGCTGTCTTAGAGATACATGTATTGCCTGCTTCACAGGCCAGAGGGGGCCAAATCAGTGGGATTAGGTCAGAATCCACATGCCTCATTTGATGCTCTCTCCACAGAACTAGTCACTATTTGTACGCCTGCTTGGAAAATTTCTGATGAAATGTTTTTTTCATTGGAATTTGCCAATTTGTCAAAATCAGAATGTTCCACGGAGACAGCTTGATTTCTGTGAAGTTCTGACAGAACCTAGGCAAGATTCTGATTAAACTAGCCTCGTTTCCTGCCAGCTTGCTTGTGGGCATGCTGCGGAGCCCACACTTCCAAGTCCTTGACAGCCCACATTCCCACGGCTTCCAAGATCTGTGGCTCTGGGCAGCCTGCCAGACGAACTGCTCTAGAACCAGGGTCTCTTCCCTTTCACAGAGAATTTCAGCATTTTTGGTTTTCATTCTGAACTGGAACAAAACCAAATGTCAAAATCCTCTCTGCCCAGCTCTAATTATTTGTAATTCTGTAGGCCCTAAGAACCCCAGTCAAGAACTGGGGTTTTGCTGTGCTAAGCTTGGGCAGACAAGTAACAAATAAGACAATTCCTGCTGCTTGGAGCTACATTAACAGTACATGCTGGAATAAAGGCATCTCTGTCCTCCACACTGGCCAATCTGCCATTAGAGAAAAAAGGGACACGACAATTGGCACTAGGGCCTGTTGGGAAAGTGGCAGTCAGAAGAGCAGAAAAAAAGGTCATTTTTTGCAGAGCTTAGGAGGGCTTGCTCTGATTCCAAGCCCTCTGCCTCAGAGGTCCCAGTTTCCCTCAGCACCAACTAGATGGCTGAGATGGGGAAAGGATACTCATCTGGACCAATGGATCAGCACTTCACAAGCTTCTAATACTAACTTGCCAGGTTGCATTAACTCTTGATTCTACACCCAGTGCAATCAATGGCAAAACTCCCACTGATTTCAGAAGTGTAGAAAGGGGCCTTTAGGCAGGGTCTACCAGTGGTTCCTTTATAAGTGTTTTTGGCATATCTAGTTTAATCTCAAATTTGACCCTCACAATTGAACTCTCTTCATGAAAACAAACCTGTGTGGGGAATTTAAATTATGTCAAATTCTATGCTTTGTTGGTAAATGTTAAATAAAAACATATTAGCATATAAGATGTTAGATTTCTAGTTTGTGTCAGACATTAATTTACATGGGCTCTCAAGGGTAGTTTACAGTTTTGTATAAAATAACGCCACTTGGTGATTTAGACATAGTGCATTCAGTGCTGCCATTTCCCCCTCGCCCCACTTGTTCATCACCCAATTCGTAAACTTTATCTTGCAACTCAAACTATTTATGGACAGAGGTGCTTGTTGATAGTAAAGTTTCACTGCTGCTTCTCTCATTCATAGCCTCCTAATGCACATGCATTACAGACAAATTTCAGATAGGACATGTTTCCTTTTGACTGGCACAGCAAGACTCACATTTTTATTATTTTTCTAGTATCTTTTCAGCTTAATGTAAACACAAGTTAAAAATCTCTCACTATATGTAGTATTTACATTTACATCCCTAATGGTGGATGGGGATATTCTCACTAAGCTAGCTTCCTTAAAAACCCCAATGCTCACAAACACCCACCAATTCCCAACTCTCTTCTTCCTCTAAGGAGCAATTAGTTTCAAACAATCTTTCCTAGCACCTACATAAGAGACCTGATGCACTTGGTATTTTCCCAGCAGAATCACTCTGTGGTCATTTCTATCCAAGGGAAGTGGGATACTGCGTGATACATTTGCTAAGGAAATGAGCCATTGCATTATACGAATTAGTCCTGCATTATTGGGATCTGCAATGAAGCAACACAATGCTTTTTTTAATTACTAAACCTTGGAGCATAGTTAATATAGAAAGCAACTCACTTTTTTGTTTATCTCCAGCATTCCAATAAATTTTAGAGGTAGCACTCTGAATACAGCAAGAAAGAATAGCACAGACTGATGGATGCCTGCCTAGGAAGAACAGTAAAACTTAACTTAGTTATTGTATTTCAGGCATTATCTACATGCTAGGACATTAATTTAACAGTATGAAACCATGATAAATATTGTTAAAAGCTTTACAACATTTTGTGAGTTAGGAGAGGATTATCACCTTTTTTCAGAAGGGGACAGTGAGGCTCAGAGAACCTATCTCATATAAGGAAGGGAGGCTCTCTTGACCCAGTTCTGTCCTCTAATCACAAAGCCAGTCATGTTTTCTCTTCTAGTAACATAAAAGAGGAGAGTGTTTCTACACCTGCAACAGGTAATGCCACTGGGGCAGCTCACAAAGAGTTCTCTCTGAACCTGTTCTGTAAATATTTGGCTATATATATCTCACCTAACAGAATGCTTGAGTAAACCTACCTGCTGTGCTGCTCCTGGAAATTTATGCTGAGCTGACTTGACAACCATAATCTCTTGAGGAGTGTCCCAGCTCAGATACCTATTGGAGATAAGAATGCATTTTTAAACATAGTAATTGTTTTAGACTTTCTTAAGACAAATGCACCATTTCACACAAAAAACTTTTTTATAATACAGGTTATAACACAAGTCAGATCATGTGGATGCTGGAGAAGAACCCAGTCTCTGGCCAAGCTCTGCTTGTTACATGATCTGGGGTAAAGAGTGTCTGGGCACCTGGACTACCACAACAGTGATGGAGTTGGGGGCCAGCATCTGGCTCACTTTAACTGGGATAATGAGACAAGCACTACTGCAAGCTCTTAATGTATTAAGACTGGCTAATGCATTTTTCCCTTTTTCCTTCATAAAGCAGTTCGTTGATTCTGCAACATAAAAAGGGTTATTTCCTCTGAGAATTGAAAGAAAAACCTGCAGTTCTCCAGTAGCAGCAATTTTCCTCCTCTTAAATGGCAAAACTGATACTTTGTGCAAAAGAACATTCGTAAGTCTAAAAATGGCCTATTTTTGAATTGATATTTTTCTTGTTTTATGAAGTTTGCTTTGCACATCTTAAAAGGTACATTCTAGTATGCTGTACTGCAATATTAAAAGTTGTAAAATTGGCAGAGAAAAGCCAGCGATAGCCTGATTTTGTGGTTTTCTTGCTTTTCCAGACGAGTTAACTGGAAATGGAGGCGTAAACGCAAGTCCCTAACATTTATGGTGCTGAAGTTTAAAACTTTTCTAAAAGAAAATTCTGTGTGGTAACTGTGCTCACGAAAGATGCAAGATTGAGAGCCTTGTAGTCATCCATACAGCAGGTACAGCATAGGACCAGCACAGCAGGCTGTCATTCATTGCACCAACATGCCTTCATTCTGATCTGAAGGACAGTTCAACTCCCTGCTATTCAACCACTTGCACCTCCGCAGAGTATTAAAAGAACGGTGTTATTTGCTGATGAGTTTTGGGCTTCATCCTTTTCCTGCCATGGATTTGAGAGAAATTCCATCTATAAGAATGTATTTTACAAACCTCTGGTTAAACAATATGGATTCTGCCCTTCCAAAGTAATACAGTGTTAAACAAAGCTTTGTGAATACATAGGAACAAAATAGCTTTAATATAATACAAATTAAGTAATTTTCCCCTATAGTACTGCTATAATCCTAACTAATTAAAACATTACTTGCAGAAAACCCAGCTAACAATTAATACCTGAATTTGCAGTAGGGTGGGAGATATATTTTTTCCAGTATTTCTCCAGTATTAGCAGAGAGACGAAGGAGCCAGCTATGAGCAGTCACAACTGCAAGAGAAGATTTATAGTCTGATGGACTGGGAAGTGTTTCCCCCTGTATAAAAAGAAGTTATTAGTAAACAGTTTGAATGGGTATATGAGGAAAGCCATATTGCCTACTTTCTATAGTTTTTAAAGCAAACTATCTGGCCTAGATGGAGATTAGGGGCCAGAATTTTGAAAATCATCCTCCCTTTTACACTCACCATTTGCAGGCACAAATAACTGTTCGTAGGTGCAACTGATATCACTTAGGCTGACTCTACATGGAGAAATTGACAGGCAAAGTTATTGCGGAATATGCAATACCAGAATAGCTCCCTATATGGACTCACTTTGTGAGTGGAGTAATTATTCCAGAATAAAATCACTTTTATTCTGGAACAGAGCATCCACACAAGGAATTATTACAAAATAAATAAGTTATATCAGACTATCTAGTTATTCCAGAACAGTTATGCTGGTCAATTTTCCCCACACAGACAAGGGCTTAGAAGTCTAACTCTCTGCCCTCCCCCAATGCCCAGGGAACCCTGCAGCAGCTCCCCCCCCCCCCTTCGCCCGGCGAATCCTGTGGCATCTCCCCACCCCAGCTCACCTCCCCTCTGCTTCTTTCCCTGAGTACGCCGCTGCTCCACTTCTCCCGCCTCCCAGGCTTGCGGCGCCAATCAGCTGTTTGGCGCAGCAAGCCTGGGAGGGGAGGAGAAGCAGAGGGGGCAGCGTGCTCAGGGAAGGAGGCGGAGAGGAGGTCTATTATGATCACTTATCATGCACCAGGATGCTACCCCTCTCAAGACAAATAGGACTTGTAAAGATAGATACTGAACTCTGCTATTATGAAAGATAAAACTCCTCTGGGAGTTAAAGATACTCAGCTCCTTACAGGAGGCAGAAATCTAGGAGCAGCATGGTGGAGAAATGTGGCACTATGAAGTTGCATGATATTATTGTACCATAGGCAGTAGAATAATTAAAAAAAATTATAAAAGTGTTGTAGTTTGCATTAACACACATTTTAAAATATTTACTAATTTTTCTCAAAATTTACCAGACTATTTCCCAGTAGAATTTGCCATATGCAAAACATCATATTTTAGAGTTAGCCAGATGCAAATAAATCTTAATATGAGAAAACTGCTCAGTCTTTCCCTATAAGTCACCTTTGGTCTGAGAGAAAGTATGACAATTTCAGTCAAAAAATAAAGTTTAGAAAAAGTTGTGCGCAAATGAAAACAGTGGGTTAAAATGCCAGTAGAGTTATGACCAGCTGTAGTCATTAAGGACACGTGCATTTGGCAAGCAGAAACTTCTGGGTGTAAGGCTCAGAGCCCCCATCTAGAGACTCATCCTATGCCACTAAAAATAGTGTGTAGGTGTTTGGCTCAGACTGAAGCTCAGGTTCTGCAAACTTTAAACGAACCCTGTATTTTCATGGCCTTTTCCAAAGATGATTATTTAACTCGGAGGAAAGGAATTGTTCTCTAGTATCTAAGGGTATG
The DNA here is from genome assembly GCA_007922305.1 of Dermatemys mawii. Classification (NCBI taxonomy): domain Eukaryota; kingdom Metazoa; phylum Chordata; order Testudines; family Dermatemydidae; genus Dermatemys; species Dermatemys mawii. The sequence goes on from ML677340.1 coordinate 23,318,359, forward strand.
GTTACACTTACAAGATTATAGCGCTATAGGTTATAGCGGTCCCCTTATACAGGAATATGTATAGCGCTATTGTATGTCCACACTCAGATGCTCCTGCGGTATAGCATGGCCACATTTGGGGCACTTAATGCGGCATTAAGAGCAGCGCATTAGGGCAGGTATCCCAGCATTCAGCTGGGTGCAACGTGCTTTTTAAACGAGGGGGGTGAGGGGGGATGCGTTGTGTGTATGCGGAGGGAGAGAGACAGTGGTTTTTCCGTTTTTCTGAAAGCCTGTCAGTGAGCCTCCGTTCACAGAAGGCTTTGTTTTCACACAGGCTCCCTCCTTAAACATTTGCATTGCTTATCTGCCGAGTTAAGAAAGAAACTCTAAAGAGGTACTTCCGCATTCCTCCAGCCGAGTTCAAAACAAAGGGAAGAGACGTCAATTGCCTTAAATGGCTCTAGGCATCTCCAGAGATCACTTGTAGCGCAGTGGGTGTCCACATCCTTGCTGTAGCGCTACAGCAGCTGCGCTACAGCCCTTATTCCCCATGCGGAGGTGGATTAATAATAGCGCTATAACTCAGCAGTTATAGCGCTCTACGTGCCTTGCCAGTGTGGACGGGGAGGAGGTTATAGCGCTCGTGGGGGCTTTATAGCGCTATGAAGTGCCAGTGTAACCATGGCCTAAGCCCAATTCACTGCAAAATTCTCACTTATCTACCAAGAGAACATCATCATTCCTGACAAACACTGTGATAGTTGTTAACAAGAATGTTGTTACAAACAGTGCAACTGGCCCATTAAATAATTGTTCCAGGCAAAGAAGAGCATAATATATTAATGTATACTGTTTGAAGTTATTTAGGTTAACTGAAAATGTTAGAGAAGAGCAGGTTGATAATACAGTCTCTGAATACTTGGCTTCTTCCACAAAGTAACAGCAAAACTCCCATCAACTTCAATGGGAGACATATGCAGCCATCTGAAGACAGAAATTGACCATAATTTGCAATAAACATCATTGCCATTTTTTGAAATGTTTGGTTTCAATTTTGTCTGCATTATCAGTTAACTGTTCTTCCACTGCTAAAACAGTTGCTATATTTTGTTTTAAAAGTTCCTTCAGTAAAAAGTAACCTTACCAACGGGCATTCCAATAATAATGCATCCTCTATTTTTTCTAATTTAGAACATGTTGGCAGTTGATAAAGTATTCTTGGCTCTCGTGCAATACTGAGAAAAAAGATTAAAAACGATCAGTCTACTTTATAAACCACCTCTGTCAACAGGTCAGTTTGTGCACTATTATAAATTATTTTCTCCTCCTCATGCAGTCAGCATTTTGAACTTCCCAGCATGCTGAGCTATTCTTATTTTGGTAACTGTCTTTCTGTGCTACTCTCAGAATTTGGGTACCCCAATCCCCAGTATAAGATTCCATTAAAAAGATCACTTTTCATCTATGTAAACATTTTAGACAAGAGATGTACCAATAATGTTCTTATTTTAGTAACATATTTTGAAAAAGAACTAAACAGAAATTACACACACACACACATTAAAACTATCAAAACAAAATACTTCACAGCATGCACAGCTCTCCACCTGGGGAGAGGAGAAAAAGAATGAAGCACACATGACAGATGTTACTCATGTTGCTGATTGCACTACTAGAAGGTGCTCAGATTCTAGAGTCATGAGAGTGATATAAAAACCTATATAGATTAGAACTTCAGGTGAGGGGGAGCTATTAGTTTGTACCAAGTTATTGTGCCAAATTCTTCTGAGTTAGAGTAATTTCATTGACTTGCACTGTGTAGCTGACAGCAGAATTTGACCCATTAAGTACTATCAGGAGGAATCTCTTCCACTGTATCAGTGTCATGCCTTTCATGGCATGGGTGCCAGAAGCTGAGAATTCCTGCATGGTTTAAGAATTTAGCAACATACGTTTCTTGAAATGAATTCTGTCTCTACTTCTGTCGTCGTCTTTTGGACTTATTAAATGACACCATTCACGAGGCATTTTACGTGCTGGAAATCACATGCTAAAAAGGGGCCTGTTCCTGCAAGATAAGTATCTTCAACTCCCGTTAAAGTGTATCTGGCATGTAAATGTCTTGTGATGCTGGTTACAACAGTGGCAGTGAATTGAAAATACTATTTCTTTGTTTTTACAGTCAAAATATTTGTAACAAAAAATAAATATAAAGTGAGCACTGTACACTTTGTATTCTGTGTTGTAATTGAAATCAATATATTTGAAAAAGTAGAAAACATCCATAACTATTTAAATAGTATTCTATTATTGTTTAACAGTGCAATTAATCATGCGATTAATCGTGATTAATTTTTTAAATTGCTTGATAGCCCTAATCTTAAACATGCGTGGAATTCTTGGGTAACACCCATCGGATAGAATTTACATTAGAGCCAGATCAGCTATGTGTTGATGACCCATTCAGGACACTTTCCTCTAACAATGGGTCATAGAAGAAACCCATTCCACCCAGATAGCTGTTCCTGTGGGTACGTCAGCAAGAATATAGGCAATGGCTACCTCTGTGAATCATCAAGCCATGTAAGGACATGTTATTTGCTTACGTGATCCTGAACTCAATCTTGAGCCAGTAACTTTCTGCAAACTGGGCGGTGAGCTTTGTTTTGAGACAATAAATTTCCAGGCACATGGCAGAGAATATAAAAGACCCCTGAAATATCTCCACTTCTCCTCTTTCCTGCCCTGATTCTATGGACTGTGGATTCCAATCTTCTCAAAGTCACCAGAGAGACTTTACAAGCTAGCAGTTTATTCCATCATTGCTACAAACCTGATATAAGAACTTTGCAATTATTTGATCTATTAACCATTAACAACTCTCTTATTCTCTCTTTTATTATTAAACTTTTACTTTATAGTTACTAAAGGATTGGGATCAGCATGATTGGGGAAGATCTTAGTTATACATTGATCTGCCTACATGCCTGATCTCTTGGCGGTAGAAGAACCCAATGTTTGATTAAATTGTTTTTTAGTAAACGCTCACTATAGAGTCCAGTGTCTCTGCATGGTGAGACAAAGGCTGTAATGCCTAAAGAGACCATACCTTTGACTTCTTGTTAATCAATGTGCTAAGACAGAAATTTGCTTTTGTTACTGGTTTGGTATAATCTAATGATAGAATAACCACTAATTTAGGGTGAATCTGCCTTATTTCCCAGCAGTTTGTCTTGAATTTGGCATCCTCAGCTGTGACCCACTGAGGCTTGGTGACAACTACAAGAAATAAAACTAGTCTTCAGTCTGTTTAATTTGAATTCCGTGCAGTGCTGAACATCCTCAAGTCCCATTAACGCCAGTGATAGTTGAACATAAGCAGCACGTCACAGGATCAGGCCTTAACTTGCCAAAAGCAATGCAATACAGCTATTGTCTAACACTTACGAGAGAATAAAATAAGGGCCAAATCCTGCGAACAATTAGGCTTATGGGTACCTGTGCTTATACAAGTAATCCCATGCAACTCAGTGGGACTACTCGTGGGAGTTTCTAAGATCAAAACCTGAGTATTAAAATGAAGAATACTGGCAATTTTTAGCAATCAAATAATTACCTGCTCACACAGCACCGATAATTGTCAAAATAAATTCTTCCACGCTCATAAGCAATAGGAGATGTGGAATGAGTTGTCCAAACATTCTTAAATTTAGTACTTTTCTGAAATAGACAATGAATAGAAAAGGTCTTTTATGACAAGCTGTGGGTTTTGGAAAATATTTCACTTGCTCCTACCGCTTAATAACTGACATTAGTTGAACATAGTCTGTTGGACACACAAAGGACCTTTTAAATAAATAAATAAGTCTTCTGGAGTTATCTAGCCATTTAAAATTTTTCTTTCCTTCTTTCTATAATTGTGAGTTAGATGTGTCCAGTTGTGAATACAGTAGGCCTTGAAATAAGGCAAGCAGGGCTTTGATTCAAAAGTATTTGAAAAGTAAGTCTAGAAAAGTTGGAGTGGGGTACAGTGGAAGAAAATGTAATAAAATTTATGAATGGGGCTTTATAAGAAAACTAGGGACAAAAGATGAAAAGAGATGCTTTACCAATACATGGGCACCATGGAAAATAAATATATATGTTAGTATTTCCACTGAATTCATGGAATTTTGGGATCCAGCCTACTCTGGTGTTTGGAGAAGGCACAGGAGGGAGTTTAGATGCTTGCATAAACAATGCAAGATGTTGATGAGTTCACTTGAAATACTCACATACATAAAGTTATTCATGTGCATTAGTGATATCAGGATATGGGATTGTAAATAATTATCTGTATTAATTAAAGCCCCAATTCTCTATGAGATGCATGTAGGCAAGCTATGGTCAGACAAAGCCCCATTAGTCTCAGTGGGGCCCTATGTGGGTGCAGGGATTCCCCCTTCACACATCTGGTTGCATTAATGGGGCCTCACACCTTAGATTGTTAAAACTAAATAATTTTTAAATACTAATTTAATTATTCCTATGTGTGCCATTTCTACATTTCTCTCTGGTTGGGCAATAAAAAAAATTTAAATCAGTTTCACTTTGGTTTATAATCAGCTGCAATTTCAGTTTCCCAGTGCTGCAATGTTTGGTTTCCACTTCGGAGGCATGTTTATTTGTGTATAGAAAACTACTGATTTTTTTAATTGTAGGAAACAATTCTGTTGCACGTAGGCCAGATCTACACCATCAATTTACACTGGTATAACTTCATCATTGAGGAATGTGAAAAATTTCTGAGTTATACCAACCTAACTGCTGATGTAGTCAGCACTGTGTTGATGGGAGAGCTTCTCCTGCAGACGTAGCTATTGTCTCTTGTAGAAGTGGATTAACTATACTGACGGGAGAAGCTCTCCTGTTGGTGTAGTGGAGTCTTCACTAAAGTGCTAGTTACTCCTGGGGGAATTCTGCGCTACTGCACACATGCAGAATTCAGGTTCCTCTGCAGAAAATACATAATGCCAGAGGCTCTGCAGTTCTGCCTTTTGCCCACCAGGGGCCACTGTGCACCAGAACCACCAGCAACTGGCTGACCAGCAGAAGCAACCAGCAGCTGGCTGCATTCCTCAGTGCTCTGCCTGCAGAGCCCAGTTAAGAGTTATGAGATATTGGGGGGGGGGGGGCTGTGTGTGTCATAGACTTGTGTTCAGAAGGGCTAGTGGGGTGACAGCATTGAGCAGGGGCTGAATAGGAGGGCAGGAACAGCAGATGCACCCCAAAAGTGGGGTGGAGGGTGGCACAAGCACCAAAAGCAGGGCCCCCTTCCCGCAAGCCCACACCACCCCTTCTTCCCAAGCCCCACCCTCACTACCCATTTTCCCAAGACCCCGCCCTCGCACAGCCTCTTTCCCCAAGACCCCACCACCTGCTTGCTCCTCTCCTCCCTGTCACTCGTCCTTACAGTTGGTAAAAAGAGGGGGATCTCCCCCCACCCCATTCCAGGATTCCTGCTGCAGGGCCACATGGGGAAGAGAGAGTAGGGGATGCAGGGACCCATGGGGACACCCAGGGGCTGCATGGGGGAGGCTCCCTTACTCCCTAACAAAAAACCCTGTTCCATACTTCTCCCACACACATCCAACAACCCTCCAGGTTCTTCCCAGGCTCCCTCCCTCTACCTCAGCACCTCCATTACCTCTACCTACTCCCCAAGCCTTTGCACTGCTTCTGAGGGGTGGAGGAAATATAGTTCTGTATTGTAGTTTAAATAAATTACTCAAAGTTCTGTATTAGCATGCCCAGTGAGGAACCTATTTATATAAAAAAAAAATCCTGAATTTTTGTTTGTATTGTTACAGACATACTTGCTGACAGGTATTTTGACATAAATTATCAAAATAACTGAAACTGGTGTGAATATATATTGTGTTATTTTGATAAATAAAATATGCAGAACTTTAAAATATTGTGTGCAGAATTTTTAATTTGTTGGCAGAGAATACCACCAGGAGTATATAGTGGAGCACCCTGCACCGCTGCACATGTAGACAAACCCTTACTGTACTGAGGTCACATTTAAAATTGATGATGTCCCTTACATTGCTACCATCATTTTAATATTAAGTATTATGTAACTGTCTACAATAATAGACCCCTCCTCATTAAGAAATGTGAGTGAAATAGTTTTAAAAGTCACACTGTAACACCACTATAATGTAAAATAAAAGTTTGATTTACAAATCATAATGCCATTTTTTCCACCATACGATATTCTTCAGCTTTGAACGATAAAGATGTTGCATCTTTTTCAGATCTTTCTTGAGGCAAGTTTAACAGCATTGCTAACCCTATCATCCTTAATCAAGAACTCAAGCTATTTGCTCTCTCACAAACGTCTCTTGTTCAGAGTTTGGTCCAGAGGTTACCCACATTCCTGCACTAGACAGGAGCTCAGATCATCTGCACTGAAGAAATCAGGTTCCAAACAAGGACTGGTTCGCCGCTGGAAAACGTTAGAAGCGGTTACCTGACACACTAGATTTCTTAGGATTCCCATGTTTTTTCTGTGGGCGACACCCGCATCTTTTGTATAAAATCCGTGAGACCTCCTGGCGAGAAGGCGGCAGACGTTGTGAGCGTTAGAAGCGCGGGAGGAGAGTCTCGTGGCTGGGGGGGAGGAGGAAGCGGCTGAACCCAGAGACATTTTTGTGTCTTGGGAAAAGCTCGAACCCCTGGCTCAGGCAACAAGCGCGGGGCTGCTCAGGACAAGGAGACGACAACGCACGTGCCGGATCGTCTCGGTGCCTCAAGGATGACGGGCCGCCGCCCTGGCTGATCCTCCCGTCTCTCGCCTCCCCAAGCCCTGGAGCCCCCCGCGGGCACAGGGTAAAACGGGCCGGGAAAAAGCTGCCCGCGCAGTCCCCGCTACACTCCAGCCTGCCCGGATGCGAACAAGGATCCTGCCGGCCCGGCAGCTCCCGGCCCCGCCGCTCTCCCGGTTGTCGGCGGCCGCTCAGTCGGGCCGTTGCTGTGTATCCGCAGGAATCTGCCACTTTGCCTCGGGCTGCCCGCAGCGCCTGGGAGGGCTCAGGGAGGAACGTACCACAAGCCATTGGCGGGGGGTGGAAGTAACTCAACTTCCCAGCAGCCCTTTCTTACTGCTGACGTCAGTCCCCAGCGTCTCTCTCCTCCCCCCGGCGCCGGGCCGGGTAGTTTTCAGACGCTTCCTCAAGAGGCGCCAAAACTACAACTCCCCGAATCTATGGCGCTGCCCGCTCCCTCGTGTGGCGCCCGCTCGGCCTTCCGGGGGCGTGTTTCCCACTGCCGGGAGAATCTCACGCCGGCCGCCGGGCCCTGAGCAGAGCCCCGCTGCCGTGGCCAGAGGGGACAGTGTTGTCGCACCCAATCCAGGGGGTAGACGTTGCTAGGCGGTGGGGCCCCTGAGTGGGAAATAGCTTGTGCTGTGAGCCCTGTGCTATGTGCTACCGTACTTGTTACCCCGTCCCCTTAGCGGCTGTACACAGAGAGGCAGCCCCGGGGAGAAAAACGAGTACAAAGCCCTGCGATTATTTTAAAGGATTCTCTTTATAAACTAGAAGAACATTTTGAAGGTATGTTTTTCGAAGGGGGGAGGAGGGGTGTAATTAAAATGTTATTGGCACTTTTTAGTAAATCAGCCACAGTCAGCTCTTCAGCGCAAGCAAAATGCCTTAATTTATAAAGATCATGAAAATGTACAGTGCTGGTGTAAATGAGAATAAGTTAAGTACACTCATATAGTCCCTGATCCTGCAAAGACTTATGCACATGCTTAACTTTATAGGAGAATAGTCTCAGTGAAATCAGTGATATTACTTGTGTGCACAAAAGTTAAGCATATGGGTAACTCTTTGCAAGATTAGGGCCTTAATATTTCATTATAATGATTTCTGAGCTTTCTTACAATGAGATTCCATACATCTGACAAAAGACACTATAACTAGTTCATATGTCATATTAAAAATACTCTTTCTAAATTAAGGCATTTTATGCATTTATTTTTTTTTTAAAAAAAGGGAGTCAAAACACAAGATAATTTAGGTGGGAATTTCTTTCCAATTTTTTTGTTTTAATTTCCCTCACTGAAAATAGTTAAACTGAACAGGGCCAAAGAAGAAAAGTCTATTTTTACTCTGCACTGTTACTTTGCAATAATATTCAGCAGTCTTAGCAGGGCAATTATATTGTGCAACTCACTGAAACTGTACTCACTATTCTGTGCAGTCATGCTCATTAGTGAGATGCCAGTGATGATAGTGGTCATTTGTTTTTAAATATAAATTTGGGGATGTGAAAGTTGCTGGACTGAAAACTATGGAGACTGAATTTTTTTTTGTATAACAGATATACAGAAGGTTAGAAGGGTAATTTGAATCTTCAGGGAGACTTGGTTTTGTTGGTGATTTGTCTGATATGCACACACACATTGTGTTTGTACCACTGAACAGCTACCACCAGGTAATGAATTCTAGTCACTATTGAACCAGGCAGGATTTGTATTGACTCAGTTCCCAATCCTAGAAATACTTTTTGACATATGTTAAGTTTGTAGGATCAGGGGTTTAGAAATATAAAGCACTTCTTCTTGAGACGTACAATGCGTGGGACTACTTATTGCATCTCTTGATAGATATCACAAAGCATACCTCCACAATAGATAGCAATTGTCAGCAGAGGAGTTGAGGTCTGAAAACCCATGGTAATCATCCTCTTGCCTGAAGAGGTCTGCAGATCAGGAGTGAGGCTTGTGTGGAATCTTGTGCTACCATTGTCTACGAGGCTAAATAGTGGACTTCAGTCTTTAGGGATGTCAAATATACTGGTAACTTTGCACAAATACTAAATTATCTTACAAATTTAAAGATATTTTGAGGGCCAAGGGAAGATGAAGTAACAGCCACAAATGTCTGTGGGGCAGTTGCCTTCAGGCTAAACCCTAGCAATGGCTGTGAATGAATGAATGAACTAACGAACGCAAGTGATAGTGGAGAGTGTTCCTGCAACAAACAGGGGAGAGTCAAACTATTAATGTTGTGCATACTAGTGAGAGGAAAGTATGTTTCAGGTGCACACCTGCTGGTGAGGGACTAATGCTAATAACACTGAGGTTATGTCTACACTACAGATGCTACAGTGCCACAGCTATCGCACTGCAAGTGTGCCACTGCAGCATCTGTGGTGTAGACACTTGCCACAGTGATGGAAGGGGTTTTTCCATCACTGTGGTTAATCCACCTCTCTGAGAGGTGGTAGCTAGGTCGACATAAGAAATCTTCTGTTTGACCTGCCAGTGTCTACACTGTGCATCAAGATGGTTATTTATGAATTTTTCATACCCCTGAGATCGATCTAAGTTTTAGATGTATAAAACTTATTTAGATGTTTTAAGCCTGAGTCTGCTTAGCTGGTGCTATAAAAACAGATTTATCCCTAAACCATGAAATTCTGAATACTTAGAAAAATTCAAGCTTAATTACTCATTTAATGAAGAGAACTAAATGCATGATCAGTGTGGTAGTTGCAGTTGCTCAAACTAAGGTGAAAGGTTCTTGTTGGTTTTTTCCATGAGTGGTGATCAGCTCTGGAACTCACTTCTGGTCTGTCAGAGCTGGGATTTTTTGGCCTTCGTGGTATGCTATGCATGGAAAAGGCCCACGAAGACTCTCAGGGTTCTCTTGGAGGGGAGGGCTGATGGATTTGTAGGAGCCAACAGTGGAGTTCTTAAATATAAATTTTAGGTAATATAGAGTTTTCATGTTAGTGATAAATTACTCCATTAAGCTTTGTTAAAGTTTTAGGTATAGTACAAAAGTTTATTTTGTGTTTAAGACTGACTATCTATCTATCTATCTTTTCTTTTTTTTTAGTTGTATGCTTGTTTAGCTTTCTATAAGTGCTTAGAACAGGAGTGGGCAAACTATGGCCCATGGACCGCATCCAGTCCACCAACCATTTTAGTCTAGCCCTCGAGCTCCTGCTGGGGAGCTGGGTATGGGACTTGCCCCGCTCCAGCAATCCAGCCGGGGAGCAGGGTCGGGGACTGCTCCGTGCAGCTCCCAGAAGCAGCAGCCTGTCCCTGCTCTGGCTCCTGCATAAAGTGGCAGCCAGGGGGCTCCACCCCAAGTGTTGCCCCAGCATCTCCCATTAGCCAGGAACTGTGACACCTGTGGACGGGGCAGCACGCGGCAAAGGTGCCTGGCCGTGTCTCTGTGTAGGAGCTGGAGGGGGGATATACTGCTGCTTCTGGGAGCTGCTTAAGGTAAGCACTGCCCGGAGCCTGCATCCCTATGCCACCCTCTCCCCTCTATGACCCAATCCCTGTCCCATTCCTCATCCCTCTCCCATCTTCTGAACCCTTCAGTCCCAGCACAGAGCACCCTCCTGCACCTCAAACCTCTCATTCTAAGCCCCACCCCAGAGCCTGCATCTCCAGGCAGCGCCCTCTCCCAACCCCACAACCCCAATTTCATGGGCATTCATGGCCCACTAAAAAGTTTGCCCACCCCAGCCTAGGACATGTATAGGCATTTTTAAAAAATCAAAGTAAATACATAAAGTGGTCCTGTAACAATAAATATAAAGGACTGTTAAAAGAAATAACTGAAGAGACTGTCACGTAAAAGGGATGCTTTTAAGTAGTTTTACGAATGTAAATTTTGACTGCATTAGTTAAGAAAAAAAATTGGTATTTTAAAAGCAGTATGAGAAAAGTTCAGTTTCCCTTCCTCTCCCTCCATGGATCATTAGCTAATGTGTCCTACCCTGTGCATTTAGTTAGGACCCCTGCCTGTTTAAAACTTTGCCAGACAAACTATTCCTTCCATAATGCCTGTTTTATAAAACAAAGTAACTTTTAAACAACTAAAACATTTAATCTAGAGATTTAATCATATTTTTTTTAATGTTTAAGAGCATTTAAGTTACAAGTAAAGAGCTGGACTCCTTGTTAAAAGGAGCATAATTCTAGTTTAACATATTGACCAGTTCTGTGACTCTAATTTTTGGATTTCTAGTAATTTAAATGAACACTATGAAGCATTCAAATCTTTATCTGCAAAACAGAAATATTCTAAACAGATTCTGCCATTTTAAAAGTCCTCAAATTCAATTTTACTATTGTTATAGTTTGGATGAAGTATTTCATTTCTTAATACTTAAATCGATCACAGATCTTGAGTAAGTCCACTGTTCATGTACAAACTTAACTTTGCTTTGTTTTGCTGTTGCAGCACCAAGAAACAGGTGATGCACAAATTAACTAGCAACCTCTGAGCCCAGAGCTATGATAGCCATTGATAGCTTTCTCTGTCCATGCTGATGGGGGCAAAAAAGTCAGTGAGTCAGATGCTTGATAAACTCAGCTTTATAAGTAACAAAAAGGGAAGGGAGTTTTCACATGCAGAAAGGAAAAATTACATCTACACAGCATTTTGGAGCAAGCCTCTCAGCCCAAGATGACAGACTCGGAGTAGTGTTAGTGCTCTAAAAATAGCTCTGTGGACAGCACTTTGAAGTTGTGGCTTGGGCTGGAGGTCAGGTTCTGAAACCCATCCCATTTCCTAGGCTTCAGAGCCCCAGTCTAGCTCCAGTTACCACTGCAAAGCTTTGTTTCTACAGCTATTTTTAGAGTCATAAATGGAGCGCTAATGCGAGCTCCACTAGCCTGAGTTTCTCAACCCTGGCTGGGAGGCTTGCTTCAAAATGCTGTGTAGATATAACTCGTCCTACTTCTTTCCCTATTAAGGTATTTTCAGCCTTTTGGAGGACAGTACATATGCTAAATCCATATGCTAAATCCCAGATGCTGCAAACGCTTACCACTGGTACGACCTGTGTTTAAAGTTAAGTCTGCAGGATCTGGACCCAAACATTTTAAAAAAATGTGATACTATTCCTTTAAATTAGCAAGTGTTAGTAACAAAGAACTCTGAACTGAGGGTCACCGATATCTCTCTCATGTCCATTATTTTAAATCTCTACATCAGGAGTAATTACAGGCACCTGTTTTGCTGTGTGTGCCTCTCAGTGCACACTAAGAATAAAAGTCTTTAATTGGCGTGATTAACACAGACAGACACTGTTTCATGTAGAACTTGCTGAAGAATGGAATTTCCATCCTGCAAGAAATTGTGAAATTTTGAAATACAGTTTTTCATCTCAAATCTCAATGAAAAGTTGAAATCTCTGAACTTTTTGTAAAAGAAAATATTCCAAGATATTTCATTTTGATATGATCAAGAATGTTTTGTTTTGATTTTATTGTTTTGACTTTTATAATTATAAACAAAATATAATATAAAAGTTTAAACATTTTGACTTTTATAATATAAAAGTTGAAACAATTAAGTTGCAATAAAGTGTTTGAACCTTATCAAAATTAACCATTTTGACCTTATTGTACCTAAATGTTTTGATAATTTCCCACAGAATTTTCAAGGAAATCAGTACACTCCTACAAAACATTTTGATGTAATCAAATCAGCATTTCTCAATACATACTGTTCCATTGGAGAATTCCTGACTAGCTCTAATTACAAATAAAAAGATAAAATAGTCACACAGGTTGTTTTGGATGGAATGAGTCCAAGCAGCCTTTTACCTGGTCTGTCCTTGCTTTTGGTTGGCAACCATATCCTGCAGTTTTCCTTGCATAATTTATTTTCAAAACTGCTCCTTTTAGTTGTTTCACTCTGGCTGCATTTGTATTCATTAATTAAAGATTCGCTAAATAAATGATATCTTTATGTCTAAGGTACTTACTCCTTCCTTGCCTGTCAATCCATTCTTGCCTTTGTTCTTGCATTTGGCATTAGCTCAACTTGACTTAAATTTTACATTTTGCTTTTAACTGTAATATTAACAAACACATTCGATTCCCTCAGTGCTACAAAGGATAATTTGGAGCAATTCACTTTAAAAAAAAAAAAAAAAAATTCAACGCACCATTCACACTTCAATTCATATACATTATTAAATAAAATAGATTTCCCTTTTGGTGGAGGTATGACTTATTTCTTAGCAAAGGAATATTGATAACTTACTGTTTTTCACCTATGGCTTTGCACTTTATCACAGACTTGAGTTATCTAGCAGAATAATTTTAACAGGAATCTAAGAGAAAGAATAGTGACTGAGGAACAAATCTCCAAAGAGGATAAATTTTTTTTTTTAAAAAAAAAACACTCCAAATTCAGTATGGCCATTCCATAATCTTAAACATTTTTAATTCACTACTCCTTCGACATTGGTGTGTTGGTTGTTGTCTTGCTTTTTCAGGAGCTGACAGTAGCTGCAGAACTTTTACCCCAAAGAATGTATTCCATATGGTTCAGCTGATAGCGTTAGCAAATCTTTGCTTCTAGAAAGGCTGTTTTATATGGTACATTTCCTTCTTACAGCTCTTGATTAGGGAGATATGGTCAAGAAAATATAAGCTCTCTTCCCCATTGTACAAAACCTGTGGGGCTGAGCTGGCCTTTATCAGTGCCCATGATGGTGCATAAGAAGGAAAGTACTATGTTTGAATCTCTGATTCCAGGTTGTTTGCGGGATTGACAGCTAGAAAAATATCATTTTACTTACAAATTGAGCACATTATCATACCATTGAGAGAGAGACTGGATATGGAACCCCACAATGCCATATTTAGAGTGACTTTTCAGAGTAGGATCACAGGGTATAATTAAAGTCTGTCCTTTTCAGTTTTGTCTGACAGTACTACAGTAATGGTGCCTGACAAGGAATTTTTTAAAAACACTTTATATATATCAGATATTTTCCCTCATTGTACACTTGTGACATAACTTTCCCCTCAAAGCCCATTGAGTCTACTTCCTTCTCACCTTTAAGGATTCCCAGAACTCATCTGTTTCTTCTCATGTGGTATTCCAACATTTCCATTTTTCTCTCCCAAATCCCTGTACTTTAATACACCAGCTGCAAAGCCTTTGCTTTCCTTCCAAATTCTGTTTTATTTTCTAGCTTCTTTATGTGATTTTCTGCACTGTTTCCCAGCTCTCTAACCCATCAATTTTTGTGAATTCTTTTGCAGCTTTATTTTCACAAGAGGTTCATGACTTCATCATGTTGTCCCTGTTATGGGAAAGAAGATCCAGAGAGGCTGTAATATCTGTCCCCTCACACTGCTCAAGGCGAGATCAATATATCTTTTTGCTGCAATGCCTGAGCTATCGTGACTGACTGACTGGTTTTTAAAAGTCCATTTTGTCTATTTTTGTTGGTTTGGTTTAGGCTCTTCTCAGTTTATATCTGCACCTTAGAAACATCAGTGTTCAAATGTTACATAATTTGTCTACTACCATCTCAGAGTATTCTGTTCTGGAAGGTCTTCCACCTTGTGTGTCTGCTGGTGCCTCTATCTCTTGTCGATGATTTGCATAGCTAAGGTCTTTTGAGCCTCAGTAGCATTTTGGTAATAAAATACAGCAGTATAGTACCTGCTTCACGGGAGAGTTATGAATGTTTGTACAGTTAAGTTTGCAAGTGCCGAGTAATAGTATAAAGTTCAACTTTTTCAGCATATCTTGTTTCATAAGAAGGTAAACAGAGTAACCCAAATTATTCCAAATATAGCCCCATTAGTCTCCTTATCAGTATAACTCTGACAACAACAGCAGGTTCAATGGTTGCAGATAGAATGAATCAGTAGTTTTGTAGTCCAGAGAGCTACCAAACTATTAGCTGTTTTTGACATAGTTTATTGGAAACAGATTTTCAGGTAGAAGAATCCTTTACTTGATTTTTGTCTGACCCCTGTTTCCGAGTTGATACTCTTCTGGGCTTTATTCCTCCATGATTAGTGGTTTACAGTATGTCCTGGTGTTGATCTCTTGTTGCAGTCAGAAGAAAACTTGACTCTGCTATTTAAAGCAGGATGGAAACAGCTCTTCCATCCCCCATCCTGTCTCAAGTTCAAGCAGGGTGGAGACCACTGCTAGGAAGCTTAAATGCCAGTTTCAGTTTTAAAAACTAATACTTTCCAGTCCAACTGGCTGTTTACACATAACGGCGTGTGTGTGTGCGTGTGCTGTGAGAGAGCTGCACTGTGTGGCTTTTTTTCTTTTCTTTTTAAGAGTCTCCTCCATTAGCTCAGCTGAGGCAGAGTCTGTGGTTGTCAAGATGATAATTAGAAATTGAACATCTCACCACTAACCTCTAAAAGCTTAAACACATCACTCCACAGGAAGGACAACTTCCACTCCTTTTCTAGCATGTTATTCCTCTACTGTTTTTGCTGGATAAATTGCTCTGCTTACAACGGTTGGTAATTTTTTATGTAAATCCTGTGGGTGGTAATTTCTGGGAAGATGAAGGTTTTCAGATGGAGGCCAGATTATTATTGCTATACTAATTAAGTGTATAGTCATTGTGCTTATTCCTGGCTATGGCTCTGTACCAAATAACCAACACATTCAGACAGCGTTTCCTGATGTCAACTCCACAGTGTGCAGATAGCTGGCAGAGAGATGGTTACCTCTTTCAATAGATCATTTAAAAAATCAGGTAAAGAAGCAATCGAGCGATGAGTCACTTTCGAAAATGCGATTTAGGCTCCTAAGTCACTTAGGTGCTTTTTGAAATGTTATGCTTAGTAGCCACACTGCCCATTAATCACATGATCAGTAGTTCCGTCAGCTCATCAGTGCTAAGCCTGCTTCCAGGGCTTTCGTCTGCATTCTTATCACTTCCAGCTTCCATATTTCACTTGCCTTTCCCTATATCCTTGCAATGTTTTGAATAGTGCAGACTTCAGCAATTAGTCCGCTACAAATTCTCATACAAAGGTCAAATTTTCATACAAATCCCGATTTTTCCACCTGTTACTCATGCCAAATCATTTTAGCCACCTGTCTATATATCCCATCTGTGCATCTTTTCATGTTCTTAATGAGATAGAGAGCCAACCAAAATTATGCCTAGCATCTGAATCATTTTTATTTTATGTTGAACATCAATTATAGCAAAAGAAATTCAGGGCATGAATTCAGGCCTTGGAAGATAAATGGAGGAGCTGCTTCTGAAACAGTATATAACGTAATAGCATAATTTGCCTGTTAGCCTCTATATCAGGGGTGGGCAAACTTTTTGGCCCGAGGGCCACACGGGGCTTCAAAATTGTGCAGAGGGCTGGGTAGGGAAGGCCCCGCCCCCTATCTGAACCCCAGCCACTTCCCGCTCCCTGACTATCCCCCTCAGAACCCCGACCTGCCAAAGCCCCCTTCCTTGTCCCCTGATTGCCCCCCCAGAGACCCACCCTACTCTAATTGCCCCCCAGAACCCTACCCCCCTATCTAGCCCCCCTGCTATCTGTTCCCTGACTACCCCCGCCCTAGACCCCTCACACCCTAACCACCACCCCCGGTCCCCACCACCTAAGGACACCCCCGCCGAAACTGGCTTACCTGCTCAGCCAGGCGTGGGGCCTCACAGCTCAGAGCACTCCACCCAGCCCCGCATCTTGCTGTGCTCCACCCGGTACCCTGGGGCGGTGCCGGGAGCACGGGGCCCCGGGGCTTGCCGCGGTTGGCCCAGCACCCCGGCTTGGGGCCCCGTGGCAAGACACACTTGGCCCGGCCCCTGGCTCGGGGCCGCGGGGCTTTCTCTGCTGGGCCCAGCCCCACAGCCGGGAGCGCAGGGCTGCCGGGCTGTCCGCGCTGGGCCCAGCCCCCCGGCTGGGAGCACAGGGCTTGCGGTGCTCGGCCTGGCCCCCCAGCAGGGAGCGTGGGGCTGTGCGGCTTGCCGTGCTTGACCCGGCCTCCCAACAGGGAGCGCGGGGCCGCTTGCCGCACTTGGCTCGGACTGCCGGCCGGGAGCGTGGGACCACGCAGCTTTCTGCGCTCGGCCTGGGGCTCACGGGCTGGATGAAAATGGCCGGCGGGCCACATGTGGCCTGCGTGTTGTATTTTGCCCACATCTGATCTATATAATCTGTTAATGATTTGAGATCACAGTTTGGTTTTGGTGTTTGGTTTGTTTTTTGTATGTTTTAAAATAGTATTAATTTCACGTAAAATAAATCCTACATTATGCAGCAGTAGGTATGTTAATTTTTAATCCTAGCAACTGTATAGAAGCATTTCTAATAACTTTTTGTGTGCAATCTGTATGCATACTGTTGCAGACCTGTACTGTAGCTTTAGCTGACAGGATGTGAATTTGTTGTTTTATTGTAAATAAAATAAATTAGGTAAGGCTCTGATCCTGCAAATACTTATGTACATACTTAACTTTATGCGTGAATGATCCCAATGAAGAAATATTACAACTTGCATGTATAAATCTTTGCAGAATCAGAGCCTAAATGATTTTATTGTGGTGGTTTTATTGTAAATTGGAATGATCATTTTAGTTACCCAGATATGATGCCACAGACATAGTGAATTGATCAAAATTAGAAGTGGTTTTGATCAAAAAATAGTTTTGTTATAAGATTGTGGTACATCTTCACCTTGTGAAATCACATGTTGCAATAAGGGGGCACCTGTATACTGGCAAAGAGGCTGTTATATAGTAGGTACAGGAGCCCTAATGTACCAATTGTTTTATTTGACATTGGAAACCTAGAAATATGTTCTTAAGCCTTCAGACAAATACAAGGAAATGTTAATCTTGTTCTCTCTCTCTTAAAGGCTTAACATTAATAAACTATAAAGTACTATTTATAAAGTAGTAATCATTCAGAAGCACATCTTAACTGAGGAATTGTTGAAGTTATTTACAAAGATTTTTAGATCATACATCAAGTGAATCTTTTTTGATCCACAATGTAAGACTTGTGATTAGTCGTATAGTGCATTACTGTTTTTTTCCTTTAGATTAAAGTCTTCATTTTTTAGCCACTTTGCAGAGAATGCTTTATAATAATATTTGCATTTAAATAGTGCCTGCTTCTTTGTAACTAAATTTTGTGTTCTCAGTGCTAAATGCATTAGATTTAAATGCACATTTTATGCAGAGAGAGCACTCTAAAAATAATGACTTAGTAACATTTTTTTTGTAATATGCAGAGCACTTGAAAGAGAAAAGAACAAAAGCACGTCAGGGTAAAAGTCTGAGGAGGAGCATTTCATTTTTACTCTTCTACTAAAAAAAAAAAAAAAAAGCGTGCATGAACTGGAACATGCTGGGGGAAAGCCCTAACAAGACAGGATGCTGATACTAACAACAGCATACTTCTCATCTTTGCTCATTAGACTTGTTTGAACAAATTCAGAGTTAACATTTTTGAGTAACTATAATGTAAAAAATACAGAAGTGCTAGGTTAGAATTACATGTTTAACAGAAAAATCTTGAACACTTTTTATAATTCACATGGATGTAGAATTAACATCTGAAAACAAATCTGTATTCCATGTCAGATGAGACATTGAATACAGATTACTCTAATACGCAGTAGAAATTTTTGAAAGCTGTCATGTGCATACCACATATAATACATTTCTGAATCTTTCGCTTTCTATTTTAAAGAGTGAAACCACAGTAACAGCTTTAGAACGAAATTCTTTGAAGACCATAACCTAGTGAGTGAGTGAGGTGAAAAATGTCAAGCAGAATAACAGTATGTTTCTGCTGGAACAAATGGTTTGCTCTCTGATCACTTCTTCATTATTTTTTTAAAGGGACAGTATCAAGGTAAAAACAAAATAATCCAAAAATAATTTCCTTATCTTGATTACTAATAACATTTTACATTTTTCAAATGGAAAAACAAAACACATGAATGCATTGATTCACTGTTGTGTTTTTGTGGCTTTTTGTCATTGTCTAATAGGACTTCGAAAGTAGGTTGGCAAGTTTTACTTTCTGCTTCCTGTAGGGCAGTAGCACATTTTGGGTTATCTGGGTTTCCAGTACTCTTGAAAGATGTTAACATTTTAAAAAAGCATTTTAACTGATTTTAAAAAACAGCCTGCATCATTAAAGTCCATGTTGCAACTTAACTATTCGACCAAAGTCTCTTGTAAGTGGCATATACGATTAAGTTCTAGCAAAGATATAATTTCAATGAATTGTGTTTTTACAGGTCTCTGATCAAAATGAATGTCATTAAAAGGCTTTCTGTTTCATATCTGAGGAAAAGCAAGATGCAGCAGAGGTGCCAAAGTAACAGACGACCAATTGCTCCACTTGGGTCACGGATTTTAACTGACCCTACTAAAGTTTTTGAACATAACATGTGGTGAGTTGCCTATTCAAGCTTGATGTTTGATACTGATTCAAAATACTACTTTGAGATGTGTTGCACATGTCCAACATGTAGTTGTGTGTGCACCTTGTGCACAGTTGATGGAAGTACTGCCAACTGGTGTACTGTCAGAGGTACCCATCATGGTGGTATGAGTGCTCTCTGTTGTTGCTCACCACTACATGCTGGTATAAGAGGGCAGAGCTGCCCCTGACTCCCCGCTCCCTCCTGTTCCTTCTTACTGCCTGTGATGGTTGTCAGAGCGATTCCAGACTCATGACAAGTGCTTCCCTCACACCTTTGTTAGAAGTTAGTTAGTTTTAGCTAGTTTTTAGTACTAGGTTTTCATTTTAGGTCTTTTTTTGACCACGCTTTATCTTGTATTACCAGGATCTTTTGAAGGATTAATACTGGAACGATATCTCACCTGCCAGAGTTTAAGTCCTGCTGGACTTGCACTAAGCCTATGCCAGTCAGCAATCCTCCCCTGGCCTGCTTCAAATGTTTGAGGGAATCTCACATTAGTTACAAACGTCACTTTTTATAAAGGATTCAAGCCTTGCTCACAGAAAGACAGACTGGCAAGGCTTGAGTGCTAACTTACGAAGGCAGTGCTTTGCCCCTTCGGTGTCATCTCATGGGGAAAGCGATCCAGGTACATCAGCCCCAGCAGAGATATCTGTAGCTTCTCGGGCCCATTTGCTGATATCAAAGAAAAGACTTAGGCCTTTCTTAAGTTTGGTACCTTGATCGAGCGTGTTGGTACTGAAGCCAAGGAAAGGCAGAGACTCTGCCTAACATTCAGGGGAGAAGCTCTCTTTGGATACACAGACTGATGTCAGCTCTGTGTGAGAGGATTCATCCAGCACTCACATGCACACCCTGTTTGGGGAGTAAACCCAAAATAATACTGTCTTGCTCTGTATAGAAAGATCTGCACAGCGCAAGCTCATAAAAATTCTCCCACTCTTTCTGTGTGAAGAGAGAAATGCACAACTTCTTGCCCTCTCCCCCAGTTAGAAAGTGTACAAACCTGTGTTTAATTATAAAAGGCATATTTTATGCGATTATAAGAGATAGCAAAGAGAACAAAACAGACTACTGAGCAAATAAACAAAACATGAATACTAAGCTTAAGATCTTAAAGACACTGGTTTTAACAAATAATTTCTTACCCTAAATGTTGAAGTTGGTAGGATGCAGAGTTTCCGTAGCTTAGAGTTCCAGTTATTTCTTCTTAGAGACTGGACCCCTGTCTCATTCTGGAGTCACGCCTGCCTTTTTCCTCGGGTTAGTTCCTTTGTCCCTTCAGGTACTTCCATTAGTCTTTCTTCTTGATCAGGCAATGGAGGAGAGTATAGACTAACCCCCTTCCAAACCTTAAAAAAGATTTACCTAAGGTGGGAAACCGTTGTTTGATCTCCATCCCCTTACAGAGGAAAAGTACCAGCAGTGTCCAAGGTGGTGTTTGTATCAGGTGATCTTATCACCTGACCTTGCAGTGTCAAAGCAACTATGAAACGAGGTTTATTTGCAAGGTCCACAGGAAGGAACTCCAGGCAGCTTGGAGATCCACATCTTCAAAGACTCATTGCCATTTTCTAATGGTCTATTAAGGCTGATTGCTTACTCTCTGGTGTGCGTTTCCCAAGTAGACACACAGATGTAATTGTTACATAGTCAGTATTCCTAACTTTAGATACAGAAATGATACATGCGTACAAATTGGATAATCACATTCAGTAAATTATAACCTTTCCAGTGATAGGTTACTTTATGCAAGATGGCTCATGTATATCTTAGTTAGGCCATATTCATGTCATAACTATATTTCTACAAAGAATCTAAGGTGTAACTTCACATATCCTTTGTTTCCCCCTTCTACAAACCTCACTTTAGTCACAGAGGCATCATCCTTGCGTTGGAGAGCTCATATGGAGTCACTGCAGACCCAGGGTCTCTGGTTGTCTTAAGTTCTAAAGACTCACATAAATGTAAGGGAGTTAAGAGCAGTACCTCTAGCTTCCTTGGCAGGGCCATCCATACCCATATGCAAACTACGAAGCTCCGTAGGGCACCAGAAAATGTGGGGCACCAAATTGCCCCAAATTTCCTGGTGCCCCTATGCAGCTCCGTGCTGCTCCAATGGCCATCCCGATTTCCTGGCTGGCCGAGCTGGCCTGGAAAGCTGTCCTCGCCCTTGCTCCACCTCTTCCCCAAAGCTCCTGCTCCGCCCCGCCTCTTCCCACCTGTGCTCCACCCCAGCCCTGGCCCCACTCCACCCTGTCCCCTGAGCTACATCCAGGGGGACTGCAGCAAGGGTCGGGCATGCCCTGCACTCACTGGGCGGCAAGAAGTGGAGTGACCTGGTCCGAGCCTGCTCTGCTCTGCCGGCTCCAAGCTGCACCGCTTGTGAGTTCTGCGGGGTGGTTCCGCTTTGCCTCAAATCCCAAGGCTGGAAGCCAGAGAAGCAGAGCAGAGCAGGCTGGGTATGGGTCGCTCTACTTCCCGCCACCCTGTGAGCGTGGGGCAGTCCCGTCCTGCAATCACTGGGCATCAGAAAGTTGAGCGACCTGGCCCCAACCTGCTCCGCTTCGCTGGCTCTTGCTGTGGAGAGGTTTCCCCCCTGTTTCTTCCAAGCCTGCTCCTGCTCCTGCCCCCTCCGTGGAGGCATGGGGACGGTCCACCCTCCCCTCTGCAGGGGGGCTGTGTAGGGCACCAAAATGTCAAAGGACGGACAAGTAGTAAGGAAGAATTTATTAATTCTAACAGAAAACTCTGCAGCTGTGTTCTACATAAATAAGCAGGGAGGGGCATGATCAACCCAACTGTGCCAAGAGACGATTTGCCTCTGGGACTTTTGCATAAACAACTCAATTCATCTTAGAGCTGCTTACCTTTCAGGGAAACAGAACACATTAACACATCAGCTGGGCAAGTCCTTTTCTAACCACCACAACTAGCTGTTGTGCCCAGACATGGCCAAATACATCTTCCAGCTCTGGGGAACTCCCTGAGACCTCTTTGGAATTTTCTGTTGGTTTTTGTTGTATCAGCTTTGTGCTCTGGGAAGTCTAAGACCAGGCTTACTGAATAAGAACTTGGGTAGCAAAGGAAATGGAGGGAAGGCACACAGGAAGGAATCCTTCCAGGATAGGAGAAAAACATCTATCAAAGTCAAATAAGGTCATGCATGTCTCTTCCTTGTAGCACTATCATGGCCTCATCAGCTTTGGTTTTCAACCCGACTAGCCAGGTCAATCAAGCCTCTGCTGTTTCTCCTGTTGGATCCAGACATCATTTCCCAGGACTCTGAGACCTTCATCTGATAGCATGGGTACTTCGTGGTTAACACCATTTGAGAGATCCTGCTCAAAGGATATTCAGAAAGTGCTTTGGAATACCAGAAATCCCTCAACTCTGAGCACTTACCTGGCCAAGCGGAAGCATATCTGTGTTTTGGTCCTATCAAAAAGCCCACATCTCAGGGGTGTGCTCCCATGAACCTTATGCTGGACTGTATTCTGTATCAAAAACAGAGTTTGGCTATCAGCTCTACAAGAGTGCATCTGGTAGGCTATTTTGGCCTTCCACGTCTTGGTGGATAGTAGATCCCTTTTCTCAAGAACTATCATCACCAGACTCCTAAAGCGTTTGGTCAGATCGTACCCACACATGCAAAATCCCATCCCTCCTTGGCATCTGAACTTAGTCCTAGCAAAACTGATGGGACCAACTTTTGAAACCTTTGCAGCTTGCTCTCTGCTGCACCTGTCTATGAAAGTAGCATTTCCAGTGGACATTACCTTGGCCAGAAGAGTGGAAGAGTTGAAAACCTTAGTAACAGACTCTCCTTATATAGTTTTCCATAGGCATAAGATTTATCTTCTCCCTCACTCAAAATTTCTCACTTAGGTATCTCTAATTTTCACGTTTACCGGGCAGCCTATTTGCCGACTTTCTTTCCAAAACATCACGCTCCTAGAGATTCAGAGAGGCATTTGCTGGATGTGAGAAGGGCTCTAGCTTTCTATCTGGAGCATACTAAGACCTTTAATCCTCAATTGTTCATTGCAATTGTGGAAAGAACTAAGGGCAGACCAATGTTTAATCCAAAGATGTCATCCTTGGTCTTTGTTCATTTGTTTATGCTACCAGTTGGCTAATATAACCCCACCAACTAGGGTATTGACACATTCTGCTAGAGTGCAGGCAACATCTGCATTTTTCTTGGCACAAGTACTGTCATAGACATTTGTGAACTGGCAACTTGATCATGTGTCCACTCTTTTGTTTTGTATTATACCATTTCCTGTCATTCCAGGGACAATGCCAATTTTGGATGGGTTTTGTCTTACAGTCACAGGTCAGGTAGAATCCGAGGCCACTTCTGCGTTTGTCTGCTTGTGAATCGTCTACAATGGCATGAACATGTGCAAGTTCTCAAAGAAGAGAAAACAGTTACCTACTTTTCTGTAACAATTGTTCTTGAAGATGTGCTGCACATGTTTATACCATGACCAACCTGTTCTCCTTTCTATCTGAGTCTGTTCAGTACGAAGGAACTGGAGGGACCTGGAAATGTCTCTGCCCCTTTATATCAGCATTCAGTGGTGTGTAGTGACAGAGGGTGCATGGGTGGTGATGAGGGAAAAAATTCTCCAACAACTGTGCATGAGGTGCTCGCTCACCTGCAGCGAAATGGACATGTGCAACACGTCTTGAAGAATAACAGTTATAGAAAGGTAAATGACCGTTGTTTCTGGGATGGGTGTGGGGGATGTAAAGGGGTAACAGTTACAGAATAGAGGCCAGGAGCAAGCAAACCTGAAATCTGATATAATTTAACCTTCATGTGGGTGTTGTAAGTCATGAAGTACTCTCTGTCTATTAGGTTATTAGAGAGTAGTCATGGGGTGAGATATTGTCATGGATCAAAAACTGGCTAGGTGACAGAAAGCAAACAGTAAGGTTAAATGGCCAATTTTCATCATGGCAAAAGGTTATCAGAGAGGTGCCTCCAGGTTCCATGTTAGGCTCCGTATTGTTTAATTTATGTATTAATAATCTGGAAATTGGGTGAGAAAACAGATGGCAACATTTGCAGTTGGCAAAAAGTTATTTAGGTTAGTCAGGACCAGAGAGTACTGTGAGGAACTTCAGAGAGCCCTAAACAAGCTAGATGAATAGATGACACAGTGACCAATGAAATTCACTGTCAGTTAATGCAAAGTAATGCACATTGGAGAGGGAAAGTTAAACTATTCATATACTTTACAGGGTTCAAATTAACTGTATCCACTCTGTTGTCCTCAGTGTACTGCTGTTGTCAAAAAAGCAAACAAGATAGAGAAGGAGTTTAATGGCAAATATGATAAAGAACATCATAATGCCTTTATGTAAATCAGTGGTTCGGCCTCATCTGGGTAATGTCTGCAATATTGGTCACCCATCTCTCAAGCTTTTTTCATAATGAGAGGAGGTTCAGAAAGAGGTGACAAGAATGAACAAAGGCCTGGAAAAATTCTATCTATGAAGAGAGATTGAAGAGGTTGGGGTTGTTTACCTTAATACCCAGATAAATAAGAGGTGACATGATAAAAGAGTATAAAATAATGACTGATCTAGGAAAGCGAGATCTGGATCTTCTGTTCCCCCATTTCATAACATAAGAACATGAGGACGTTCATTGAAATAAAAAGGGTGGAAATTATGTGAAAAACTATGTGTAAGTAAATTGGAATTCAGTATGTCAGGAAGTTGTTGAGTCTTAATAAGAAACAAAAATGGATTGGACAGGGAACATGGAAAGGGTATTACACCTCATGCTTTAGAATTTAAGCCAGACTCTTAAGTATTAGGTTAGGTCTACAGCAGGGATTGGCAACCTTTGGCACGCAGCCCACCAGGTAAGCCCCCTCGCGGGACGGACTGGTTTGTTTACCTGCTGCGTCCTCAGGTTCAGCTGATGGCAGCTCCCACTGGCCGTGGTTCGCCGCTCCAGGTCAATGGCAGCTGTGGGGAGCAGCTGCCAGCATGTCCCTCGGCTTGCAGTGCTTCCTGCAGCCCCCATTGGCTGATCATCTAGTCTGACCTATTAACTATTAGAGAATGAACAAAGTTCCCTGGTTGTCAATACTTTCTCGTCTTTTAAGAGCCACCAGAGTTCTGGAGTTTCCTTTCCCCTTTTTTCATACACATGGCTGACTGGCTGGGTTTCTTTAGGAGTCCACATTGTACTTTTTAGTTATTACATATTACATGTGCATCTCTTATCTTCCTCTGCAACTTGGGAACAGCAGATTGGGCAAACTGGTTGAATTAAAATGATTTTTTAAAAGACCAACCTCAAAACACAGAACGAGATGCCCGTGTATAGTTGGGAATTGAGCAGCCAATTGCACGTTTGGGCAGTGATTTCAGTTAATGTCAGCAGAGCAATTCTCTTCCGTTTTATTAGGGGACTGCAAACATTATAAGACAAAGTTTCTACTTACACTTAATACCAAATTTTGTATGTATAACTTGTGCTGTAGTCACTGGAAGTTACACCCATGTCACCGAGAGCAGAATTTAGGCCTTTGTGCATAAGAACTAGCTGGCGTTTTGAAAGCATGGGAGAATTACCTCAGAACAGTAACATTGTACTGATGTTCCAGATGTCACCTATTCCATTGTTCTGATATTTGCTTAACCTCTTCTTCATGGTTCACACTGATGCAATAGAGTAAGGGTCATACTCTATACCTTTACCTACCATCAGTGTGCTCAGTGTCCAAACTGTGCCATAAGGACACCACTTTTTGCAAATGGGTGTGGAACGTGCTCTGTTACATTATTGACTCTAAGAGAAGCACAGCAAAATCAGACATGGGTAGGGTTTTCCTTGCTTTGCCCATGACAAATATTTGTTAAAGCAAGCATGCAGCTGAGAGAGAAAAAAATGTATAAATTAATGACATCAGGCTTGTCTACATCTTAGCCTCTGATCATCTTTGTCTAGAGACCTCCTTATGTAATGCTGCCTGCATCGGTATCTTTGCCATATTCCATGTGAACTTGCTGTTTAACTGTCAGAACTCTTTCTGTTTTTTAGTTTCTATGTTTCATATTCAGAAATTGGCCTGACTTATTCCTTTCCCCCGCTCTCATTTCGGTTCACATGTCCCCTTCTTCATAACGTAATAATTTTTTATCTATTGTGAAATGCATGTCTGAAGCTGCTGATTTCTGGAGTAACTTAGCTGGCGGGGGTCTGGAATGATACTTGGCCCAGTTTGAAAATAAATGTAGCCTGGTTAGTAATACAGTATGCTCAAATACAAAGTCCAGTGCGTTTTAAAGCAGAAGAACTTGGCCCTGTTCAAGTTTAGCGTGCAAGCTAAAATAATATTAACCTTTATTGCTGTATTTGAGATGATTATTTATATTGTGGCAGTACCCAAAATGTGCTAGGAGCTTTCCAAACACAGAGGAAGATGAAGATTCTGCCCCCAAAAGCTTACAGTTTGCAAACAATCTTAGAAAGGAGCTAAAGTAAACAAGTAAGATCCCAGTCCTGCTTATGCTGAAGTAAATGGGAGTTTAGCAGATCCTTAGAGCCTGATCTGAGAGCTACATTAGAGTGAATAGGAATTGCCAGAGTTCACCACTTGTCAGGGTCAGGTCCTTATTTTGTTCCATTTAAGGTATGATATGAATCTGTTAAATGATCAGGGTGCACCATTTTACACAAGCATAGTAATGCGTTGCAGCACCACAAAGTATTGCAGCATAGCTTGTCTTTTTTTTTTTCAAAAACTGATTACTCTTCCTTCTTCCATATATGCTGTAAGAATTTCTGGACAGAAATGTATTTCCTGTCTTAGCAGTGACTAGTTTCCTACCTAGATGACGTTTGGTCCTCCACATGATAAACATTAGTAACAAATGGATTCTTTGAATCAGAATGTGCGCTAATAGATCTGCCAAGACTCAGTCGAGTATACATCTAACATGAATATGAAATAAATGCATATAAACAGAATTAACTTGCAAGGTGCATGCTAAACCCTGGGATGAAAACAAAATGCCAATTATTTTGCCTCATTTGCAGTTGGAAGTCTATGTTTAATCATTCTTCTGGTTGAGCTTTATGTCGCTAGTGATTCATCGTTATCTGTAACACACAAAAGCTTAGATTTTTTTTAACTCCTACAAACTCCCAGGTTTGAATCTGCGTCATTCCTGGGAATTTGCTCACATCGTAAAAAATCAGTGTGTTTTAGAGACATAGGCATAGTGTGATGGTAGGGCATTGGCTCCAGTATTCATTAACTCTAGTCTGGTTGACATTTGCAAGCTATTAATTGGCCAGGAGATCTGAATCTTTATTCCTGTCTGGTTGTTCATGGTTGGCTATTAATTGCTTTATAGCACCATCCTTCTGGATCCTGTATCTATGTTTTTGTAGTCCTTAAGCATACACAGAAATTGCAAATGTCTTTCACCAACCCCACGAATATATTCTTTTATTAAATTGTTGTTTCTAAAAAGTGAGGATATATTTCAGCACACCAGGATACCAAATTGTATAACTGTAAACTCACAGAGGAAAAGTTAAGGTGACACATTGGGTTTTTTTTTTTTTGGAATGACAATATATCTCTCCAACATAATGAATCAACTTTATACAAGAACAAGACAATATAGATAAGTGCAAGCTAGCAAGAGAGCCTTTTTTTAAATTACAAAAGTATAAAGAAAGCAGCACTACAATTTCTACCGTTGCCAGTGTGAGAATAAATCATCGAGCAAAAGGATAGCTACAGAAAGTCTCACAAAGAGAGCAACAAAAAGACAACATGCCACAGAGTCATTCAAATAATCAGCTAGAAGGGTGTACAGCTAGGAGAGGACATTATATTAACTGTCACCACAGAGGCTGCTGGAACTCAGAACAAAGCAAAAGAACTAAACATAAGAACTGTAGGAGCTCCAGATTGCATCAGGACCAGCTGAACAAATTCTCTTGCACCAGAATGTATTTATATGACACTGGAACATACAATGTAGCTAATTTGCAAGTAGTCCCCCCAAAAGGCTATGGAGAAATGATATTAAAAACTTGTTCTGCAACTTTCTTTTCAAGGGACCACATGCAGTGGTCACAAGAGGAAGAAGAAAGAGCTAGAGAAAAAGCAACAGAGAACTCGCTTGTGCGAGTTCAACCAGAAGATCAAGGTAATGAACCCATAATTCCTAAGAAGCTTTAATGCTCCAAGAGTGCTCTTTTTTTTTAATTTGTTTTTTTCCTTGATTAAATCCACTTTTTGCTCATTTACCTGTGTCCTATTAACCACAACAAACTTGTCCAAAAGTGTTCACCTTTACTTAGCTATTCAATTATCCCTTTAAAGTATTTTCCCTTTCTCCAGGGCGACAGGTCTCAGCCTAATATGATGAAATCTGAAAATTGTGATTTCAAGAGTTTTGAATCCCAAACTTTACAGTGCTTCAAATTAAAGCCCACATCGTTGCTTATGCTGTCGCCATAGGGAAAGGGAGTGAATTTGCAATCATTGGAGGTGATAAGATCTAAAGTTCTTATGTAAAATTTTCACATTTGCTTTTTCATTTGGTTGCAGATCAGCTCAGTGGGCTAGTGGGTGTGCATAGCGCTGTCTCTCAGGAGATCTGAGATGGATTTCTGGTCTTGGCAGTTTGAGCTAGATGTGCTTAAAGACATTGTGCTCAGTCCCTGGGCAGAAGTGTTTTCTCATCATTCAAAGGTGATGCTTGTGAACTAGGAGTTTCCTTGGCTGGCTATATATTCCCTCTTTCAGAAGGAGATGAATTGGGGGAGTAGAGGAATTAACATTTTCAGGGCTTTGCCCTGTCTGTAGAATACCTTCTTAGTGAAGTAAGCAAAGAGTGTGACACACACACACTGGTGGCATTATCATAGTGGAATTTCTGCTCACAGTTGGATTTCACTGAATTCATATCCCAAATGATCTTGTTACCCACAATTGAAAACCAGCACTCCTTTCCACATGTGAACGTACCACAGAATTTCTGAACCATTGGCATGCAGGAGGAGAGTAAAGCGGATTACACTGCATATTTTGATGAAAAAATCAGCAAGGTAGATTATTGCAGCACCTGGTGAAATGGACGGTGTTGATCGGGGACAATTGCAGGAAGGTCTCCATTACAAGAAATCCAAATCCTAGGTTTTTTCTGTTTTGGGTTTTGTACATTCCCAGAACTGGGGCATTAAATCTATCGGAGCATTAATCTTGGGGGTCAATAATCTTTCTATTATTAAAAAGGATATTCTGAAAACAGTTCTTTTTGTGTGCATTAAGGTAACAATGGGGGTTGCAGGTCTTGAACTTTGTCAAACTAGATTATGTCATGATGCTACACATATTTTAATTGACAGCACATATTGGAGTGTGTTTGAATTACCTGTGAATACTTCTTCTGTAATGTGCTCTTCATCACTTTTGAATTCCTTGTGATTGCAGCTTTTTTTCTGACACTTATTTCTTTGCTGCATAATACCCTGAGAATAGGGCCTGCATTTCCCATCATGATGAATAGGAGAGATTCTCTGCACACCAGACTGAAAATGACCCTATTCTAGGGCCTTCCTGTCATCCTGCTCTTTTACGTTCTCTCCATTCTCTTATTCTTTATCTAAATCCACAAAGATGATGTTTATCTTTTCAACTTCACATTTAATATTTTCATCTATTTATTGAAAACAGTTGAAAATGAGTCCCTGGTTGAAAACTTAATTGTGTACACATGTGGTTGATGTGACATTCTTACTCATTTTCTAAAGTCAATTATATTTTAGTTTGCACTTGCTAGAAATCAAATAAGCACGTGTTTGCTTATTGCCAGAAATGTAAGAATCCAAGGACATTTTCTATGACTGTCGCTCTGTTTAAAACATTACTGGCAATGCTCGCCTAATTCATGTTTACCCAAAAACTCCAGCTTGGTTCTGTAAGTGGCATCACATTTTGGCCTATTTATATTAACAGTGAACTAGACTGAAACTAACGAGCAGATATTTTGGTGCCTTAGACACTGGAGTAAGGAAAAAAATGAGTTTCTCACAGTACTGTAATATCACTAAAATATAATAGCTGTGACAAGCCTCAATACAATGCAAAATGCAGGAAATGCAAAAGTGAATGGACTGATAATACCACTTTGGGACATTTGGTTTGCTTATTAGCACGTTCAGCTTCTTCTTAAGCAGGGCTACAGGCTGTGGCAGAGCAACTGCACA
The DNA here is from genome assembly GCA_007922305.1 of Dermatemys mawii. Taxonomy (NCBI): domain Eukaryota; kingdom Metazoa; phylum Chordata; order Testudines; family Dermatemydidae; genus Dermatemys; species Dermatemys mawii. The sequence continues at coordinate 23,348,863 of ML677340.1, forward strand.
AAAGCGTCCATTAAAAATGAGTCAAAGTAACCAATTTCTGCACGGTCCTAGTTTCAGAAGCAGATTTGGGAGGTGCTACAGTTGAGAAGCTTGATCAAATAAAGGGAAGTGAGTAAAAACCATGACCCAGGAGCTAGGCTGACTGACATCTCTTACTTAAGAAATTTTCAGAGATTAAGAAAGGAAAGTTGTTAATGTAATTAAATTGGAAACGGCATTACCTGTCTCTGTGCCTGAATCACAAGGAGAGACAGTCGTGCAGGAGCACTGAAGGTTGAATTGGATGAGTAATACACTCTTTTCCAATCAATTTATAAAGAAATTGTTAAATGAGTTAATTTAATAATGATGGGTTCTGTCATATTGATAGGAAAACTAATAGGCAATAATACAATACAGTGAAGGATGGATGTCTTTATTAAAAAAAAAAGACTGGCCAACAAACTAGTGTTGCTACTGAACCTGAATTTTAAAGGCTTTAATTTTAAGCATTGTGCTCCTGTATTAAACAAGCTATCAAATCTAGGAATCTTATAGGGAAGTTAAATGCAAGATTTTTAAATGGTGTTTTGATCTGACATTTAGGGAAAATTGTGAATCCAACAAAGAGATGAAAGTAATTTAAGACTCTTTTGAGAAGGAGGCTTGGTTTTGCATTTTTATCATCAAGTATCTATACAAGTGCGACATTGACTTCTGAAATCCAGTATATATTACCTCAATTAACTCTGTACTTGCAGTGCGAAACAACTCTTCACCGTTACTGAGACTCACTGGGTCTTGTCCTTTAATAAAGAATTATGGAGATCTCTAGTACGGTGTGTCACCCCATTGCATGTCTCACTACCCCTCCTCATCCAAACATCTCCAATATTCTCAGCTGTATTTAACTTTGAAAAATTGGAGTGATTGTAGGCAATTTTGTTTTAAGATATAAAGGAAAATGACAGGGGAGATGTCATAAAGAACTAGTGGCCCTCTATGTATATATTGTATGGAATAGTTGTTAAATCGTGTACTAGATATTAAATAAATTGACTGAGAAATCAGAATTCTTGAACACAAAGGGCCAGTTTTTAGCAGATCTCTTTAAAGGGTTTGCAAAGTAAACAAGCATTCCTGTGACTCCTGCACATGCTGTCATTTTCTATGGCACATCAGTGGTATGGTTGAGAGAATGGGCTGCTATTGGCCATCACGCAATATCACTGGCCAATGGATAGGGCTCTGAATGAGTGGATTTCTAATAGTATATATTTAGAGAGAGAATTGCAGTTAGCAAAACATTTACAGTTGTTCATATAAATTCGTAAGTCATGATAGAGTATTAATTTCAATGTCATGTTTCTTAATTTAGGGGAAAGGGCAGAGAAAGCTTAACTAAAATTGATGCATTGCTTTTATAATTTGGCTTAGCCTTTATTATTTCCTGAACAGTTTACAGGTACATGTGATTGTATGTGTGTATATGTTACAGTAGATGAAAGCAGGTTTGCAAATTTGTGCATTAAAAATCAGTAGGTATTTAGATTCTTTTATAATATTGCTTATGTTTTTTTGCATGGGACAGTATTAAAGCCCTGGGACCAAATTTAGTGCGGTTGGGTCAGCTTACACCAGGGATATTTATTTTTGGCCTCCAAACTAATATTTTATCCTAATGTTCTAATATTTGCTTGGTAATTTTGCATGGAGTAACTTTGTTTGCAATATAGCTGCACACATGCATTTTGCAACCCATGTCCAGAGGCCCATATAGCTTTCCCTATAGTTAATATAAATTAAATATATCTCTTATTTATAAAACTGAAAGTATTAAGAGTTGGTTTATATGAAATAAAACTTGGGTAAGCAGGTTATTGTGCATTTTGGTGACATTCTCCTTGTGCACAACTGAACAAAAATAAAATGAAAGATGCAGAAAGCCTGTTTCTGTAGTCTTAATGCATTAAAATCCTTTTTAAATCCAGTAGGAGTGTTCCTTGAACACAAGTGAAAGGACTGGGCCCGAAGACTTGATATTTGATTTAAACAACACCATGTGGAAAGCATCAAATTTCTTAACCTTTATCTTTGCTATTATCTAGTTTCATTTTTAAATATCGTATTGTTTTATTATGAGAGTTAAGTGCCTATCCACCCATTTTTTTTTATTCCAGACAAATATGAAAGAGAAGCTAATAAATACTGGAATGAATTTTACAAGACTCATAAGAATAACTTTTTCAAGGATCGTAGTTGGCTGTTTCTTGAGTTTCCAGAAATACTTCCAAAAGGAAGGAAAGATCAGATGAATAAAGAGGAAAAATCTTGTTATCATGTAAAACTGAATGCTACAAACAGTTGCACAAACGTGGGCTTTCCTGGAATGTTTGAAGAAGGCAAAGATTATTGCCAGAACAATTTGGTGGATGGTTTAACTTCTGTGCAAGAACATGCATACATCAAAAACCAAGCAGAACCTTTTACTGACAGCAAACATGTTCAGAACTGTGAACAAGAACCTGTGAAGCAAGAATCCTTCCCTGGCAGTGATGCTACCTACAGAATACTAGAGGTACTTTACTGCAGACCATCAACACATAATTTATAACTCTAGATGATGGCTTCAGATATAGTGGTTGCTCAATAATTATCAAGGCAACAACTATTCAGAGTTCACAACACTACTTTTGCCTTGGGCCTGAAATTTTCAAAGGGACCTAAGAAAATTAGATGCTCAGTTCCCATTGAAAGTCATTGGAGTTGTGATTCTAATTCCCTTAGGCCTGTCTGAAAATCCCAGTTTAAAATATTTTGCTCTGTCTAAACCAGCGCTCTTCAAACTTTCGGCGCTGCGGCCACCTTTCGCGCTCCCCCCTCCGCTCGTGGCCCCCCGGGATATGTCCGCCAAAATGCCGCCGAATAGAAAGCTTCCGCGACTTCGGCAGTCTCCCAGGAGGGATCGGCGGCAGTACCGGCATCTTGTGCACCCCCGGGGGTGGTCTCGCACACCCTCAGGGGTACGCGTACCCCAGTTTGAAGACTATTGGTCTAAACCAATGCTGTGTGACAAAATAGCAAAATTGTACAAAAAAAACCTGTACAATTTCCTGTGCAGGCGCCCCTAGGAGAAGAATCTTTTCTGGGCATGGGAGAGAGTGTAGGACCTGATCCTGGCTAATAAGAAGAGTCAGTGCTTCAGAAAGTTGTGGTATAAGGAGCAAAAAAGCTATTTCCCCATATTTTTGCCTCTTTCACCACTGGAATGGTTTCAGTTAATTTGGAACTAAACCCCTGAGATATAGGCTTTATTTGATGGTTTAGTTAAAAAATTGTTTCTGCTTTAATTCCAGGTTGGTTGTGGTGCTGGAAACAGTGCTTTTCCTATTTTGAAAGTTATATGGTAAGCAGTGTCAGCCCCCCAAATATATGCCCAACGTTAATGAAAAAAAAAGTTTTAAGCTAGTCTTGTGCTGTGAGAAATGCTGGATTGACAGTGCTAGACACCAGAGTCTTCTAGTTTCCCACAGAAGAGGGACAATGGCAGTAGCCGTGCAAGTTGTTCCACATGGTGCTGAGTCAGTTATTAAGCTTTGATTTAGAAGGGAAAACGTCTGGTGTTGAGGCAGTAGGTCAGTCGTCAGGCTCGTTCAGGCCAGCTGCTAACGAAAGTGTCTGTCACTTGTGTTTAGGTGTTTACACCAGTCCAGTGGTACTGGACTGAGACCACCGACGCTTGTCATATAGGTCACTGAACAGCCATTAGATAATATCATTTTCTGGTTCCAAATTCAGATGACAGAAATGATGGTGTATATTGCACATTGCCAAGAAGATGTGAATGCTACCTTTGACCCCTTATGTCACTTCTAATTGTTCCGTATTCTCGATTAAAGCAGCTCAAGTTTTAATGACACAGAGACCCAAAGTTCCATGTTGCATTACTTAATCCCCTGAAATCTCCATCCCATCCCATCCACATAGCTTTTGTCTTTAGAAGGAAGTGTTGTGAGAGAATGTTCTCCTTTCCCTGCATGTTCTTAGCTTTCACTGGAAACGATGCCCACACATCAGGGGAAGGGATTGACTCTTTTCTGCATTCATCTCTTAAATTTGTGTGCAACACGTTAATTGTTGCCCTGCAGACCAATACTAATAATTTGCACTTTCGTAGTGACTTCAGTCCACTTCACAGACATTGTTAGCCACAGCATTTCTGTGGTATGAGCACTATTGTCCATTTAACATATGTAGGAATTCAGATACAGAGAGATTCAGGGCAGCTAGGAGCATTCTTCCCCAGCCCAGGGAGACATATGCACACTAGCTCTACTTTAGCTAGCATGGTAAAAATAGCAGTGTGGCCACAGTGGCACATGTAGTGGCTCAGGTTAGCTGCCCAAATACAAACCGACGGACCCCCCGGGGTATATACAAGGGTTGCCCGAGCTGTCACCACACTGCTTGTTGGCTCAAGCAGAGCTGCTGTGTCTGTCTGCCCACTCGCACTAGGAAGCACCTTCCCAATTGCTACATAGACGTACCCTAAGTGATGTGCCAAGATCACACAGGACGTGTGTTGCAGTGTTTACAAAAGAATCTAGTCTCCAAACTACCAGGCCTTAACGCTGAAACAGTCCTCCTCCCTTAAACATCAGAGTATATTGCAGAAGGAGAAAGCTGCATTATCAGTGAAAACAACCGAAAGTAGTGTTGTGTGGGAGAAAAGACATTATTAGATACGTATATGAGGAAAAACTAAAACTGGTGTGTATTATACAGGAGGCATTATTTGTACTGCAAAACTTGTTATAATTAAGAATCCTCCTAATAATCAGTATTTTACTCAGTGATCTCAGTTTGTATGCAAATCCTGCATGTGACCAGATCGGTGCGTTAACTACTTAGTATTTAGCATTTAAAACACAAAGGTGTAACTGAAATCTGGATGCAGTTAAGAATATGTTGCAGTTAAGAATATGCATTGATTTCATATTTGAATTGATGGAAACATCTATTATCTATTGGAAGGCACATCTTGTATCTAAGCACAATTCACACTATATTTGGCAATGTAAAATTGCCTTTGTTTGCAAAAAAGAATAGTAATACAATGTAGATTCACACTGTGCTTGAAAGAAAGCCTTCCCCTTTCTGTGGAATATTTTATTTTAATGATGCAAAATTAAAAATAAAAAGGGCTGGTACTTTACACAGTTAGTGCTTAGGGTTGCCAGGGGTCCATTTTTTGACTGGAACCTACTTTGATGCTGACCAGGCCATTAAAAGTCCGGTTGGTGGTGTAGCGGGGCTAAGGCAGGCTCCCTGCCTGCCCTGGCTCTGCACAGCCCCCAGAAGTGGCTGGCATTTCCTTCTGGCTCCTAGACACGGGTGATCAGAGAAGCTCCGCTTACTACCCCCAGCGCCGGCTCCACAGCTCCCACTGTCCGTGGTTCCCGGTGGCAGTGCCTGTGGGTAGTTTATATATTTTGGTGAGTCAATTGGATAAGTAGGACTAGGTCAGTCAAAAACCCAGCTACTTGCGCTCAGTCATGCTAGGGGTTCCAGGTTCCACAAGATCTCACAGGCAGTCTAGGACTTGTAATTCCACTGATTGACTGAATACATCTCTTAAGTATGCACAGAGCTGATGAGGGTTTTGCTCAGTAGTGAGATCAAGATGGGCTGCTCTTGGTCGAAGAGGGTTCTCCTGCTCAGCCCCCTTAGTGATATGGTTTGCTGAGCTGGGTATACAGCAGAGTCTGCTGAGCACAGGGACACATTTTCTCTTTGATAAGACTCCCTTCCAAAATCTCCAGCACTTTAGGGGAGATGGTTTTTCTGAGGGCTAATCCTGTTCCTTGATTAGTGGGACTGCTGCTTGACTCACCCTCATTTACACTGATTGTTGAAGAGCTGAAAAAATCCTACCCTGGGTTCCTGACACCTGATGTTTTGATGTGAGGGAAATTTGCAACTGGCTTTGCAGTGAATGCGAGGGGAAGGGAAGTTAGCACTACAGGAAACCAACATGTATTTTGATGAAAAAAGGCCCAGGGTAATAGAAGGAAACAATCAAAACCACATAATCTGATGACAAATGACACCTGGGAACCCAAATGTCTTCAGAACAGTTAATAACTGTTAAGTAACTTCCTCTGTTGAAGCTGAAATAAATATTTTTCATTCTGCTAATTAAATTACATGCATAGACCAATGCCAGAAAATGTCTGAGTGGAGTTGCAGAAACTCATAAAATGATTGCAGAGTGAAATTGTGACCCATTATTGCATATTAATGCAATGCAGCACCTGAGCCTTGTCAGAAGTATTTGATGGCTTTCTGTGACTCCATTCAGTGATGTCTTCCTTCTCTTACTTTCCACTTCCACTTTCTTCCTAGTTTGGTGTCCTCCCTCCCCACAAACTGTTGTCAGATATTCCTACAGATCTGGCCTGTTTGCTTAGTGCTGGACAATATAAGGCCTGTTGCTGAGACCAGTGAAAGGGATTTTGATCAAACCTGTGGAGTACCCCAAATAGCTGCTTGTGGTTAGTATAATAGCAGTTCTTTAATTGATGTTTGTTTTGTGTTCATAGCAGTACCCCTGGAGCCTTTCTGTACTGCTGTGATTTTGCGTCGGGAGCAGTGGAGCTAGTAAAGGTATTTCAAGTGTTCACTTTAGAAAGTGTGGTGTACCCCATGAGCTTGTCATTCAGAAGGCTGTAACGAAGCCATTCTTGTGAAATGGAGCACAATGGCTTTGACAGCTTTGAACTGGAGTTTTTAATACTCCAAAGAACAAAGTCCTTCTCTGCAGAGAGAGGAATGAATGCTGCCAGTGGGCCTGTCCTTCGCCCTGAGCAAGATCCCAGAACAGAATCAGCTTTATGTGAAATGTTTTACAAAACTGAATAATCAAAAAAAACGCGTTTCTTGGGTCATGGTAAATTGACTGACTGTTTCTCTTAATCTTTATCATTACAGTCACACTTGTCTTACAATTCAGAGTGGTGTTCTGCCTTTGTTCATGATGTGTGCGATGATTCCTTACCCTACCCTTTTCCAGATGAGATCCTGGATGTCATTCTCCTTGTCTTTGTGCTCTCTGCCATTCATCCTGATCGGTAAATGAAGACTAAAGGGCAAAGCAAATCTGTTAAAGCTCTTTTATCACTAGTAGTTTCCAAGAATATCCAAGTGAGATGATGAATCTTGAATTTATTATTTAGTAAGCTACATTATGTATAATGCAGGACATTTTAAATGCCGCCTTCCCCTTTTCAGAATCTAAGAGAAAAGCTGGTCAGACTACTTCATTAGTGAGCCTCCTGTCACCATAAAAATGAAATGAGCCTCTTCTTGCAAGACATATACCTATTAAAAATGACAGTGCTTCAAGAAAGTTACAAATTCAGAAACAGCCTACTTGTCTCCCAGAGGGAAATTATTCTTAGTGATAAAAAACATATATCCTTGATTTTAGCATCTTACAACATGTTGATGAAGACCCAGGCTACTGATTCATTAGTTGCACACAGTTGCATACATATTGGCCTCTTATGAAGAAGATCACTTTAAAGTTTCTGGTTTGTTTGAATTAGGCAAATTAATCTAATTAGTGCTATATTGGGTTGGGAGCTATTAGCTTTATTACTGAAGCAACTCTCAATATCTAAAGAACCAGCTAAGACTGAGAAATTTTGAAAAAATATTCTTTCCCGTGGGAAAAATACAAAAGGGTATATATTATTCATGCTTACTATTCAACTGCTCCTTTAACCAGACGGTACAAAAGGAAATGCATATTGCACATATAATGATAAGTGTGTTGTTTTAAGAACTGCATTAAATGTGGCCATCCATGCTCAGCAAACATTATAACAGTACTCATCTGAGTCAGTTTTACATTTGAGGACAGTTTTCTTGCCTGAATGGCTGAGGTATTAATCATTAGCTTTTGCAGAAAGATGATTTTTCCCAGAAAGCATATGTCTCCTTCCTGTTTGTGCAAAGATGAGCATATGAGTCATGTACAGAAGAGTGTTTTGCTAAGCCTGGGTACAGATTCCAAACACAATTCAGACAGTAGATTGAAATTTGTGTAAGTGCAGCAATGCAGTGGGGAGGATACCAGGCAAAATCACCTTTTGTCCATGGGAGTAATGATAAAATGCTCACAGACAAAATTTCTGAGCGTGTTTTTCCCAGTAACCTGTAAAAGTACAATTCCCCTCCCCCGTCACCAAGATTAGCCAAATGAATGCTGACATGGGCATTTATATGCGTATATGCATAAAATTTCTGGGTGTAGATTCCTATGCAGTATAATCCAGTCTCCAAAATTTTAAGTACTAAAAGATAGTTACTTCATTACAATATCCCCTAGAAATAGTCATTGCATAAAAAAATTGTAATCTAGACCCTGTTTGATTTTTATAATCACTGTCTAACAGTTTAAAATATAAGAAATGACAAGGAAAACCAAGAGAATAATAATGCAGAGCCTTAAATAAAAACACTTGAGTGCCTGGGAAATGTAAGTTTCTTGGATGTATACATTCTCATTCAGCACCTTTATTACTTGTTGGTTTATTAATGTTGTTAGCCATTGTGTTCTTGTTTTGACAATTACTGTTCTTTTACTTTATAAAGCAACACTCTTCTGCTAGCAGCCCCCCTTTTGAAATTATATTGTTTTCCAAATTTTCTTGTTTTTGAGGCCATTAGCTTTTCTCCACGCCTTGTGGTATTTATACTGGGCCAAATTTTCAAAGGGTTCCTACTTCATGTGCATGTAGAATTTGTTACTGTCCCCATGCTAGTGCACAGAACACACATTTTTGAGTGCAGAGGTAAATTCTGTGCCCACCTATCTGCTTTGAGAACTCTGTGCCCGTTTGTATATGCAGCTGCCCCTTTTTCGCTTGGGCAAAAACCTGAAAATTTTGTGTCTGAACAAAAGAGGCCCTTGAAATGTTTTGTCTTCCTCTATTTCTGAATTTAAGCATGGGATTGCCTTTAAAAGTGCATGTTTTCCTCTTTGAATGGTTTCACTTGGCTCATAATTCTCCTTTTCTGCTGAGCTAGGGCTGGATCCTGCACCTTCAAAGTCATTAGGAGCAAGACTGGGCTTCTGCTCTCTTGCTTGATTGTGCTTCTAGGGATAGCCGTAAGCATGAGCCAGTGTATGAACTGGAGGAGCCCAGGAGGCACTGTACCTCAGACACCCCCCCTTGGAGGTGCAGTGCCTCTATGCTCATATCTTGTATTCGAAGAGAAGGTATCTCACAACAGCTCTTTTCAGGGTGTAGCATACTCGCTCCTCCCAATGGCTGGCTGGCAGGTGGAGCAGAGGAGCCACTGCTTCCGCACTCTCCATCCACTTGCTTGTGGGATGGAAGGGTGTCAGAAATTCAGATACTGCCCCCATGCCAGGAGCTGTGTTATGAATGAGTCTTCTGTGACCTGCAGCGGTCTAGGGAACCTTACTCCTGTGCCGCTGTGGAAGACCAGGGCACAACTGAGCCCTAGACAATGAGTGTTTTACATTTTAATCTGAGGTTTGCTCAGTTTTAAACTCGCGTCAGATTACCCATGCCTTGCAGGACACACAGTACTTCTAAGAAAAAAATGAGGAGTCTTTGTGGCACCCTAGAGACTAACAAATTTATTTGGGCATAAGCTTTCGTGGGCTAAAACCCACTTCAACAGATGCATAGAGTGACAGACACTCTAAGCAGCCCTGCTTCTAGTTGTTTTTGCTGACACAGACTAACCTGGCTGCTGCTCTGAGTCCTTCTAAAGTGGTACTAACAGGTTAACAGGTGGTGGTAAGGTGGTACTAACAAGATAACAAGCGGGCATTGAGGTAAACTAGTCAAAGAAAGGAGAGAGAGAACAAAGAGCCTTTTCATGAAAGTGACATTTACTCCTACAGTAAATGCAAATGATTTGGTGATCTTTGGTAAGAGTAGATTAATGCTAGACAAGGCCCAGATTTACCATAATTTCAGGGCAAGAAGATGCTAGACTTTTCCCCTCTCTGCTTCCTGCCTGTATCTTCAGACAAGTTTCTCCTACCAAATTCCCCTCCATCGACAGATCTCAAACTCTTTCTTTTATTCCCCTAGGATAGGCACTCGTAGACCACTGTTGTGTGTATGGTATAAATACCTAGATAGATAGCACTCTCTTTAATCCAACTTCTTGCCTGCCTTCTGCTCCAGAGTCTTTGATCTTCTTGCCAAGAGAGAGAGCCCGATCCACCCTATCCTGGCACCCATCCTACCTTGGTAGCTGTTCATTCAGCTGTATGCCATGCAACTGCCTGCTGCTTTGCCTATAACTCACTGCAGATCCAGACTTCCTCTGATCATGGGGGATCGGATCTCAAGAATCTTACTTTAATCCATCCTTGATATTTTGCTAAAGAGGAGGAAAGGACTCATTCCCTTTCTCCCCATTTTTTATTATTTAATAAAATTTTCTTTTGCATTTTTGTGCCTTTGCATCTTTGTAAAAGAAATTTGTTCTTTCTGCTGAACCTGTTAATTAGTGTCTGGCATTCTTGCATGATTGAAGACAGTCCCTTCTCACTGAGACCTCAAAAACTACATGTTGGACCTAGTGGTGAGAGAAAAGCAATGTTTGGAGTTACACCAGTGTCACATTTTATTTTCTAAGGATGCAAGGAGTTGTAAGTAGACTGGCCAAATTGTTGAAACCTGGAGGGATGATGTTGTTTCGAGACTATGGAAGATATGATACATCCCAGCTTCGTTTTAAAAAAGGTATTTCCTAAGAGACGTTTGTTGTTTTACTATTTATTTTTCACTTTGCATATCTTTAAAAGAACAGTACAATCTCTTTCTATTCACAATTTTTATCTTTTAGGCCACTGTTTGTCAGAGAATTTTTATGTACGAGGAGACGGTACCAGAGTTTATTTCTTTACAGAAGGTAAAACAAATTTAAGTTTTATAGAAAAGTTCTGAGTGTCTCTTTAGATGACATGGGGTACAAAGCCTCTTAAAAAGCCATTTAAGTAATTTAATAGCCCTTTAATTCTCCATTTTTCAAAAACATGAAGCTTTTTTTTTCTTTTACAGCATTAGACTTTGATTCCCTTCCTCAGTTGTGTCATTAAAGCTGAAGTTATGAGACTTCAACTATTTTAATTTAACAGTGGTTTGAGATACTTCTCCATTAGCATCATTGCTTTATATCTGTCGTTATCTCAGATTAATGAATGACAGCTACAGCGCTGGCAGAGGGAGCACACAATTGTTTTTATGGGACCAGTAAAAAGTGTGTCGTCCATTTTTTCCATTTTCTTCTTTTTAAATTTCTAGGACTAGGTTGATCAATTTTAGTAAGAAGTAGTTGTGTCTTGGGAGGAGTTTCCTACTGATCATTAGCAGTTTTAACTAATTAGGTACCTTGATGATAATTCTTGGGATATCCAGGACTATGAGTCACGTAGTTACCTCTCTGCCGCCAGTGACAGGGAGAATTGCTTGTGCTTAACTCTCAGCTCCCTGACACCTCCAGTCTGCTAGCCACCCAAACAATCTCCTCTGGGCTCTGCCAGCCCTTACTTTGCTTTGCAGGTTCATCATAGATACACACCTTGATCCCCTTTGAAGCATTCCCCTGTAGTGTTCAACCCTTTATCCACTGAACACGCTGACTAAAACCAGGCCTGCTGTCCCCAAGGAACAGTGTGCACACCAGCTTGAGTGATTCAACTCAGGATCAGCTCCTTGTACAACACTGAGATTTATTCATAGTGAAAACAATAGTAAGTTTGTCATAAGCAATTGAGATTTAAGAGGTAGTGAGTAAGAATAATGGAAACAGATGGGTTATATAATAGGCTAATCTCCAATCTAAAAAAGTTTGTCTCACCCAGATGTCCTTTGCAATGCAACCAATCATGGCTAGGATCCATTTTCATGAATATAATTGCACTGGTGGTTGACTTCCTAGGTGTAGGAAAAAGTGTGTCGTCTTTGTCTTCATTTTATATTATCTAAAGTTCATTACTTGTATCTCAGAGCCCCGCCAATCCCCACCATAGGTTATTCTCTGGTGCACTGTCTTCCTGCTGACTTCATACCTCCCCTCTGAATTTGTATGTAAATGATTTCCCTTTATGTTAATCTATAGTGCTTAATTTGCATGCAGACCAACAGAGAGTGAATAAACATCCTGCCTCAGCAAAAAGCAAGCTGCGTCCACACTGCAGTATGTAGCTAGGAGTCTCAGTGAAAGGCTGTGTCAGAGAGGAGGCAGCAAGGAAAGGCTCTGGCAGGGGGAAGGCAGTGGGAAAAGGTTCTGTCAGAGCTTTCCCTCCCTTCTGAAGTCTTTCTCTACTGTGGGAAAGGCTTCAGCAGTGGGGAACTAGCAAAGCCTTTCTGTGCTGCTGGAGCCTTTCATGGTGGTGGGGCCTTTCCCTGCTGCCTCCCCCCTGCCAGAACCTTCCCTCACCTCATGGAACAGCCTCTGGCAGATGGCTGCGGTTCCAGCAGCAGGGAGCTGGAGAAGCCTTTCCCCACCTCCTTCCCCTGCCAGAGCCTTTCTCCGCTGGTGAAGTCTCTTCCTGCAGTGTGGAAAGGCTCCAGTAGTGGGACATCACATTGCTCAAAATGGCAGCGTAGCTGGAGAGGCAAGGCTTAGGTGAGTAGAGAGCATACATACCCACACCTTCAGGAGTGTCTTTTCTCCACTTGCCTACTCTGGGCCTCACTGGCTATGGTACTGTTGTTACTTGTGCTGTGGGGGCCATGCAAGTATGTATGATGAAAGGAATGTGCAGTGTAGACACACCCAGAGAGCATGCCTTGTGGCAGTGGCTAGACTCCGTGGATTTGAAACATTCTGGGATCAGGAACACAAAGGCTTACATTCCCTACACGGCAGTCCAGGCGGTGGCTGAAAGTCTGGGGGTGCCCAGACAGATCAGTAACACTTGCTTATCATTAGAAGACACCGCTTAGCTAAGGTTATGCAGTGATAGAGAATGACATTGACATTAGCATTTGGGACTCACCACAGAAAATGTTAAAGGTAGTTTTATACAATATTTTTTATACTTTACTGTGGAAACCCAGGGTACATCTACACTGCAATAAAAGACCTGCAACTGGGCCACGTCAGCTGGCTCAGGCTTGTGGGGCTCGGGCTGTGGGGCTCTGAGACTCATTGTGGGGATTGTCAGAGCCTATGCTCCAGCCTGAGCCCAAATGTCTACAGTGCAATTTTTAGCCCTGCTTCCCAAGACCCTGAGCCCTAGTTAATTGACCCAGGCTCTGAGACTTGGTGTTGCAAGTTTTTTGTTGCAATGTAGACTTATATGACATTTTGATAATTCTGGATATTTGCCTTCCTCAAATCCAGTGTAACTTAAAGCTCTGAAGAAAGGTTGTTATAAACAATGAGCAATATATTCTGGACCCCAGGTGTGAGATTTAATACCATATTATAACTCAGTGATGCCACAAAGGTGTTCTCTTTTACAGAAGGATTTTTCATGGACTGGTCTAGCTCTGGGTTATCGGATGACAAATTAGAGCTGATTCCAGCAATGATTAACTAACTATATGTCTTACAGCCAGTTAAAGAATTTACCAATTTATCAGTTTGTTTTTTAATTATAGTAATTCTACTTCTTATTTGGGGAACAGATGAGGTCCACAACATGTTTACCCTGGCTGGGTTAGTTGAAGTGCAGAATCTAGTTGATAGACGATTACAAGTCAACAGGAAGAAGAAAGTGAAAATGCAGCGAGTTTGGATACAAGGCAAGTTCCAAAAACCACTTCAGCCACCTCAGAATAGCCGCCAGTAGGCACCCTCATAACTAAATATATAGTATTCCTTAGAGACCAAAACAAGTGAGTGCATATATATTTCCTGTGGATCCTGTGTTAATGCTGAAAAGGCAGGAAAAATGTTGAACTGAGACATTTTTTTTAAAACAGTGTACTTTTTTGTTGTTAAGAAGTGATGTGGAAAAATGTCTCTTGTCTCTGCTTGTATACATAATAAAATGGCTGTGCACTAACCTATTCATATCTCAATGACCTCCTATTATTTGGTTTGAATAGTTGAACAGTAATAATAATTTTGTGTCTGGGAGCATTGTGCTGGGAGATGTGTGTTAATTTATGTAGATGGTGAATGGGTGTATGCTTCAGTGAAGGGCAATGACTGTTTAGTATTCTTGTGTATGCTGGTTGTGAATGGTTGTGTTGATTTTGTGTTGGTTGTGTTGATTTTGTGTGTTGGGGGTGTACTGGAGGTTTGTGTTGATTTTTGGCAGGTGGCAGTTGAGCACACAGGTGTGGCATTTGGGCCAAGTAATCCACTATCTGTGTTGTCTCCCTCATAAACCAGTTAGGTTGTTGCATGCAACCAGGACACAGGGAGGGTTAACATCCCCACCACTGCAAAAAGTGTTGTGAGATCTTTCCTGACCACAGCTGGTCAGCACCTCAGGACACCTCATGCAAAAGACAAATTGGTTAAAAAATGCAACAAATCAACATAATCTAATATTGGCATAATCCAACTAACTGCATAATATGTTGTTTTGGCCAGGCAAGTTTATTGATTTTATTCGTGGAGGAATGAGCAGTCCACTATATTAGTATATGGTATTTATTGGTTTTTTTAAAATATTAATGTAATTTTTAATTGTTGCAAGGGCATCCAGAGCATGGGAAAGTGCCTTTTGGTTGAATGATTAACAGTGAAATAAACAAAATTATCTAATCTTTAACATTTAGATTTATAATAAAATGTACTTTAAAACAGTATTTTTTCACTTTAAAGGATGACTGATCATGTGCTCTACATTTAAACTATAATCAGTGATTTAGTATCTAGTCCTTAAGCATTCATCTTTCAAACCCAGGAGGAGAATCATGGTGACAAAACACTGTCCAGTTTCAGAGGTTTTCCATCTTGCCTCCCTCTGATATTTTGGATTCAGTCTGGTAAGGACAAATATTCAAGAGACTCCTTCTAAGTGTTCCATTAATATCCTTGAACAAGAGATGGATCACATGTCCTGTTAAAGTAATATCAGTTTACTAGACTGTAGTGCAGAAAAGTCATTTCCATACATCTTCAGACGTATCCAGATCTAATGTAATCCTTACCAATATATCATATTAATTCAGAACTGCAAAATATCTGCCTTTTATAAGGCAACAAATTGTATTTTTGTTGTGTTAATGACACATTTGTTTAGTTTCAAAACAAGAAATATTAAACTTTTTTACTGATTGCTTTTAAAATACAGAATAACACCAAAAAGCCTAAAGGTAACTGCAGGTCATAATCAACAGGTTCATAACTCACATAAAGATAGAATAACAACTGTAATGCATATAATATATTTAAAGCTCCTTTGGTGGTGACTGAAAATCACACAAGAAAGCAATGTCAAAAACAAGCAGTTCCCCATTTGTGTGTGTGGAGGGAAGCCTATTGCAGCCAAAATTGCTTATTTCTCCTGGTCTGAATCAGAAACAGCCGAAGGATGCAAAATAGAGAGAGCCATTGTGTGACGTATTATCACAATAGTGTAATGTAAACAACAGTAAACTCAGTATAATAAATGCATCCAGGATATCATATCATATTATTCACAGAACAGAGATGAGTTTCTGAGCCCTCACCCAATGTCTTAGAATCTAGATACAAAGCAATATGATCTTTACTGTAGAGAGAAATAAGATCCTCAGAGCACACAAACATTTCAAGTGGTTTTAAAAAGAAAAAACACCCTGAGAGGCAGGTGCTTGTCAAAGCCAAACCATAAGATACAAGCACTTGAACTAGTATTTAAAACAATAGACACCAATCCTTCCAGTCTTAGTCACTTAACATTCAGCGACAGAGGGCAAGATGCAGGTAAATGAATAAGCAAACTTTAGTGATATTTTAAAAGGGTTTTGAACACATGTAACTTTGAGTGCCATCCAGCCAGTGGAGTCCCTAAGGTCTCTTTTTTTCTCCATTTTGATTTTTGTCTTGACAGGTAAGCATGGTGTAGTCTTAGCACCATAGTGTTTTCTGTCAGATATTAATACAAAACAAAGAAAAATGATTGTCTTCTAAAACGGCAAAATCACCATCCACCTGCTTGGCGGGAGAGGCGAAGTTTTGAAGTGTAAGAATATTACTCTTGACAGTGCGTTAAGGACCAGCTTATTTTCAAGAAAATCCGATAAGCCTCACATATAAATAGCAGTATGGATCCTGATCCTGCATCTCTTGTACATTCAGAGCTCCCATTGATTTCAGATGTTATATTTTAAAGTAAAGCAGCTCTTTGTTTTTCTTTCAAGTCAGCAATATCTAATGTAAGGCATGATTCAGGCCTGTAACTAAACTGCACTGTAAATCTAGTCAGAGATTAAAGCTTCACTGTGTTTCTCCAGTCCCTAAATTTGGCTACAGGTTTTAGGTTATTGTACAGTCTGCATAGTTTAGGAAAGAGTAAACATAAATACACCTCAGCTAATACATTCTATTAACTTTCTACACTATGTTACTAGTTCTATGCATAGCTGACACAAAAAGCATTTTCAGTGGTGGAGTTCCTAAGTGATAGTAGTGGTGATCATTGTTAAAGTCCAGAGGATGTTACAGTCTTGTTTCTTTGTGGGTAACATGGATTTTTTTCCATAGGTTCAGACTAACAAAAACCCATTCCCTGTGTGTGTGTGTGTGTGTGTGTGTGTGTGTATGTATGTTTCTAGCTTTAACAAATATATGACACCAGATGAAACAAAAACTTGCCTTTTTGGCATGATTGACCAGTTGAATTCTCTTAAGGCCTGTAATAATACAGGCTTCATTTATTGGCTGTTTCTGCTCCAACCATTGCAGTTGGAGTGCGGAATGATGGCTGTTTCAGAAGTCGTAGTAAGTATGGGGCTGTGGTTACTCCAGTAGAAAAATAAAGTATCAGAGTAGTCTGAAATGTTATAAAAAGTCACAAGGGAAGGAATAGAAGTAGTATGGCTGTCAAATAATTGTAGTTAACTCATGCAGTTAGCTAAAAAAAATTAATCACGATTAATTGCACTTAAACAATAGAATACCAATTGAAATTTATTAAATATTTTTGGATGTTTTTCTACCTTTTCAATATTGATTTCAATTACACACAAAATATAAAGTGCACAGTGCTCACTTTATATTATTTTTATTACAAATATATGCACTGTAAAAATTATAAAAGAAATAGCATTTTTCAATTCACCTAATACATGTACTGAAGTGCAATCTTTTTATCATGAAAGTGTAACTTAAAAATGCAGATTTGTTGGTTACATAACTGCACTCAAAACGGTGTAAAACTTTAGAACAAATCCCCTCAGTCCTATTTCTTATTCTGCCAATCGCTAAGACAAACAAGTTGGTTTACATTGAAGGGAGATACTGCTGCCTGCTTCTTATTTACAGTGTCACCTGAATCTGAGAACAGGTATTTTCATGGCAGTTTTGTAGCCAGCGTTGCAATGTATTTACATGCCAGATATGCTAAACATTCATATACCCCTTTCATTCTTTAGCCACCATTCCAGAGGACATGCTTCCATGCTGAAGATGCTCATGTAAAAAATAATTTGTCAATTAAACTTGTGACTGTACTCCTTGGGGGGAGAATTACATGTCTCCTGCTCTGTTTTACGTACATTCTGCATGTATTTCATGTTATAGCAGTCTTGGATAATGACCCAGCACATGTTCATTTTAAGAACACTTTCACAGCAGATTTGACAAAACGTAAAGAATGTACTGATGTGAGATTTCTAAAAATAGCCACAATGCTCAACCCAAAGTTTAAGAATCTGAAGTGCCGTCCAAAATCTGAGCGGGATGAGATGTGGAACATGCTTTTAGAAATCTTAAAAGAGCAAAGCTCTGATGCGAAAACTAGAGAACCCAAACCACCAAATAAGAAAATTAACCTTCTGATGGTGGTATCTGACTCAGATAATGAAAATGAATGCATCATTTTCAGTGGTGCATCAGTCTGCACTGCTTTATATCATTATCAAGCAGAACCCATCTTCAGCATGGAAGCATGTCCTCTGGAATGGTGGTTGAAGCATGAAGGGACAAAATCTCTAGCGTGTCTGGTATGTAAATATTTTGCAACTCCAGCTACAAGAGTGCCATGCAAACACCTGTTCTCACTTTCAGGTGACATTGTAAACAAGAAGGAGGCAGCATTATCTCCTGCAAATTGTAATCAACCTTCTTTGTCTGAGCAACTGGCTGATCAAGAAGTAGGACTGAGTGGACTTTGTTTTATTTTTGAATGCAGTTTTTTTTATGTAAGTCTAAATTTGTAAGTTCAACTTTCATGGTAAAGAGATTGCACTACAGTACTTGTATGAGATTAATTGAAAATACATTTTTGTTTTTGTTTTTTACAGTGCAAATATTTGTAAAAATATTCTGTGGTGTAATTGAAATTAATATATTTGAAAATGTAGTAAACATCCAAAATATTTAAAATAAATGGTATTTTATTGTTTAATGGCACAATTAATCATGTGATTAATTTTTTATCATGCAGTTAATTGAGATTAGTTTTTTTAATCACTTGACAGCCCTAGGAAGAAGGCAGATGTTCTGTCCAGATGCAAACTGGAAACTCTTTAACCTATATAACACTCTACGTCTTGTATTTATGAAATTTAACTTTTTTTAAAGTAGTAATCAAGGTGGTTGTCTCAAAATATTCACAAATACTCTGGTGCTGATATTGAGAGCAGATGCTACCAGTATTGCCAAAGGGGGGTCCGACGTAGTGGTTGCAACAGGAGGCAGAAAGAAACCATGGAGTGAATTATAGGGGAAAGTGCAACCAACCCTAAGAATGGTTTATAGTTAGTTTACAGGGACAAGGAAAATGAGGGTGTAATGTACAGAATGTCCCTATTATAGAAAAAGGATGCTAACTGGAACAATAGTATTGATCTCTTGAAATACTGATCTCTTGAAATCTGAGCTTATTCTTTCATAAGGTATATGCTCATTGTCCTTTTTTAAGAGGAATAAGACTTTGTGTTTCAGCACATTTTTGGTCCTTGGCCTCATAAATTTACCAATGGAAACACATAAGGGGCTTTGCTGGAAGATAAAGCTGTTTTGCCATGGCAAAAACATTGTAGTAAAAATACCAAATTTGTTGTGTTCACAAACAGGCTAGAATCAGGCTTTGGTTTTTTGCTTGTTTTTGTCAGTGGGATGTAGTTTTTGCCCAGCTTCCACGTGCACCACATGGTAAGAGGAAAAAAAAGATCTAAAGGCTCAATATCAAGCAGGACCAACACCATCGAAGTTACCAAGCAAACAAGTACAAAAGACAGGTAAAGGTAGAGAAAATGACCAACACCTTCTAATAATTAACTTTAATTCGTAAGTGCCCTGTTTCTTAACAGATATAGCTGAAAATCTCAGTTCCAATGAACAGCAGCAGCATGCCTCTCTCTAACAGGGTGCTGGCTTAGAGGATCAAGCCAGGCCCCCTGTTAGCCCATACCCAGGGGGAAGGCGGCACTAGCTGGAGCTGGCTGGGAGGTCACACCCTTATTGCCTGAGGGGAGACACAGGCAGGCCTGAGGAGCCAGCTATAAAAGCTAGCAGGCAGGAAGGAGGGGGACCAGAAGGAGAAGGAGAGAGAGACCAGGGAAACAGGAAAGGGAAGTGTGTGGGGCTCTAGATCCCTGTAGGCTAGGAGGCTAGCAGTTTTCCTGAGCACTGGTCTGTAGATACCTGTATATATTTGTAAATTAGTCGGTGGTGGGAACAAACACAGCAATAAAGGACACAGGTGTTGCACATAAAGTGGTCTCCAGGCTTGTTTGTGAAGAGGATCGGCGAGGGCCTGGTTACGCTCTTTTATAAAAAAACAAAGCCCACCTCATCTTATGAGAGCAAACAAAACCCATCATGCTTAATGAGGTGACAGGGAGCCAATAACACAATGAAAGCATTTTCTTCTTTGTGTAAAAACTGTCCTGTGTAAAAAGTAGTATGTGAGCATTTAATTGAAGTGTACTATAATGCATATGCACAAGGGAGCTAGAGTAAGGTTGTACGGACAATCCTTGCATAGAGTGCTTGACTCTGCAACCTTAATAATTTTTTGACATAGGTTTTTTGTATTTACATTCGTATTGCGGGGGGGGGGGGGGGAGAGTGAATTTTAATACTAAAGCAGCGACCTATTATCTAAAATAATAATAAAAAAAAACAACACCCACCTCCAAAGCATATTCCCCCTTGAGAATAACTATCTTTTGGCTTTTATAGTGAAATATTATATGCCTCACCTTTAGTCCATATGTATCACAATGTATTCAATATATGGAATATTTTATTTGTTGTATTTTATATGTACTATATTATGTGTTCTTAAAACTGCAGGAAGGTTTATGATATAGCTGATTAGTCTTTTGCCTTGGAAAAAAATGTTTTTCAAGTAAACTGTAAAGTAAACTGTAAAGTTGCAGACACTAAAGTCCTAACCTCCTGTGACACTAATGCAAAAAATAACAGAAGTCTGTACACACTGATTATGTTTATTGAATTAAGGTAGAACAATTACATTTATTCCATGTGTTCCATTTAAATCAATGCTGTATGTGCAGATGAGCACCTTGAAGTTCCTCCCAATCCTGGCTTCATCTGTTCCACAGAACTGCAGTGAACATATATAAACTAAAAAAATTGTTTAAAAAGAAATCATAGCTGGTCAGTCCTTGAGTCTTACTGGGATTCTAATACAGTTCTCTCTGGCAGGAACGTATCTTCAGCATTTTTATTTTTAGAAACAACAGCCAACCCAAACAGAAACATTGTTAATGAGACACACATCCAAAGGGCCTTACTTCTCAGGATCCCTCAGGAGTGTTAAACCTAATGTCTGTGTAACAAAGCCTTGTATTGTTCACATCATTTAGCTCACTGTGAGCCAAAGGCATCCCTGATGTAACGCCATTGAAAAGATGTGGGGGAGCAATGAAGTGACAAAATTTGCAGATGAACCACAATTATGTAGGTTAGTGATGTCTGCGAGGAATTGAGAGAGCTAGAAAAGCTAGGTGAAATGGGCAGTTCAGGGGCAAATGAAATTCACTGCTGACAAATATAAGCTAATGAATATTGCAAAGAATAATCTGAGCTATTCATAACATTGCTGCATTCTAAATTAACTGTAACCACACAGGGAAAAGACCTGGATATTTTTATGCACAGCTCAATGAAAACCACTGCTCAGTGTGTATTAGCAGTTATAAAAGCAAACAAAATGTTAAGATGTATAAAGAATGTGATGAAAATAGTACTGAAAATATTGTGATGCCAATACATAAATTCAGGGTATGGCTCATTTGGAATATGGTGTTCTGTTCAGGTCTCCCAGTCTCAAAAAACATATAGCAGTAATAGATGGTGAAAGTTATTAGAGGCATGAAAAGACATTATATGAGGACAGAGCAAAAAGATTAGAACTTTTTAATTTAGAAAGGAGATGGATAAGCAGGAACACAACAGAGGTGTATGAAATTGTGCGTAGTAGAGAGAAGGTCAGTTGGGTGTTTCTAGTTACCCTTTCATATAAAAAAGGAACAAGGGGTTATTCAATCAAATTGAAAGGCAACAAACTTTGACTAATAAAAGGAATTGTTTTTTTGGTAGTACACAATTAACCTGAGAAACTCTCTGTCACAAGGTATTATTGGGGCTAGGAGCTGAGATGGATTTCAAGAATGGAGACTCTATATGTACATGGAGAATGGAAAAATGTGAATTTACATTATTTAGGCTTAAAAATAATTAGGAACATGAAGCCTCATTCTTTAGAGCATAAACCAATCACTAACTGTTGGATTTAGGAAGAAACTTCTCCTAAGGGCAGGATTATTTCATCATTTTCTAATACTGTACAAGATTTTTTGCATTTTTCTCTGAAGTATCTGGTACCAGCCAGCATCAGAGCCAGGATATACCATTGGCCTGATGCTATAGGGTAATTTCTAAGCAAACATTACTGAATCAAGGTAGGGGGAAAGGCACCATTTAAAAAAAATAGAAGTGAACTCCTTTATATTCCAACAAGTAGTCTATATAGCAGCAAGTAGTCTATGTAAGTTGACAAATTCAGTGCAGAAGAGGTACATAACTGTCAGCTTCATTCTCCTGTGACTTATCACGTCACCATAAATAGATATTTAGAGTACTCAAAAGTGAAGGGAATAAAAAGAAAAGTTGATTTGATAAATGTATGTGCAATTGACTGACTATGCCTAGTTGAAGCTGTCTGTGCTGGATGATTCAGATGTGCAGGCAAACATTCATTTTCTTTTTTTCTACTGTCAGACTTTCTCTGGTTTCTGTTTCCTTCCAAACAGCAAGTGCCATTTAAATAGGTCAGCTGCATCTTTTGACTCACAGTGCTGCTATATTGAGATCTAGCAAATGGACTTTGGTTCTTGGTCACATGCTCAGGGTCTAACTGATCACCATAGAATCATAGTACTGGAAGAAACCTTGAGAGGCTAGTCCCCTGCATTCAAGGTGAGGACTAAATATTATCTAGACCAGGGGTAAGCAACCTATGGCATGCATGCAAGAGACAGTTGTGCCAGGGGTCTGGTCTCTGGCATGTCTCGACCAGGAGTTGCTTACCCCTGGTCTAGGCATGTCAGAGACAGTCGTGCCTAGACCGGGGTAAGCAACCTATGGTATGCGTGCCAGAGACAGCATACGAGGTGCTTTTCAGTGGCACTCTCACTGCCCAGGTTCTGGCCACCTGTGGGAGGCTCTAGGGAGAGGCACAATCTCGGATGCGTTCCTGCAGTGGTCCGGTCAGCTCTTTTACGCCTTCCCTTCCTTCCCCCTCAATGGCAAGGTCCTAGAATAAGTGCAAGTAGACAGAGCGTGCATCCTCCTAACTGCCCCAGCATGGGCCCACCAGCATTGATACTGGGACCCTCCTAGAACTGTCAGTGGCTCCCCTGTGGAGGTTACCGCTCCATCCACACCTCCTCTCCCACGACAGGGGCCGACTCCTCCATCCCAATCTGACCAACAGCATGGCTGCTCAGGGGCTAGATGAGGAGGAGAGGAAGTGTTCGGTGAATCCTCCTAGAAAGCAGAAAACTGTCCACATGCCGGACTTACCTGGCTAAGTGGGCCAGATTCTCCAGGTGTGCCGATGAGTGAGGTGTCCCCCTGGTGGCTGCCCAGCTCCAGTTCATTCTCAAATACCTCCTCCACCTCACGACCCAGGGCCTACCTCCCGCCTTGGTCAAGGTGTACCTAGCCGCCATATTGGCTTTTCACCCTCCGGTACAGGGACACTCGGTCTTCTCACACACGAGAACAGGCTGATTCCTGAAAGGTCTAGATCTTTCATTCCCCTGTGCTAGGGCCCCCATCCCTCAATGGGACCTGAACCTAGTGTTGTCCCACCTCAAGGGGCCTCCCTTTTAACCCTTGGCCATGTGCTCATGTTCTCACCTCTCGTGGAAGGTGGCCTTCCTCATAGCAATCACATCGGCCCGATGAGTCTCAGAGCTCAGGGCCCTGACATCTGAGCCCCCATACAAGGTCTTCCACAAAGACAAAGTCCAGCTCTGCCCACATCCTGCGTTCCTTCCCAAGGTGGTCTCCGCCTTCCATATGGAACAGGACATCTTCCTCCCAGTACTATGTCCCAAGCCACATTCCTCCAACGAGGAATGCCACCTCTATATGCTCAGTGTGCGCAGGGCACTGGCCTTCTACCTGGATTGGAAAAAGCCGTTCCAGAAATCCTCACAACTTTTTGTTGCTTCGGCTGAGCATATGAAGGGGCAACCTAGTTCCACCCAGCATCTGTCCTGCTGGATTACCTCGCGCATGCGCACATGCTTCAACCTGGCGGGGGCTTCCCCACCACCGATTGTAAAGGCACACTTGACGAGAGCCCAGGCCTTGTCCGCTGGGTACGTAGCTCATGTTTCCAACCAGGACATCTGTAGAGCTGCTATCTGGTCCTCAGTTCACATGTTCACCTCACATTACGCAATTGTCTCCTAAACCATAGATGATGCTGGTTTCGGCAGGGCGGTGCTCCATCCTGGCAACTTGTGAACTCCTACCCACCTCCAACACATATAGCTTGGAATCACCTACTGTGGAATAAACATGAGCAAGCACTCGAAGAAGAAAGGACAGTTACCTGTTTCCGTAACTGGTGTTCTTTGAGATGTATTGCTCATGTCTATTCCACATCCCGCTTTCCTTCCCCTCTGTCAGAGTTGTCCGGCAGGAAGGAACTGAAGGTGGGGGGAGCACCTCCCCTTATAGCGTGCTATAAAGGTGCCACTCCAGGGGTTGCAGCAGTGCTCCCCCCTACAGATACTGCTAATGGAAAATCTGGCACTGGTGCATGTGGTGAGCATTCACACCTACTGTGGAATAGACATGAGCAACACATCTCCAAGAACGCCCATTACAGAAACAGGTAACTGTCCGTTCTCGTGTCTTGTTTACAACACTCCTGCTGATACATCCCAGAATTAGGTCTGCTTTTTTTGCAACAGTGATATACTGTTCACTGAAATTTAACTTGTGATGCACTATGACCCCCAGATCCTTTTCTGCAGTACTCCTTAAGCAGTCATTTCCCATTTTGTATGTGTGCAGCTAATTGGTCCTTCCTAACTAGAGTACTTTGCATTTGTTCTTATTGAATTTCATCCTGTTGACTTCAGACCATTTCTTCAGTTTGTCCAGATCATTTTGAATTTTAATCCTGTCCTCCAAAACACTTACCACCCGTCAGAGTTTGGTGTTGTCTACAACTTTATAAGTGTACTCTCTATGCCATTATCTAAATCATTGATGAAGATACTGAATACAACGGACCCAGAACTGATCCCTGCAGGACCCCAGTCATTAAGACCTTCCAGCTTGACTGCGAACCACTGATAGCTACTCTCTGAGAATGGTTTTCCAACCAGTGAGACACCTACCTTTAGTAACGCCATCTAGGTTGTATTTCCCTAGTTTGTTTATGAGAGGGTGATGCAAGACAGTATCAAAAGCCTTACCAAAGTCAAGATATAGCACAGCTACAAGATTTCTCCCTAGCCACAAGGTTTGTTTCCCTGTCAAAGAAAGCTATTAGGTTGGTTTGACATGATTTGTTTTTGACAAATCCGTGCCGGCTTTACTTATTACCTTATTATCATCTAGGTGTTTCAAATTGATTGTTTAATTATTTGCTTATAATCTTTCCCAGTACTGAAGTTAAGATGACTGGTCTGTAGTTTCCCAGGTTGTCCTTATTTCCCTTTTTATAGATGAGCCCTATATTTGCCCTTTTCCAGGCCCCTGGAGTCTCTCCCATCTTTTGTAACTTTTTGAAGATAATCGCTTATGGCGCAGTTATCTCCTCAGTCAGCTCCTTGAGTATTCTAGGATGTATTTTATCAGGCCCTGGTAACTTGAAGACATCTAACTTCTCTAAGTAATTTTTGACTTGTTCTTTCCCTGTTTTAGCCTCTAAACCTACCTCATGTTCTTTGGCATTCACTGTGTTAAATGACCAGTTGCTACTTACTTTTTTGATGAAAACCGACACAAAAATGTAATTGAGCACTTTTGCCATTTTCATATTTTCTGTTATTGTTTCTCACACACCCTCCACCACTTGAGTAATGGGCCTACCCTGTCCTTGGTCTTCCTCTTCCTTCTAATGTAGTTGTAGTATGCTTTTTGTTACCCTTTATGTCTCTAGCTAGTTTAGTCTTGTTTTGTGCCTTGGCCTTTCTAATTTTGTCCTTACATACTTGTGTTATTTGTTTATATTCATCCTTTTGTAATTTGACCTCGTTTCCACTTTTTGTAGGACTCTCTTTTGAGTTTCACATCATTGAAGATTTTCTGGTTAAGCTAGGGTGGTCTGCTGGCATACTTCCAATCTTTCCTACGCAGTGGTATACTTTGCTCTAGTGCCCTTAATAACGTCTCTTTGAAAAAATGCAACTCTCTTGAACTATTTTTCCCTTTAGACTTGCTTCCCATGGGATCTTGCGTACCAACTCCCTGAACTTGCTGAATTCTGCCTTCTTGAAATCCATTATCTTTATTTATCATATGTAGGGGAGCCATTGTGAAGCAATTTCCCTCCGGTCAAATTGGCAGTGATCTTGGGATGGTTTTTGCTGCCTTTTGCAGCATGTGGGTGCAGGTCACTTGCCAAGATTATCTGGATGTATATCACTTAATTTCCATGCCATCGCATGGGCCTTGGACACCAGCGCAGCTCAGACCCTCCTGTTTTCTGCCAGTGGCATATAATAGTCTAGTCTCCTGTGGGCTGTAATACTTTGGTCTAATTTCAGTTGTTGGGTTTAGTGTGTGGGTGCTGGGGAATGTTGGTGGCCTGTGATATACAGGATGTCAAATAAGATATAATGGTCCCTTCTGGCCTTAAACTCTGTGACGCTCATTTGAAACCATCATTCCACTAGTTTTTATTTTTGACCTTTAGTTCTATACATGGAAAAGTTTTTAGGATGTTAATGTCTCTGTTTCCTTTATGCTCAATATGGCAGAGAGTAATATTTAGATGTCATTCTGGAGAATCAGCCAGTTCAGTTTCCTCTGATGTTCATTGTGGCTGACACAAATAGGAAAGTAACGTGGGTAGGAAGGTGGAAAGAAAGTGCCAGGACTCCCAAAAGGAAGGATCACCCTTATCTTGGTATTTGAGTGACAAATCCTTTTGTAAAAGATTATTTTTTTTCTGAACCAGAGGTGAGCCAATTCTGCTAAAACTGAGTCTGGCTTTCAACTCCTCCCTCCGCAAATTTTGGAGGTGTTTGGATTCTGGTAAATCCCATTATAGAGAAAGGGCCTAACTGCAAAAATCTGATCTTGTTTGGGTGTGTTTGTGTTTGGGTCCAGATTTCAAAGCTCTTGTGTTTGGCAGAGTCCAGAATTTGGGTTCTGGATGGGGACTAATTGTTTGGCTTCAGGTATTTATTCCTGAATACCCATTTCAGAGTCCATGGTGTTTGGATCCAGATTCATGTTCAGGCTCATCTCTGTTCTTAATAACAGAAACTTATTTTTATGTGATGTGTTTTTTTTATAGCTATAGAGATTATATTATGAAATTAGTTGACAAAAGAGTAACATATGCTTATTATGCATAAGTTGGCACTTGAGGAAATATAGGTGGGGCATAGATGTGACAGCTGCAAATGGCACATTCTGCGATTATTGTTGTTATGCAATATTAACCCTTCATTTCACAGTATCAACATGTGAGCTCATTGACAAGGTGAACAGTTCTCTCCACAGCTTTGGGGATTTATGCAAGCTTATTTCCCAGTGAAGTGAAATGCAGGGAATGAATGGAAATACTCCCACTGTGAAAGTTAAGAATTCAGTATTATCAACTATGGGCTTTCAAAAATCATGAGTCATGCTTCCCAGAATCATGAGACTGGCTATAAAATTATGAAGAAAAAAAAATTGTGGTTCTTTTTGTTTGCTGTGTGGTTTCTGAATCTATAGTTTCCCTCAGGACATGTTTTCAGACTCTTCTCTGCAATCCTTATGGTAAGAAACTTAATTTTACAAAAATAACAACTGAGATTCTCTGGTAGTCACTTGTCTCCAAGAACTGATGCTTTAAGAAACAATGTCAAATACTGTGAGAGAGTCATGAGAGTTGACATGTGCGTACGTTTGGGGTCAGGGCCTATCCGAGATCCGGAAAAAGGCTGAATCTCCTGAACAACCAGGGACTTGTTTGTGTGGTGGTTCTGTTCGCTGTTCATAGGGCAATCTGATGTGAACGTCTTGGCTCCCTTTTATACTAAAATACTACTGTGTTGGAGGTAGGGGGCCCTCGATTACAACATAGTAGTACTCCAGTCTAGCATGTGGTCCAATTTTTGCAGTGTATATAGCACTGGGCCATGATTTAATCCTTTTCCCAAGCAATGCTACAGTGCTGGGGTTTTAGCAGGCACAAAATTGATTCAAACCCACCTACACTCCAGACTCAAACCTTCTTCAATTGCCTTACCTGGTCCCTCAATTTCAGTAGCTATTACAGTGAGAGAGGAACCTTAGGCCTGGTCTACACTTGGGGGTGGGACAAGCTAAGTCGGTCTAAGTTACGCAACTTCAGCTATGAAGATAGCGTAGCTCAAGTTGATGTACTTAGAGTTACTTACCACAGTGTCTTAACTGTGCTAGGTTGACTGCTGGTGCTCCCCCGTCGATTCCGCCCATGCTTCTCGCTCCGTTGGAGTTCCAGAGTTGACGGTGCTCTGCTGTGTCTTCATTAGACGTGATAAATCGACCTCCAGTGGATTGATTGCTCCAGAGGTAAGTTTAGACATGACCTAAGAGACCTTAGATCTGAAAATAGCCTAGAGGCAATACGGTTGGCAGAGAAATGGTGAAAGTCTTGGATTATGTGGGTATTTCCTCATGTATTTTCATTATTATGAAAACAAAATTCTAAATTAATTTGGGGAAAATCTTTATTTTAGTTTTAGAAAGTAGCTGCAGTGAATTTTCTCAGTGATTTTTAAAATCCATTGCAGTGCCTGTATAAACTCATGAGGGTCTGATGAAGTGGTTCATACAAAGTTAGGATAATCGCTGTGAGCAGATTCACATCCTGGCACTGACACACTGAGCTGGCAAAGCCATTTCACCAAAACATTTCTATTACTAGTTGGTTTTGTAAGATGGTTTTTGTTTTCAAAACGATTATTTTGAGAGAAAAATACTTGAGACCTCTTAAATTTTTGTCTTTAAAAAACAAAAGAACAGAATTTAGTTTAAAATAAAAAAATAGATTAAAAATAAGTGAAAGCCACATCCCTGGAATGAAATGCCTATCCATACTCAAGGGATGGATCTCATTAATCTTGGGTATAAGTGGGTATAATGCCCATTGAAACCAATTAGGGCTAAGCCTACTTACACCAGGGCTAAACTAGGCCCAAAGATGGGGTGTAGAATTGTCAAAATCCTTCACTCTCATTCTCTCTGCATTTCTGTGACCTAACAACAAAAGAGCGTGTCAATAAAGCATGAGGTGCTGAGATTGTTTGGCCATTGAGCACGATTTGATTTGAAATGAAAACTGTATCAAACACAATAATAATTTTATTCCAGATAAATCAAATATCTCTTATCATTATTCAAGAGCAAATATTAGTAGGCTAAATGAATACCATATGACAGTTACCAAACTGTGAAATAAGATCTATTTTTAAATTGGAAAATTCTCACGTGCTCATGGAGAAAGAAAATAAAATACAAATTCACATTGGCAATAAAGTCTACACTTTTTATTTTACTGAAGTTTATGAGAAATCAATAGACATTTTCAGCAGAAGCCTTTTTTGTAAGCTTATTTGTTTCTACATGTGCTTATTTTCAAAATAAATGAGAGCAGCTAAGAGGAAATTAAATGACAGTCATCATGCAATGCATTAAAAAGTATTACACCTTTTAAGATATTTAACCAAGTACTAAACCAAACTATTTCCTTCTTGCATCAATTGGCTGGAGAAAAAGTAAAATAGTAAATATTTATTTTGCTTTGAAACAATAAAAGCCTAGTGTCTTTAAGGGAGCTCACAGGTTCATTTCAAAGGTAAAACCCCTCAAGGCTTTGGACCAAATTCTGACAGTTGCACCAGTGTAAATCCAAAGTATTCTCAGTAAAGTCAGTGGATATACTCCAGACTTACACCAGCATTATCATGATCAGAATCTGGACCAACACATGCCCAAAGTATTTTAGAAAAGAAAGTTGAAGAAATAATGGAGACAGATTTATTTCACCTGTGAGATTTTGCAAAAATTAATGTTGTTTATCTTGCATTTAAAAGTCTCTTGCAAAGGGGAAAAATGGGTCTGTGTCTTGTTTTGCTTGTTTATCTGTAAAAGGACAGAAAGTCTTGTATAATAAAAAATTTGGCTATTTTTCCCACTTGCATATTTTTTATTTTAGGAATTTAGGCCTTGTCTATCGTGCAAAACTATTTAAGTCACTTGAGAACTGATAGTAAGTACTATGACATCACAGCCAAGGAAATGGACCCTGCTAAAATGAGATGGGAAGTGACTTTTTTATTAAAACTATTCAAAATTCTTTCTGGTTTTTCATAAATACCTTTTTAACTCAAATGTCTGAGAATCTC
This sequence comes from Dermatemys mawii, assembly GCA_007922305.1. Lineage (NCBI taxonomy): Eukaryota > Metazoa > Chordata > Testudines > Dermatemydidae > Dermatemys > Dermatemys mawii. Next base: position 23,379,114 of record ML677340.1, read on the forward strand.
TGGGGATAAAATATGTTTATTTTAAAATATTCAACATCCCTTTAATTAGGGGCTGAGAAAACTTCTAAATTGCTTCTTTGAAACCCTGAGAAGCAAAATAAGGGAAGATCAAATAAAAAATGAGCAGAAAAAGTCCAAACACTTGTCAAAAACCTTACAGGCTTTCTTCATATATCATAAAGAAGAAAAAAATGCACTCATCAATGTATTTTTTCCACTTTTCAGATCAACTCCATATTACTATTACCAGCGAGAGCTTAAAAAAAAATGCAAAGAAGTCCTCTCCAAGAAAATACCTGGTAAAGTAAGGATGTTACTATTTACATTATGCTATGGCCTCCCATTGTTTCATATTTGTTCTCTTTCTCCTGAATTGGCATTGCTATCAATTAATAAAAATGTTTGTTTGGGTAAGCCAAAATTTTACTTGATGGTAATATTGCTAAATATTAACTATGTGTTGTTTTCAATGAGTTTTCCTTGTGTCTACGAGAGTGAAGTGGAATGGTTTGTCTGTAGTATTGTTTTTGTATGATCATGATGCACATGCAGTTCTTGGTGATTTCTGACATATTACGCCACTTTTAGCATTCTTGTTTCAAGCTGCTGCAACTTTTTGATTCACTGTAGTCAGGCACTTTGAGATCCTCAAATGAAAGGTGCTAAAAAAGTGAAAAGTATTCTTTGTATTCCTAGAGAAAGTGAATAAATACAAAGTTAAATAAAAATCTCCACATGTCAGAACATGAACAATGAAAGCTTCGGGCTTCCTGCATTTTAACCCAAGCCTCACAGGTGAGATCAGCAGTGAGTTCGCAGACTTTTGCAGAAGAGCCTGAGTGATGTTAACATCTCAAGAATTAACCGTCGTATTAGACAGAATGGCTACCATGAGCTGCTTCAGTATTAAAGAAATCTAATAGCCATAAAAAGACAAAAATCATTATTCTTATTGTATGATGTGTTCTTTAGCTTGTTTGGATTTCCAGAAAGTTGGGATCATTAGGCTCTGCCTTCACTGGGCGGGGTTTTGTTAATGCCCCTTCTAAACCTGCAGAATATGTCCCTCCTACACTTCTTGAACTTCACTACACAATGCCTGGTATTAACTGTGGACATTCTGGCTGGTGCGGGGATTCTCAGTAGACTCTGCCTGTTTGATGACAATTTAGCTTTGCTATCATTTTCCAGGAATATTAACAATATGTAGAGTTTTGTTGTTTTAAAAAGTCAATCACTCATATGTGACTTACAGAAACAGTTAGAAACGTATGTTAAAATTTCAAACTAGTATATTGTTGTTTGCTTCTATTACAAAACCAGTTTTGATCAATTTTCTTCAAACTTTGAGGAAAATAAGACCACCTGGCCTAAGACTAATCAGGCCAATTTTCAAGGTAAAAGGGGATTTCTTGCTAGTAATTTAGGTGGATAAAAATAAGAATATGGCCCAAGATGAAACCTTAACTGTGGGCCCATGATCCTACCCCCATCATAATAATGTAGATTAGAGGGTGGCAAATATCATATAGATAATCTTTCATATTACTAATCTTAAATGGCAAAGCCAACGTGGTCCTGGTGCTATTGTTTAGAGGGCATGGAAATGCTCTGCTCATTTTTTGAACTTTGAGTGCACAGTTTGCATATATAACAAAAATATGGACAATAACCTCAAAATGAAGGAGTGGTTAATAGAGCAAATGGTTAGTGGAGGGGATTTGGAGTTGTTAATAAAATGATATTCTCAAGTCTTCATGGCAGACATCAACATAAGGTAAAAAGGGAAGTTGACAAAGTGGCCATAGGGATTGAGGCTGAAATCTTGTAAAAGTGTGATTGGCTTGCCAGAATGTTTTTGCAAATTGGAAGCAGTTCCTACTACCTCATCATTGCATCCAACCCATTATTGCAATAATTGCATCCAACCCATCCAATCCAATTCCAAAATTGAGGTCAGCCTCCCTTTGCAAAAATGGACTTCTACTTTATGCCTCTCATTGCTCCTCTCGGCTGAATTAATGATCTGAGAAGCACTTCTTCTTTCTCTCTGAATGTTGTTTGGGTGTTTGCTGCAACAGCAATGTACTTTACCTCCTGCTGAACTCTGAGACACTGCCACAATAACAGCCATAATGGGTGCTTTAATGTACTGTTATGTTTTCTCTCAAATTATGGAGAATCCTATACATCAGTGTTAGCTTTTCTTAGCTTGTGTTTGATTATATAGCTTGAATCAGTTGATTCTAAGACTGACTGTTGCCTGTGGCATCAAACTTGGCTGTGATTATTATCTATATTAGGGAACTGTTATGTCACTGTAAATGATGAAATAAGGCTCATAATAACACTAGCCTCTGAATTGCTTTGTAGTGACCCACTTCAAGAACCTAAAGCTTTCCTGAGTGCAAATGGAAATTCTCCCTTCCAGCTCATGAAATCATGAATGCTCCACTTTTGGGTTGTGGAGGGGAAAGCTGAGAAAAGGGGAATACTGGATAATTTTCCAGTCAAAACTGGATAAATTTTAGAAAGCACAAAGTGATTCGGGTAATAAAGAAAGATGTCATTGGCTTCTGAGTCTTTCAGAAAAAAATTAGGTTCTCCTCAAAAATCGGCCAAATTCATCTCTAATGTATTTTCATTTAATGGAGGTTAGAATTCAGAAATGTTCATTCTGGTGTTCTAGTGCATACCTGAATATTTAATATCCTCAGATTTTGGCTTCTATATATTGTACTGAATAGTCTAAATTTTCCTATACAAACAGGCAATATCTTAAGCAGTTGTCCCAAAAATGCTTCATGGATTCAAGCTGACTGTTAATCAATGTTCAGTATATACACAATTTAGGTGTTTTCCTCTAATGTCTGTAACACACAGCACTAGATTTATTCCTGGCACAAATGTCGTCTCGGACCATACTTAGAATGTTTGATTCTGGATACCTCATTATCAGAATGTTGTCAACAAATGGGAGGGAATTCAGAGAAGTCCCAAAAAAGGATTGACATACAAGGCAAGATTAAAAGAAAGACATGTGAGTGCTTTGGGTAAATGATAGTCAAAGCAGTAGGGACTCTAGCAGCTAATGGGCAATAACTTTCTTATGTAACACATGAATGGAGCAAACCCCACAAAGAGGCAAGAATTTTAAGGATGAGGTATTAGGAGCAAAGGGATAAAATAAAGATAATTAACAATGAATGATAGAATGTCAGGAAAAATCTCCTAATGGTGAATCAACCCTAATCTTCTATGATTCTGTGGAAGAGACCTCAAGAGCTCATGTAGTCCAACCCCCTGTTCAAAGCAGGACCAACACCAACTAAATCATGAAGTCTTTTCATCTGCAGAATAGCCTTCCAAGTGAAAGAATAGAAGTCTCATTAATTGAAACCTCACAAAATCGTAGGAAATATTATTTGAAAAATTCTTCACTAGTCAGGGGATGGACTGGATGACCTATAAGGTCTTTTCCATCTCTAATTTGTATTATTATTATGTGATACTTCTTGCCTGACTTTGTTTGCTTTGCGGCTGCTATAAAACCCTGCTGGACAGCCATCCATCAGATTAAAAATGAAAGATGAATGAGTCCCTTTTGACCTATGAGCCTCTGTGATTAGGTGCTGGTAAAAGGCAGTGGCACCTGCATGCTGTAGCATGTGTCCAGTATCTGTTCTTGCTCTCTGGGTAGGTTTGCAAATTTGAGTCCTTGACTTATGACCTTATTTACAGATTCTTACCACAATATGAGCTATCCTCTGACTACAGTCTACAGAGCTGTACTCACAAAATCCCTATTTGCAGCCATACTAATAACAAGCAATGCTCTAACCCAAAGCTGCAGTAATAAAGGTAGTGGTTCATGAACTCAACAGCATCTTGAATGAACCACAGTTACTTTGAAGCCATCTTGGAGTGATCAGAGAAGCAAAAATGTCTTCTATCCAGTAGATTTCTTATCCCAAATGCCCAGTCTTTATTTATATAATGTTTGGATATTGCACAACCTCTTTACTACTTTTCTTGGGCTTACTTGGTATTTAGTTCCAAAGGTAAGCAAGGGAGAGCCATATATGACACCCACTTAATCTCTTTCTTCCCATCTGTACTAGGTAAAATAGAGGCAAATGGCTGCCAGTCTCAGGAACAAACCAGGGAAGAAGCCATGTGTCCCAAAAAAGAAGGAAAAATCCTCTCTCCCTCCTCGAGGCTTTTGTTCTCCCTAACTCTAACCCAGTCTAGTGTTGAGAAGTAAACCAGACCATAGAGAGAGAGAGAGAGAGAAGATATACAATAAACTCTTCAGTGGAGCAGAGGGGTAGCTTTGAGACATTTCACTCCTGTTAGCTTGGGTTTTAAGTTAGATGCAGGATGCTGGGAATGTTGCATTTTCCAGTACTGGACAGTCTTACACATAAAGATTGCATCTTTGCCTCTGCCATTGCTGATCAGAAGCAGCAGAATGAAACAGATGTAATTCTGATTAATGTGCTGTATAGCTCTTGCTGGTGAATTAGATGCAGGAATAGCTATGAGGACACACTGAGAATGAGTTGGTTAAAGAAGAGAGACAAACAATTTCACTGTGATGCCACTCCAGGCTATATACAATATAACTCATCCCTAGAGCAGGTGTAGGAAGGAGGGGAACCCAAAATTCAATTACAATTTGAACTGGTTTAAAAGGAAACAATTCTAAAAGTCTGTATACCCAGAAGAACCTATATTTATATGCACTGATTATCACTTAGTATGCAAAAACTTGGTAACTATTTTCTTATGATTTTTGCATGCACAAATACACAGTATAGGTGAAGCTATTGTACTTTCCTTTGACATTTTCCCCAAATAGTTGTTATAGTAACTATTGTAATAATATTGTTATGTTATTAGAATGTCTTTGTTTTATATTGGAGTTTGCTTTTCCATATCTTTTAAACAGGCTTGAAAAAAATCCTATATTCTAGCACACAGATAAACTAAAATCCAGTCCAGGCAAGTGAAAAAGCAATTACCTGGAGTCTGCCAGAGAAACTGCTGAAAAACCTTCTCATATTACTGCACTTATAAGTCCTGGGTGCAATAGTGTATTTGGAAATTAAAGCTGGCCTCCTACTCAGTAGCCTTGCATATGTGACCCAGTAGGAGAGGAAATGAATGTTCTTCGAGCGCTTGCTCATGTCCATTCCATGCTAGGTGTATGCACACCATGTGCACAGTTGCCAGAGATTTTTCTCTCCAGTGGTATCCATAGGACTAGCTCTAGCACCGTCTGGATCTGTGCACGTATATGCTGGTATAAGAGGCCCCATGAGCCCTGCACCTGCTCAGTTCCTTCTTACTGCCTGTGATGGTTGCTTGGAACAATCCTTGCTCCCAGTGGTTTGACTGTTCCTGTCATATATTATACAGTTATTGTACTTAGTGTATATAGTTCTTAAGAATCAGAGGGGTAGCCATGTTAGTCTGGAATTGCAGAAGTGACAGAGTCCTGTGGCACCTTAAAGACTAACTAAAGTTTTAGAGCATAAGCTTTCGTGGGCTAATACCCACTTCGTCAGATGCATGCCGACAAAGTGGGTATTAGCCCACGAAAGCTTGTGCTCTAAAACTTTAGTTAGTCTTTAAGGTGCCACAGGACTCTTTGTCACTTCTATAGTTCTTAGTTAGTGCATAGAGTAGTGATAATAGTTGTCTTTATCACTGAGGGACTTTTGTCCCTGGGGCTGGGCAGGCAACAGACCCCATTTTTCAAACCAGTACCTCCTATGGCAAGTTGATGCCAGTGAATGGCCTGCACTCTAGCTGTCTAAGGTGCCTCTGGGAAACACATTAAAGAGAAGTGCCAGATCTGTAGAGGATTCAGACCGCATACTCAAAAGGACAGGGACATTCATTTAGGCCTTACTCATGGAGACAGCTCTCAGACCAGTCTTGGAGCCGAGCTGCTCTGAACTGATGCCAAGCACTTTGACTTCCATGCTGCTGGCACTATTCTCCATCCCTCGTGCCAAGAAAGAAGCACAAGAAACAGCGCACCAAGAAAAGATGCTCTCTGGTGCTGAAGAGGGACAAAGGAGGAGTGACCTGTCACTGAGACCCACGCTGGGCCACTCATTCTCCCAGAGGCACTGTTGGCACCAGCAACTCCGCACAGACCACTAAGTCCAGTCTGCGACTTGCCTCCAACTCCTAGAAGTGGCCGTGGGACCATGTGCCTGTGGACCTCTTCAAACCCATAGACTTTCCAGGCGGCAAAGGAACTGATGTCCCTCCCGATCCTGCCAAGCCCCGACTGTGGATGGAAGGGAACAAGGGCCAGTGAGGTCTACCATGGCACTGTTCAGGGACAAACCCTCCATGGACCCAATACACTGATTTCCAGCCTGCCTCAGTTCCCCAGGTTTCCAGCACTGCCCAGAGACCAATGCGGGTACTGTGCCACGATGGTCTTCAGACTCCCAAGAGGATTCTTCTGAAGAAGTCTGTTGCTCCATCTAAGTCCTACCAGTATCTGACCTACTCACTAGACTTTGATACCAGCCACTGGGCCACTGGCCAACTCAGTGGCAGTATTGGAACTCATGGGGGTTTTCCCTGGTACCAGACCCCCTTCCCACCACTCATATTCAGTGGTGTCCAAGAGGTGAGCCACTGTTTTTTCTGTCCGTCAACAGACCCTGACTCCGGTACCAGCCCCGGTGCTGATGTCCAAGACATGGTCCCAATGGACATGGTGCAGGTGGAGGAAGAGGGGAGACAGCCCCTCCTCTGCTATAGGCCTCTTCCTTCTCATCCCTGGATGAGGCAGTTGCAGGCTCTAGTAATCCACCCCCACCAGATGACTTCAGAGCCCATGAAGAGCTCCTGAAAAGGGTCGCTGCAAATTTGGGACTGGAAATCAAGGAGCCTGCACGTGACCTAATTGACATCCTGGCTCCAGTGGTTCCCTCCAAAATGGCCCTGCCTGTTAACAAGGTGGTGATGGGACCCGTCAGGGCACTATGGCAGACTCCTTTTCTGCTCCCCACCTCAAAAGGGCAGAGAAGAAGTACTGTGTCCCAGGCACTGAGTTTGAGTACCTTTAATCGCATCCCCACCCCCACCTGGGTCCCTGGTAGTGCTAGTGGTGAATGAGCAGGACAGACAGGGGCAGTCGAGTGCTACCCCTAAAAATAAAGAGTTTGGACATGTGCAAACACAAGGTTTATTTGACAGGTAACTTCCAGTCGCATATTTCCAGCTGGTAGGCTCTACAGGGGAGGTACAGTTTTAACCTTTGGGACTCATTGTCCAAATATAAAGATTCCCTGCTGTATGAGTTCACAGACATCCTAGAGGAAAGCAAGGCAGTGGCCAGGACCTCTCTTCAGGTGGCTTTGAATACGGCCGACTCAGCAACCCAGACCATGGCATCAGCAGTCACCGTGAGGTGCTGTTCATGGCTCCAATCATTGAGCCTCCCTTATGAAATGTAGCAGTCCGTCCAGGACCTCTCCTTTGAAGGTACCTCCCTGTTCTTCAGACAGACAGACTCCAAGCTTCATGGCATTAAGGGCTCGAGGGCCACCCTTCACTCCTTGGGCCTTTACATGCCTCTTGCCTCCAGGAAGCATTTTATGCCCCAGCAGTCTCCTAGGTTCCCGGCATCTTCCAGCCCTATAAAAGAAAAGGGAAGAGTTATAAGCAACTCCAACCCTCGCCTTATTCTAACCTTTTATAACTGTTGTTTTTTGAACTCTCTTCGGAGTTACTGGCAAGAAGGAACTGGGAGAGTGTGGGGCTGGTGACACACCCTTTATACCAGTGCATACATGCTTGGCTCCAGAGGGCACTAGAGCTGGTCCTACTGATACCACTGAGGGAAAAGTCTCCAGCAACTGTGCACACGTTGTGCATGCACTTAGCATAGAATGGATATGAGCAATACATCTCAAAGAACAGCAGTTACGAAAGGTTAGTAACTTTTTTTTCCTTTCTGTCTTACTACTTTGCTAAATTCCTTCTTTGCCTCCACTTAACTAGTTGTGCCTAATACCAGCTTTCAGAAAATATGCACATCTACATGGCTATAAAAAGATGTGGTGGCATAATCTGAGGTCTATATTGTTCTTGGCTAAGTTATTTTTTGGGGGAAGTTGCTAGCTTGTTTTTAACAGTTGACAAAATTTTAGTAAGCCGCCAGCCTGTCAAGGCTCATCAGAATTCTTCTGTAGGGTTCTGCTGCACAAATAACTAAAACAGACTGATATTTGGGACCCTCCACTGTATGTGGCCACATATCTGATGTTTTGAATTAGAATTCCTCTATTTACTGTCTTGTTGTCTCCTTATATCCCACTAAGTACAAATCTAGGATGAAAGACCAAATAACGAGGAATTAGATTTAGTGTTTTGGTTTGGTTTGGTTTGAGCTATGATTTGAATGTTGGTTGGAACATATGACAAATCTATTGTGGCACAGTGTGTTTTGTAACTTACTACAAGCTCCAGGTTTCAAAACCTTGCCATTTTGGGGTTATTGAAAAGTAATAAAGAAAATCTTTTAAAATGTTAATGAAATAAAGTCTCTCTTTCATGGTTGGATAACTAAAAAAATGACCTTTTGCCATTTATTAAAAAAATAAGTTTTGAAACCTGGGATAAGGCTAAGTGTAAAAGCTTCAACTCAATGGTGCTTTTGTTTCGTTTAAAGAGTATCAGGATAAACCTGTCATTTCAACTGTAACTATACTTTGACACTTTGAGCTTGTGTATGTATAGATTGATATTATCTAAATACCAGTAACTGATACATAACACTATCGTATATAAAGTTGTGGGTTTCTGATGAAAGCATGTTAATCAGAAGAGTAAAGCTCATGTGGTTTATGATATCATCATAATCCTGAGGTGCTGACATAGTCTTATTCACAGTTTTCCTGTGGGATTATTTTAGTTACTTTATTTATCTCTTATATTCTTTCTTGTTAAAATCTTATATATTAAGCTTATTTATAAGCGTCACTTTGATTTTTTCCCCTTTTTAAATTAACCCGATTAATCATGAATCCATAAAAATTAAAATACTCTGTACCTTCTTATTTATTTTAAAAATCTTTATACTTTGATTTCAGAATACATATCAAATTCAGGGCAGTGGAATTGTGGTTTCAGAGAGAATTCAACTAATCACATTAACTAAGCTGTGTTCTTGAACACTGCAATATAACTTCTTCCATGTGGCTAGTCATTCCATCAGTGTACCATTGTCAGTTCTTCATTTTAGTTGAGTGGAGTGGGTTTTGAAATGAGGCAGTTCCAAAGACACATGAATTGCACAAATGGTGTGAGCTAAGGGTAAGGTTAAAAAATCAGAAAAATCTTGATGTCCAAAATCAAAGATTGCTGGAGTCAGAGAAGCAGCATTGGTGTCGTGTTCTTGAATGACTATTATCTATTGCAGAATATCTATCGACAAACAAACTTCTTTTAGAGGAAGCATTGAGAAATTATACCAGCCCAAAAATGGCAATTTTGGGGGCTTTGTACAACTGCTGGGAAAATTTGACATAGTGATGAATGAACATATCTGAAGAGTAACTGAAAATGAAATACATGATCATCATTTGGTTCCAAGAATTCAGAATGAACTGATCATGCTAATGAGTGGTAAAGTGAGAGACAAAGTTGTTTCTTCGGCAAAATATTTTGCTATAATTCTAGATTGCACTCCGGACATAAGTCATAAAGAACAGATATCAGTAGTAGAGAGATTTGTTATCATTAGTGATTCAGCGGAGATTACATTTAAGGAATCATTTATCACATTTTTAGAAGAAGACGACACTACAGGTTTTTGACTTCTTGAAGCTCTTCTTGATGAACTAAAATGAATGAGATTGTCATAGTGAACATTGGAAGACAAGGCTAAGATAATGGCGCCAATATGAGGGATGCATTTCTGGCATGCATGCTGGCGGAAAATCCACGAGCCTTTTTTTTTTTCTGTGTGCATGCCACCGCCTTAATTTGATTTTGTGTGATATGGCCAAGTCTTCTGTAGAAGCTATTTCTTTTTTTGGTTTGCTGCAATGCATTTACGTGCTCTTTTCGGCTTCCACTTAATGATGGCAGATATTCAAAGCACATGTTAGTGGTATTACCGTTAAGTCTCTATCTAAGAGGTGCTGGGAAAGCAGAGTAGAATGTGTAAAAACGTTGAGATATAAATCTGAAGAAGTTTACAAGGCACTGGTTGCTATTTCAGAAGAAGCCAGAGATCCAAAATCTAAAAGTGAAGCACGATCGTTGCCTCTGAAATATCCAGCTTCAAGTTTCTAACATCTGGTATGACATTCTTGTTAAAATCTCAAGTGCAAACAAAATAATGCAGAGTCCAGCAATACAGCTTAATTCAAAACGTACCTTACTAAACAACACACAAGACTTGTAGTGAAATACATAGAAAATGAATTCAAAGAAGCACAGGTTACAGCAAGAGAGTTTGCGGAGACACTCAGCGTAGAACCAAAATTTCCATGTCCAAACATGACAAGAGTTTTGAGGAAAAAACGGCAAGTGGAATATGAGCGAGCAGATAAGCCCATAGAAGATCCAGAAAAGAAATAGAGGTTTAATTTTTTAATATTGTGATGGGTAAAGCAATATCAGCCATTGATGAAAAGTTTAATACCTTACAAGTACACCATGAACAATGTGGATTTTTGCATGCCACAACTAAATTTGATGAAATAGGAAAACAAGAGCAGCTAATGACAAAGTGCAAGAATCTAGAGAGCCTCCTGAAGCACGGTGTTTTAATTTAAGTTGACTTGAAGTACATTGTAATCAATGTTGCCACATGCAAAGTCAGTGATGGACATTGTACAGTTTATTCTGTACAATACCAGCAAACTTGTTGACATATATCCTAATATGTACATTGCCTCTTGTATTCTACTGACAGTTCCTGTAACAGTAGCATCAGGAGAACAAAGTTTCTCAAAACTAAAGCTAATTAAAAACTATCTCCACTCTACAGTATGTCAGGAACGCTTGACTGGTCTTGCTATTTTTGCAATCGAAGAAGACATCACTTTGTTTTTGTCATATGACATTATTACTGATTGTGCAGCTAAAAATCCAGAAAGATTGCTTTTAATTAAAAACAAATCCATGTTTCAATACCTATGTATAAACTTTTCAATAAAATATCGCCAAATTTTAAAAATTGTATTATTCGAATCATTCTCTCAATAAATCAGAATTTTTTCTATAGAGCTGCTTCTTTAGTGCAAGTATAGTCCATCAGCATTATAGTGTGCTTCATGTGTTTAAACTGGTTTTAATAAAGTGCATGTGGCAAGTTTTCCAATACTGTAAGTTTATGTTTGTGTTGCTAAGAGCAAATCAGGCATAGGGGCGACAGAGGGCACAGAAGGGTGAGGACCTTGACCCACGAGGGCCACAAGTCTCTCACCCTATCCCATGAGCCCAAGGCCCATCAGCAAAATCTTAGGTCTTTTACCTCTGGAAACAGTTCATTTTACCCTTTTTAATTGCACAGGAAACCATAAGCACCAACTTCCCCTCTTTCCCCTGGGTGCTCGACCCCTGTCTCTGCCCTCGCCCCGCCCCCACTCCACCTCTTCCATGAGGCCTTGCCCCTTCCCACCACTGCCCCATCCCCAAAGTCCTCCCCAACTCTGCTCCCTCCCTGCCGCTATTCCAACTCCTTCCCCAAATCCTCATCCTCAGACCCACCTCTTCCCTTCCTCCTCCCCTGAGCGTGCCATGTTTCCGCTCCCCACTCCAGAGCATCCTAACGCTGCCAAACAGCCATGGGAAACACTTGGGCGGTAGGCGGAGGAGCAGGGACATGGCACTTTCAGGTGAGGGGGCAAGGGGTGAGGGGAGATTGGTAGACGGTGGGTGCAGAGCCCCAACTAATTTTTCCCTGTGTGTGCTCCAGCCCCGGAGCACCCAGAGAGTCGGTGCCTATGCTGGAAAACAGACACAAGTTGCGATGAATTAACAACTCAACCAACTACTGTAGTTAGTACTGCATATACTCTGGATGCCAAAACACAGATTCACAATGGAGTTATCAAGTGGAAACCAAGTGGTGTGAGGAAACACCCAAAAGAAACCCTAAGAAGAACCTGAGCAGGGAGGGCAGAACAACCAATCTCAACACCATAGAGCAGATGGAAGAGACTAACTTCTGGACTGTGTGCCAATATGGGTAAGGAAAAGATGCAATATATATTATGTAAGTGGGGATAAATTGCTAAACTAGGTAATAACTGTATATATCATATACATTTGACATGATCACCTCCAGTCCTATTAACCCATCCCTGCCAGAGCTAATTACATTCCGAAACTCTAAGCAGCCTCCCAATAGTTGTCATTTAAAAAAAAATCGAAACAAAAATCAAACTCATCTTGCCACAGAAATGTTTCTTCCCCATCCCGACTTCCACATGAATGGGTATGATTTAATAGCCACACTTAAGCTAGAGTCAGTGATATTTTAAGATCCTCAGTTTTTTCTGTTGCTTTAAGAAAAATTATAATTAATTAGTACTAAGGGCATACTGGTGAAGATCTGAAAAATCCCCTTTTCTACTATATAAATTTTCTCCAACATCTCTGCTGCCTCCATATGAAGTCTGTCTCTTGACCGTTGGTAACTGTGGAATTATCAGCAATGACGGTGAAGGGTGGTGGAGTAGGGAGAGAACTTTATCAGCATCTGGCCACTGGACTTGGAATACACTTCCTCGAAAGGCCCTGAGGTTAAATGTGGAGTTTACCATATCTCCATTTTTAAAATAAAGTCAGTTTATGTTAAGAATGTTTGTTAAAGTTCTGTAACTGTGTGCTTTTATCGGAGTATACTGTTAGCCCCACTGGTGTAATGTGTGTGGTGAGACCAAGCTTCAACTTCCTTCCTCTCTCCTTTGTTCCCTGTGCCATGTGCAGGTTGTTAACCTGGTCTTTGATTGAGTTAGTGTTATGTACAAAACATCCCCACAACCATTCCCTTCATCCAGTGCTGGCTACCTCCTCTTACACTTTTTTGGCTTAAAATAGAACCAGATTGTGAATTTCTTACAGTGATGGGCAGTTAGTCACACAACTAGTCCCACTGTCAACCATGTTACCAACTTTCACAATTTATCATGAGCCTCGTGTGTTTTAATATTTTTCTGAAAGCCCCAGCTGCTGAAATATGATGTTGCATGAGAAACTCAGCTTTAATTTAAAAAAAAGTGAGATTCTAGCCTTCAGGGTTGTGAAGAAAAGCATGAAAATATACAAGTGCAGCCTGCAAAGTAGAAGGGTCTCAGAGCCTGGGATGCAGCCTGAGCTCACACAGCTACACCATAACTAAACAAACCCTTAGCGTGAGTCCCGTGAGCCTGAGTCGGCTGGCATGGACCAGCTGCGGGTTTTTAATTGCAGTGTAGACATACCCCAAGTGTCTAGTACCCCTGGTCCAGTGAGTCTCTAATTATATATCCACAGTGAAACAGCTTCAGTAGGAAGGACTGGATGAGACCCACATCAGAATATCTCATAGCCCAGGGTGTTCTCCGGAAGGGTGGGAGACCCCTGTTCAATTTTTTTGTTCCTATCAGGTGGAGAGGGGAATTGAGTCTGGGTTATGTCCCGCATCCCACATGAGTTTTCTAATCACCACCTCTTTCTCCTCCTCTGGCTGTTCTGTGTGGAGTTAGGCAGGTACCTCACTCATTCCTGCAAGAAATAGCTTAGGTTCCTAAGCTCCCTGATTTCAAGAAACGGGTTCCTCATTGGGGATCCCAAGCAGAAATAGGTGCCTCCCTGAAGGCTAAATTTAGGTGCCTAACTGCATGTAAGCACTGCTATTCAACTTCTGTGTGTATTCATGTTAATAATTTTCTGTTACAATCTGCCTCACTAAAGGGAAAATATAAATATATATCTACTATATAGTCACTTTTATTTAAGCTTGAGTTTGTTAAAATGTCAGAATACTTCTATTTCTGAAAAAAAAAATCCAGATGTCACTGACGAGTATATGTCTGGAGCAGTCCTGGTGTACCAAGAAACCACATTACTTTTTATTTCAGATTAATACATCATCCTTAAGAAATCTGCAGCTCTGTTCTGTGCACATGAGGTGAGACAGTTTGAGAGGTGTCATTTAGAAAGTGAGGGGAAAACATTTGTAACGTCCCTGGGTGTATGGATTTGAATTCAAACTTGCTACATATATAGTATACTCTTCACCTCCTACTGGATATAAACATCCTCACAAATACAAGAGTAACTAGGATGGGGACTAGAGGACCAGGAAATAAGACTTCACACATTTGTGGAACAATTACAAAATAACTATGAAGAAATTACAAAACTGGAGGTTGCATGCCTGGTTACATAAGAATGGCCGTACTGGGTCAGACCAATGTTCCATCTATCCCAGTACGCCATCTCTGACAGTGGCAGACATTTCAGAGAGAATGAACAGAACGGGAATTTCAAGAGATCCATCCTCTGTTGTCCGGTCCCAGCTTCTGGCAGTGGGAGGTTTAGGGACACCAGGAGTATGGGGTTGCATCCTTGTCCATCTTTGCTAATAGCCATTTATGGACCTATCCTCCATGAATTTATCTAATCCATTTTTGAACCCGGTTATACTTTTGGTCTTCACAACATCTTGTCACCATGATTTCCATAGGTTGACTGGGTGTTGTGTGAAGTACTTCCTTTTCTTTGTGTTAATGCTGCAGCCTATTCATTTCAATGAGTGAGGCTTTGTTTTTGTTACGTGAAGGGGTAAGTGACAGTCATAATTTTATAGATCTCTCTCATACCATTCATAATTTTATAGATCTCGTATCCTATTTTAATGATCTCTTTTCTAAGATGAACAGTCCCAGTCTCTCTAAACTTGCTTCATAGGTGAAGATGGTTGTCTGTCTGGCATGTTAGACTTGAGAATCATGGCATTAATAATCAAAGCTGTCCTCAGCAGTAAGTTGCATTTACAAATTAGAAACTACAAACACTAAATTCCCTATATACCAAAAACTCTCACTGAAGTCCTTGGGAGTTTTGGGTGTGCAGGAAATGAGGAATTAGGCCTTATGTTTGTAGCTGCCTTAATATTACTCAATATGTTTAAATGTATTAATACTATATTAGCCATAGATTAGAAAAATAAAAATCATATCTACAAATTATATAAAGTACTGACATACTATATCAGACCAGTATTGTTGTTAAATATTTATACTATCCTAGCACCCAGAGGCCCCAACAGGATTGAGACTCCCTTGTTCTAGGTGTTACACAAACATCAGACATGGTTCTTGCCCTGCAGCATTTAGGGCTGGTCCTCACTAGGGCGGGGGATTGACTGTAGATATGTAACTTCAGCTACGTTAATAACGTAGCCGAAGACGGCGTCTCTACAGCCAACTTACCTCCGGTCATCATGGTGGCGGCGGGCGGCGGCGCACTCCCCCATCAACTCCGGCTTACTCCTCGTGGTGCGCTGGAGTTCCGGAGTTGACCAAGGTGCCGCTGGCGATTGATTGATCGCATCCTGACAAGATGCGATAAATCGATCGCCAAAAGAAGAATATATCTGACAAATAAAAGGTCTGAGGAAAGGGAAACAAATATGCAATTCGTGAATACGTTTGGATTATCTTTATTATTATAATTTTAAAAACTACCCACTATCTGTATCTGCCCCTCAAGCTATCGTTAACTGATTGATTTCTCATAGGCATGGAAGCAGAGATGTGTTTTGAGAAGAGATGAGGAGGAAAACGTTGTAGCATTGTGAGATGGAATTCTGTGCACATATGTGGATAGGTGGTGATAGTGAGATCTGTGTGTGGGAGAGTCAGTGCAGCAGGTAGGGCTGTGTTAGGGGCATATGGCAAGGTAGTTGTGAGGTGTGTATGTGGGGGTGTCAATGCAGCAGGCACAACTGCACTGTGCAGGATCCGTGCAGCAGACACAGTTGTGTTAGGCAGAGGGGTGAGAGGGTCCATGCAGCAGACACAGCTGTATTATGTTGCTGTGGCAGGGCAAGGATGGTAGGGTGTGTATTGGAAGGCGGGGGGATCAGTGCAGAAAGCAGGGCTATGTAAGTTGAGGGGGGCTGCTGCAGGCAGGGCCATTAGGTGCACTGGGGGTGGTCAAAGTAGCAGGCATGCCTGTGTGAGGTGTGGGTGGCTGTGTGTGTGTAGTGGGGGTCAGTGCAATGGGCAGGACAGTGTGAGCTGTGGAAGGTTGTGTGTATGTGTGGGTCAGTGCAGCAGGCAGGGCTCTGAGAGGGTGATTCTGTATATGGGGGGGGTCAGTGCAGCAGGCAGGGTTGTGTGAGGTGGGTCAGTACAGCCGTCAGGGTGGTGTGAGCCGCTGTAGTGGGGGGAGGGTCAATGCAGCAGATGGGGCTGTAGTGGGGGGGGGGGGGGCTGGTCAGTGCAGCAGGCAGGGTGGTGTGAGGGGCTACAGTGTGTCTGTTGGGGTGTCAAGTTCAGTAGCCAAGGTGGGAAGGGGCTGTAGTGTGTGTGGGGGTCAGTGCAGCAGATGGGGCTGTAGTGTGTGTGCGGCTGGCCAGTCTGTGCAGCAGGCAGGGTGATGTGAGGGGCTCTAGTGTTTGTGTCAAGTGCAGTAGCCAGGGCGGTGAGGGGCTATGTAGTGTGTGGGGGGGGTGCGGGGCTGTAGTGTATTGGACGTGTGGGGCGGGCGTCAGTGCCCCTGCCGGCTGGGTGGGAGCGGGGCAGGTGTTACGTGCGGGTTCCCCTGCCCGGCGCGCCGGAGGTGCGCGGCGCTCGCTGGTGGTGGTGTTTGCGCATGACCCCTCCCCCTCCGACCGTCCCCTCCCCCCCGGCGGCGGAGGTTAGCCTGAGCCTCAGACACAGGCGGCTGCTCGGCGGCGGCCGCGGCGACGCAGTGCAGAGGTGCGGGCAGGTTGCGCCGGCCCTGAGCCCTGTCTCCTCCGCGCCCCGCCTCCCTCCGGAGCCCTCTCCCCGCGGCGGCCTCCTCTCCCCGGTGTCGGGCCGGCCCCCCGGCCATGAGCGCGGCGCTGGGTGTCCCCCCGCCGCGCCGCCTCCCCCGCCGCCCCCGGCGGCTGCCGGGCTCCAGGAAAGTAGCTTGATGAGTGTCCAAAGTAGCAGTGGAAGTTTGGAGGGGCCGCCATCTTGGTCCCGGCTCTCCACGTCCCCACCGAGCCTGCAGGGCTGCTCCGCGGCGGCGGCCTCCCTGCCGCACAGCGCGCCGCCCGGCAAGCCACCCAAGGAAGGTAAATAGCGCGCTCCGAGCCCACGGCGCTGCGAGGGGGGCCCGGCCCTTGGGGAGGGGCCCAGTCGCCGCCGGAGGCCAGTCCCAGGCTCGTAGGGCCGGGTGCGCGGTGAATGGGGGTGAGGCAGGCGAGAGACTTGTCCTCTTCGCAGGGGTATTTCACCCTCCGTACAAGGGGGACCCCCAGATCCTGCCGTGGGGGATCCCCCTTCTCCTGAGGGACAATCGGGAGACACCCTCTGGCCCCTAAATCCAGCAATCTCTCCCCCATCCCTGTTTGTTAGCAGTAAAAGCGTTTTGATATTCTTCTCCCCCCACCTTTTCCAGGGCTACGGAGAGGGATTGATTAATGTTTGTTCATTTCCTTGACAGCCCTTATAGAAGCGGCTAAGTGAACGTGTTAATTTCTCATTCCCTTCTCTGTGATTTTTATGGCACAGACTTGCATTCTCTGTTCCTTTCCTTTCCAAATTTTCTTCTCCACCTCATATTACAAAGTAAAAGTGATTTGTTGGATGTATTGGGTGAATGTGGCTGTTGTTGCTTAATGGAAAGGGTCGAGTCCTTCTGGCATCATGGAGGTGGAGTTGAAAAAGAGACCGAGATCAAGGAATTTGTTCCCATCGGGGAGACACTTTTCCGACCAGTGAATTTGGAAGACAAAAGTGACACGACACCTTTAAACCACCACAGAACGACTACAACTTTCTCCTTTCCTCCATCACATCTCAGATGATAATATTTCTCTCCACCCTCTCCTGCTCCTCCCCTCTTGTGTTATACCGACAGTGAGAGCAGGGTGTTGTGGGTGTTTGCAGGGAATATCTGTATGAAGGTTATGTGCAAACAAGTCTCTTTTTATTCTGTTTCAGTTATTGTCCGTTTTTCTTCCTTGCACTTGAAATACATTGCCACAAGATGTAGCAATTATACAGCTAGTGAAATGCTCAGTGCTTTTAACTAAAATAAGTGCTTTCTATATACCAGTTACTGCTAGAAAACTTTTATACCCAAATGCATATATTTGTAAAGGGAAAAATATGCATATTAAGCAGTTGTATAATTTGACTTGGATGTTTTATTCCGTATTGATGGCCTCAGAATATTGAGTGCTTCTGTTGTCTTGGGTAGAGAACATTGGTAGCCATGCTCAAAACTTTCAAACTTAAAATAGGCTAATAAAGTCTTAGAAATTGGATCGCTTCATTTACAGGACATTTGTGCAGTACTACAAGTTTTATCAGTGAACAATTTAAAGACTTGACAATGTGTTCATGTATAATAATGTGTGTGTTCTCAGTCTCTATGCCAGTAGTTGTTAGACTTGTATCACTCCTTGTGACTTTTGCACATGCTCCTAGATCTGAAATTGGCATGAATACATTCCACAAGATATATGGAGAAACTGGATTTATGGCATATGGTAAAGATGCTGAGTAAAGTGGCAAGCATTTTGTACTCTCGCTTCCTCAAGTGGAATCTTTAATAAGAGAAGACAGTGGTTTGTGTTTTTTTTATATATATATATATATATATATATATATATATAATATATATAAAAAAGTTTGGACTAGATTTACCAGGCTTAGAATAGTACATACTTCGCTTTGTGACTTACTTTATGCAATATATTTTTGGATGCATTTATTCACCTGTCATAACTGGGATATTTGGGATAATTTAAATCTTAAATTACTGTAGCAGTGTTAAGTTTGTAATTCTCAATGAGTGATCAGCATAACAAGTGCTGCGTGAACAGCCCTGACACAAACAATACACAGAGGCATTTTACATTTATGTTTCTTATCATTTAAAATTGGTTAACAATATTACTATTTTTTCTGACCCCAGTAATTTAGGTTGTGCAGTTCAGAGGTTAGAGAGCAACCACAAAACCTGCTCTGTGCTTCAGTATCATGTATTTACATGCTATATTAATATCATTTATCTCCTGTGTGAAAACAGCAGACTGTTTTTGCCTCTTTCTTACTGTAGAGCTACTGAATTATTTCTGTCTTTTAAAAGAATATGAGATATAAACAGTCTTTGGGGGTTTTTTTTAATATATAAATCTCTACCCGTTGGGCATTAATGCTACATTTTACATTAACTCAAAGGAAACTTGCTTGTCAAAAGAACCTCATATCAAGGTAATATGTCCCATAAAATAAAAACCAGCTATTTAACAATGGACTTGCACTTTTTCCCATTTATGTATATCAGTAAGCTCTATAAATGGCGATGGTTTGAAAGATCTGTTAAGTAATAGATTCATAGCTGTTCTCCCATTGATTAGTGCTTTTAGTTCCCAGTGATGTTAATAGAAGTTACTTATAAAATCATAGGACTGGAAGGGACCTTGAGAGTTCATCTAGTCCCCTGCCGTCTAGTCCAGTCCTATTTGCTTGTCTCAAGTAGAGCCCGAACCTGCATGCCCATACTAGGTTAGGGGGTCTGTTTACATTTTGTATATGTTTGTGTGAAGAATAATTTAGGTTGGATGATACTATCAGGTATGATGCACTCAATATTAAAATGAGCTTTGAGTCCAGTTCAGATGTGTTGATATAACTCCAATCCAAGTGAGAGTTGTGCCTATACTTTTGAAGGCATCATGGGGCCTTTATTAGATACCTCATTCATCTTATGATTTATCCAGCCTCTTCTATATGATTCATTTTGAAAGTTGAGCCTGCCCAAATCACATGCACTGGCTCCTAAAGTGGCTACTTCATTAATAACAAAATAGTAATAAAACTGACATTCAGTCTTGGGAAGTTCCAAAAATGTTCTCTGAAGCTCTTGTACAAACTCCATCATGACATTTTTTAATATAACTATGTCCCAAGAAATTATTGAAAGGTAGGAGCTCCTCATTAGTAATCAAGAGCAACTGTGTAGAGAATACAGGACCAAATTCAAACAGAAATTAAATTAAACTTGAATTTTCTTCTGTAGGGGATTACATAGTTAGCCCTGGAAATATTTTCAATTATCTTAAGTCATGCTTACATTTAAGGATCTGATCCCCTAAAATCCTGTCATCGCCCTTTCCGATTTGCATATATGTGTAATCAGTACTTGTATGTTGTTTACATATATCAAACCTTAACTCTATCTTTTGTATGTATGCATTATCATTTTTAATTGATATGTGCTATTTCTTAATAATATCACATATCACAACTTTTCTACCACTTCTGATATGCATGTATACTGTCTTATCGTACTATATACTGCTGTGTATTACTGTAACTTGCATGTGAGATACTTGATAAAATATTTATGGGAGTCCTACAAGATGCACCTTCAAAAATATAAAACTATTATTTTAGATATCATATGTAATTATGTAACCAAAGTTTGTGCCATAATACATAAAACTAGTACAGATTTAAGGTGGCAGTACAACCTTAAATTTGGAAATGTCTATTATTTTTTAATGCTGTGGCTATGACCAGCATTCTTTTAAAAAAAAAAAAAAAAAAAAAAACAACTTTTTTGATTGGAACACCCTTTTCTTTGCCCTTTACCAGGTGTGTAAGAAGGAGACACTTGGTTGTACAAGTTATAGCCTACGAGTTAGACAGAGGCTGAGAGTGATGGAATGTATTTGAATACTTCATGTTTGCTTTTTTTTTTTGTGTATCACTCAATGTGTTACTTAAGTACTTACCAAATATTGCTGTTGGTAGTGAAAACTTCAGGAAAAAACAAAAGGCCAGATTCCACTCTAAATTACAGTAGTATAAATGTGTTGTATATCTGAAAATCACCAGTATAACCAAGTAGAATTGGCCCAGAATTTAATGCACATGATTACTAATTAGGCAGAAATGTAAGTTTTGTATGTACAGTAGACTCTCGATTATCCATGACTGGGTTAACCAGGTTGTGGATTAACCAGGATATCAAAAAAAAAAAAAGAAAAAAAAAGGCGTAACTCTCAGGGCCGGCTCTGGCTTTGTTGCTGCTCCAAGCACACAAAAAAAAAAACCCCCACCAGGGCGCATGGCAGCCAGTGAGCCAACACCGCCACCCGCCAGCGCAGGGTGGCTGATGAACCAACCTCCCCTCTCCCCGTATTTCCTATGGATGGTGATTATCCGGGATTTTATTAACATCCTGGCTAATCGAGAGTCTACTGTATTAAATTGATACAACTTTGCAAGTATTTAAAGACATTTGAGGATTTTCTATAAAAATACTGACAAATGTTGGCAATTTTTTTCCTAGAAGTTTCTTGATAAATATTAATACTTAAGATTATTTGTGTTTCTGTAGCACCCTTACTACGCTAGGTGCTGTCCGTACAAACATGAAAACTCAGTCCCTGCTCTAAAGAGTACCCAGTCTGGGCAGTTCCCAAATGCAGGTTCACCTTATGCATGCTACATACATAAGTACAAACGTGAAGGTAGCCTGTTCATAGGGGTTCGTTGTCTAAATTAAATTGTAGATACGTGTATACTTGGGCAACTTTCAGGGATTTTTTTTCCTCTTATCATTACTTGTGTGAAATGTAGAACTCAACAATTGCAAATTAGTTACAGGTAAATTCTTAGTAAATCCACTGTCTCTTGTTGTTTCTTGACATCTAGCGAGAGATGTGTTTTGAGTTTTGAATCGTTTTATGGAAGTCAGTTGACATAAGGCAGTGCAAGAAATCTGGGAGGTTATTCAGATTTCACTGTGATACTTTGCTTTTACTTCTTTTAAAATGTGAATGAATGTAGCACTCATGAAAGGAAAGGTTTAATGTTCGTACTGGCTTATACTTTCCTGCATATCTTTACCAGCGTGATCAGCTTCTTGTTAATGGGAAACCTACAAGCTCACAATCATGCCATATTATGTGGATTTGTGATGTGCACAAAATGAGGATTGGGAAAGGTCACTAAAATCACTTGTATCTTTCCCCTTTATGGGAGGGGTACGGCAGGCACATTACAGGAGTTCTTACCTAACCATATCCTCTGCTTCTGCTGGGTTCCAACTTCTAGACAGCTACACTTTCCCCTTTTCTGTGCACCTTTGGAGGAAAGTACTGACACTTCAAACTTTAGGGAGTCAAAACAAAGGGAGCTACATTAGTGTCCTTTCTGTAGGAAATGAGCCGCTATTTTGAGTAAGTATCCTGAGTACTTATATAGGTTTGCTAGTGTGGGGCTCTCTTTCAGTTGACCTTAGGTTTTTGCCAAATAGATCCCCTTCCACAGGATATAGATAGAGACTTTCGTAAGTATTCAATATTGTGTGGCCGGCAGACCAAGGAGACGTCTTTCCCCTTTCCTGCATAGTTTCTCTCTGGATTGTTGGATTGGGTCTCCATTTTTGTGACTCTTCTAGGATTTCCAGGATTAGGACTCTTATCCAGTGTCACTTAATATAATTTGTGCAACATTTTTTTTAAAAAAATTACCCATGGGAAACTTCATTGAGATGAAGATAAGGCTGCAGGTAGTGATAATTGTTATATTTCAGGAATGTTAGTTTTACCACTACACACACAAACTTCAGAAAAATTCAGGACTTTTACAAAAATCCGAACCTTGGAAGTATGGAAATTCATACTGAAGGTAGCCAAGTTATGTTAACTTTGCCTCATGTTGATTCTAGGCTACTATTTTTCCTTCTTTGCATGTAGAGCATAAAAAATGAGCGGTACAGAACACTGCACTCTATAACTTTGATACTGTTTTTTTATACAGTAACTAAAATCTAGCACATAATGTTTAAATAGTAGTTGAATTGACATTCTTGGCCTATATTCTACCAGATAATTTTATTAATACAGCACCTTGTGCGTCATTAAAAGTGATGTGCATCTATCTGAGCTAAACTTCACCACTTTACTATTAAGTGCTGAGTACTGTAAATAAACAAGTTAAGAGGAACATACTAGATGACTTTGAAAAATGGTGTTAATCTTCTGTGCACAAAATGTAGGCATTAAGTGGATTCACTTAAGAGTGATAATATACACTTAAAATAAATTTGCTTCTAAGTTGTCAGATCTGCTGCTCAGTATTAGTTTTAAGTGTATCACTAGCTAAAAACTTAAGGCTTGTCTACACACAATTTTTATAGTGGTTTAACTGTTTCAGGTAGGGGGTTGATTTTTTTTTTTTTTTTTTAAAAAACCCCTAAAATGATTAAATTGACATAACATTACAACTGCATCCATGCTAGAGGTTATAAACACTCTTTCATACCGATATAACTGCACCTGTGCTAAGGGGTTGTAATGCTTTATATCTGTACAGTTAAATTGGAACAACCTTTATGTGTAGACATGGCTCTCCTCGGTTGTCCTTCAGGTACTAGCTACCGCAAATATTTGTTGCTTCCTGAAATACAATGTAAGGATAAGAATGTCATAACAGAACTTTGTGATGTCAGTACCTTAAACTCCATTGTACTATCTGTTTTTTCCCCAATGAGAGGGAACATTTTTCTTTCTTCTACTGTCTTAATTACAGATGACCACTTATTTTAAAGGTAACATAAGCTGCAAATATCTTTTAAAATGAAAAATCCTGAGAACTATACTATACATTCTGTATGCCACCAGACACAGAGTTAAAATATAAATTTAAAGTTAAAATTCACATTTTTTGAAGGTCAACAAAGCCCAATTGTGTACTAGTAGGCCATGCATGGTATTAGTCCAGCATGCACTTTACAGGCATTTTCAAATAAAGAAGTAATCATTGATGGCTGCTTGACACAATTATCTGCTCAAAGTAATACTGTAACTAACCTCATAGAAGAGATCACTCTGAGTACTGTATTATCCCAAATCCTTTTAGATATTTGGTAATTTTTCTGAGCCTTCCCTACACTAGAAAGGTCTTGCTAGTATAGCTTGTATCGGTCCTCTAAACAAGTTATTTGTTGGTATCTTTTTGTTGTTGTTGAGGAGTGTCTACGCTAAGGCTTATATCAGCAAAAGCTGTCAGCGAAAAATCCCTCTTTCCCCTGACCAACATAGCTTTGCTGTTTTAAAATTTAAATATAAATCAGGCCTCAGAGGCATAAGATATAGACACTCCAAAAGCACAGTAGTCAACAAATTTAGCTTTTGGTGGCTTCCCAGTCAACATTCACATGCTTCTGGTAGATACAGGAGAATTGTTCGCTATGATTGGCTGGAGAGCGGATGCACATACCCTAAATCTAAATCTTAAAGGTTAATTACAAAAGGAAAGGAAAGAACTTCCAGAATACATATGTAAAGGCAACCCAAATGGAGGATACCAAAGGTTCTTTGCCTTAAATGCCCTATGCTTGTGGCCCACGTGATTCAGAGTGAAAGAAATAGTAGTAGACCCTTAGTTTCAGCTTTGGTGGTGGGATGTTTCTGGTGCTCCGATGGTTGCATGAGGGGCTCCTCTGTTGTGTCTCTGCCATCCACTCAACTGTTGGTCTACTGAATGGCTTCTGCTTCTGAGCAGGACAGACTGTGCTCCACACTCTGCTCCCTACACTCTTTTGACTGAGGGTGGCTTACCTCCCTGCCTGCTACTCGTTTTTCCCATTCCCCTCTCCTCTGCACTAGATTTTCTATTTCTCAGCAGTTCCACTGAGTCTGTTCCAGCCCTCTATCTATTAAGCTACAAAACCTCCTTGCTAGGTTGCTATCCCTTTCTCAGTCTTGCACTAAGCCATACTCTTTTCCTCACCCAGCGACTTTCCTCCATCTGGTCACTCACAGCCCCAAGTATACTTTACTGGCTTGTTAGTGGTTCGGGTCCCTGCCCTGGATGACCAGTAGCGAAATCCTTTCTCTCCAAGTCATTCAAAATACAGGTAATGGGAGAGGATGCATCTAGTAATGATTCTGCAGCTCATTACAAACCAGGTAACACAGTAAAAACAAAATAAAGTATCCCAGAGTTCTCTTTTTAACTTTAAGATTAATTAAAAAATTAAACATAATTGAAAATTATAGTGAAAAGGGAGCTTACTCTTTTAGGCAGGCAAATGAATATTATATTGTAAGATGGCTTAGTTGGCATTGGTGATTTAACAAGACAAAATTTCTTGTAAGTTACATCGTTGTAAGTATTCAGTGTGCTTATACAAAACTTTAAGGCGATCCATTCTCTTAAACAATACAACAAATCTCGTGTGTGCTCTGCATCTTTTAAGGGTTGAAGTCTTTAAATCATGATTTTAATTCAGCCAGAAGTTATGGGTCAATTACAGGAGTGAGTGGGCAAGGGTCTTTGGCCTGTAATATGCAGGAGGTCAGACTTGATGGTCCCTTCTGGATTTAGTCTGCGAAGGTATAATAACTCTTTTGAAGTAGTTTTGCTTTTTAACATAATTTGAAAATATTTCTTTCAAATAGCGCCCAGGCTCTAGCGCGAGCCCAAACGTGTACACTGCAATTTTACAGTCCCATACCAGATCCCTGTGAGCCCAAGTCAGCTGACAAGGATCAGCTGCAGGTGTTTAATTGCAGTGTGGAAATAACCTTTGATAGCATACTCCATGCCTACAGGATCTTATCAGTGCTTGTCATTTGATATATGCTGTGTGTTCTAAAGCATCCAAAGGGTTAATTCTAAGGAAAAGTCAGTTGAAATTAAATGTGTAATTATTTCCTTAAGTTTTAACTCCCTAGCACTTCAAGAACGTTCGGTTTGTTACTAGATTTCTTTTTAATGCTCCAATATACAGTATTTGTTCTAAGCTTGCTCTAGAACTTTACATTCAACTCACAGACAAAATATTTCAGAAATGTTGCCAAAATGAATCCCTTAGCATCTCATTTGAAAAACTGGTTCTTGCTTTCACTTTTTTCCTGAGTCAGCACCTGAAATGGGAAACAAATGTTTAATAATGGGCTCTTCAATTTAGCAGAGAAAGGTATAACACGATGCAGTGGCTGGAAGTTGAATACAGACACATTGACTATGAATAAGGCTTAAATTTTTAATGGTGAGAATAATTAACCATTGGAACAATTTACCAAAGATTGTGTTTGATTTTCCATGATTCTCAATTTTTAAATTTTGGGGACATTCTATGGCCTGTGTTATACAGTAGATCAGATGAAATGATTACAGGGCCCCTCCTGGTCTTGGAATCTATTCATCTATGAATGTAGATCTATTAAACCAGCTAATTGATTAATAAGGCACACATATTTCAAAATTCAGATATCAGATTGTAACTCAAAATTGGTGTTGCCAATCCAGATATCTTGATCTTAGTGTTTCTGGTATTGCTGACTTTTAAAAATAGGATTGTGAATTTTATTAATATTTAAAGCAGGGGTAGGCAATCTTTGGCATGAGTGCCGAAGGCGGCACACGAGCTGATTTTCAGTGGCACTCATGCTACCCGAGTCCTGGCCACTGGTCTGCGGGACTCTGCATTTTAATTTAATTTTAAATGAAGCTTCTTAAACATTTTAAAAATCGTATTTACTTTATATACAACAGTAGTTTAGTTCTATATTACAGAAAGAGACCTTCTAAAAATGTTAAAACATATTACTGGCATATGAAACCTTAAATGAGAGTGAATAAATGAAGACTCGGCACACCACTTCTGAAAGATTGCCGATCCCTGATTTAAAGCAACATAGTCTGTCTTTGCATTATATTGCAATTGTATATCTTGGTCTCCTCCTCCACACTTGTTGTGCTTGGGAGATGCACAAATACTTAATTTCAAAATTAAGGGTGATCCTAGAGGCAGAGAATAGTTTATTTCATGAAGCAGTAGTGAAGTCTCAGGCAGGTAGCTAGAGAAGCTGTAGTGGGACCAATGTCATGCAGTACAAATGGAACGCTTGGTCACAAGGTTTCACTGTTCTCTTTGTCTCTCAATCTGAACTCTGTGGTTTTGCCTCTACATAAGAGTCTCTCTCCTCTCTGGAGAGAACAGCAGATGCAGTGGTGGGAATAAGATGTGAAGAATGCACCTACAGCAGTGATTCTCTACAGCAGTATCTGCTGAAGCCATTTCTCTCCCCAGTGGCTCATACAGCTGTAATGGCTTCTCAGGTGGCATTGGTCCCACTACAGCTACCCCCAACAACCTGCCTGAGACTTGATTACTGCTGCATGGAATTAATGATTCTCTGTCTCTGCTATCTACCTGCTCTAGGTATCTACCTGACTTGCAAGCTTCTGACCTTTCCAGATTGGCAGAAAAGTCTCTTGATTTGTTGCCAGTCCAGTATTGTAAGAGACAAAAGTCAAGTAAATCCAAATGCAAGAGGAAGTGGAATTCAATCATCTTAACCTAGTTCATTGCCAGAGAAGGCAAGGCTTTCCTACTCAGATCAAGAGAGAGAACAAGAAACTGAAAATGGATCAGCTGTCCACACCCTCACTTTCTCTGTGAAGGAACATAGAAGACTCCAAGCCACTGAAAAATTGGAAAGTCCTTTCATATAAACCAATCTCTCCTCTGGATCTTCGATCATTCATTAAGAGGACATAGGAATACATTTGGGAGGGGAAAAAAAATTAGATTACAGTTTCAGAATCTTTACTAGTGCCAAGTAAACAGCATGACTTGGGGGAACCACTGCTCAGAGAATCAGATTGCCTGATAGGGAGACTAAGGATTTGCTCATGGTTTGTTTGGGTTTTGGTGGGGGGTGGCGGTGTGTGTGGGAAGATATTACTACCTCAGATGTGGTCCAGTGACAGCTTAAAATAGATAAATTGATTAAATGATTAGGTATCCCCAAAGGAAATGTGTAATATTTTGAAAAATCAATCCATAAAAGCATAAATTAGGTCATACAAGCCATCTCACATTTACTGATTGGGGCCAAAGAACTGGCCTTATTGATTGCAAGTGAACAGCTCATTCATAATAATCTTTTTGGCTGCCAAAATATTCAGCAGATTCTCTTAAAAATAAATAAGTTCAGGATGGAGATCTTAAAATGTGTAATAGAATATTTAAATTCTTGTGATTTCCTTTCACTGATAGACTTGTAATAGGTGTATCTCCACATGTCCATTGAGGGTGTATCCTCACAAGTTACTTGCACTTCTGCTACCACTGAAGGCTCTTCCGGTACAGGGTCCTTTCTTTTGGTCTATTGACCTCATGTAGACGTTTTATCTAGGTCTTTCTTGAAGCCCTGTGAGAACAAGGAATCCATGCTTGCCTATTTCTGGACAACTTACTCATCAGCTTGCTGCAAAGTGAGAAACTGATCTTAGATTTGTGATTCAAGAATTATATGGAAGAGTGCATCTTTGTTATGTGAAGAGCAACTAAAGTTTACCCAGATAAGTCTGAGGTCTACAGGAAGATGTGTACGCTGCTAGTACTTTACCAGACAGTAGTTGGAAACAAAAACAAAAAAAACCCACCATGGCTTCTGTGGTAAGGTGGATCAGAGCACTCATTTTGGAATCAGTGTCACTCAAAAACTTCGTATATCTTTCAGTTGAGAGCTACAGATGAAAGACGAAATGTCAGGAGGGATTGTCCATTATTTAGAGAGCTAGCTTGGGAATCCGAAAACCTGCTTTGCCATAGACTTCGTATGCGACTTGGGACAGGTAATTGGGTGTATCTGTTCCCCATGTGTACAATAGGGATAAGAGTACTTCCCCATCTCACTGAAGTGTTGAGAAGAAATACAGCAAGAGATTGTGGGATGCTCAAATTCTATGATAATACAGGCGTGTCTCGTCTTGCGCGAGGGTTCCGTTCTGCGGTTACCGCGTAAAGTGGTTACCGTGTATAGCCAGAACCCATTGACTTCAATGGGAGGTGAAATTGCGCCCGCTGCAGGAAGTTTTAAAAAAAAAATTTCTCCTTTCATTTTTTGTTTTTGCGGACCGCGTAAGGCTGAAATCGCGTAAGTTGAATCAGCGTAAGACGTGACATGCCTGTAGTTATATAAGTATCTAAGTGAGGTAGAAACGTGTCGGGACCACATTGTCATCTTTCATACTCATCTCTTTGCATGTTCTCAGGATGCTGTAGTGTAGATATCCTGTCCTCTGAGGACACCATATTTGGCAAGGGAGTCCTTCTGAAGATGTGATGCTTTTAAGAATCTTTGATTTCTCTATTGATACCATTTGTTGTACATGGCTGTTAAGCTAATCTTCTCTTTCAGGGGATGACTTTGACTGCTGGGAATATCCCACAGTTAAGTTGTTGGACATGAAAAGGAAAGAGAAGGGTAAATTAGTTCTTGCCAAAGAATTTCTTGTATTCTTCATTTCTCAAAGTGACACTCTTGAAAGTTATTTCTGAGGAGAGAGCGATTTAAGATGTGTTTTCTTTAGATCTGTTGCCAGTAGTTGAAGGCTGTCTTGCAAACAGGTATTAGTTTAATTTTATAGCTATATTGAATATTTTGGTTAATTAGAACTGCAGTATTTTAAAACTATAAAAGGGTGTATACTGGATAATGGTGCTGTGCCTCTTCTAGGACAGAATGTCTGGAGTATCACTAGTTACCTATCAAGGAGAGAGAAGGAAATTCGTTGTTAAAATCGTGGAATATAAAGGGTTCAATAAAGAACATTCTCAAGCAAGAACAAATTTTCCCATCTTTAGTGTTCTCTAGTGCTCTAAAATACAGTGAAATCTTATAAGTAATAGAAATTATTATTTTTAAAATTTCAATTTAAGACCAGGGCATTTACGATTACTCTTTATTAAATTTGATTTGATATTTTGAATCTATTGGTTCTGTTGTGGGTATTGTCTGAAAATAGAGCATGGAAGGTATTTTTTTTTCAGTAAAGTAAAATGTATTGTTGTTTGTTGTAGGCAAATTCTCTAGTCTGCTAAACAAATAATTTAGCCTGCAGTCCTTTTAGAAAAATGTCTTTACTATACGGAAGTAGTAATGGTGAATTAGTAACTCCTAGCAAATACTGAATCAGTCGACCAGAGGTCGGCAACGTTTCAAAGAAGAAAAGCCGTTTTTTTGTTTTTGTCTTTGACCAAAATATTTTGAGCGCCGCATCATGTGCAAAAGCTAATTGTAAAGTTAGAATTTATTAACTAATAATTAAATATATTAAAGTTGCTACTACTAATCATTATTTTTAGTGCGACTTCTGCCATTTGAATATGACAGGACGGGGGTCCAGGCTAGGGCAGGGGATTGGAGTGTGGGGTCTGGGAAGGGAGTTCTGGGTGCAGGAGGTGATTCTGACCTGGGGTGGGGCGTTGCGGTGCAGGTGCTGGGTGCGAGATGCAGGCTCTGGCTGGGAGGTGCTTACCACAGGTGGCTCCCGGCCTGCAGCACAGCAGGGCTCTGGTCCCACGCCGCTCCTGGAAGTGGCTAACTGCAGGCACATCTCTGCATGCCACTGGCAGGGAGGGAGTTGGCTCTGTGCACTGCCCCCACCCCGAGCACTGTCCTCACAACTGGCCAATGGGAACTACGGGGGCGGTACTTATGGGCACAGGCAGTGCACAGAGGCCTGCTGCCCCCCACGGGGCGCACAGAAACATGCCAGCAACCAGCCACTTCTGGGAATGGTGTGGGGCCAGAGCCCTGCTGTGCCGCCATCTGGGAGCCATCTCTGGTAAGTGCCTCCCGGCCAGAGCCTGTACCTTGCACCCCCTCAAAAAACCAACTGCCCACAAGGAGGCAGCCGAAGAGCTGCATGCGGCTCCAGGGCTGCAATTGCCGACCCCTGCAATAGATCTAAACTAGCAAAATATGTAAGGGAATAGCTTTAGGATTTAAATTGGTTTCATGAGAGATTAGGCTGATTTCTGTTTGAACAATAGTAGCAAAAGAAATTGTATGCTGTGATGGTTTTTGTTAGCATGTGTCATATATTTTGAAATTTTTCAGTATAGGCTTTGCCTTATATGCATATTAATTTTGATAGTGTTGCCGTCAATAAAAATTATGCCTTTTCCTGAAGTGGCATCTAATATTTTACTCTTGCTTTGTTGGAATGTTCTTGGAATTAATGTAACAATAACATAGCAAGAGTTGTATGATTCACAAAAGGGAAAACTCCAGTATGCTTTAATTTAATTTTACTCTATCAAAATTTGATTTTGTATTCTGGGGATGAAAATGACACTTCATGAGGAAAGAGGTAAGTAAATGTCCCTGTCTCTCTAATCTTCATTCCTTTTTGTTGTCACTTGTTTAGCAATTCCCACTTGCCTGCTGTATGTGGTACTCTATTATCAGAGCTTGGAATATTTGCCAGATGCCTACTAGCCGAACGTAGATATGAAAGATGAGTAGGGTGTCCCCAGTTGTCCTCAGCTAATGTTGGTTGTAAAACTATCCCTCTTTGCTTTACAGTTTTTATGTAATTATCCTTAATTAGTTCTCATGTTTTTAGTAATGTTAATAATTTTTTGTCCATTTAACAGCTACTTAAAATGGTAAATCCAGTGAGCAAGTCTTGTTTAAGAGGAGTGTATGACAAAATGTATTATAAATCTTTGTATCATGACCCCCTAAATTGTCCTTTATGTCTGAGGACTTCCGCCTTGCATGCTAGGACAAGGGCCAGTCTTCTCGCAACTGTTCATTCTGTGCCTGATTCATGTCAAGGTGAATGTGGGCTACATGCTTCTTGGATGTCATTGCGGGGGGTCAGGGAGAGAAAGGCAGAAGATCTCACTTGTCCAGATCTTTGGTTTGGAAAATGTTCAGTGCAGTCAAATGACACTTTTAAAAATGAGTCTTCCTCTAAAGGCAGACATCTAGAGTCAGTTGTGTTGAAATACATATAGTGTGATGAATCTGTATGTGCCTAAAGGTTAGGAGGTCCACTTTGGTGAATAAAGATTAAATTAAGAGAGCCTGACTAATCAATCTATAATTTATGCTATAATCTATCTAGTAACTATTACAGCCTAATTGCTGCTGGAGCTATAGAGAAGTGGACCAGCTATGGCTCACTTTGGGTATGTTTACACAGAACCAGACACCCACAGCTGTCCTGTGCCATCTGACTCAGGCTTGTGAGGGCTGTGATGCTGTTTCACTGCTGTGTAGATTTCTGGGATCGGGCCCAATCCCGAGATGGTCCTAGAGCCTGTGCTCCAGCCTGGAAGTCTACCCAGCAGTGAAACAATCCCGCAGCTCAAGCCTTGTGATCCTGAGTCGGCTGGCACAGGCCTGTCGTGGGTATCTAGTTGCTGTGTGTGTGTGGATAGGCCCTCTAACAACCTTTAAGACCGAGCACATGGCATGAGTTGCCCATCCCTGCTCCTGGGGACAACATGATACAGGAGCACCTTCCATCTCCACCTAAGAGCTGTGTCAGTCTTCCCTCAACTATTGGACTGCTGAGCTCCAAGCTGAGCCCATGCATGTACCCCTACCCAGAAGAACAGTCTTTTTCTGCTACCAACTAATGTAGTTTGTTCTGTAACTTAAGTGGTAGAAGTCTGTGCTATAGAGCTGAAGTTCAGGATTCAAACAGCATTGACGATGCATGATGTAGGAGTTGTTACAGTTGTACATAATATTTTTATCTTTCTCCTTTTAAAACAAACAAAAATGACATTAAAAGAAAGCTATTTAGGTTGCAACATCAAAATTTGAAAACTAGGAAATGCAGATTCTGTTGCCCATACAACCTTAACACTGCTCCTTTTGTATATGCATTATGATACTCTAACCCAAACTGGTCACATACTGTTGTTCTTCACAGTGCTTCATTCAGTGCACAGGATGGACTGTTCTCAGAAAATGAATTGGTGCCATGTTGTGAATGAACCTATTGTCTCTAGGATTCCTACTCTAGAAATTGGAATGTGTGAATTTGAGAATTAGGCGGGAAGCAGAGAAGAGAAAGGATGGTCTTATTGTTATGGCAGGTGAATGCCACACACAACTTGGTTCTATCCTTGTTTCTGCCCCCTGACTTTCTGTGGTGAAGCTGAGCAAGTCACTTAAACTAAAATGTTGGCAAGTAGTTACTAATTGTGGTGAGCTTTTTTTTTTTTCTGGGTGCCCTGAGCTCTGAATTTTCAGAAATGCTGAGTGCCTGCAATAGAAGTCAGTGGGAGCTGTGGATACACAGAACCTGTGGTAATTCTGCATTGTGGACTGAAGAAATGAGTGCAGGATTGAGAGTCAGTAGGGTTTGAGTTGTAAACTAGGCTTTTTCACTGTGGCATTAGGCATATCTGTTTTCCCATCTGCAAAATGGGAGTAATACTCTTATCTCACAGGGGAGAACTATATATAAATGTATGAATATTTGAAGTGCTTGGATGCTGCAGTGATAAATGCCTTGGAAAAGACTATGAGGAAATGAATAATTCCACATTCAGTGCAGAGTTAGGATGGTGTGCAAGTAGGTAAGGCAGGGGCCTCTCACTGAATGATGAGGCTTAAAAGTATTGAACTGATACCTTATTTCCTGTACACTAAGGGCTGGTCTTCACTAGCGCGGGGGATCGGCTGTAGATATGCAATTTCAGCTATGTTAATAACGTAGCTGAAATCGGCGTATCTACAGCCGACTTACCTCACGGTGGCAGTGGTCGGCTGCGCGCTCCCCCGTCGACTCCAGCTTGCACCTTTTGCTGAGCTGGAGTTATGGAGTCGACAGGGGCGCCGCAGGCGATCGATTTATCGTGTCTTGACAAGACGCGCTAAATTGATCGCCATAAGATCGATCTCTCCCGGCTCTAGTGAAGACGAGCCCTAAGTGAGGAAAGACTCCTGTTGGTGGGAGGGCGGGAGGGAGAGAAATAGTATGGAGTATTTTAGAATGATTTATACATGTGCAGAAGTGGTCAGAATTAAGGTTGTGTGGGCAACCCAACTTTCAAGTGGTTGACTTTGCAACTTAACTAATGTTCTTTTATCACAGATGTTTTTAAGATGTTATGTACTACATATATCATACAAATGTTTATAAATGAAAATAAATGAAAGTTGATTGAGCCACATGAACTTCAGCTTAAAATGGTGGTAGTTTTAAAAGTAAAGCAATCCATTAGCCTTACAGTTGCAATTAGAGATGGTGTTTTTAGACTTTTTTTTTCTCTAGTGTGCATCTGAGAGTTCTAGTGTGTACACCTGAGTTTTAAAGTTAATCAAATACTGAAAATGATGATGTATTTTTGCTTCTACTCTAAAATAATAATTGGTCTAATATCTCTCCTGAACTATAAATAATTTTCATATACACTGTTGGAATAAAATGTACCAGTAATATTCATGTACATTTTTGAGAGTCTCTTCTGCTGTGGCTCTCTTTCCTCCGCAGCAGGGAAACCTAGACATATCAAAGTTTTGACATTAACCCCCTTCCTTCTGCTTGCCAGATAATCTCTTTTCTCCCATCTGCCCTTTCTGAGAGAAGGAACCACTGTTGTATTTGTTAGACAGGACATGAACATGGGGCCTGTGCCATTTTAAATTCTGACAGAGCAACATTTCATGGTAAGTTGACTTGAACATTCAAAGCTTCTGACTTATCTCCTGACAATTAGTACAGGAATGTGTTTGGCTGGTAGTGGTTTCCAGTGATCCTTTGGTCAGATATTCATTCTGCTGTCAGCATTGCTCTGGATTTTAAAGATCTTTCAGCATCCAGACAGAAATTGGGACAGATGATGAGTTCCATGTTAACAGATAGTGACATACGTGACAGCCCCCAAAAAGCCTAAATTTATTTTGAATAGATCTGAGTCTTGACCTCTCAGTTGAGATGGTCTTGTGGCTTGTGCATTGAACTAGGACACAGGAGGTCTGGGTTCTTTTCCTAGTTCAGCCTCCACTTCCTAAAAGACTGTGGGAAAGTCCCTTAGTGTCTCCTCTTGTGTGACACTTTCCCATCTGCAAAATGGGGATGTGTTCCTTCCCTATAGGGTAAACTCATTGTTTGTTGAATCCTCAGATACTCTGTTGGTCAGCATCATAAAAATAACCAATAAAATAATTGTTCCTGATTGTGGTGAGTGGAATGCAACACTACTGCTTCAGTATATATGAAATGCTATAAAACAAAACTAAGGATATTTTCTGGACTTTTTTAGTTCCCTGAGAGGCAGTCATGTCCTATAGACTCAAATATGGGTGCACTCATTTTCATTTTCTGCTGTGATGGCCTTTTCTAATCTGTCTAATCTCTGTCCGGGGCACCTGGCATTGGCCACTGTCGGTAGACAGGATACTGGGCTGGATGGATCTTTGGTCTGACCCAGATTGGCCATTCTTATGTTCTTTGTAAGATACATTTAAAAGTACCACATAGCCAAAAATCTGCTAAAATTGAGGAATATATTTTTAGCAAATGTTTAATTATTTGTAATTTTCACAGCTGCCTCAGTTCAGTATAGCTTTTCATAAATAGAAACACTTTCAAGAGTGATATTCCTTCTTGGTGTTTCTCTCTTGCAGTGTGGTGTTCAGTTATTGTCTTATATGCAGAAAGGTTCTGTTGGTTGGGGAGTAAATTCAGAATGTAGTTGGGATTTTGAAGATAAAGGAAAGAGAGGGGAATATATGCTTTCATACCATCATCCCTAACTGAATCAGATTCAATATTATTCTGAAGAGCAGGGAAGGGATTACTGAACCTGGGATGATGTCTCAAATATTGGGATTCTTATACCCCATATGATCATTTTTCCCGTTTGGCCACTGCACATTGTTTTTTGTGTTGCTATTCCCAGGATATGATTTGTTGGTCTCTTCTCTAGTCCAGTTATAAAAGTGGAGAAAGATAAAAGTACAAGTAATTTTGATCTTTGTAATGCAGTCTTATGTCTTCTGTGTTATCACGAGGTAACAGTTCTATGGAAACAGCATTACTGATGTTATGCGAGTCTGTCTTTGTAGTCTTCTAATCAACTTTTCTGCATCCGAGCTAAACATTATTCAACAGACTCAGGAAGGACCTTGTCGTGGTTCTGTTGCTCATAGCATTATTTGCTATGCTAACGCTTCCTGTGCATGCTGCAAAAAGAGGCACTTTCAAGTTTGGGATTAGGGCAGACAGACACATAATGTTGAATCTTCTATGTTCTTCCTCATTGTCTCTGTATTCACCTTTTTATGCTTACTGATTTCTTTGCAGCCTCTGTTATTGGCATGGCCAAACCATTGCAAAGAAGTATGGAACTTGATTTAGTAATTTGAGGGGTGGGATAGGAAAGCATGCTCAGTGAAGAACTTCTCTAGAAAAAGATGGATTGGGGAAGTGTCTGGCTAAAAACTGACTTTTTGGTTTTTAGTCAGAACCACTTTCTAAAAATCCAAAACAAAAGTAGACTTTCTTTTTTTTTTACGTAGAGGATGACTATCACTTAAATGAGGCACACTATCTCAGAATTTCAATGAATTATGAACGTTTCCAAAAGACACTTGATATTTTTCAGAACCACCAACCACAGATTCACTCTTAAAATCATCTTTTCTATGTGCTGTTCATGAAAGTACATCATCAGGTACTGTATCAGAATTTTTATTTCAAAGGTGCTGGAGCTAGCCTTATTCTTCCTACTTTCATGATGGTCCTGCCACCTGTTTCAGTGCTTATCTTTCCGTATATTGTAGAAGTGGTGGTGAAGTGTGGGCAAAATCTGAAATAAGGTATTCCTGGCTCCTGAAATCAAAGTGTGCGGAAGATTATGATCCCATGTAATAATGCAAGCTAGAAAAAGAGCAGCAGGTCTGGTGGAAATTGAAGTAACATTTATTTTGCATTTTTGCGGGATTAGAACCAGCTTTCTCTCAGTGTGGTAGCTATGGGGTATTTATTCTGTGCATTTGGATTTTTTTATAGTTTTGTATTATGTCTTCTCTGTTCCCCACTTGATATAAGAGCAGAGGCTGGAGAAAAAGATGTGTATTACCTTGTGACTGTTAAACTAAAAATTGGTTTTGGGGTAGAAAATGGGACAGAATGCTGCTCTGAAAGCTGGCAATTGAGTTTACTTTTGGGAGTGTCTAGAGACTGAAAAGCCACATCAGGGGATGCCAGTGAAATTATGAAAGGAAAAAGTACTAAAATTACATCATTCTTGAAAATCTTTGAATGTTTTAGAACAATGATCATCTAATACCCTAACAAAAGGTAAGAACACGACTAGAAAATTGACACTAAATATGCATGTCTCATAGGCAAATGTAGGAAATGTCTATTCTTTATTCTTGTACATGGAAGTCACTTGACTCAGTTAGCTGATCTTACTATAATGATGCAAAAAGTTTGTGGCCACAAAGAAATCTGAGAGTTCTTTTACTCAGTATTTGGGAGAAGGACTGTCAGATTCAGAAATAAGACCTAAGGATGAGGAAGACCAATTCTTTTGGTCCCTACTGGACAGACAGATGCTGGCTGTGTAAACACTTCATGAAATAACTTCTGCTGACTGTTGCCCTCTGACAAATTTTACAGTCTTCAGAATAGAGACAACAATGTAAAGCGGATGGCTGTCCAGAAGTCAAGGGGAGGAGAACTCAGATAAAGGGACTGCTTTTTAATATTTTTCTCAGTGTTGGTCTGCTGGTATTATGTGTGTGGTGTTCATTCATAATAATTCCCTGGAGTCAGAACTGTTAAAGGGTTATTTCTTCCCTCATCCCCACTGACCTGTTCTTGTCTAATTAACCTTTCATTGCAGATTTTTGATCAGAAAACTGGAATCAGGAACTGGCAGCAGATATGTGGGTCATGTGAGGAGTGCAGGCTAGAAATCAGTGAAGTTTCCAGCATCCAGGAATTGGTTTGGGATGTAGCTTGCTCTGCAAAAATGACTGCCTTTTCCTAATGTTGGAAGCTTTCTCCAGTTTCTGTTGCCTCTTTCAGCTCTAGCAAACTGCTGAAAAAATGAGAACTGCCAATTTCTAAATGGCCAGAATTATTAATAAACTGAAAAAAAACAAACCACCACTTGAGCCAGCTTTGAAATGTAGCTACTAAAAGCTTAAAGTGTAATGTATCTTTTTTTAAAAAAAAAATGCCCCCAGAGAATCTTATTCCATGCTTTCAGTTCAAGAAAGATGAATACAGAACTATACTGCCTGACTTCCAGAAGTGTTAAGTGCTCAGATCTCCAGTTGACTTCATCAGGAGTTACATGGGCTCAGTGGCTCTGAAAATCAAGCAACAAGTTTCTGTTTGTATTTAGATACACATTATTACTTTGTTGAGTCACTGATTGGATGCATTTGGTTAAATTGCACTCGGTTCAATTCTGTTTGTTCAAGATGGATATGGATTTAATAATGACAACTCAGACATGTTCTTCCATTTTGTGTCAATGAGTGCCCCTGTGCACTAATCCACTCTATGGAGTATACTTGTTTTTTGTGATTATTTTTTTTCCCAAATATGGATACTGTTTCAAACAAAAAAGGGACACACTTATTTTAACCCTTCTCCAGAAGCTTCATGTAGACTGCATGAGTTATCGAATATTTTCACCTGTACTAAACAT
This sequence comes from Dermatemys mawii, assembly GCA_007922305.1. Classification (NCBI taxonomy): domain Eukaryota; kingdom Metazoa; phylum Chordata; order Testudines; family Dermatemydidae; genus Dermatemys; species Dermatemys mawii. Next base: position 23,417,811 of record ML677340.1, read on the forward strand.
CTGTTTAGCCCCTTCAATCCCCCACAAAAATAGTTAGGGTCTTTTTCATAGTTGAAATTATTTCCTAGAACAACATATTTTGAAAGTTACATACATTTAGAGAGTAAAGATAATTCAAGAAAGAAGTGCAGACTTTTTGTCAACGTCAGTTACAATAAACAGTTTTTCTCATACAGAAACCACAAGCTAGAATATACCGGTACAAAACTAATGTTGATGTCTTTACCTCGGAGTGGTAAATTACATAGAAATTCAAGGTATAAACATAGGTTTAACTTATCCATCCTTTCTTCTGAGGCAAGAGCACCTTTTCAACAAGCTGTTCATACAAAGTGAATATATCTACTTTGCTTCTGTGAACTTCTAGTGGAAAAATAGCCAACATACTCCTTCACCACTTTGAAATGGTTTTGAGTATGTTTTGTTTTAAAAAGTGCTAGACTTCGCAGAACTTAAAGATTTGAGTTTCAAAGGGAGGTTGTGCCCTCACATTCTCTTATTCATGTTCTACACACATCTATCCAGAAGAAATGGTATAAAATTAGACCACTTCATTTGTTTTTTATTTAAATTAAATTTTAAAAAATCCTCCTTTTTATTTCCCATGTCTTGCTTTTAGACTGACTCCATTGCAGAGAGTGAACTCTTTGAGAACAATCTGCTTGTATCCAGGGGAAGAACTGTGCCCCACCCTCAGGCCACTCGTCCACTGAGGTCTGAACCTTGTTTCTGCATAGAGCTGGGTGAAATATTTTAATCAAAGAGCTTATTTGGTGAAAAATTCAGTTTCAGGTAGTCTGATACTATTCACAGAATCATTGAATCGTAGGACAGGAAGGGCCCTTGAGAGGTCATCTAATCCAGTCCCCTGCACTCATGGCAGGACTAAGTATTATCTAAGCCATCCTTGACAGGTATTTGTCTAACCTGCTGTCACAGGGGCCAATACACCCTGTCATCCCATGGGGACAGCTGAGAAGTGCATGTCAGCCCCACAGTCGAGTCTGAAGGGCTGCCCTGGGTCTTGGGGCTACATGGCTTAGTGATCTTAGTCCTTAATATGGCTCTTGCTAGCAGGGTGGTGCGACCTAATGGCCAGAGTTAATACTGCAGCCCTTGCTCTGAAGGCATTGTGGCGTACCGGCCAGAGTCAGTACTGCAGCCTTGCTGTCAGAGAAGTGTGGCCTAACGGCCAGAGTCAGTAATATTGATGAGTTGGGCCACCACTCCAGGGTGGGTGTAGTCAGGATAAGAGTACCCTGGCCTGTCCTCTTCACCAGGTCCCAACCCAGGGGTTACCTGCCACCAGCTCAGCAGTGGTCGTGCTGAAACACGCCGAGTCTTGGTCCGGTTCCCCTAAAGATTTTCTGAGTCCCTTCCTACCCGAATCATTACAGTTCGCCGTCTCTGGGACTCTGATCTTTCCACTCCCTGTTGTGTCCCAATCCTGGGTGTCAGAGACAGTTTCCATCTGGCTGGCCTCCGTGTGTTGGAGTGCAAGCGGTCCTTTCCCAGGAGCTATGAACGTACCTCCTTCCCTGCCAGCGGTCAGCCCAGACTGAGCTGTTCTGCTGACTTTTGTATCCTGGCTCCAGCTGGAGCATGCCCAGCAGATCTTGGGGTGATGGTGGTGTGTGTGGCTTCCTTGGCTAAGAGAGAAGAGTTAACCCCTGTTGTGCCAGTGTGGGCTGATACACCCTGTCACACATGCTCTTAAAAATCTCCAATGATGGAGATTCTACATCTTCTATAGGCAATTTATTCCAGTACTTAGTCATCCTGACAGGAAGTTTTTCTTAATATCCAACCTAAACCATCCTTGCTGCAATTTAAGCCCATCATGTCTTATCCTTTCCTCAGAGGTTAAGGAGAACAATTTTCTCCCTTCTGTTTGTTTACAACCTTTTAGGTACTTGAAAAATGTAATGTCTCATTTTATCTCCAGACTGACCAAACCCAGTTTTTTCAATCTTTCTTCATAGGTTATGTTTTCTAGACCTTTAATAATTTTTGTTGCTCTTCTCTGGATTTTCTCCAATTTGTCCACATCTTTCCTGAAATGTGGTGCCTGGAACTGGACTCAATATTCCACTGAGGCCTAATCAGAGTGGAGTAGAGCAGAATTATTACTTCTTGCATCTTGCTTGCATCACTCCTGCTAATACATCTCAGAATGTTTGCTTTTTTTGCAACAGTGTTAAGCTGGTTTACTTGTATTTCATGAATTCATGTTGAGTTTGCCATGTAGTTTTGACTGAATGGAAAAAAAAAATTGAAAAGTTTTGATAATGTCAGAACAAAATACTTTGTTTAGACCTGAGTCAAATTTTGTTTTTACTTTGATTTCAGGAATTCTGACAAAAGCAAAGGAAGTTAAGATTCACAAAACAAGCAGAGGAGGTAGCAGTGCTGCCTCTGCCACCTCTTACAAGTTTTAGCTTAGTGGTTAAGGCACTTACCTGAGATATGGGAGACAACCTCTAGGCCTGATGTGGAGAGAGGATTAAACATGCAGGAGAATGATCTAACCATTGGCCTATGTGGGCTATGGAATAGTCTGATAAGGGACTTTTTCAGTCTCTCCTCTTGAAGCTGTTCTACTTTGAATAAATAATTAACAAGTCATTGGAGCAGGGACATGAATTTGGGTCTCCCACATCCTAGGTGAATTCTGTAACCACCAGGTTGTAGGGTCATTCTCAGTTCTTTTACTGGCCTAATGAACCAGTGGTTCTCAAACTTCCTGGTTTAATGAACCCTTTTCCACATACAACCTATGCTCATGACCCTGATATGTCTGCTGAAATGCTGCCGAAGTGATTGCTTCCACTTTCGGTGGCATTTCGGCAGACATACCTATGTGCGTCACAGTGTCCGCCGAAATTGAAAACAGTCACTTTGGTGGACATGCTCTCGCGCATGGGTATGTCCGTCAAAAGCGGAAGCAATCACTTTGGTGGCATATCAGCAATGTTGGGGGCTCACGACACGACCCCCCGAGGAGTCGCAACCCCCAGTTTGAGAACCGCTGGACTGTCCATTGTTATCCATAGTTGTAGTTCATAGTTACTTGTAATCTCTGAGACATAATTGCCAGCAAATCATAAAAATCCATTATTTTCCCAGCTTTAATTCTGCATTTAGGTAGTTTTCCTTGACTGGGGTGAGCCTGTTAAGAAAGCATCACTGTGTGTTAGGGCTGCATCACTACTAATGCACAGTTGCTTGCCATGTTTTCGGTTTCATTATAATGTATGTGCAGACATGGTAAGAGGCAGTGGTCTTTTCCACAACCCCTTTTCTTCATGTCAGGACAGCCATAATGAGTTGGCTACCCTTTAACCTCGTGAAATTAAGACATTCATTGGAGATGGTTTTGAGACTGTTAGGTAGAGGGATTGAAATGAAAATAGGTTGATTTGAGGCTAGCTGCTCAAAAGGCCAAAAGCTTTTGTGTATATAGTGAATAGTGGTGGTGGTTTGGGTGTCTTTCTCATTTAGATTGCCTTGGTGGGTTGCTCTGGAAGTTCTTATCTGGGCATTCCATTGTTGCAACTGTCACATTAGTAGAAGTGACAACGGGTCTTGTGGCACCTTAAAGACTAACAAAAGTAGTAACTAACACGGCTACCTCTCTGATTCTTGTCACATTAGTGACTACCTCAGGGTGGCTTAGATCACTGAACAAAGCTACCACTTGATTATAGTGGACTATAAAGTGATTTAATTGTAGGGCATGGGCCCTTGGATCAAAATGCTAGTTGTAGGAAAGGGGATACAGCAGGAAAGACTATGTATTAAGTGTTAATCAGGGTCCAATGTATGGTTTTGTTTGCACTGGGTTTCACCTTATGTTTCTTTTTGGGTGTCTGTGTTTACATGGACCCAGGTCTGTGGGTCACACCTCTTAATGCAAGGTTGATGCTTATTAAAGTTACCACCAATCATGGTATAATTAAGGATGAAGCCTCCAAGTTTGCATGTACAGCAGAGACTTTATTGCTTGTTACTGCATGTCCTATGTTGGCTGAATTGTGTCAGGCCTAGTATGTGGTTCAGCATAGCGAGGATTGCTTTTAAAGCTGTGTGCTGTTTGCATATGCTGTTAAACATAGGTCACTCCAAAATCAGGTCTGATTCAGATGTCCATCTTATTTATTCCAAGATTAATTAATTAATTAATTCCAAGTCTTTGGAATTGAGATAAAATGGGTCTAGAGCTAGTTTCCAGGATGTTTCACTGCACATCAGACTGCCATTTTGAGTTTTGTAATGGTGCAGGTGATGAGCTATTTTAGGTTACTATAGTGTCCGTACAAATGACAGCTCTTCTGAGTTACCTCAAGATCTCATGGACACCATGGCAACCACTGGACTATCTCATTTGGCTTCTGATTTCAATTTGTGTAACTTGAGTATAAGCTGAACTTTATATGTAGATTTGGTTTGGAGATGTCTGCGCAGCAGGTTACATCCTCACCATGGACTGACTGTTGCATCCTTCAGTTTAGTACTAGAGAGTATTGTCCTCATCATGGTAATGGAACTTTTTTGATGATCCATCCTGGGAGTTTAATAAAATCAATTGTGCTTCCTGGGGAATCTGAGAGAATACTCTTCAGTTGACAGACTGCTGTATCACTGACCTGGGAGGACTTTAATGACTAAACACAGGTAGGGAAGAGAGTATTCCATCAGTAATCAAGATATATAAATGGTCTGCAAGAGATGAAATGGGAGAGATGATGGCTGGCTTGCTAGTTACAGAAATCTCATACCAATTCTGGTTAATTAAAACATAAAGGTGTGAGGGGCGGGGGGTGTTTTTTAAGTGTTATGCAGTAGATTTGCAAGAAGCAGAATTTTTTTTTCACTGCCACCAAAACACCTGAAAAGTCCTGCATTAGTTTGGGTTGTCTGTACTTGGTACATACCCAAGTTTTCCTTATTGCTTTTCATGTTATTTTAATAATTTGCTTAGGTCCAGATCGAATTGTTTGCCTCTCTCTAGGCATAGCCAGTTGAACCAGTGAGTTTCCTTTAAACACAGTCTACTTAATTTCCTTATTGCTGCTGTTTGGTCCTTTATCATACAGAATCATTTTCCACATTAAAATGACATAATCAACTTCAAATCTAGTCCATTTCAGGCACTACACCTGCCCAAGTCCTGTTTCCAGTTATTGTGGTTTTTGTTTTTAAAATGCTTTTCTGATTCTACATTGTGAAATACCTGGTTATAAAGGGGAAACAGCAAAACTGTCTATACACCAATTGCTGTGAATGCGTAAAGTAAATAAACAAAAATAGAAGTATTTTCTCTAGTACTTCAATTACAATAATCTTAGATTTTACAAGGAACAAGGTATGTAAATATTTTTGAGACAGAAATATGACTTTCAAATTGGTTTTAAGCAAGGAATTCTGCTATGATCAATACAATTCATTAAATTAAGTGAAAACACTATACGTAGAATTTTACGCCCTCAGTCACTTGACATGTAAATTTCTTCTTGATTTCTTCTCCTTGACTTTTTTCTTTCAGCCACAGTTGTTGCTTCATTGATCTGCCAATAAGTAGTTATGTTTGTTCTGAACTTAAATCTAGTAAAGCAGCTGCTGTTTGCTTGTTTGTTTTTCCTGTGCATAAACTTCGAATAACATTTGATGTTGATATAAGGCTTATTATGGAAAATAATATTGTAATTCGATATTACACTTTTCCTGCAGCAAAGGTGATTATGTATTATCCCCTTTTAAAGATGGAGAAATGGAGGCACAAAAGTTAAATCCTGGTCTACACTTAAAATTTATAGTGGAATAGTTATTATGGTCAGAGATGTTAAGAAACTACATATCTGGCCGCATAGTATACCAACAGCCCCCCTTTGTCCTCTCCTGGTAGAGGAGGTCGATGCTGATAGAAGAAGAGGGCTTCTATAGACATAGCTGAGGTCATTGGGAGAAGGTGTGTGTTCCTATACTAGCAGAACTCCTCCATCTGTCAGCATTCTATCCATCTACACTAGGGGACTGTGCTGGCATAGCTATGCCAACATGGCTATATTACTGAGCCTAAGTGATTTCCTTGGATTATACAGCAACCTAGTAAATTGTAGGTAGAACATTCATCACTGGATTCAGTCCCATGCTCTAGCCTTTTGGTAAGTAGAATGTTCTATATACATTGTACGTATTATAACCCACTTAATGGAGAATTTTTTGGAATGAGGTTTCAGTTGCCAAATCAAAGCATTTGTTCAGATTTGTCCATATATTATGGAAGTATAATTTATGCTTTTGATTTGTATCACCTCCTTAATGCATTTAAGTTGACCCCTTGTGTATCTTTTTGTTGCAAGAGGACAAATGAGTGCTGTAGTGTCACTGACTAGAGCCATGACCTTCAGACTGCAGAATGGATTAAAAGGTTCTTAATGTTTAGTGTGCAAAATTAACTATCTTAAAAATTAAAGGCACAGTATCAAATAGCCATAAGCCCAAAGTTATGTTCTGTTTCTTTTCCACTTGGCTCAGAGGGGCAGAAGTAACTTTTCCAGCACAAGGTATGTTTACACTAGAAGCGTTACAGCTGCACCCAAGTAACTGCACCACTGCAGTGTAGGTTTTTCTGTTGGTGTAGTAAATCTACTCCCTTAAGAGGCAGTAGCTAGGTCAATGGAAGAATTTTTCTGGTTGACCTAGCTGCATCTGCTGTGGGGTTTAGGTTACCTTAACTACATTGTGCAGGTCATTTTCCACAGCATTGAGCAATGTATGTAGATCAACCTAATTTTTAGATGTAAATCAGGTCTAAGGAGCAGGTAAAATAGGAACCCTGAGAGTTGGCTAGCTTCATAGTCCCTGTTGTGATTTTTTTTAAGCTACTTCTATAAAAGTGAAATTGACTCATTTTCATTTTCAGACTGAAGTGCAAAAAGTCAATAGAATAAAAATGTTGAAATTACGAACTTTGTTCTCAGTTATATTTACATTGTCTTTAGGAAACAACGGCTGGAAACTAGATCTTTTGAAGACTTTTTAAATTTTCCTCCTTTAGATAGGCTGGTTATACTTTTTAAATTTTCCTCCTTTAGATAGGCTGGTTAGATGAGCTGGCAAACTCATTTTGACAAATTCTTTGCTTTTGAGATTTTACGTGGATTGAAGTTAGCTACACAACTTTTTACCTAGCCAACAGTTTTCCCTGAGGTCAGAACAAGTACTAAGGTTGTCCACTGTAACTGGAATGGTATATAGGTGCGGAATAAACTATTGCTGTTTTTTTGGGGGGGTGAAGTGGGGTGGGAATGACAAACGTATATTTTAATGATAGGCTGAGGACACAGTTAAATTTTTCCCCTTGTTAGCATTATTTCAGCTTTGTACTTAGCAAATGAGGAACCATCAATTCAACATTGAATAATAATAGCCAGTATTCAGTATTGGTTTCTTGTTTTCCTAAATCCTCAAAAATAAATGAGAACAGAATAGCTATTCCTCTCTAAATTTCCCTTGTCTCCCACAAAAAGAGGTTCAAACCTCCTTAGGGAAGGCAGTCTCAGAGTTTGAGTAACATTGGAATATTAAAATGTTTACAACAGATAATCAGTTCTTCTCTGACACTCAAACATGAGCAAAGATATTTTAAGAATTTTGTATATCACATGGACCTCTCTACTCATGCATAAGAGAGAGAACCCGAAGTGAGAGATTGTCAAGTTGACTTGTCCAGAATGTTTTCAGAAACAACTGCCTAATGGAAGTGACTGAAACTTTGGTAGAATTGGAATTGACTGTCATTGGGATTGTTTACCATAAGTGCTTGCTTGGTGGTGGTTAGAAATGAGCACACCTTTTATATCTTCCTTAAAAGCAGTTGATAATTTAACTGCTTGTTGTAATAATGCTTTCTGTAGTCATGTGAACACCACCAATGAAGTGCAGTGAATCTCGGGAGCTTTCATTTATTTTTTTAGTCGTTGATCTGAGTAAATTTTGTTTGTCAGCAAAGACTAGTTTTTGAAATTTTCTAAATAAGGTCAAGACTACTAAATACCTTTTAAATTTATAGGCAGCAATGGGGATGTGGTAATGGTGAATTTATTTATTCTCCCCATTTTACAGGTGGAAGCTGTGGCACAGAGAGATTAATACTCAGAGTATTCATTCATTTTGAGGCACCATGGGTCCTGATTTTTCAGTGTTCTTTCAGAGTTCTGATTGTCTTCAGTTACAGCTGGGAGTGCTCAGTGCTTCTGTAAATCAGACCTCACAGTCTCAAGCTGGGCACTTGGTAAATGGGGAACACAATTAGTGACCTCCTGTGAAAAGCATGTGTTTGACTTGCTTAGCATCACACAGACACAAGAACTCTGTGGCCCTTTACCATGAGAACATCCTTTCACTTTCTGCAATCCCCTGCCTCATGCATTGCATATCTTTCAACTTCTGCAGCAAATGGGGCTGTGGTCCTGCAGCTGGCAACCTTCTTTACTACTTCATCTTCATCTTTTGCTATTTCATCCCCAGAACACATCCAGTCTGTGCACTGAATGAGGCAGGGCTATTAAGAGCAAAGCCACATCGTTTCCCGTAGCTTCATTCTTGGAAACATCTGAATCATTTTGACTGAAATTTTCCAAAAGTTCAGCCCGAGGTAAATGTCCAGCAGGGAAAACTCAACCCAAATGGTTAAAGCTTGTCAAAGCTATAATTAACTGAAAACATGGTCTTGTAATGGCAATTGGCAGGCAACCTTAATAGGTGCTGCTACCACTCCTGCCTATATAAAAGTGTCAAGCATGGAGAATTTGTTAATCTTTGGATTTTGTCCAGCTCTTGAATAAGATTGCCTCCACAAATTCATTATACTGTTTAGATTGCATATAGAATCACTAAATAATATTTGGTATCACATATTTGCTGAACATTGCTTCATGACTCTTTAAGTTCAGGGGTTTTTTTTTGTCTTGCATGTATATGTCTAAAACAGTCATTTTCACATCCTCATCTGACAGTCAGTATTGGCAGTAATGAATAGTTTAACTCAATGATCTGCAGAAGTTTTTTGGATTTGAGAAGTACCAGTTCCTGTTGCCTGTCAGTTTAATATTTGGAGGACACACCCATCATTTTCAGATTTGTGGATTCTGAATTTGCAGAAACTATGATAGGTCTTCTGACTGTACAGGAAATTTATGAAATTAATAGCCTTTCCCTGTTTACTCCTTTTTGTCAGCAATAATCTACCATTTCATCACCATAGTGTATCCCAGCAGAGACTGAAATGCATCAAAATGTTTGAGAATTTATCAAATCAAAGTCAACAGGTCATTCTGTTACAAATCAACCAATTTCCAATGAGTGCCAGTTTGACCACCACCAGTTTTAATCCATATAATTTTAGGGATGTATATTAGATGGTAGAACCAAGAGCTGGTGTCCCCTCTTTTACAGAGTACACAATCAAAATAATACACAGGCTAGTGGTGATGACTTTCTCCCGTAAATGTAAATAAACTTGTTTGTCTTAGCGATTGGCTGAACGAGAAGTTGGACTGAGTGGACTTGTAAGAGATGCTAAAGTTTTACGTTGTTTTGTTTTTGAGTGCAGTTATTTAACACGTAATCTATATTTGTAAATTACACTTTCATGATAAAGAGATTGCACTACAATACTCGTATGAGGTGAATTGAACTATCATCATTTTTACAGTGCAAATATTTGTAGTAGAAAATAATATAAAGCGATCACTGTACACTTTATTCTGTGTGGTAATAGAAATGGATATATTTCAAAATGTAGAAGAAATCCCAAAATATTTAATAAATTTTAATTGGTATTCTATTGTTTAACAGTGCAACTAATTGTTGTTTTCATAATGTAATAAATACTGTAATGATAATAATAATAGTGTGTAATAAGCACCTTTATAATTTATATGCAGGTAAACGAGAAAATCCCTGGAAATTAATTTTTAGGAGGAGTTTCATGAGACTTGACATTGTAGTAAAAGGGGTTCACAGGTTGTTAAAGTTTGGGAACCACTGTCATATAGCCTAAAGGTGACACCATGTGGAGGAGCAAGACATAGGAGGAAGTAAGGTGGATTGGGTAAGAGTTGGGGCATTGTGGCTGAAAAGTGATCACAGGTGTGGGAGGGCTCTTTTGGCCAAAAAGTTTGCTCACCCCTGTACTAAGAGCTTGTCTACATTGAGCATGATTTTCTGTGGTGTGGAAGACTCATCTTCTACCAATTAGTATTTCTGAATGCCAGGATAAGACAGTTAAGTGCATGTGGTTAACAGATATTTTAATACTCTATCAGCATTGCCATATACCTTATATAAAAAGCCCCAAATACACCATTATAATAAAATAAGGATATTATAATGTCTTGTATACATAATATAATCATTGCTCATTAATGTATTATAATTACTTTGAACTTTGGTAGTGATTCTTAAATAATCCAGTAGATCTAAACCAGGAGTCTCAAACTCAAATGACCACGAGGGCCGCATGAGGACTAGCACACTAGTCCGAGGGCCACATCATTGACCCCTGCCCTTTCCATGAGGCTCCACCCCTTCCCCACCTCTTCGCATCGCTTCCCTGTCCCCATTCCAATTCTTTCCCCGAAACAACGTTATGTATTCCGGATTTTTTTCTTCAACATCAAACATATTTTAACAAAACAAGCATATGAATTTTTGAATTTAAACATTTGAGTTTTTTAAAATCAGGTTTGTTTTTGTTAAAATTGTGTAACTAAAATAGTTAAATGAAATATTAAAATAAATTAAATCAACTATGTCAGCCAGGTCAACATGAGAAACTTAGAATATTGGCTTCTGCAGCTATTTCAATCGTCTTCACTTTCATTTTCCTGTTTGTTCATAATCTGGAAAAGAAAATCAAGCTTTCCAGCTTTTTCAGGTCCCAAACGATTTCTCAGGTGGGAATGAATTGGTTCAGAGGAAGAAACTATTCTTTCTACGCTGGCAGAAGAAGCCACTGCTGTTAAAAGTGAGATTATCACTTCAATATTCTCTGAATCCTAGTGCTTAAGTGACTTCCACCAGTTCACTGGTGTGACTTTCTTTTAAACATAATCAGCAAACATATATTTCTTGAATGGTTCACCCTTAGCTCTGAAGTTTATTATAGTTGGCATTATGGTTGAGAGATGATTCCTGGATGCCTATGTCATAGCCAACTCCTCTTCTTCAGCATTTAAAGCAGGCCTGCACAACATGCGGCCCACATGGGCTCACTGTGCGGCCCGCGGGGGTGGGGGGGTGAGTAGGGGTGGGGCAAGCCAAGCGGTGGGGTGGGGGAAAGAGGATGGGGGAGGGGCGAGGGCGGGGCTTTTTGGCCCACAGCTGGTTTTTTTGCAGCAATATGGCCCTCGCTGCTTTCTGAGTTGTGCAGACCTGATTTAAAGTTTGACCCTGGTACCGAGTATTGAGCATATTCACAAGAAAATGAACTGGAGATAATACTTTTCCCATTCATTTTTTTTATGTTCGTAATTTGACTCATTGCATATTTCTCTTTTTAAGATGTCACTCAGTTCCTTCCAGATTTCGACAGCATCAGCAATAAAACAGGTATTTCCCTGCATTTTGTTCAAGGCTACAGAAATAGGCTTCAGGATACTCAGCATATGTTCGACATTTCTCTTAAGCCCAATGCTGAGAACTTTGGCTTTGACGGTGCCATCTATTTTGTCACCCTTTTGTCCACAAACTCTCATCAGATTAGCCCATTCTTGATATAGTGCTCAAAACAGTCCGCTACTGGGTGCCATTGCACGTCTGTGGGAGAGTTAGCTTGGTTCCTCCCACTTTTTTCAGAGCAGCTGCTGCAAAGTGATTGTTACAGAATTATTTTGCAATTCCAACAACATTAGCCTTTATTTCTTGAACACTGAAGTCTTTGACTAGGGGCTTCATCAAATGAGCACTGCAACTGTATGTTGTTAGCTTGGGACTCTCATCTAAATTTCTTCTTATCTTGCTGGATTCTCTGTGACCAAGCTGTGTACATATGACATTTGAATTTTTTTTCACAGTTTCTTATAGCTTTTACTTCTGCTTTTCGTAAGTGTTCTGCTATGTGTACATTTCCTGATGTATCAATTGTTTCTGTAAGGAAGACATTCCCTTCTTTTGTTGTCACACAAGCACATACAACAGGATCATTGTGCACATTGCTCAACCTATCAAGACTCAGGTTAACAATGTCACCCTCTAGACCTTTTTGCACACTGCTCAATTTCTCTTTCATATACTTTATCCAGCAATTTGCCTGTGACATCTGCTCTGTTGGGTGGACTATATCGTGGTCTTAATGACTGAACCACCTTAATAAAGTGTAGATTCTCAATCATATGGAAAGGAGAGTTTGTTGCATAAACAAACTGGGCAAGTTCTTCCTCAATTACCTCTTGCTGGTTCCTATCACAAATTTGTCTATGGTGGTTTCTGAATGATGGAGATTTTTTTTCTTTTTACTACAGGTGATATATTGTGTCTATATGACATACATGATGTGACTGAAACACTATCATTGGCAGATAACTCTGAAACTATAGAAAATGATGGTGGTCTTGAAGGTAGTCAGTCTTGGGAATCCTGTATGTTGAGGATGGAGTCGTCTTAATAAATAAGTCAATGCAGTTATTTCATTATTACCACCATACTGCTAATTTAGCATTCATTGACACTCAGTAGTACTTTAAAGGTGAAATTGTAAAAGGAAGATCTGCCTATTTCAGCTCTTTATTTTTTATCACAACTGCATCTAAAATGATAGTACCATAGAGTAACAACTATATTTTTTGCTCAGACATGAGAATTCAGTAATAGTCCAGAAGGAAGACAGGCAGTCCTTAAGAAAAATTATGAAATAAAAAAGTTTACAACTTGAAGATCCTGCATGTTCAGACATGTTCCTGTAATCAACAACACAGCTTCTTCCTGAGAAGGAACACTTCTCACGATGTTGTTTCATTCAGGCAACCAGACCTTGCATTTCTTTGTTCCACGGTTTGCATTTTGCACGCATACCTGTCTTACCCACAGGTAGAGGAACTTAATTAAAATATTTCCAGACTGGGTCTCTTTTACGGTCTGTTGCTGTTACAGGTTTTCCCTTCTAGTGAGAAAATGATATTGTAGATTTCAAATCAATGAAGGCTACTCTCGGACCTCAAGACACCTGGAATATGCTGCTCAAACAGTTTCACTTTCGTTTTTAGTGCCTGTCCCTCCCTTCTTACATTTATTTCCAGACTTCTGGTCCATGTCCTGATCTATTCCACCCCAACAATTCATTGAACTTTTTGAAACTTTGCACTTTGAGAGAGGTAAGGGATTAATGCTGTACACGAATTTGGAGAGGAACAATAGGATTGAGGTCTGTTATTTCTCACCTCTATATATTTATTTAAAAACATTTTTGCTGTTAACAAGCATGTTATTCCCCGGAGACCCAAATCTACAGTTTGAGAACTGCAAAACTAAGCATCTCTGATGGTCTCTTCTAGACTGGGTCCCATTGAGGAAATAGAAAGATTAACCTAAATAATCTATACAGAAGCTCCTGGAACCCCATAAAATTGAGTCCCTAATTCATGAATTATTGGAACTCATTTACAAAACTTTTCTTAGACATTACATGAAATATGTTGTCCCATACTATAGAATTAGAATTTATAATCCCTGTTCCATGATGCGATATCTTTGAGTTATAGTGTATCTTAATTAAAACTATCTTTAGATAGGTTTTTTTTCCTAAAAGAGCATTTTATCAAAATAATTCAGTTTTTTAAATCATTGATTTTTACCCACACTGGTGAAGATTAATATTTAAGTATTTTCTAGGGAAACTGTATAGCTACATCGTCACCTACCTTGTCTTATAGAGGATAAAGTTTTACTGGAAGAAGTTGCCTAACAGTTTTTGGTGTTTGCAAATAATTTAAAAGCTGAATAAGTTTTAGATGGGATGTGATGTATTGGTGGAAAAGGCTTGATAAAAGGTATTACTGTAAAGCTATAGTTCACTTTTCTTGCACATTTCACTTTTTATAGTAGCGTGTCTGAAAAGTGAACAGTTTAACTTGGGAAAAATCTTGTAAGTGAAATTTGAATGTATTAAAGATAAACTTGCCTTTTTTAGTGAGGTTGCTTTTGGGGTTGAAGGGAAGGAAGTCAGCTTTTGTGACCAACGGGTCTTTCTCAGGTATAGCTTCCATTACAAATAGCGCGTAGTAAGTCAGTATTCTTCTTCCAAGGAAGTAAATTGGTTAAGTTGTCTTTACTGTTCAGATTTCTATAAGGTGTATCAGATTGCTATAATGTGTAGAACTTCAAAATTATTTTTATAATGGTCTTCCATATCCTGCATTATAAATATGTTCCTGAATCTGTTTAAATTACCATGTGCTTAAAACAGGTGCCTTTTTTTTTTTTTTTGATTTGTAAACTCAATACATTATAGCCTAGTTTTTAAAAATACTGAGCATCTACAGATGCTACTTGAAATCAGCTTAAGGTTTAGGTGCTCAACACCTTTGAAAAATCAAGCCAGAAATAAAAAAAATATTTTAAGAGAAGAGTTTTTAACAGCTTTTTTAGTAAATTTAAGTGAAAATTGAAAGTGTTACATTTTAAAAGGGTGATTAAACAATGTAGGGATATTTCTGGAGGAGATAGAAGATTTTATAGGCCCAGTGTGATGTTAAATATGAACAAAATAAAGGGCCTTTCATAATCTAAATTCCTGAGGCAGCACTATGACTGCTAGAAAGCCAATTATGGTATTCTCCTGCACCACTGCCAGCAAAAATGGGCTCTATATGTACTTGTTTGGTGAAAAAACACTTGTGATTTACTTCACATATCCATTGCACTTTGTAAGACTATGCCAACAGACTTCCTGAATATGTCTGCTTCCTGACTGTCTAATTTCAGCCCATATGCAAAGTTAACCATGTATACCAGGAAGGAATATTTGGTTTATATGTGTCCTTATGTAGTTTCTCATTCCATAAGAGTAGTTCTTGGTAGTAGAATCCTCAGTAAAGAAGACAGACAATAACCTCATATTCTTTGATGGTCTTTCAACATATTTCCTTACAGTCTTATGTTGGGACAGTGAAGGAAAAACACCAAGGAAGAGATTAAGATAATTTGAATTGGTAAAATAAATGTCAGCACATTCCCTGTCAACAAAAATCAGCTGTGGTTTTGCATTGACACCCACTCCACCTCAGCCAAATAGTCAACCTTGAGTGGCATAGATTAATCAAAATGAGCAGCCTGGACACGAAAGGGTACAGGACAGAAAAGTCTGTTTAATTGTTCTACAGTAAAGGGTTGTGTCATATATACAGGGATTACTAATGTTAAATAAATAGTTCAATTAAATACATATGCAAATAATACAAATGAATTGTGCCTTATATTCACGTTAACGTGGGAAGCTTCATTTCGTAATTTCATCTTTGACAATAACAAGACCATCTGACCCTTCGGCCCCCTGTTGCACATTTTCAGAATCTAAAGTTAGTCTTCTGATGTAGTTTGTAGTATTTGTAGCTGTCCATTTTTATATTGACCTCAGATAGCAAAATTATATACTGCTAATTGCTGCACTGTCTTTTGCATATTTGCTCTTTTGTTGTAAAATTAACACTCTACAGGAAGGAGTGGAGCTGTTTTGTGAAAATGTAATGCATATATTTTGTTTCTGTTGTGGAGTGGAACAAAAACAAAAGTTTCAAAATTTCCCATGAAACAAAATTTTGGAGGAAAACCTCTTATTTTTGGTCAATTGAAAATTTTTTCCACTTTAGGTATTTTAATTTTTTTAAATTATAAAATCAATTAAATTATGAAGGTCATTTAGAAATGAAAAATCAAAACATTCCATTATGAAAATATTAGCCAACATTATGGAAATGCTTTTTGTCATTTTTTGTCGAAATTGACATGCTTCTACAAAATATATTACTGTCAACAAATCGGCATTTTCCGATGGAAAAACATTCCATCAGAAAATTCCTAACCAGGTGTAATCAGAAATCTTTGGTTAGCTTCCTGGCTCTGCCACTGACTTGCTTTGTGACCCTGGCCAAATCACTTAACCTCTCTGTCCTTCAGTTTCTCCCTCCACCCTTTTGTCTTACTCTTTGGGCCACTGACCAGTGCTTCTTGCCATCTGGGTACCGCTAAACCTGCAAGGCACCACTGCCCATATAAGTGGAAGTCGTCTCGATACTAATGAACCCCAGCAGTCTGCGTACATTTGAAGTAGATGGAGGTTTCTGGCTTTCTAAGTTCATTCAGTGTGGTTGCTAATTTATTCAGTTTATAGGAGGTGCTGCTATGTTACAAATAATAATTAGGGTGTGAATAAATGGCTAGAATTTGATGGCCATATGGGGTATGTCTACACAGCAATTAGAACATGACTGGTCTGTGCCAACTGGCTTGGGCTGTGGGGCTGTTCAATTGCTGTGTAGACTTCTGGGCTCAGGCTGGAGCTTAGGCTCTAAGACTCTACAAGGTGGGAGTGTCCCAGAACGTGGGCTCCAGCCTAAGCCTGGAAGTCTACACAGCAATGAGACAGCCCCCAGCCTGAGCCCCAGGAGCCAGGTACGCTCTGTAGACATATCCTCTGAGGATTTTATTTCTCTGTTGATACAATACCACGTAACCATGCACAATCAGTTTATTAATTATAGATCAACATAATACAAAAAGGTTAATACATTACCAATCCAGAGAACAGGCTTGCAGCAGTTACATTTTCTCTCTGTTCCAAGTTGTGAGCTTATTTTGGCTCTTACATATGTTTCCCTTGTTTATGACTGATAGAAAATTCCACAGACCTTACACTGCTTCTCTGATTTAGTTTTGTACATTTTAAATGTTAGTAGATGGTAGCATAGCATTAGACCATAGAGACATTTACACTCTGTTCTCAGCATACAATAACATTCCAGGTGTCAGTAGACAGTAGAGATATCTACACTAACAGTAGCTAGCAAGCGATTCATATTTGGCATGCCTAAACAGAACATATATCTTCTGACAAATTCTGCGCATACAAACAACAAAGGTTACAATAATTTTACTCGTACTGTGTTTCCACAGTAAAGCATGGTTTGAGTACAAGACATTCTGGTAGTATGGTTCATAGTTGTACAGCTTTGCCTAAATACAAAGCATTCTGACAACATAGGATATTGGCTAACAGTGAGCTGTCCCTGAATCTTTGTGTGGTACCTCTAATGTGGTAAGAGCAAACCTTACCCTAATGCAGGGTGAGTAGTGTGGATGTGCACTCAATCTTGGTACTTTAATTATGCAGCACAACCTGTTGTTCTGACTTAGATAAGGCATAAGTATTTCCTTAAAATTGTTGCACTATATATTTACATTTTAAATCTTATGACTAAGATGCTACATTCCCTTTTTGTATTGTACTAATGGGTATGGAAACTACAATGTTGCCAGGATTACAGACCTGTCCAAGAACAATGTTTAATTTGATTAGGACAGGTTAATAGGAATACTGATAATTTGTAAGCTATACCCTCTGTGGAAAAAGGAGATCCAAAAAAACCTGATCTCCTGATAGTCATCACTGCCTAAGTACTTCGAACCAAGGTCTGTGAAAGTGTGAAATCGGCTTTTGACAGTGCAGATGCATAGAGAATATTTTCTTCGTTTCATGTTATTCAGCTCGTTCAGTTCAGTAACTCGTTAATTCAAAGTTAAGAACCCAGTTGGGAGTTGAAAAATCAGGAAAGCTTGTTTTCCTCTTCCAGTCTATGAATAAAAACTAGAGCTCGGCAACATTTTTCAAGTGAATAGTTATTCACACCATAAAATGTAGATTTTGATTGACCAAAACTATTAGCATATTTGAGTTGAATTCAGCAAATAGTTTCAGATGAAGAAACAAAAGGAAGAAAGTTTTTGGAAATCTCAAAACATTTCTTTTTGGACTTCTTCTTTCAGGAAGAAACTTCATTTAGGAATTTACCTACTTTTAATTAAAACAAGAATACAAAATGTCCCTCTAACCTCAAAAATAAAATGAAAAACTGGAACACAATTTTTTGGATCAGTCTAAAGTGTTTTGTTTGATCCAAAAGTTTTTTTAAAAAATTTTGTTTGAAAAAAAACTTTTTATTTTTTTGTTTTGTGTTAATCTGAAACAGATATTTTTGCAGTTTTTTTTTCAGGTTGGCAACCAAACCAAAAAATTGGTTATTCAAGCAGGCCTATAAAAACTAGGTGTGCAAAGATGACAGCTACTAATTCTAAAATCTTGGAAGAACAGGGTGACCAAAAGCAATCAGTTTAGTTCAGTTCACTAACTACAGATAATACTTGCTTTGTTTCATAAATCCATTAGTCTTAAAAGCAAAATATGTTTTGTTAAACAATTTTTCTTATTTAGTCATCACATTTTAAGATAGTTTAATCGAACTAATTTTATTAAATATGCTTTTTAAATCATTTTAATTGAATTCTAATTTCCATCCAAATAGATCGTGATGGAAATCATGAGTAAAAATATCAGTCTAATAAATCAGAAATGCATCATTCACCATTTTCTAATGTAATAAAAAGGTCAACATTAAGACTTTAAGTAAATGTGTGTTAAACTAATATAATTGCTAAAATAAATGTGTAGATACAGCATATCCTTCTGGTTAGCAAAAGTGCCAAATTTAGTGTAAAAACTATATTTAATTGCAAATCAACTTGTTTTAATTGTTACTAACCAATAAGAAACATCCTTTCTTCAGGAAAATAACAAAAAAAGTACAAATTCAAAATAAGATTAACCTCAATCATTTAAATCTAGGTTTTCTGCTTGCTAATTAAAATCATGATTAAAATCAGCAATTTAAATAGCTTTTATTTAAATCAGTCCACCCTGATGCTATATTATACTGTGTTTGTGTATTTGTATTTGCTTTTTAAAATCTTTTAAGATTAAGTGGGCTATGGTTTGTACAAAAAAGCTATGTAAAATGTGTGGTTTTAAATATGAAGCAATGTAACTTTGTTTTAGCAAATTTTACTAAAACTTTATATTGTTTTCAATGTCACTTGAAAATGTAACAGTCCCAGTGTTTAAACTGTAACAAACAAAGAGCAGTTGCACGATATAAATCATTCCCTGCAAATTCAGAGTATTAGGAATGTTCACCTTCTCTGTCAGATTGGTTTAGATCAGTAGTTCCCAAACTTTAAGAACCTGTGAACCCCTTTCACTAAAATGCCAAGTCTCACGAACACCCTCCTAAAAAGAATATTTCCAGGGATTTTCTCCTTTACTAGAATATAAATTATAAAAGCACTGATCTTGGAAATATAAAATTTGTTTTTATGACATGCTTATTACACACTAATTATTTATCGTTACAGTATTTTTATTACATTATGAAAACGGCAGCACTCTTCCAAGGTCTCACTTTTGTAGCTTGTATCACTTTGAATAAGCCTGTTATAAGACAAGGCTCCTATGTTTCATCAAGGAGTATCAGATGTGAAACAGCATGAAGGTATTTAAGAAGCCAACTCAGAAGAGTTCCTCTCACACAAGCATTCAGGTCTTGAGCAGTCCAGGCAAACAATGCATGTTACAACAAAACTTAAACTTGTTCTTTGTAATAATTTTTAAAACAATACTAGCTGCCTATTTAATTTTAAAAACATCAAAAAATATCCACCTCCCTCTCCATTTGTTATAAGGAGTCTTGAAGTTTAAAACTCCTCAGTGTGATAGGTATGCTTGCTTTGATCTCTTTAGTTCTTGGAAGTCCAGGGGCACCGGACTGCTGGCCCCATGCTGCCTGGAGTCCCTACGGACAGCTCTGTCTGTCATTAGGGAATTTTTTCCCAGGAACCCTCTGTAATATTTTGGGAATCCCCAGGGGTTCACAAACCCCAGTTTGGGAACCACTGGCTTAGATCCATAAGTGGTTTATAATATAACCTAGGGGGTTGCATGCTTTACTGCTTCTTTAGGCCAAGATCACTGAACACACATCCCTCCATTCTTCCCACAGGAATTCCTTGTATGCCACCGTCCCATCTCTCTGTATGTCAGGGACTCCTTTCAACCCATTCACTGCTGTCCTTCATGCCAGTGGCTCTGTGTGCCCCACCACTCTCCCTTCACTGCATATGAGGGAAATCTGTGCCCCTTCTCTGCCCGCCCCCCCAAGCATTGCTTTCAGCTCTCCTCAACTTGCCAATGGTTCTTTGTGCCACCCATGCCAGGGTTCCCCATTCTTCTCCTGCAAGAGCTTCTATGCATCCCCCATCCCTCTGTGCTCCCTCATACCTCCATTCACCCCTTCGACATAATGGAAGGGACTATGTGCTGCATGTCCTCCTCCCCTATTGGTCCCTAGTCTCCCCTCGTGCCAGGAGCTCTGGATGCCTGTTTTTCCCCATACTCTGATTCCCTATTCCTCCTCACCATTCTTATTTCTTTTCAGTCTGGGAGACAAACTATTCAGGGTGACAATATACTTAAGTTGTATTGGGCCATGGAGAGAACTGGTGGAGGGGGTTATGCTTGGAAGGTGTTAATGGCTGCCGTCAATTGGTTCTTTGATCTATTCTAGACAATTACTGAGGTGGTTGAAGTTGCTGGATTTGCCAACATGATAAAGGGGCTCCTTGTGTCTCCTGTTTTCCCTTTCTGAATTTCTGATTTTCACCAAAATTAATAGGGTTCAGTATAGAACATTCCCTGAAATTTTGAAATTGGGTTAGATGTTCACAAGTTACTGTGTAATAGACAGATATGCCCTAGAGCTGAGTGTGAGACCTCACTTCATGCAGCTTGTTAATGTCTATACTATATTGAGGATTTTGTATAAATTATTTGAACCTTTCTTGTGCAAGCAAGTTTGTTATAGAATATAACTAATTAAAATTATTTTCTTAGGTGCAATGGATGAGCTTCATAGCCTGGACCCAAGAAGGCAAGAATTGTTAGAGGCCAGATTTACAGGAGTAGTGAGTGGCAGCACTGGGAGTACTGGAAGTTGCAGTGTTGGAGCTAAAGTAAGTAGAATCCGGTGGCTATTTAAACCTCTCTGTGAAATGTTAATTTAATTTTAATTGAAGAAAATATACTATCTATAAAACACACACCATATATGACAGCGGATCTCATCAGAAAATGTTGTAGCCTACCTGGGGTAGGTTGACATGTTTTATTTTGTCGTTTGATCTCTTCTTCTAGTAAAAACATTGGCTTATGGGTTCCATAGTATACTTGATAAAAGTTTCTTTTGGTAGCACGTGCAAGGGTCACTGTGAAGAAAATGGGGTATGCGACTCCTCTATGATAGCTTTCATTTTGGGAGAGTGAGTGAAGGAGTATTCCTTTACATATGTCCCTCCCCCATGTCCTCATTTTTCCACTGTCTGAAACCAGCAAGACGCACAGGAGTTGCAAATGGACAGCCTAAGCGATATCAAATGCATTGGCAATAGGGCAAGCTTTTCCTCTAAAGGGCTTTGTTGCCATTCTTTGTCAAACAGATCTCTGAATAGATATTAACCAGGCCATAGAAAAGTCCTGTTTTACATTACTTCTCAGGCTTCATGACTTCATACATTTTTATAACCGAAGGATATTTATGGTTTAACTTATTATTTTTTCTTGGCAGTCTAACCCTTTTTTATTGGGAAAACTATTTCTGTTTAAAGAGTAGGAAAATACTGACAATAAATTGTAGTTTTTGGATAAAAGAGGAAGGTTCTGCCATTAGGTTTGAATCCCACTCTGGTAAAACTGTTCTGTAACAGAAACATCTCAGTCAAAGCATAACTTGAGGATGTTAGATGATGGGGCCGAAAATCAAAGTATGACAGATGTCAGTGAAACCCAAAAGGAAGCTGAGATCTTGAGAATCCTGACAATGAAATTTGTAACAAACAGATATGTGGAATGTGTGTACTTTGCATAGTACAGGAAAACGGGCACAAGATTCAGGAGAAAGAAAAAGAAAAGATCTGAATCTACTTGATGTCTGTGAGAGGAGATGGACGAGGAGGGGCAAGATGGTATGTGTGCTATAACCTTGTACTCAGGAGGATGACTGTATTAGGTGTAGGAATTATGGTGGATAACATCACAGCAAACACCCTGTTGGCTCTGGAGCCAGCAAAAGACACAATAACAGCCAAGATGTGAACAAGACATGTCTGTAATAATGGGGCACCATAGATGGTGGTGAGTGGAGATGTTGCACAACTTTGACTTTGCCAGCAACGTTGCTTTACTAAGGATGATGTGGAACTGAATGGTTGCTCTTACAACAGAGGTAGAATAGGAAGCAGCAAAAATTGGATTGGAATTAAAGAAATCCAAGATCATAAAGGTAGGAAGCCAGACAACAGGCGCAAATGTGCAAGTGGATGGAAAAGAAATCGAACAGAAGAGGAGTTCTACTATCTGGGCAACATGATGACATTTGATGGTGGCTTCGATAAGGATATTCATATGCAGTTAGGAAAAGCAGGCATCACTTTTGGAAAGATGAACATCATCTGATCAAACAGGTCTCTATACCAAACTAAAGATTAGATTATATCATGCAATTGTACTGAGAATGGTACCGTATGGAGCAGTGAGTTGGCCAATGATCATGGCTAACAAAAAGAGATTGGACGCTGCCCATCAAGGATGATTGGGAAAGAGTCTATACATTTCATGAAAAGACATAATAACAAATGTGAGGGTATGGAAACTGACAGAGCAGGACATTCTAGAAAATACCAAAGAAAGAAGCCTCAGGTGGTTGTGACATTCATTGTATTTAAGATGGGAGACATGCTAAGCAAGTGTTGAAGGGAGAAAAAAGAAAATGAAGAGAGTCAGGGAAGAAGTAGTAGTAGACAGTGACAGAAGATATTGAATGCACTGGCAATCATCTGGGAAGAAGTACCAGGCCTAGTGAGAGACCATAATCAGTAGAGGAACTGGGCTGCCTGATGTCAATGGCACTGGAGGAGCTAAGGTCTAAGGTAAGATAAGGTCCCTAGTGATGTGTGGCTATTAGATAGCTTTTGGAGTTTTTTTATTCTCGCAGAATTCTGGTCTCAGACAATCTACTAGCACTAGTAGGTATATAAATGCATCCTCTGGAGTCAGAGCTTTCAAACAGTATCTATCAGATACTTTGCTGGTCTAAAATAAATCTGGAGGAATGTGGCTCATTCTAGAAGTTTAACTTTTTTTTTTTTTTTTTTTTTTTTTTTTTTTTTTAAGGAAAACCCTTCAAAATAATAACTTGATTCTGTATCCGACATACTACTTGGTCCATGTCTACACTACCACTTATGTTGGCAAAACGTACATCACTCAGGGATATGAAAAAAACCACACCTCGGGTGACATAAGTTTCGCCAACATAAAAGGTAGTGTAGACAGAGCTATGTCGGTGGGCGAGCTTCTGCCGCTTGTTGCGGGGTGGTTTAAGTATGTTGATGGGAGAGTTCTCTCCTTTTGGCATAGAGCTGCTACATTGAGATCTTATAACAGTGCAGCTTCATTGATACAGCTGTGCTGCTGTAAGATCTCTAGTATAGACACATCCTCATTCTTAACCTCATAATCATTTAAATGGTTTCCTCACAGGTGTTATATTTGCGTGACTGTTTCATGAGTTAGTGGTTTATCCTGTAAATTGTGTGTGTGCATTCTTTTCAGAGAGGTTAGCAAACTACATTGTTCAGAATAGCTTTAGAAGTAATTAAGAACATAGAATTTACTGTGCTGGAACACACCATTTGTCCATCAGATCGGATATTCTGCTTGCAAGTCAAATGGTCTCCGTTGTTGGTCATTGTGTCTTGAAGCATGAAATTCAGTTACCCTTACTTTGCATAACTGCAAATACTGTAATTTATTAGCTGTTTTATAAATCTGAACATAGTATATGATATATTATTTTTCTCAATAGGCCTCAACAAATAATGAAAGTTCTAATCACAGTTTTGGAAGCTTGGGATCTCTAAGCGATAAAGAATCGGAGGTATGTATGTTTACAAAATTAATTACAAATACAGTATTTTAATGCAAACAAAATATTTATATGTTCTATTACAGTTGACATTTTTATATGTAAGTGTCTTAAAGAAAATATAGTATTTCTGTCTATACAATAAGATTTAAGAGTGCATTTGTGGTAAAAGCTAAAATTTATTACACCTTTGGACCAAACTTTTTTTTTTTGAGATGGAGATGTGTACTGTAAGACTTCATAAAAGTGCTGTCATGAGTTTCCTGCTTGGAATGCCCTTCTTCAGTTGGCTGCAGTATGACAGACACACCTGCCTGTTCATAGTTCCAGAAATAGTCTAAACAGTCTTCTAATCTAAAGTGTAAATACAGATCTTGGGGTTCATTTTATTATTAAAGTTTCATACACAAAAACCATAAGAAAATAAGTTCCAACACCAAGTTCTACCATTACAGTTCTGTATACAGTACATCAAGTAGAACCCCAGAGATCCTCATCAGTGCCCTGGCTATCCAGTGCAACACCAGTGTCCCTCACCGTGTCCTGAGTCTCCAGCACAGCCTCCAGTGTTCTTAACCATACCTGAGGTGTCAGCCTTCAGCCTTCTCTGGCTTCAGCTCTCTGGTTTCAAGAGCCAGCAGGAACCTTCATTTGCTGCATTCAGCCTTCAACCCTGTACAGCTTTTTCTGACAGTGACTCTCTTACCCAGGAAGGATAGCTGGCTTAGCTTCTCCATGGGCGTCCAAGCCCTCAGCCCTTTTCAGCTTCCTAGCACTGGTTTTGACTTCTGATAGTCAACAGGCTAATCCTTTTGTTGGCATTCTTGATAATTTTCCCTTCTTTTCAAGGAGTCTTCTGACTGGCAGCCTTAACTCACTAGGTCTCCCTCTTGCTGGATCTCCTCCTCCCTCAGATTCTCTGTTTCGTTATAGTACCAGATGCTGCCTGACTCTTTTAACTGGCCAAACTGGGTGCACCTGTTATGGCACAGGGAAGCTGGAGCCTGCTTCATTTAGTGTGGTTAGCCATCCTGTGAAAAGCTCCTTTGGTCCTGTGTTCAGAGAATTTTCGCTTATTAGCTTATGCTGGTTCTGCATTGTGACATGAAACGTTAACTACTTTTTATATATAAATAAAAACTGTATTTTATCTCAGGCCTGTTGTTAAAAAAAGGGGATAAATTCTATGCTATGCCTCTAAGAGCAGCTGGGGGAAAGATTAAGACCACCTGATCCTCTGCTCTCCTGATCCTGGGAGGCTTTGGGCAGGTGAGGCATAACTCAAACAGCCCTGGGAATCTGTCTGAGTTACAACCACCTCCTTGGGTTTCCCTGTGGGTTGGAGTGCTGTCCAGAAACTGCATAACTCTGTCATTGAAATGCTCTTATTCTAGGACTTGCAAGTGGAGGGTGGGGGCTCAAAGTGGTGGTCTTCACAATGCCTGCACGAGGGGAAAATCTCCCCTTTTAGAGCCCTTGCATACCACTTCAGCCCTTTTACCAGCAGGGGGGATGACAGTATGAGGGTTAGACTCTTGCCCCAAGACTTGATGTATAGCTATGCTGCATGATTAAGGTTAAGATTCTGTCACAGGTATTTTTTATAAGAGTTTGGGACAGGTCGCAGGCAACAAACATTCATGGAAGCCTGCAGCCTGTCCCTGACTTTTACTAAAAATACCTTGCTGGGGACAGGGACAAATAGCACTGACTGCTGCTGCTCCAGCACCAGAGGGGCTGACCCAATCCCAGCTACTGCTTCAGAAGTGAGGGGTGGGTCAGCTGTTCTGGTGGCCCTGGGACTGGCCAGGGGTCAGCTGTTCTGGCCCTGCTCCAGAAGTTCTGGAAAGTCATGGATTCCATGACCCACATGACTGTCATATCCTTCATGATGATAAATTCATATTTTAGAACTAAAAATGGTGTGTATAGCTTGATAAATTTTTACTGTGAGGCAGTAAAACTTTCACAGCACAAGGAAACCTCTTTAACTACTGTTTAGTTGTAGCTGTATAAATACAGACACATGTTTAAAGATCAGACTTCAGATCATTTTCTACTTCTAAAGCCCTTTTTCTTCATAGTTTATAATATCTATAGCATCTGAAACTAAAATTTATTACCTTAATTTTTTTTCTTTTTGTGTGGTGTGCAAACTAGTTTTCTTCTTGTAAGGATGAGTTTCTGGGTTTTTTGGCATCATTTTTTCCCCAAAAAGTGTTTTATAGGAAAAATTGTAGTTTTTTCGTGTTAGGAGTTTTTTTCATGTAATATAAAACTTGCATGGACTTCGTAAATGAGATATAAAAGAGCGGAGAAGAGCAGGAGTAAATTTGAACTTGTCATGCTTTGAATGTTTTTTAATAATGCTCAAATTAGAAACAGCTTAGAGTTTTTCACATATGAAGTGAGGTACTGAACTTTTAGTCTGTAATTTCAAACATAAGCTCTTTCTGCTGCTGGCTCGTTAGCCCTATAAAAATGACAAATCCATTTTCAGAATTATTCCAACACTGCTAGTTCAGTTGTCACCTTCATCTGTCCAGTCTTTGCCTTGAATCACTGTAAAAATATATTGCATATCACTAAAGGTTGGTGGGCTTCTGGCATTCTGACCAAATGTGGGGTCAGTCAGTTGTGAGTAACGAAGAGAGAGGCAGAGCACTGGAAAAGACACTGTTGCACCAAGTGCTTTTTGGATATCTAGCTCTCTGTTGGCCATCTTATATTAGTGTAGCTGTATGGATCCTCACAGGAGAGTATGGCAAAGGGCTCTGACTCATTGGGGATTCCCTTTTCCAGAGAAAGGACAGTGCAAGTAATGGAACCTTCTCTTACGATAAATTCACATTTGGTAAGCATTTGTGGGTGTCTAACTGTGTTGAAGCACATGGTGCACAAATCTGTACTTTTTAAATTGGGTCTTGTGATGAGGATGTCCTGGGCCCTGGGCCCTACCACACAACAGTTACAAATAGTTTTTAATTCTTAAATAATCTATTGATTAGTAGTTTTAATAGTTTTAGAACAGAATCAGATTACAGCCGTCCCTCTTCACTCCACCCCCTAGTCCAATGTTCAGGTACCGGACTGTGCTCAGAATTCCATGCTTCAAACTATGCATCTCCTGCCCGCAATCCTTCTTGGTGAGTGACAACCATCAGTGCTCTCTCTACTGCTAAAGGAAGTTCACAATGCGGGCCAGTAGAGTGTTTGCCAGTCTTTCCCCTGTTGTACTTGAGAGAGAGTGGGCACTTCGCCTCTGCAAGCATCTCCTGATCTCCTGGGCCATGAGACCCCAGTCAGACCTAGGCCAGGATACTCCCTCATACATCATCCTGAATCAGCAAGGAGTGTGCCTCCTGCTGTAAAGTCTGACTCCGGTTCTGGAGAATCCTTCCTTGCAGATCCTGTGATGGGGTCTAGTTGGGAAGTTAGTGGAGGACTTTTGTCCCATGCTTATGACAGTGCTCCCTAAGTCGTCTTCAGAAAATTCGATACCCCGTCCACCAGCTTTGCCTCTGAGGACACAGTACATCTTAAGACCCAGAAACTTTGGATCCACTGGCTCCAGGCTGTGTTCCATCAGTTCCACTATCTCCAGCTCCTCACAAGACCCGGGACCCCCTGTCGCCGGTGAAGACAGTTTCCTTACACCTAAACCCCAAATGTATCCCTAAAGGAGTTAATTTCATCTTAATTAAGCCATTCACTTAACTTGTATTCTTTCTGAAACCGCACACTTACTCGATGTGTGATGAACTTTGATCTTTTTATCTGAAGAGTACAAGACGTCCCTGAGACACTTTATTGCGATAACAGAGAGAGTTGGGGACATGTCATCTCCACCCAGAGAATTTCTAAATGGGTATCTGGATGCATTCTACTCTGTCAGCTCTTGAATCTTCCTCCCTCGACAAGGTATGAGCTCACTCCACAGAGCACAACAACCATGGCATCTCTTCAGGGTGTACCTTCCTAGACATTTGTAAAGCTGTTACGTGGAGTTCAACATACATTTTAAAAATATTACGCCCTGGTGCAGGACTTGGCTGCTGGACCTTGGAATGACGGGCCTCTGCTTGACCTACTGTCCAGATCCTCGCACACTCCTCCAACGTAGGTATTGCTTGTCAATCACCCACAGTGGAATACAGTAGGGACCATCACTCAAAGAAGAGGTTACTTACCTATGACTGGAGGTTCTTTGAAATGTGTGGTCCCTATCTGTGTTCCTGCCTGCCCTTCTGCTTTGGATCTTTCTGATTCATGGTGGAGAAGGAACTAAAGAGGTGATTGATCTTTATTGCCTTCATCAGAAGCATGAGGTGAGCATGTTTGCATGCATGGACCAACAAATACTATTTTCAAAGTTCTCTGATTCTGGGATTCATGATGTGCATGTCTAATCCACAGTGGAATACAGGTAGGCAACACACATCTCAAAGAACCTTCAGTTACCGGTATAACCTTCTTTTTCAGAATACACAAAGGATCAGCCATCCAGTAGGTTGCAGGATGCTTAATAAGTTCCACCTTGTCTAGACTGGAAATTTGTCCGGATTACAGCCATAAGTGGCCTGCTATTAGTTTAACTGTACTGGTATAACCCTTAGAATTGGAAAAGAAAGCCACTGTTTGCATCACTGGAGCCCATCTAATTTTTAATATGGGTAGGCTTGCCTGCTGCAAATAGCTAACTTTAATCATCTACACCAGATACTGCACTGGGTAGCTATACCAATGGCTATAATTCAGGCAAATCTCCAGTCTAGACAAGTCCTTTATCCTAGTATGCACTAAACCTAAATATGGTGTCTTGAACTCCTTTTGGCTGGAATGATAGTTTGCTTAATCTGAATTGTTTTCACATTTGTTAATTAGTATTGCTTATTAGAAGTATTGGTGGTTAACAAGGAGTGCTTTCATTTTAGGAGGAGTTTCATCATGTCCAGGTAACTTAAATCTTAAAGAACTATATTTTTTTGATTAACAAGGTAGAGAGCTCAGATTCTGCCTAATCTGCTGAAGCTTATTTCTGTTGTCTAGTGTGTGTGTCCCTTGCAAAATGGGTTCCCCAAGATGGCTGTAGTATACCAAGTTTACCAGTCACAAAGAGGATGTGGATCCTAAGTCTGACATTGTTTCACTCCTTTGAATAATTCTGCTACTCAGATACAAAATCTATCTTGTCCTTCCTAGGTGCATTTTCTTGGCATTAATAAATAGAGAATTTTCTTGGCCAGATGGGTGTGACTGCCTATACTTTTTTATTTATAGTTCTTCACAAGAACAAAACTCTCAATTTTTTGCTGTGCCAGTTCACTTAAGTCTTAATTCTCTGGCTTTTTTTTTTGTCCATCTTTTTGGCAAAGGAGAAGGATGTGGCATTACAATACTGCTTTCAGATTTTATCTGGTTAAATAGAATTAGAGGGCATCATAGATCTGCCTTTGATCTTTGTTTATTTTTGAATCCCCTGAGAGCGATTGTGCAACTTCCAGAGTACTGATAAGCAAAAATAGCCCAACTTTCAGTTAGAGAATCTTTTTTTCTGACAGTTGTGCAAAATCAACTTTATGTCTGAAAGTTCACTTGTGTTCATTTTGGCTTATATACATCATAACTAGACTAGACAGAGAATCTCTAGGACACTGTATTTTTGGGCTGAACAGGTTTAATTTAAGGCCCAGTTTAGCCCTCCAGTTGATACTTAACAATTCTGATGGTGACTCATGGGTTAGACTAGAGTTCATCCCCGCAAAGCAGTATTGGTTCTTAAGTGCTAAAAAGAGTAAAAAGTAGTAACAATGTAAGTAAAAAAACCAAAAAAAACAAATGAGACAGCAGAAAAACTTTTGAATGAATGCCAGGAGCAAATCTGTTAGGTAAGAAGTTGCTATTTTAAATTTTCTTTTCTAGCTAAAACTGCATGTTGAAAATCTTGCATTATCTGAGACATGGAACATGATCTACTTAGGCAATATCTCAGTTTTTCAAATAGAAAATCTCATTAAATTTTCATAATCTGTTTACCTCTTTCTAGTTAATCTTGAGGGAAATTTTTAACAAATTCTAGAAAGCAACTTAGTGTTACTGCTAGATGTAAAAATGCCTAATTAACTTTTTAATAGCGCTGCTTGGAGAACTATTAACAGCTATACAAAGAAATTAATGATGCTGCCTGGGAACTCTCCTTGAACAGTATTTCAGTGGTGTAGGCGGAAGTTAAGGGAGATGACAGTGGAAGTGTTCCATTCCACACTGGAAATTATGCTACGTTGTTGCAATTCTGTGAAAGAAAAGCATGGTCCTGTATCAGGGTGATGCCTATTATCTAAGACAGAGCTTCCCAAACTTTTCTTGTTGCATGCCCACTTCCGGATCTACTAGCTGCCCACATGCCTCTACCCTTCTCATCACTGATACTTTTCTTCTTAACACTACCTGTCTTTAGCCATCTGTCCATATTTCACTGTTACGTATAGATATAGTTATAGTTTGACACATGCAACTGAAAAAAAACCCTAAGGTCTGTGCTCAGACTGGAGAGTTGCTGGGTAACTAAACCTGCACTGTACGGTGATTGGAGGTGAGGGCTCTGTACATCAGTGTGTCTGTATCTGTGTTCTCATTGGTATGTCTTGAAGTAAATTAACTACCATATTTTATATAACAAATTCCCATGGAGTTTTAAAGCTTTGTCTGAGTAGCCTATTATGAAAATGCAGTAAGTAAAATATGATCCACCATTATACAATTCCTCCTGTATACCCCCTAGAGATGTCTCGCGTACCAGTTTGGGAACCCTGATCTAGGATCTTGTATGACCTCCATCACTGTAAATCAACGCTTCTCAAACTGTGGGTTGGGATCATGACCACGTTTTAATGGGGTTGCTAGGGCTGTCATTAGATGTTCTGGAGTCCGGGGTTGAAGCCAATGCCCTAGGGTTTCAGCCCTGAGCAGCACAGCTCAGGTTACATGCCACCTTTCCCCCAGGGTTGAAGCCCTGGGGTAGGGTGAACATCTGTCTCATTTTTAAAGGGACAGTCCCATTTTTGGGGATTTTTTCCTTATATAGACGCCTTATATTTTACCCCTTACCCCCATCCCATTTTTTTTCCACAGATGCTGTCTGATAATCCTACCCTGGGGCTTTGATCCCCCACCGCCCCGGGCTGTGGAGCTCAGGCTTTGACCCCCACAACCCTTTTGGGGTCATGTAGTAATTTTTTGTTGTCGGAAGTGGGTTGCAGTGCAATGAAGTTTGAGAACCGCTGCCATGGATTATTTGAATGCCTCACAAACACTGATGAATTTATTCTCAACACTCTTGTGAAACAGGAAGGTCTATTATCCTCAATTTACATATAGGGAACTGAGACACACAGAATCAGTGATTTATCCAAGATCACACAGGAAGTTTGTGCCAGAACTGGGAATTCAACCCAGATCTTCTGACACAAAGTACAGTGTCTTAACCGCAAGACCCTATTTTCAAGGCTGGGGTAATTATTTCTAAATTATAAAGTACCTTTGTATCTTGGATTCTTAAAAACAAGTAACAAAATAAACCCCAAAATTCAGCAACCACACATTTTTTTAAAAAAAGAAAATTAAAGGGCCCCAAGCAGAGCTATTCACTGCATTATGTCTCCTGCTGGAGGTTCCTTCCATGTTCTCTGAAAGATGATTTCTGGAATTCTGCCATCCCATGGTTTTATATTTTGCAGATGTGATGATTTTATAAAAAAAAAAAAATTAAGTAGGGGATGTCTTTACATTTTCAATGAGCAATCAGAAAAATTGTGGCACTAAATAAAGGAATGTGCTTTCTTGACCCATTTTTCAGAAGGTGTTATATTCTCTTCAAAGAGTTTGTATTATGCCAGATATAATGAGAGATTGTAGCATTTTACTCCTTTAAATAACATCTGGTTTGTTTTCACACTAAATGTAATATTTTAACTGAATAAATTTAAACTTTTAATGTTACGTACAAGGGTTTTTGAAATGGTGTCATAATAAAGAGTTGGTTATGGTAGACAATTTGTCATATAAAAAGGTAAAGTAGGATCTTGAAGAATTATTCATCAGGTGAGCGATGCTTCCCTTTGTTATGTTGAGACTTTAACTGTATTGCAACAGATTTTGAAAAATAATGTAGAAGTTTAGATCTTGATTAGAAGTGCAATACTAATATTCATTTATGTAGTGAAAATGTTAGTTTATTATCAAACTCTGATGCCGTACTGATGCAGTCATGCTATGCTTCGTTAGTAATAATGTGGTATATAAAAATAAATCTGTATTTGACATTCTAAAATTTCTCAATGCATGACATACTTTTTCTTTCCTTTTCCAGTGTATATTTATCTCTTGCTTTGTATGCCAGTCAAGGATGCAGAAAATATAGTTCTCTAGGTCACTAATACTAGTATAAAAACCTGGGGTTTTGGAATGACAAAAAGAGATGCCTTGCAAATATAGGTTCTGATCTGCATAGGTGGACCTAAGTTAATTTTGGTTGGATTTCACCCATGTGGATCAGATTGCTGATTTAGTGTGACAATGTAAAGACAATTTACAGTAAATGCTGTATTTCTTGTACTTTTTTGATACAAAATAGTCACATATAATTTTATTCAATGTTTGTTCCTGAAAACTATACCTGTATTTCAGTGTCCTTTTACATGTGAATGACATGAATTTACTAGATTCTGTTTGCATTTAAGGTATGTAGATTTTGATTGGAGTACAGATGGGCTATGTGCAATTCATGGTTAATCTTAAACTGAGTTCTGTGAATTTTGAGTGCTTCTTATAGTGTAAGAATACCTTGGTCTTTCCCACCATTATAAGATTATATTTTCTATTCTCTGCAGATTGAGAATTCTTTAAAACTCTTTTCATAGCCTGTGGCTGTAAATCTGAGTGGTGGAGGGGGTGAGATTTAGGGGGAAAAGTAAATTTTTTAAAAAAATACAAATGCGTTAATTATACATGAGAAAAATTTAATGATTATTAAAAATCTCAGCACCATTGTTTGCTATAGAGAGGGAAAGACATTACATATTTAAGACCCCAATAGTACAAATCGGTGGTTTTTCCCATTTTTTCTTTGAAAAATTCTATATGCTACTATGAATTGTTCTGCAAGTAAATATAAAATATTTATATAGACCTGTATTTCTATCTTAACCAACAATTTTGGAAAAAGATAGTCATTATTTTAGAGGCAACTGTTACAAATGAATACGTTTTATAAAAGAAAATATTAAGGCCCAAATTAAAAATTATCAAGCCAAGATTGAAACAAGTGGTACACCACAAAATACACAGGTAAACTAGGCCCTGAACCACATGAAGTATAGGGCGCTTTGCAATATGCCAGCTTTGTCTTTTTCTTTATAGTTCTGGAATCTGACATTGGAGGACTTCTAAAAATGTGTTTTCTTGTTTGTAAGTTTTGCTGAAGTTTATAAGCAAAGACAGCTTTATTACTCAGGTAGTGTTCACCAGGAAGATATTCCCCAGCTCTGTAGCTCTTGAATTTCTTGTAATTCATATGGTTCCATGAAGAAAAATGCTGCTTGACTTCTGAAAAACATTTTGTGGTGATTTGAACTGATATGCCCGAGTTTTGCATATGTATTATCGTATGAATATTGTATTTACCAAAAGTGAAAATTCCAATATAATTTTAGACATCCTATTAGAATGCTAATACTGTTTGCAGATTAAGGTTAAACTAAACAAAAGGAATGAAAAGAAAATGAAATATTTTTCTAAAAATTATTGGAGTGTGGATTTTTCAAAATGAAATTTAAATTCCTACAGAAGTTTGTAGATGAGAGAGCTGATAGGTATTCTACAATTGGAAAAGTAACTTTTTGGGAAATTTAAAATGATTATATCTAATAGTTATAAAGACTGTACAGTTTTAAATTATACTTGGCATTTACATTGGCTATTTAAGATGCTGTATTAAAATGCTAATAATTAAATAACAAATTTGAGAATAAAACCACTTAACTATTTTTCAACGAAACTGAAAGCAGAAAAGGATGGATGAGAGGAAAAGATTTACCTTTTAATGTCATCAATACTTGGTTAAATCTTGTCAGTTTATCACTTAACATAAACTTGCTTGGTTCACAGAATGTTCATTAAATGTTTCGACTGAACATAACTTAACATTGTATCACTCAACAAACACAATACAGAGAAACATTTGTAAGCATGATGTTCCTGTAGAAAGATATGTTTTGAAAATAGCTTTGACAAACTTATTCTTGTATCAAAACTGTGCAGTATATGGAAGTCCGTAGTGCCCAGAGCTATCAGCCTGTACTTGGGCCCCTTTCAACAGGGGAGTATACAAATATAGTAAAAAAGCAAACTTTGACCGTAAGACCTTATTATCTAATTTAAAACTACGTTAGAACCTCATTTATGAACATTAGAGTTATGAACTGATCAATTAACCATGCACCTCATTTGAAACTGGAAGCATGCAGTCGGGTAGCTGCAGAGACAAAAAAACAAAACAAAACAGTATGGTGTTAAACATAAGCTAATAAAACCATAAAGGGAATGTTTAAAAGTAGATTTTCTGTGCTTGTTTCATTTAAATTAAGATAGTTAAAATAAGCATTTTTTCTTCTACATAGTAAAGTTTCAAAGCTGTGTTAAGTCAAGGTTCATTTGTGAACTTTTGGAAGAACAGTCATAATGTTTTGTTCATAGTTAGAAACATTTCAGAGTTATGAATTACCTCCATGCCCAGGGTATTCTGATGTTCTACTGTAAACACAACAAACAGGTGTAATAAAACTTAGGGAGGGAGGGAGTACAAGAGTAAATACTCATATTGTCATCTTTTTCCTTCAGTTAAAATCTGAAATGATACTGCTGCTGAACTGAGACCATGTTTTATGAATGAGATTTTTTTTACTACATGTAACAATAATATAAATAAGTAGAGCTGTTGCTGGATCAGGTTATTTTGCATTTAAAGACATTAAATTGCTTTTTGTAGACTCCGGAGAAGAAACAATCAGAACCTTCCAGGGGAAGAAAGAGGAAAGCAGAGAACCAGAGTGAAAGCAGCCAAGGTACACCAAACATTTCTTGAATTATAGCAAATCACCCCTGCAGTTACTTTTCTTATTCTAGCTGATGAGCAGGAATTCATGGTTTTAAAGTTTTCAGTTGCTTGCTCTTCAGATGAATTTCCATTATTATCCAGAGTGACCTTTTTCTGTCCAACAGATGTTCACAGAGGAGGATTAGAATAGTTTGGGGGAATCAATAGAGTGAAGTAAACGATCTCTATCTGATGTGGCTTGACTTTGACTTGAATCCAGCCATAATTGTTATTATCTGGTGGATGTTTGGCCTTGGTGAAATGTGTGGTGCTCCCAGTCCATTTCCTAGTGGACAAATATGCTTGTCAAGAATCAGAGGGGTAGCCGTGTTAGTCTGGAATTGCAGAAGTGGCAGAGAGTCCTGTGGCACTTTAAAGACTAACTAAAGTATTAGAGCATAAGCTTTCGTAGGCTAATACCCACTTCGTCGGATGCATGCAGTGGAAGTATCCAGGCAGGCCGCTGGATACTTCCGCTGCATGCATCCGACGAAGTGGGTATTAGCCTACGAAAGCTTATGCTCTAATACTTTAGTTAGTCTTTAAAGTGCCACAGGACTCTTTGTCACTTCTGCAAATATATGCTTGTTCCTCAAAACACCGTCATGATACTTACTAATTAGTACTCTTTTAGGCAAGTATGGGGTTCATTGAAATATCCTGTCTCACGTTAAGGTGACTTTTTTAGGGCAGGAATGGTGGAGACTCGTAAGTCTCTGGGTAACTATCTAGCATATAAAGAAAAAGTAGTTGTGAGAACTGGGCCAATTTAGTTGTTTTGGTGTTCCATTTTAACTAAATATCTCTTTAAATGCAAATAGATAAGCTAGGAGCATTGTTCATTTGCCTTTTGATCATTTACTGTTTTTTTTTTTTTATTTTCTCTTTGTGGTTGGTTCTTGTCCTGCCTCTGAGTTGATACTTGAATGATTTACCTGTTCCAATCACTTGTAGGCCTGTTGAACTGGCAGTTCAAACTATGTCAGCTAGGCGGGTCTCAGAGCTTAGGACCCTGACATCTGAGCCCCCTTATATGGTTTTCCATAAGGACACGGTCCAGCTCCACCCACACCGTGCATTCCTCCCGAAGGTGGTCTCTGCCTTCCACATGGGCCAGGACATCTTCCTGCTGGTCCTCCGCCCCAAGCCACACATGTCCAGGGAGGAGCACCATCTACACGCTGGACATGCGTAGGGCTCTGACTTTCTACCTTGAGCAGACCACGCCATTTAGAAAGTCCTCACCGCTGTTCGTAGCTTTGGCCGAGCGCATGAGGGGCCGATATCCATACAGCGACTCTCAAACTGGATCACGTCGTGCATCTGTACCTGTTATGACCTGGCGGGTGACTCCCTGCCGCCAGTTGTGAAGGCACACTCAACTCGGGCTCAGGCCTTGTCGGCAGCCTTCTTGGCCCACATTCCTATCCAGGACACTTGTAGGGCTGCTATATGGTCTTCGGTTCACACGTTCATCTTGCACTATGCGATCATCTCCCAAACCAGGGATGACGATGGGTTTGGCAGGGCGGTGCTCCGTCCTGGGAACTTGTGAACTTCTATCCACCTCCAACAGATATAGCTTGGAATCACCTACTGGGGAATACACATGAGCAATCACTCGAAGAAGAAAAGACAGTTACCTTCCATAACTGCTGATCTTCGAGATGTGTTGCTCATGTCTATTCCACATCCAGTCCTCCTTCCCTCTGTCGGAGTGGTCTGACAAGAAGGAACTGAGGGTAGGGGAGCATGCCAGGTGCCACTTCAGGGGTTGTGTGTGTGTGTGTGTGCGCTCCCCCCTACGGGTACTGCTAAGGGAAAATCTTCTGGCGTCGGTGCATGTGGCGAGCAAGCACACCTACTGTGGAATAGACATGAGCAACACATCTCAAATACCAGCTACGAAAAGTAACTGCCTGTTTCAGATAATCTGAAAGTCCCTCCTCTCAGTTACTCGACTCTTGGTCTCTTACTGTTGTGGTATAGTCACCTCACTGAGGCTTTGCCTATTATAGTGCTCCCATCATTGTGCCCTGATTTGGTGGAACATGTGGAAAGCAGGGAATTTTAACCATTTGTTAAAGCAGACAACCTGGTAATAAACTCTTATGCCCTGTTTACCATGTTGTTACTGCCAATAGAACTTTATAACTACAAAGTATCCTAATGTAGAAAAGGCAGTAGTGTCCTCCATGCTAGATAGGACATGAATTTCATATGTGAAAAACAAGCAGAAAATCTGTAGCATAGGATGACCTTTTTGGCCTTCCGTATGCATTATAAAGAAGCAAAGGTGCAAAGCCCGATTTTTTTCCTTATAGATCATTTTTAATGCTTCTCAGCTGACAAACTCCTTTCCTGCCAATTATCTAAAAGCAGATCTGGAGGGATAAGACTGGTGTGGAGATGGAGAAAGACGTAAAATGGTGCGTTTATTTAAAAACATAATAAACCATCTATTTCTTTACTGAAACCATAAAGAGTAGGGTGTAGGTAAGTGTAGGGAAATGGCTTTTATGAAAGAGACACTTGCAGTATGTGGTAGAATCTATTAAACTGTGTGATTAAATGCCAACCTGCTTAATTAGGTGATTCTAAGGGAACAGGTTGGTTTAATATGTTTCAAATGTCAGAGTTGGTTAATGGCAGAATAAGTCAATATAAGTTGCATTGTACACTGTAATAACTTAATGTGTTGTAGAGCTAGTTGTCACTGAGTTGTCCCTCAGCATGATAATTACAATACATTTGGGACCATGCTGTTGTGTTGTGTTCAGGTGTGTACAGATTTGTTAACATAAGTTTCCCTCTGGTTCTTTCCTTTGTTCACATCTTTCTGTTTTCTTGATCCCTTATGACTTCTTAATAAACCATCTTGCCCCTAATATATCTAAATGTATAATGATTTGTATGCTTTGTAAAGGCAATTAATGGAAATAAAGGAATATCTCCTAGCATAATGTATTTCTAGGTGTGTCTGATAATAGGTTTGAGTGCTTAATTTGAAACAGCTGTATATGTACCATGGTGTGACAATTAATGGGATCTACAGCAGTTGTAAGAAAGCTGCACCTTCATGGTAGTGCTTACCTTAATTGAAAAAAAAAACCTCTGGAAGCTTAATGGTTGAAATATCAAATGAACTTTTTGTTGAAAACAAATGCATATGTATTTCATTTTTAAAATAATTTTTCTGTGGCTTGGTTCCCCAGTGTGGTTCTACAGTTCTTCTCTTCTGATGTCCGGCAGTGGAGGAGCAAAAGATAGGCAGTCTCCTTCCTCTTTCAGGCACTGTTCCCAGTCTCTTCCTTCCTGTCAGTGAGGGAAACAAAAATGCTTCACATTGATATGTTGTCTTTAGACCTCAAGCACAGGCACTATGAAAGATAGCACAGAGGAAACAGACACCCTGGAAGTTGAAAGTGTAGCCTGACAGTGGGTGCTTCCTGCAGACCATTACTGCAGGACTGGTGTCTGAATTGTCCAGTCAGCAATTCAGTAGTTCCCTTTCTTGCCAGTGGGAGCAAACCTTTATTGGGTGGCTTCCCCTCACTCTGGAGCACTCCCACTAGATTCGTTTTAGAGAAAATGTCTACAACAGCAGGAGGAAAAGAGCTATGGTGCTTCCTCCAGGTCCCTTACTTATTACTTCCTTGGCTCTGAGGGAGAGGCAGAGGCGCTTAATCTTGAGACAATTGCATGGACCAGAAAGAATACAAAGCCCGCCTGCTCTCTGCACTGAAGGACTCTACCTAATTTATCCCAAGCAGTTCACTACACTCACTCCTCTGTGGCGCTTTTCTCTCCTGCTCCCTCCTCAGTAACGTACCTTCTCTTTTTGGGTTCCACTACAGATACACAATGAGGACCTATCCCACTGGGTCAAGTTCCTTAGGATTGTATCCTGTCTTAAGCCTCCTGTGAAGTCCCTGGGTCTTCAATAGGGTGCTCAGTCCTTGGCTCAAACCTTGTTGAACTCTTCGCTTTGGTGCTTCTTACTGTGCTTTCCTTGAAAGTGGAATTCTTTAGTTGAGGTTGCCTTCAGCTGACAGAACTTATGGCGTTTGTTTGCCATCAACACTATCTTGTTTTTCTTAAGGAAAAAATAATGTTTTGCATTTGCTATAGCTTCCTTACCAAAGCAGTTTTTTCTTCTCACCTGAACCAGGAGATTTTCCCCCTATCCGTAACTTCTGTCTGATCACCAAAGCCCAGAGGAAATCCCCTGACACGGTTTGGATATATGTGGAACAGTGAATTTGTACCCTGTCTCAAACACAGGAGTTCAGAAAGTCTCATTCCTTCTTCATGCTCCGAGAGTCCCTGCAATGGTTTAAAGCTTCTGATTAACTTTTTCTGCTGGAATCTTGTTGCTTTCGGACTCTCTCCTGCATCTATTCTGTCGAAGCTGTTTGTACTTCATAGCTGAGAAAGAAACCTCCATAGATGACTATGCATGGCAAAAACTCACGGCTTTATCTGCAGTCACCTTCACCAAGCACTAGAGACTGGATCTGTCCTCTTGGTCAGACCATTCCAGTCATTCGTCTGAAGATTTATGACAGACTTGCAAAGGAAAAAGAGATGCTATTATCTCCACAAGGTGATACTCATTCTTTCTACTGTCTGTTCAGCCCCTTTGCAGCTTTATATTGCCCCAGCTGTCACAGCCTACTGAGTTAGCTCGTCAGTAATTTATTAAGTATCAGAGGGGTAGCCGTATTAGTCTGGATCTTCAAAAGTGACAGAGTCCTGTGGCACCTCATAGACCAACAGTCGTGTTGGAGCAAAGCTTTTGTGGGTGGATACCCACTTTGTCAGATGCAAAGCTGGATGTTGTATCTGACGAAGTGGGTATTCATCCATGAAAGCTTATCCTCCAATACATCTGTTAGTCTATAAGATGCCACAGGACTCTGTCACTTTTGCAGTAATTTCTCATTTCTTCCATAAATTGGTACTGTAATCTAGTTAGATTTTGTCCTCACTGTTTTAGCCCACTCAGGTTGAGGAACTGAGCAAAGGGACTAGTATAGAAAGTGAGTTGTAGGGAACCATATTTGACATTTTTGGCAAGTCATGGACTGGTGAGTCTGGAGACAGAGTGCCTAAAAGGTGGAGGAGCTTGGCACCAAATCTCTTGCCTGCCGACTTTAATGATGAACATGTCCTTATGTTAGACGAGGATAGTCTTGTGGCTGAGGCACTGGAATGGGAATTAGGAGAATGATTTAATTCCTGGCTTCTCTGTTACAGACTTGTGTGAGTTGAACAAGTCAGTCTCTCTGTGCCTCAGTTTCCCATTCGTGTGGTTTTTTTAAAAAAAACATAATTATATTTCATTGCCATATATGGGTGATGTGAGAATAAATTAAAGTGCATGGAGTTCTCAGATGTTGTGCTGATGGGATGTCATATGACTATCTACATAGAAAGATCACACATTGGCTCACCAAGCTGCAGAAAACTGCTTAGCAGATTCTAAGATTTTGACATACTGTGTACTTTTCATGTCCGTAGTAAGTATAGCTGTCTATTTTTGTCACTTCTAATATCTTTAATTTTTTCTTTAACTTCAGGAAAAAGTATTGGGGGACGTGGTCACAAAATTAGTGACTATTTTGAAGTAAGTTTTTTTTATTATTATTATTTATTTTGAAAATTACTTTTTTGATTTCTTTAATGTTGCAAGTAACTGTATAAGACACTAAATGTAGTTAAATTCACAATCATAATTGTAAAGAGTACTGCACTACTCAGGCAAGAGATGTGTTTGGATTGTCACCTGCCTTGATTTAGAAACATAAAATGCATGGCTTTCTATACAAAAGTAATACGTATAAGTAATGTCTACACTGTGAGCAAGCAACATCTTTTTAATGTTAAGTTATTTTTTACTAGTGTAGACAGGTCAGTCTTTGAGAAAATAGTGATCTTTAATAGAACTTTTTAATTTTAGATCTAACAGTTATATCTGGGGTGTTCTCTTGGTCTTGCAGGAGCTGAAAAAGAATGAGGGATGGATGGTTTAAAAGTAGTTCTTAAAACATTCTTTGGAGGTGTTTGTAAAATTTCTGATTTAAAAATTAAAGCTACATTTCGAATAGGGTTGGGTTTTTTGCACTCTCCGCCCTTTAGACATATAGGTTGTGCAGTAATACAATAAGTGATACTTTTTTTTTTTTTTGCCTTACAGTCCATTTTCGATAAGTGTGTTAACTATTTCTTTGGCCACGTTTCCTTTTTAGTGCCAAGGTGGAAATGGCTCCAGTCCTGTAAGAGGCATATCTCCTGCAATCCGTTCTCCCCAAAATTCACATTCCACCCCTTCTTCTGTAAGTATGAACTATTAATCTGTTGAATTTCAGCCTACAGTTCAAAAGTTTTCAGTCACTGAAAGTAATCTTAATTGGGAATAGCTGATTATAAATAATCCCTGTAAATAGTGCAACGTTCTAAACTTACTTTCAGGATGAAATCTATTTCTTCAAACCAGACAAGTAGTATTATAAAGTTCAAATTTTTAAAAATACTTTCAGTAAATTTTAGGTTTGTAAACTAAGATTACTGTCTGATTGAAACATTGTTGTAAAATCTGAAGGGAGGTTCCAGCTTAATTATTACACTGTATAACCTCAGGTAAATGGTCACCAGGTATGGGTGGTGGTTGAATTCCAAGTCATTTATTTAAAATAAATTAGTAACTTTTTCACTAAGTAATTTCAAAACCAGGACATAACAG
This sequence comes from Dermatemys mawii, assembly GCA_007922305.1. Taxonomy (NCBI): domain Eukaryota; kingdom Metazoa; phylum Chordata; order Testudines; family Dermatemydidae; genus Dermatemys; species Dermatemys mawii. Next base: position 23,459,794 of record ML677340.1, read on the forward strand.
CATCTGTTCATATCTACCCCACACACAGTTTTTTTTAAAAAAATATATTGTTCCTTTTTGCGAGGAAGGAATAGTGAGCAGTCCAGGTTGTTCTGTTATAAGCAAAGATGCTGATAAACCAAACGATTTTAGTTAAATTTAAATACATGACTACTGTATCCCATATAACTCTCCTTACTTGTAATGTTTTGAAAGTTGGGATTTAATTTGAAAATAGTTTATGCTCATATGAAGTCTTGCATTGTCAACATTGGCCTTGCCTTTGTTTAACTCTGGGTAGTTGGACCGTTTGTCTTGTTTCCCCCTTCTGGACAATTCTGCTTTATTGTACTTGCTGGCAGCTTCAGAATTTGATCTCCAAATTTCCCTTATGCTCTGTTGCTCAGAGAATATTTTTTGAGTTTTGCTATATATTAGGGCTGTCAATAAATCACAGTTAACTTATGTGATTAACTCAAAAAAACTAACGGTGATTACAAAGATTAATCGTGATTAATAGAATATCAATAAAATTTATTAAATATTTATGGATGTTTTTCAACATATTTAAAATATATTGATTTATATTACAGCACAGAATACCAAGTGTATAGTGCTCACTTGATATAATTTATTACAAATATTTGCACTGTAAAAATTAAAAACCCAAAAGAAATAGTATTTTTCAAATCACCTCATCCAAGTACTGTAGTGCAATTTCTTTATTGTGAAAGTGTAACTTACAAATGTAGATTTTTTTTATTGTTACATAATTTCACTCAAAAACAAAACAATGTAAAACTTTAGAGCCTACAAGTCCACTCAGTCCTACTTCTTGTTTAGCCAATGGCTAAGACAAAAAAAGTTTGTTTACATTTACGGGTGATACTGCTTCCTGCTTCTTATTTACAATGTCACCTGAAAGTGAAAACAGGTGTTCACATAGCACTTTCGTAACCAGTGTTGCAAGGTATTTATGTGCCAGATATGCTAAACATTCATATGCCCCTTCATGTTTCAGCCACCATTCCAAAGGACTTGCTTCCATGCTGATGATGATCATTAAAAAAATAGTGCTTTAATTAAAATTGTGACTGAACACCTTGGGAGAGAACTGTATGTCCCCTGTTCTGTTTTACCTGCATTCTGCCATACATAATAGCAATCTTGGATGATGACCCAGCACATTTGATTTATGAACACTGTCACTTCAGATTTCACAAAATGCAAAGAAGGTACCAATGTGAGATTTCTAAAAATAGCTACAGCACTTGACCCAAGGTTTAAGAATCTGAAGGGCCATCCAAAATCTGAGAGGGATGAGCTATAGAGCATGCTTTTAGAAGTTTTAAAAAAGCAACACTTCGATGTGAAAACTACAGAACCTGAACCACAAAGAAAAAAAAAAAATAAACCTTCTGCTGATGACATCTGACTCCGATGATAAACATTCATTGGTCCGCTCTGCTTTGGATTGTTATTGAGTCAGCAGCCTAGATGCATATCCTCTGGAATGGTAGTTGAAACATGAAGGGACATATGAATCTTTAACATATCTGGCATATCTTACAACGCCAGTTACAACAGTGTCATGTGAATGCCTGTTCTCACTTTCAGGTGACGTTGTGACAGGTTTGGTCACAGAGGCCATTTTGGAACTGTCACCTGATGTGCTGAAATTACCTCTGAGCCCATTTTCCCTGATGGCTTGGGACTCCAGAACCCTGCCTTGTTGAACCAGACACTCCAGCCTGCTGCAACACAGATCCATGTCTGAACCACGCCCCCAAAGTTGCAGGCTTTAACTGAAAATCACTCAGCAGGTTATCCCCAGGTCCCAGTGGGATACAAACCCTGATTATATCCATTTTACCCTGTATAAAGCTTCAGTATCAATCACTTAGTCTGAGTTTAATAATTAAAAAATGATTTTATTAAATAAAAAAAGCAGGATTTAAGTGGTTTCAAGTAATACCAGAACAAAGTAAGTTACCAAGCAGAATAAAACAAAGCATATAAGTCTAAGCCAAATACATTAAGAAACTGAATACAGGTAAATTTCACCCTCAGAGATGTTCCAATAAGCTTCTTTCACAGACTAGACTCCTCTTTAGTCTGGGCCCAATCCTTTCTCCTGGTACAGTCATTGTTCCAGCTCAGGTGCTAGCTCGGGGATTTCTCATGACAGGCCAACCCCCTTTGTTCTGTTCCACCCCCTTTTATAGCTTTGGCACAAGGCGGGAATCCTTTGTCTCTCCCTGAGTTCCCACCATCCTTCTAAATGGAAAAGCACCAGGTTTAAGATGGATTCCAGTACCAGGTGACGTGATAACATGTCACTGGAAGACCTCATTATCCATTCTTTCAGGGTTGGCCAGCCTGTACCCAGGAGGGTTTGCAAATAAACAGAGCCATTTAAAACCAGTAGTTCTAATTAATGGAAGCCATCAAGATCCTAAGCCACCATTAATTTCCTTTGTTTTTTACAGTGCAAATAAATAGAAAGTGAGCCTCCAGAACTAAAAGAAACCCATCTTAGTTATTTTTGAGTTTTCAAACTTAGTCTGAAGCTTAATCTACACTGGAAACTCAGTGGCTTGAAGTGCAAGACTTGAGCGGCACAGCCATGTCGCTAAAAGGTGCATAGTGTAGACAAAGCCTCACAAAAATCTAGCTGAGGGACATTGGAAAAGGATGCAATCTTGTGATACTAGTTACAAGACAAAAGTTGTTAGACTTGGTATACAATGGATCTAATCTTAGTTCTTTTAGAGTTTATTGCATCCTCTCAAAAATACACATCATTAATTGCATGGTGAACAGCTAGATACAATACTTCAAAGATAGATCTGTCATATAGTTAGAGTATGGTCTTTCCTTATTTTGTATTTTAACTTGCTAATTTACAGCCAATGGTCAAGTAGTTATTTTCATAGATTTTTGAGATGCACATTCAAAATATTTTCATTTTGCAATCTGAATATTTCAAGCTGAAGCTGATATCTTTTGTTTATGTATTTTAGGTTCAACAGAATAGTCCTTCTCCTACTGCATTAGCTTTTGGGGACCACTCTGTTACACAGCCAAAACAGTTATCATTTAAAGTTACTCAGGTAAACAGTTTTGTGTAGACACTTCCTATGTCATTTTTAGAATCCATGAGTACATTGATCAATGACCATTTATTTCCGTGCCTGATAACTGGTTTAGGACCAGTATTTACAAAATTTATAGGTTCTGCAAGCATTTGTAGAGGTCTGCAAAAACATTTCTGTCCTTGATAAATTGTGAGCTGCTAGTCATTCTGATTATCACTTAGCTCTTTATGCTCCCATTACTTCCAGCATAGCACTTGATGAGCTATTAGAGTTAGATGAATGCTTTATACCTTTTGCTTAAGATTCAGGCTGTTATGTGATCTTAAAAGTGTTGATTTCCAGCTCCATCAGTATTTAGGATAACAACCACTATGACAATGAGATATGATCACATACAACATGGCCTTTCAGAGCTGAAAGTCAACGTTCTTTTTAAATGAAAATGGCAATCCTTTTTACGCCCTGAAGCACGCTTATTACTGAACTGCTCTTTCGTTTGGCATGTCCAGCCCAGTCCTCTGACCCTTTGTCTTTCGCAGTTATTTAGTTTAAAACTTGCTTACTTATAAGGATACTACTTCAGACCAAACAGACAATTTAACATAGTATTATTAGTAGGCTTTTTTCATTCAAGCCATGTTGTGCTAATCTCTTACTGGACAAGAAAATTAATTGCTCTTTAAGAGAGTGGCTTTCAATTAATGAAGAGCTTTATCAGTTAAAGTGGCTCATCCAAACTCTTTACTCAACCTAGCCTGTTAATGGGTAAAGACAATTATAATAATTTAAAATAATTAACAATATTGATACAAAAATGAGGAAAATCATGTGTTACAGCTGCCAAAGAATGGAATTAAATATTTGAAAATGGTTTTGTTTAGACCGATCTCACGATGCTGAAATTAGCTGCACTGGAAAGTAATAAAAATCAAGACTTGGAAAAGAAAGAAGGTCGTATAGATGATTTGCTCAGGGTAAGTGTAAAAGACTGAGTAGAAGATGTCTATCTAAAATATCAGTTAGTGACGGTGTATAGAAAATATTTGTACTAACATATAAAGTTGAAAATATTTTAAACATTTAATATAAACATATGACAGAAAACACCAGATTTGTAAAGATTAAAATCTGCATAAATGCTTTTTCTGAGAAGCAGCATATACTATGCGATAATTAAGTGCATGAATCTCATTTTTCTCTGCTTCAGCATTTAAAAGAAATATGTCTTTGGCCCATCTAACTATTATATATGGTTATAGAGTTCTTTAGGCTCCAGACAAGGGTGATATTGTATATGGCGGTGTGTTAATTTAATTTCTTTGTCGTTTTACAAATCTTGATATATTTTCATATGACAGATTTCTTGCTTTAATTGTAAAGTAAAGCATTCCTCAGTAGGGTCAGGTATATTTTTGAAAGTTCCTGTACTAGAGTAAGGGAGTTGGGGTGGTTAAACTCCAGAAGTAGCTGGGATGCAGAGATAACTGTATCAACAAATAGATAAACAAAATGTGACAGAGAGCAGACAACAGTGTGCAGATGGAACAAATAGAAGCCTTTAAAGGAGATGAGTAAAAGGGATTGTAATAACTTCACAAATTGTCCTATCTAATGTACTAAATAAGATGTATTTATTTACATATTTTTGATAAAATGCTTTTGACACTTAAATATTAAGATATAGTTAATATCTGTGTAATATTAGGTAGTGTTCTATCTAGTATATAGCCTCCAATGATCATGGACTTAAAGTTTCTTTGGGGGAAGAGAAAAAATCCAATACCACCTCTATACAGATCTGATGAGGCTAAAGCACTGAGAAAATGGTTGTTTTGTTTATATATTTGTATCTATGTTGGCATTCTACTTTAGAGCATTTTACTGAATATACATTTGTATTGATAATAGTTGTTTTTGATTTGTAGTATTTTCCATAAAATAAGACTGATATGAAATATAATAGACATTTTTTTATATTGTTCTCAGGCGAACTGTGATCTTAGAAGACAAATAGATGAACAACAAAAACTACTTGAAAAATATAAAGAAAGGTTAAACAAATGCATTTCAATGAGCAAGAAACTACTGATTGAAAAGGTAAGGTAGAACACTATTATTTTCAGTGTGTGTGGTAGAAAGCACTATAGATCGTTACTTGTGGAGAGCCGTTATTAAACCCACCACCCCATTTTCACCTGTTCGTAACTTTCTGTTTGGGCTGAAACTTTCTAAGTTTTTGGTCCCAGTCCAGAAGTAATTAATTTTAAATTTGAGAAAAATACCTTCAGCCATTTCTGAAATATGGAAGAGTGGAAAAAATGCATTTTTGAACTTAAATGTTTGCTCACTAATAATTCAATCACTGCTGAACATAAAAGATATGACCTTAGCATGTGGCTAGGTGGCATTCAGCCTTTTTGTGAACTTTGGGCAAACTGTTTTAAAATAAATTTACAGGTAATTGAAAAATCACTTCTCAGTATGCTCACTGGGGACTTTTGTTTTTGTGAAAAGCAATAAGAGAGCTAGGAAAATTTCCACTGTAAATCGATCCACTACTGCCTTCTGTCTTCAGCTTAATATTAAGAGCAGCAAAAGTATCCCATTCACGTAAATGAGATATGAACTTCAAATTTAATGCTAACATTCTTAAACACTAGCAATGCTGCTTTTCCTAAAAACAGCCCCAAAAAGTCAAGGAAAATGAATGGAAAAATTAGTTTAATGCAACAGGTACAAGACAAGTCAGGACATTAAGAAAAGAAACTAAATTTTTCTTTAAATCTGCTGCAAGAGACTGTGGAAGAATTCCCACAATGGAAGGTCATCTTGAATGCCTATACTGTCACCATTGCTAGCCCCAGCACCAGGGTATGCTGGGAAGAGGATGTAGCGGCCTGTTGTTCATCATACTAGGGAGAGAGTGGGCTGCTTTGGATGGTAGAGCATCCCATAGACAGCTCATGTGCTGAGAACACACCAGCCTGCTTAGCAGCCTTGACTTGTGACAGTATAAAGGTAGCTCAAATTCCCCTTGCCTTTTTCCCCTCATTCTTTGAATTCCATGTCACCTTTGCAAGTAAAGTCAAGCTTGGGTTTTCTGGCTCATGTATCATTATGAATAATAGCTAAATTCTTACTGCAGAATTTTTAACCATTCTGATAATGTATAAGCCGGAAAAAACGTGTATAGGTTCTGCAGAGTTAATTAGAGTATGAGTAGTTGAAACTTATTTCCATCCATCATTCTTTTATCTACTACTCAAAAAAAGACATTAGAGGGAGGGGCTGTGTTTTTGCTAACTTTTAAACACTTTAAAAAACTGATAATATTTTGATTTTCTTAGAGCACACAAGAAAAGCTGGCAAGCAGAGAGAAGAGTATGCAAGACAGACTACGCCTCGGGCATTTTACCACAGTTCGACATGGTGCTTCATTTACTGAACAGTGGACAGATGGCTTTGCATTTCAAAATCTTGTGAAGTTAGTCAATGTTATGTTTTTAAAATTCTCAGTAATTGTCAGTTCCCTCCTGTGGATTTTTTTTTTTTAATTACTAAGAGCTTCTAGGATTGGAGCTGCTTTTCATATGTAGTGTTTCTCTTTGCTTTTTGAAGTTTCAGAATACAGTACAGAACTCCCTTAATCGTTTGACAGAATGTAGAATGCTAAATCGTGTTGTTTTTGAAAGAAGATGATTGGGCCTCACTTGATTTTAACAAGCCTTAGAACAAGTGTGAATTTACTAACTGAGTAGCATTTCATTAATCATCACAATTCATAGAAAAAGTTGTAGACCTAGATCAGTGATTCTCAAACTGTGGTCCACCGACTACTGGTGGTCAGTGGAACAGTTGATGGTCTATGGAGGGCTTGCAGGTCATATTATGCTGGCTCCACATCCTTCATTGTAGCAGCTTCTACAGACATCCAGGCTCTTCATTGCAATGAAGGAGGAGCGAGGAGGAGGAGCAAACCTAGCAGCCTCCACTAGGGGCTGCTGCTAGCATAAGCGGATGGGGGAAAGGAGCCTGTAGCCGCCAGCAGGAAAAGAGCTGCCTCAACAAGGTACTTCAGCAGAGAATGGTGCAGAGAAGGAGCTTGGGGAGATGGGGCAGAGGGTGGAGCTGTGGAGTGGGAGAAAGAAACTAATTCATGACTTCAGATACATGCTTTGGAAAGTAAACTGATTTGACCTTTACATTGTTCAGTATTAATGTATTCAGTAGAAACTCTAGTTTTCTCAAGAAAGATGTGGGAATGGAAATGGGATTGTGATTGGATCGGGATTTGGTCTATGAATATACTCTAAAGAAATGGGTCCACACTAAATGTTTGAGAACCTCTGACCTAGTTAATATCTAATGATTTAGCTTTTATAGTCTTCCTTGTGTGTTTTGTGCACACAAACAATAGTTATTTGCTGTGTAACCCAATTGATGCTTTATCTGAGCTGACTTTTCTAAATAAATAATCTGATTCGTAAACAACATTATTAATATTCTGTATTGACATCTCTGACTTTTTCTTTTCTTTTGGTGTTGGTTGTAAGCGATAATATCCACTTTGTCAAAATACCATTTGTTTCCAGTGTGGAAAATACAGTATGTATATTACACTTTTGGAAACCTATTACAAAAGAAAATGATACCAACATGTTCTTCGAGTGCTTGTTCATATGCTTTCCAGTTAGGTGTGCATATGCCATGTGCACGATTGTTGGAAGATTTTTACCCTAGCAACCTTCTGGGTCAGCTGGGGAGCCCCCTGGAGTAGTGCCTTCATGGCGCTGAATATATACCCCAGCCAACCCAGCACCCTCTCACTTCCTTCTTATCGCCTGTGCTGGTCTTTGGAACCATGGAACTCAGCTTTGCTGCTCTCCACTTCCCTAACTATCTTTGCTCAATAGTTGTTTATAGTTGTACATAGTTTTATTTATAGTTAGTTTAGTCTTAGAACTGTGTAGATAGTTATCTTAGCATAGAGTATATAGTTGTCAGGGGAGGAAAATTTTCCCCTCCCCACCACAGACTTTGTGGACTTATGCCCAAGACTCCGGGTTTTAAGTAAAACCGTTTCATTTACCATCCTCTTGCCAAATTGCAAATCTGTAGCCTATTATCCAACAAAGAATACACCAAGAAACAAACATATAAAATAAAATTATGCAAATTCTTCTGCCCCCCAGAATAAATATTCACATTTACAGTGCCTAGTTAAGAATGCTGCACAAGCTTTTCATTTTTACCAAGAAAAGAGATGATGGTAATTCAGTGGATTAGAATCCATCATTACCATTGTTACAAGTCTGCTTTTTAAAATGTCATTAGCTGTAAAAATATTAATAATTAATGCAATGTTTTTGGTTTTATAGGCAGCAAGAATGGGTGAATCAACAAAGGGAAGATATCGAAAGGCAAAGAAAGCTGCTAGCCAAACGAAAACCTCCAGCTACGAATAATTCTCAAGCACCATCTGCCAATTCGGAACCAAAACAGAGGAAAAATAAAGCTGTTAATGGGGCAGAAAATGATCCTTTTCTTAGACCCAGTTTACCACAGCTGTAAGTTTACCAATTCAATCAGTCTTTTTCATAGTTTCCTAGGTGTTGTCCATTTTGTCTGCAATGCAAATAGTGGCATAACCCCAGCAGTTATGCCATATGCCAAAAAGTTAGGGACTTACTCTGTTCTCACTGATGGTTTGTCTAAATTGAGGGAATTTGCACCAAAGTGTACGTAGCTGCAGTGTATCATTGCAGTTTATCTTGGGTAAATTGCATCAGTCTGTTTTGCCCTGATGCAGTGTGTCTCCTGTTCTCTAATTAAACATGCCTAATTCTAGTATTCCGCACTTGTAACTCCACTGATTTCAAAGGAGTTAGGCGCCTTCTCCTTTCAGTTAAACAGATATAAAGAAGGCTTTTGGTGACTGTAGGCCTCCCTCGCACTCCCAATCGGAGGGAGACCCCTCGGGCTGGTCCCAACCGGCCGGGTTCAGGCTCTGTCAGGTGACCGGCACGTAGCGCAGTCCCTAGATGTAGCTGGGCCTGGGCTTTCAGGAGCTCAGGTAGCCAACAGCACACAGTCTCTAGAGCAGGGGGCCCCAAACTTTTCGGGTCGCAGCCCCTTACCAAGCCCCAGCGGCCACTTGCGGCCCCCTGGGGTATGTCCCCCGAAATGCTGCCGCAGAAAGCGGAAGCTTCCGCTTTCTGTGGCGGCATTTAGGCGGGACCAAAATAGCCCGCCCAGGAGTTTGGCGGTCTCACGGGCAGGTGTGGCGGCGGCACTGGGGTCTTGCGCATCCTTGGGGTGTGCGCACCCCTGTTTGAAGACCACTGCTCTAGTGGGCTGGCTCTAGCCTGGGCCTCAGGGCACAGGCAGCCAGCAAGTAAAAATAAGTAAACAGACTTGGAGGGCTGGCGACAGCCTGGGCGTGGCACAGGCAGCCAGCAAGCAAACGAACGGTCTTGAAGGGCTGGCAATAGCCTGGGCTTCAGGGCACAGGCAGCCAGCAAATAACCAGTCTTTAAGGGCTGGGGCCTGGGCATCAAGGCACAGGTAACCAGCGAAGCAAACAGTCTTTAGGGGCAGGCTTTGGCCTGGGCGTGGCAACAGGGGGCCAGCGAACCTCAAAGAAACAGTCTTTAAGGGCTGGGGGCCTGGGCTTCAAGGCACAGGTAACCAGCAAACACACAGTCTTTCGAGGAGGCTGGCTTTCGCCTGGGCTTCAGGGCACAGGCAACCAGCAAACCAGTCTTTGAGAGGCTGGCTCTAACCTGGGCATGGCACAGGCAGCCAGCAAAGCAAACAGTCTTTCAGCACTGGGGCCTGAGCTTCAGAGCACAGGCAGCCAGCAAAAACACAGTCTTTAGGGGCTGGGGCCTGGGCTTCAGCAAGGCAAAACAGTCTTTGAGAGGCTGGCTCTCAGGCAGCCAACAAAACAGTCTTTAAGGGCGGGAGCCTGGGCTTCAGGTTCAGGCAACCAGCAAACAAACCAACCAGTCTTGGAGGGCTGGCTACAGCCTGAGTGTGGCACAGGCAGCCAGCAAGCAACAGTCTTTAGAGTTCCCTTGTTCAGGGTAGGGGCGGCGGGCTCAGGGAGTGGGTACCTCTGCCATCCAGTCAGCGTCTGATTCCTCCGGGTACATGGCAGCGGGTACTCCAGGCCAGTCGTCCTCAGCGTCGGGGGTCGGAGCGCAGCTCAAGCTCGAGTCTCCTCCCGGCAGCAGCAGGGCTTGCAGAGCATCCTTCTCATCCCCTGCCTCTCCCCATTCTGGGCTGCAGGGCTGGCCTTTTATAGTTCCGCCCCTGTACTTCCGGCGAGGGGGGCGGGGCAGCCTTGGCTCCCCCCTCCAAGGGGTATTCCCAGCTCCCTTGCACTTCCAATTGGAGGGAGACCACTCAGGATCACTACAGTGACCAATTCAGTTTCCACTGAAGATAATAGTCTTTCAACTGGCTTTGAAAGGAGTTGGATACAGCCTGTAATATCTGAAGGCCTGCATCTAAATTAAAAATGCGCTAAAAAATAGTAAATGATCTTGCATCTTTTCTAATTTAAATGCTTTACTGTTGGTTTAATGAATACTATCAATTTAAAAATTACCCTTCTGCCTGAAAATATTTTACCTACTATTGTTATGAGTAACTGTAAAGTTGAGTATAATGGAAAGAGACTGAAAAAAAGAAAAGTTTTTTTTCTTCAGTTTGTTTACTTTGCATTTGATTGCACTTCATCATATATATATATATATATATATTTTTATAAAATACACAATGTATGTTCATTATCACTCTCTCCCTGTATAATCAATTTCTCCTCTTTTGTTTGAGTTTTCCATACAACAGGAGGGAAGCACATTTTCACAAATATGATAATGTGGTTATTAAACTACAAAAAGTTGGCCAGCCCAGCAGGGCAGTGCTTCAAAGTTCTTTTAAACTCCTGTTTTGAAACTGGCTAGATACAAAGTTAATTATGACCTTTAATCATCAGAAAATCATTTTAAATATTTACAATTACAACAAAATGTTCAGCTTTTTAGACAAACCTTTACACTGCTATGCTTTTTTTGATTATCAAATGCAATATTCCCTTCACCTCTGCATCATGTGTTTCTCGCATTTAATTTACGTTTGATAAGTGATTACATGTAAATTGAATACAAATTGAGCACTGAAGACTTATTGGATATACAGTTGTCAAAATAAGTTAATTGCACGTTTTTTTATATTTTAGTAATCTAATGGTAGTTTACACATATTAATCTTTATTGAATCAGGACTAGCTGTGCATTTTTATACATTAACTTGGTCCTAATATAACTGCTGTTTTACATATAACACTGCCTGCCTGTTTTGTCTTTGTTGAATAATTGTGTGTAGCTTGGTGGGGTCCTTTATACAATCTGGGAACACCAGAGCACAAGACCCTCTCATGTTCTTTTGCCAGGAGCTCTAGGGGTTTTTAAAACTTTTAATTAGGATTTGTTGTAGTCTTACTTGTTAGTGTGATACCTCTTCTTCTCTGAAAGATACCTACAGTAAAACTGCTGCTTCCCATTGTAGAGTTAGATAGCACGTGTCCGTGTGTCTGGTTAAAACAATTATTAATTGTGCTTTTCCAGTCTAGTGTTCATTTACTCTACATCTAGATTACATCTAATCTACCATTACTGCATTCATATTGTGCTCATCACTGTGCCCACATCACTCTGAGAATAATGGTTCTAGTTAGTTCATAGCCAAAGGGAAGAGGCTTTATTTGTACCTAGGTGAAGGGAAGTACAGAACTGCTGAGATTAATGAACTAAAACAGAGGTATATTAATTAGTACAACATGCATGCATGTGATTAGGCAGACCTTTACATTGCTATGCTGAAAAAAATGATATGGTAACAAAGCTTGTCAGCAGTGAGTCCCTCTGTCACCACCTTATTTTAGTTTTGACAGTGGCTTAGCTTTTTGTGTAGACAAAAACAAATATTTTTTAGCTTGGTTACAAAAAAGTGTAATTGAAACCAGAGTTGAAAACGGCTTTTTGTATATGAACAGTTGAAAAACAGTTTTCAAAACCAATAGAAGGTGATGGCTGAGCCATTGCCAGTGACAGGTCACTTTCCTGACATAGTTGGATGATGAAAGGAATATTACCATATTTGTCTAATGAGTTTGAAAGTGAATCAAAGTACTTATCAAGATGGCAATTGACCGCCTGAAGAAACCCTCAGTGCTTGTGTTTAGATGCAGTTGACTAAATGAGCAGTGCTATGTAGACACTATACTTGTCTGCCAGTGCTCATAGTAATTTTTGGTGTCCCAACTGGCTAATGGTTCCATGTGAGATTTCTTTATTACCGAGCAAACAATTTTTTATAATAAGCTCACTTAATTGGAATTAGTTGAAATGGTACCTCAAAAACTGTTAACTTGAATTGCACAGATAAACTCCTCAACTCTTTAAAAATATCTATCCCAAATTTAATTCTACTTCAAGCAAGGCAATTAAGTGTTTAATACTAGCTCCCACTGTTTGAATTTCTGGGAGCCATTATGTGCCCAGCTATAAAAAGGGAAATAAGGACAGCCCAGAGAATTACAGACCAGTCAGCTTAACTTCTGTACCCGGAAAGATAATGAAGCAAATAATTAAGCAATCAATTTGTAAATATCTAGAAGATAATAAAGTAATTAGTAACAGTCAGCATGGATTTGTCAAAAACAAATGGTGTCAAACCAATCTTATAGCTTTCTTTGACAGGATAGCAAGCCTTGTGGATGAGGGGGGTGGGGGGGAGCATGGTAGATGTGGTATATCTTCATTTTAGTAAAGCTTTTGATACTGTTCCCGCATGACCTTCTCATAAACAAATTAGGGAAATACAACCTAGATGGAGTTACTATAAGGTGAGTACATAACTGGTTGGAAAATTGTCATTATGAAAACTAATTTTACCATACTAATTTCCCCCTACTGTTATGCTCACCTTCTTGTCAGCTGCTTGAAATGGGCCACCCTCCTTACCACTGCAAAAGTCATTTTTTCCTCCCTTGGTATTCTACTGTTAATTGAATTGTCTTGTTAGACTGACCTCCCTCCCCCCCGCCCCCCAACTTGGTAAGGCAACTCTCATCTTTTCATGTACTAAATAAATACACCTGACACTGTATTTTCCACTCCATGCATCTGATGAAGTGGGTTCTAGCCTATGAAAGCTTATGCCCAAATAAATTTGTTAACTTCTAAGGTGCCACAAGGACTCCTCATTGTTTTTGCTGATACAGACTAACACAGCTACCACTCTGAAACCTGAAAAAAAATGGGTTTGTTTAGTGTGGAAAAGATGAGACTGGGGGGTGGCAGGGGAACATAACAGTGTTCAAGTAAGTAAAAAGTTGTTACAAGGAGGAGAAAGAAAAATTATTTTTCTTCACCTTTGAGTGTTAGGACAAGAAACAATGGGCTGAAATTGCAAGTGAACTTTACGTTGGACATCAGGAAAACTTCTGAACTGTTAGGGTGGTTAAGCACTGGAATAAATTGCTTCAGGAGGTTGTGGAATCTCCATCGTAGGAGATTTTTAAGAGCAGGTTAGACAAACATCTGTCAGAAGTGGACTAGATAATTAGTCCTGCCATGAGTGCAGGGGACTGGACTCGATGACCTCTCAAGTCCCTTCTAGTTCTGAGAGTCTATGCTCTTCAAGTGACTAATAAGTTATTGCTTTTAGAAAGAACAATTTTAGTTTCCATTGTGACTTCATCTTTTCACTTTTCAGTTTTGGTGCTGGTGACTCCCTAACCAACGCTTCCTCTGTTGTGCCATTTATTCAGTGGCAGTGTCTTATGCAAAAACAGTGGATTCTGGTTAATTGGGATACATTGGGACCAGAACAATTTGGCCCAATTAAGCAGCTGCCCCAATTAACCGAAGTAAATAAAAAGGGATGCTTTGTTTCCGTTCTTTGCAATGTGTCCCGATTAAGCAGCTGCCCCAATTAACCGGTGGCCCAATTAACCGGAATCCACTGTACTTCAGTTCCAATCCCTGTGTCTAATTTAAAATGTTTGTGGGAGGGGATACTAAGTTGTCAGTTAGGCTAATCTAGTTGAACAAACTTCTTTAGAGGGAATATTTGTTGAGCATGTAGGAAGTAGAAAATATTTTCAGAAGTTTTTTCAGAATTACATGTTTAAGCACCAACAATATGCCTGGGTCTTTACAGGACAAATAAAGACAACCCTAACCTTAACCCTAACCCAAGCAACTTAGTCTATAAGACAAACATAGATAAGACCCAGAGAAGACATTGAATTAGAACATTATGGATGAGATTTTCAAAAGTGCATACATAGCATTGGCCTAATTTTGTAAAAACCTCCAATAGAGTTGGGTTAGCTCTGAAGCACTTCTAAAAATTCCATCCTAAAATGTTTTCTTTTTGTTGTGTAAGGAAGGTATGAGCAGATATATTTGAATATTTTGGTGTATTCATATCCCCACTTTCTTTTTCCTGGGGAGGGAGGTCAAGAGGAGAAATCATTATAATACACCAGACCCCTGCAGTAGCCTGGGGTACGGTATCCATGCACAGTCCCACATTGCCATGGATCCCAATTTAAATATTTAAATTTGTGATTCATGGCAGTGACTGCACTGTACGCAAACCCACGCTGTAGTGACGCAGGCTATAGCGAGGGTCCACTGTAATACCTCCGTATTGGTTGTGATCCACTATAGATTATGTTTAAGTCTGCAAGTCTGTTATGCAGGTCTCTAGGCCAGTAGCAGCAATTTGGCTGTGTAGGAGGGGGCTAAGGGCAGGGGCTTGGGGGCATTTACTTCAGGGTCGGGGACTCCCACTGGCATGACTGTGCAGCGCCTAGGTGGCTGGGGAGGATCGGGAGGCGGGGGGCTCCGGTGCTGCTCGCCCCCACAGGTCCCGTTGGCTCCGTTTCCCAGCCAGTGGAAGCTGCAGCAGCCAGTGCTTGTGACCCTCCACCGCTACGAGCTGCAGGGATGCGGACACAGGTAGGGAGCCCCTGCCAACCTTTCCCTCCAGCACCAGTGGGGTCCCAGGCCACCTCCCCCAGCACCTGCAGCACCCGTGGACCACCCGTGCCTCTTCCCCTACCCTTCCCCCAAGCATCTGCCTCCCCCTACCCAAGTTTTAGTCAAGGATAATTTTAGTAAAAGTCATGGACGGGTCACCGGCGGTGAATTTTTGTTTACTGCCTGTGACCTGTATCCATGGCTTTTACTAAAAATACCCGTGACTAAAACATAGCCTTAATTAAGTTGCGTCACAGTTTCTGTTTTAACGCCTTGTCTTCAGTCATTCTCTTCTGAAATTTTCAGTTTTTAGCTGAAATTTTCCATGTTAGGTCTGTGCCTGATTATTATTTTTGATGAGAGAAAAATCAGTGAGCTGCTCTTGCATGAGAGGAGAGTGAAGAGAAATATATCAGTCAAATAGGGGTACTCTTCAGTATTTTTGTCAAGAGTTTTGAAATCTATCTATGAAAGAGACTATCTAAATTATGGGGCCCATCTTACAAATAGAAAAACTAAACCTGAAAATTTGGGTGACTTGCCTGGGCAGTACAATGATGTAGTGGCCTATAAACCAAAAAAATTGACACCAGGTACATTATTAGAACTTAACATATGATAAATAGGAGTAATATTGCTATTAGAGTTTCTCTGATCTAATATGTGAGGTATAGCACACTTTAATGTTCAAATAAGGAATAATAAACCTACTTCGAGCAAGTAACTGTTTTTGAATCCAGGTGGGAACGAGGTTTGTCTCTTCGCTAGTAATCCAACACAAATTAAACTAATTGTGCCTACAGTAAAATTTAGCATTTCATAAGCTTCTCTGAAAAATTAATGTCAACAGTTTTAAATTGCTTAAGATTCATGTAGCGCCTCTAGCCACATTAGATTTGTAAATAAAATATACTGTAAGAAAAGCAGTTGTTTACTGGGCATAGTTTGAAAGGATGGAGAGAGATTGACTTGAAATGTAATATATTTTCAAGGTGGCCTCTGCATATTCATGCTTGTGGGGTGTGCCTCTCAAGGGTTACTGAGCTTCAGGAACGTCCTCTAAAGCAGTGCCTATTGCAGCTGTACAAAATTCCTACCTGGCTCTGCATGTAGGTATCAAAGGTTATGAAAGGACCAGGTTTCCTAAGCTGCCTTACTTCCTTCCGTTCTTCAGCTAGCTGGCTGAAGGACTTTCGCTCAGTGACCAGAGTGAATTCTGGAGGATTTGATATCAAACTTAGGTTTCCAGTGATAGTTTGTGTTTGTGCTCTTATTCTAGATCAGGGGGTCCTCTAACTTTTTGATTGTGGCCTCCAAGTACTCTCATAAGAACAGCAAATTTAGGTGGTGAGTATTGTGTATCTCCATGTTTCTAGAAATAGACACACAAACCAATAGTTTGTTCTTGCCATGATGTGTGTAGGGTCATCATATCATGACTCCACTCCTTCGGGCAGCTGAGGCTCATTGTCTTTCTAATTAAGGAAACCTAACAAATCCAGTCCCTGAATCAGACGTTGGACATGGACCTTGAGGGGAACTCTCAATCAGAGCCTTTTTTCTGTGAGTGCCTGGCTCAGTCTTGGTGCTGTCTTGTGCAGTTGGGCCGGTTCATCTTGACAGTTCTTGGAATTCGAGTGGTTGGTTTGTCTAGGGCTCACTTTCTCACTTGTGCTCATTTATCTGGCCTATTGGGACAAGCCATTTGAGGCTCCATTCATTTGCTCTCCATTTAGCATATGAGCTATATGGCCTTAATGACAGGATTTCCTTTCTTTTGTGGGTTTGAAGGTCAGCCGTAAAACCTGTTGCTAGTGATCCATCTGCTGTTTCCAGATAGCTGAGGTTTTCTCTTCACTGCACTTCTGCTGCTGCCCACAACAATATCTGTTAAATTGTCTCCTCTGATGGTTGGTGTGCGTCACTGCCTCTCACCTGACAAAGAAGGAGGTATAGGGCACTCTGAAACAACATTGTCCCAAAAGGATTACTACTTCCTCCAGTTTTCCTTGGGGACATGGCCACATCCTTGTTTGTTTTGCCCCCTGATGTCAGCCAGTTTCAGGAGATGTTAGAACATATGACTGAAGCTCTGAAATTCAGATGTCCATAGATAGCCTTTTTAACTGATGGAATGTAATCCAGCGATACTGAGAGAGAGTCTTGCTACATTAATAATGAGCTACTGGATCCTGCTAAAGACATCTGGTTGATTCCAATGTCAGTCTCAGCCATATTTTAAAAAAGGCAGTGACAATAAGGGATTCTCGTATTTCTGTATCTCTAGTGGCTCATTGGTAGTGTCAATAGACATTGAAAGGTTGAGAAAAATCCAAGGTCATTCTTACCTTTCTACTGGGTAAATACACCAAAAAGTTTGACTTTTGATGAGGAATGTTTAGTCAGTTTCTCTGGTTAGCTGTAGTGATTATGTACCAATTGCATCTTTGGGAAGAGATGTATCTTCTCATTGATAACCTTTCTGATGAGCAGAAAAGTTCACTAAGCTGGTGACTGAAAAGTGTGCATTGTCGTAATATATCTTACAGGCATGTCATTTCAGATGCTGGGATTCTTATGGTGGTATTAGTTGTTTTTCCTCAGTACTTCTACGTTATTCTAAGATTCAGATCTGTGGAGATCTACTCCACTCCTGTGGGGAGTGCCCTTTCAGTTTTAAGATGAACGAGGTGCTTCAAAGAATAAAAGACTCTGAAGTATAACAGTAGTAAGTCTCAGGGAATCCTTCCATCAGTCCTGAAGAGGGAGAACTCTGCTTTTTTTGTACTGGAGGCCTTACATGACATTCTGAAGTTCTGGCCTCAGTTCTGGAAGGTGCAGACTTTGCAATATCAGAAGAGGCAGTGAAAAATATGTCCGGCAGTGAGCTGATCAATCTTCTTCCACTCATTTTGTCATCTTTGGGATCAAGCCTTCAGATTTGACACATTGAATGAGAATTGGGAGGTGGTATTAACTTTTCTCCATTTCCCCTTCTTTTGAGGTTCTGTTTAGTCTGCTTCCTTGTAGTTTTGGGTGGAATTACTGCAGCTCACTGAGTAGTTGAGGTTCAACTTGGATGCATGATGCAGTTCAGCTCCATGCTACTTCCTAACTACCTTCCCTAATTTCTATGATTAGAGACAATGGCCTGGAAATCTTGAGTCTTCAACTAGATTCTTTCAAACTGTCAATGGATTCCTTTGTGGTAGTGCACTGAGTGACATATTTTGAGAACCAAGTACTGAGGAATTGCTAAGCTTTCGGGATGAGAGATCTCGTACGAAGTAGTGGTCTGCTGAATGGAAAGTGGTCCTAGCATAGACAGTTAATGTTTCAGAATACCAGATAGGCTTCTGTAAATAATGGGTTTTGGCCCTGGAATGACAGACTATTTAAAAAAAAAAAAAATCCAGACAATTTAAAGTGTGATCTTGTGTTGGTAGTTATAAATGGTAAAGAATGTTATTTGCTGCTGTTTGACATATACATTCAAATATGAATATTTATGTATCCTTTATGAGATCGTAAAATCTATAACTGTATATTATTACTTTGCAGATTGACTCTAGCAGAATATCATGAACAGGAAGAAATTTTCAAACTTAGATTAGGACATCTTAAAAAGGTATGTACAGTCATTTTGCTTTGTGGTTTTTGCTGCCATGCCTCAAAGTGTAAAAAGAGCTTGTTAGTTGTCTTACAAAATTGATTACCAGTAAGCAACAAAAAGTTCTATATTGAATAATGACTTTATTCTTTCCTGTTCTCTAAATGTGGCATATTCTGGGAGTACTGGAGAGACAGCATGCTTAGCTTCATGAAGTACTGAGTCCATTGCATCAGTCTGCACTGACCTCTTGGGTCAATGAAAATAATTAAGCAAGCAATTTACAAACACCTAGAAGATAATAAGGTGATAAATAACAGTCAGCATGGATTTGTTAAGAACAAATCATGTCAAACCAACCTGATAGCTTTCTTTAACAAGGTAACAAACCTTGTGAATGATGTGGAAGCGGAAGATGTGGTATATCTTGACTTTTGTAAGGCTTCTGATACTGTCTCACGTGACCTTCTCATAAACAAACTAGGGAAATACAACTTAGAGTGACTATAAGGTGAGTGCATAACTGGTTGGAAAATTGTTCCCAGAAAGTAATCATCAGTGGTTCACAATCATGCTGGAAGGGCATAACAAGTGGGCTCTCAGAGGGATTGGTTCTGGGTCCGGTTCTGTTCAGTATCTTCCTCAATGATTTTAGATAATGGCATAGAGAGTACACTTATAAAGTTTGCGGACGATACAAAACTGGTACGGGTTGCAGGTGCTTTGGAGGATAGGATTAAAATTCAAAATGATCTGGAGAAATGGTCTGAAGTAAATAGGATGAAATTCAGTAAGGATAAATGTAGAGTACTCCATTTAGGGATGAACGACGAGTTGCACACATACAAAATGGGAAATGACTGCCTAGGAAGGAGTACTGTTGAAAGGGATCTGGGGGTCAGAGTGGATCACAAGCTAAATATAAGTCAGCAGTGTATCACTGTTGCAAAAAAAGCAAGCATCATTCTGGGATGTATTAGCAGGATATCGAAAGCAAATTGCAAGCAAAACACAAGAAGTAATTCTTCCACTCTACTCCGTGCTGATTAGGCCTCAACTGGAGTATTGTGTACAGTTTTGGGTGCCACATTTCAGAAAAGATGTGGACAAATTGGAGAGAGTCCAGAGAAAAGCAACAAAAATGATTAAAGGTCTAGGAAACATGACCTATGAAGAAAGATTGAAAAAAAAATTGGGGTGGTTTAGTCTGGAGAAGAGAAGACTGAGAGGGGACCTAACAGTTTTCAAGTACCTAAAAGGTTGTTATAAGGAGGAGGGAAAAAAGATTTTATTAACCTCTGAGGATAGGACAAGAAACAATGGCCTTAAATTGCAGCAAGGGCAGTGTAGGTTGGACATTAGGAAAAACTTCCTAAACTGTCAAAGTGGTTAAGCATTGAAATAAATTGCCTAAGGAGCTTGTGGAATCACCATCATAGGAGATTTTTAAGAGCAGATTGGACGAGCACTTCTCAGGGATGGTCTAGATAATACTTAGTCCTGCCTTGAATTCAGGGGACTGGATTAGATGACCTCTCAAGGTCCCTTCCAGTTCTATGATTCTGTAGTGTAGGGGTATAATTGTTTTCTGCTCATTGAGTGAAGGAAGTTGACTCAATGGATATAGCTTATCAAATGAAACTGGTACAGACAGGGTAACTTTTAATCTTTTTGTTTTGGTATTAATGGTATTTGCTGCATATAGATTTTATCAGATATGTAATAATACATTCAATATGAAATATCAATATATGAAATACTATTACATTTCTGTAGGCCACATAGATAAGGTCACTTGGAGTTGAGGGGATTTGGAGTCCTGCAGTGAGGTGCTCCATACTTCATTGTCCCTTCCACTAAATCACGCTTCTGATCTCTGCTTAGGAAAAGGGCATATTACTGCAGTTCTTAGCTTCAGTGCAAGATGCAATGAATAAGGCTACGATTCCCTCATGGGTATTTTTAGTAAAAGTCAGGGACAGGTCACAAGCAATAAACACAATGTCACAGAAGCCCACAACCTGTCCCTGACTTTTACTAAAAATACTCTGGGGGGTGCGTAGTGGGGAAAGGCGACAAACAGGGCAGTGCTGGACCTTGTAGCTGCTTCAGCTCCCAGCTGCAGCTCCAGCCCCCTGTGGCTGGGGTGGGAGGGAGATTGACCCAACCCTAGCTGCTGCTCCAGCGGCCTTGGAGACTGTTACTGATCAGCTGTTTTGACGTACTTCTTTCCCCGAGGCGGGGCTGGCCGCTGTTCCCTGGCCACCTCAGGGCTGACAGCTACTCCAGCCGTGCCCCAGAACAAGTCACAGGAATCATGGAATCTGCAACCTCTGTAACAGAATTGTAGCCCTAGCAAGGAATGTTATACACATACTACAATTAGAATGGTTAATGTGGAAAAATTAGAATGGAAATAGCAAGACTGGTAACCAGGCAGTGTTCTATTTATTCAAATAAAACTTCTTGTTCAGCCTCTGGCTGTCTTCATTTCCAGAACTGCCATGTTTCAGCCTGAAAGAGGAGAGAGGATTTTTTTTTGTTTAAAAATGTTTAGGTCCAAATTATGCTAACTTTTTTGGTGTTATGATACATTGTGTGCTCTAGTGTCACATCTCTGAATGTTACAATCTATTAAGTTTGTATGGGTACAGAAGAAACAATGCTGTGGAAGTAAATATGGTGTGCTGATGATACCCTGTCCATAATTCCAGATGTGTTGATATGCTTCATTCTTGTTATGAACTTCCTTTGTTAGAATAATTTGTGAAATCAGCCATTCCTTTAACACAATGTGTTTTAAAGTAAAAATGAAAATTGATTTAAGGTCAAATATCTTTGCTGAATATCTTGACTAACCAAGCTGCCAGGGGCATTCAGCACAGAAATAAGTTTTACAAACCCTTTATTTTCAATTGTATTTATGATTTCATGATGGAAATATCTGTCATACTGTGACTAAAGTAGAATCTCTCAGTAAATCCTCATTATATTTTTGACTCAGTAAAGATCTGAGAATGCATCATTCTCTTAAATACCATGGATAGACTAGGTTGCAATAACAGTTTTGGTATTTGTCACATTCTGGAATAGCTTCAACCGTCCAGGAAATGCAAAGAGGGTGTCACAAAGAAAGGAAAGGTTGTTTTTTTAAAAAAAAAATGTTAAAATACATATCCTCTCTGAAATCCCCTAATAATTTGATTACTGGAGGTATTAAACACGCAATCTCCGGCTTAGTTATTATTCATTCATGCTTGTCAGAGTACCATTAATGGCCTCTGTGATCTGGGTGTCTGATCTATATTTTCCAATATCACTGTTTTTTTGACATTCATTTCTGTCTTGGCTACTTTTTATTTGTTTCTTAAACATTTTTCTTGAAAAAGAGAAGAAAATATATTTAGTTTTAATTAATCAAGATAAATGTATTTGACTCTATTCTTGTGGTTAAGAAGCAAATTGGAAGCATTTACTATTCTTGGAGCAGGCATGTTTTCAGACTTCATTTTGGGGAGGAAACGCTTTTTGTCAGTGACTCAGCAAGAGTTGAGATGTTTTAGATATATTGGTAAAAAAGCACTTAAGTCCTTACTGCTACAAAGATTTACACACACGCCTAACTTTACTCATGTGAGCAGTTCCTTTGTTATACAGAAGGACCATTCAAATGGGAAAAGCTAAGCATATGCTTAAAAATTATAAACTGTTTTACTTGTAAATAGTTGTTTCATTTTAGAATCGAGTAATATACGTGGTCTGGTAGCTTGACGCTAATGCAGCAACACAGGAGAACTAAAATGAAGGCTTAAATCCAATGTACATGTGTCTACTTCATTTAAAATTAATTGTAAGTCAAGGAAATTGTCCAAATCAGTTTAAAACCAAAAAAAAAAAAATAATCAGATTTTATTTTTCATACCAAAACTCAAGGTTTCTTCTAGATTTGTCTTTGCATTGATTTTTTTTATATACATTATTATATTTACATTTCGTACATTTTCATTCTCTATATAAGCAAGTATATATCCATTTCACTAATGAGTTTAAAAATAAACCTAAATTAATCAGTGGCAGAAAAGATGTGTGTTTCTGTAAAAAGTAATAGGAAAATGTGTATTTGTACTTCTATAATGTGATAAAGATGTCCTTTTTAGAAAAAATAATCAGTCTCCTTTTTGCTTTTCATTTTATCTTCATTTTTATTGGTTCTTTTCATCTCCTAGTGTTCCCTTGGTATGTGTTTCTTTGCTGCCATAACTCTTCTGCATACCTTCTCTCCATCTGGTTCTTTGCTGCCTGGTCCTCCTTCCCTTCACTCTCTAATTGCTTTCATGTTGCTCCTTCTTTGCTCTTCTGGATGTGGTGCTTATAAATCAGAAATTCAATGCTAGCCACACTTGTGGTTTTGAATTTTTCTTATTAGCTACATTATAGAAAAGCCACATGCATTAGCCACAATTCAGTAGCCTATTAGCCACATGTTGCTAGTGGCAAAGGTATTGGACACTGCTGTTATAAATGATCCTCTTGTTTCCTAGCTCCTCAATACATTTCTCTCCAGCTAGATCCTCATGGCTCTTTTTCTTACCGTTTTACATAGCAGTGACCTGCATGAGAGAGAGTGTAGCCGGTTCTTCCTTGTTTACAGGTATTCAAAACCTTAGTGTCTGAAGTAATATCTAGAAACTGAGACACCAGCTGTTTGTCTTTGGACTAACACTGGTCTAATGAACCACAATTTGAGAACCACTGAATTGCATAATATATGAACAGAACTCCGAAAGAGGCAATAACAGGATTCCCCCCCACCCCCCCGTAGACTCTGAGAATAACAAGGGCAAGAAGAGACAAAAAGGTTTTTTTAAGAAGGGGTATGTGTCAAATTCTTTATAGAAAACTAATGGCTTATGAGAAGCTGCATATTATCTCAGGGTATTCACCTGAGGGCTGCCAGGGTGAAGCTAAATATGAAAAATTAGCTTATTAACATACAAAAAAATTCAAATAGTATTATATACTAGGAAAAGCAAATACTCCATTAGTTTTGCCAGCCAAAGAGGCATCTTGCACTAGTCCAACTGCTGAAAACTGGGGATTTGGTCCTTTCTTATCAGAATGAAAATTTATCTTGCAGATAGTTTTTTGTCCTGTCTGTCATGGGGAGGGATTCTTGATTCCATTGGCAGTCTTTTGATTGATCTGTGTCTTAAGACTCTTGGAGAGAAACTAATTTAATGTATATTTCAGATACCAATAGCATAGTTTTGAATCAATTGTGCAGTATAGATAAAACTCCTTTCCTAGGAGACATTTTTCTTAGTGGGTATCATCTTAGACTAATTTCATAATTACTTGCTTTTGTGGATGGATTGATTTCCAATCCACTTTGTAATTATAAAGGTTAAGTAAAGAGGCAATTTTTCTAGATTAAGGTATTATCATTCTTTCTAAATTACGTTCCAATTAATTTAACCTTTCTAAGCAGAACTATCTAGAGTAGAAACATTTAACAAAAAGTTCAGGGAAAATATGAAAACATTGTCTCTTATATTTTCTGTTGAACAAGCATAGATCAATTTACCAATACATTTATTCTAATGTTTCACATGATAAGCTTGTAGTTGCAAAGGAAAGGTATTCTGTTCCCTTAGCGGGTCATTCCACTGAGGCAAGGCTGTCAACTCTCCCCCCACTTCCTGCAAGTCTAGTTTTGTGGAAACAATGGTGCTCAGTAATCTGGCAGAATCACACATTGCATTATCACAATTATGAAGTGATAGTCACCCAAGAGTTCTGAAGGAATTCAAATGTGAAATCGCAGAACTGCTAACTGTAATCTGTAACCTATCATTTAAATCAGCTTCTGTACCAAATGACTGGAGGATAGCTAATGTGATGCCAGTTTTTAAAAAGGGCTACAGAGGTGATCCAGACAGTTACAAGCCTGACTTCATTAGCAGGCAAACTAGTTGAAACTATAGTAAAGAACAAAATTCTAGGATACACAGATGAACATAATTTGTTGGGGAAGAGTCAACATGGTTTTTATAAAGGGAAATTATGCCTCACCAATCTGCTTGAATTCTTCTGGAGGGTCAACAAGCAGGTGGACAGGGGAGATCCAGTGGATATAGTGTAGATAGATTTCCAGAAAGTCTTTGACAAGGTCTCTAACCAAAGGCTCTTAAGCAAGGTAAGCTGTTGTGGGATAAGAGAGAAGCCCTCTCATGGACTGGTAACTGGTTAAAAGGTAGGAAACAAAGGGTAGAAATAAATGGTCAGTTTTCAGTCTGGAGAGAGGTAAATAATGGTGCTCCCTAGGGGTATGTTCCAGGACCAGTCCTATTCAGCATTCATAAGTGATCTGGAAAAAGGGGTAAACAGTGAGGTGGCAAAATTTTCAGATAACACAAAACTACTCAAGATAATTAAGTCCCAGGCAGACTGCGAAGAGCTGTACAAAAGGCAACAAAATGGCAGATGAAATGCAGTGTTGGTAAAAGCAAAGTAATGCACATTGGAAAACATGGGGTCTAAATTAGGTATTACCACTTAAGAAAGAGAACTTGGATTCATTGGGGTTAGCTCTCTGAAAACATCCACTGAATTTGCAACGGCGGTCAAAAGAGCAAACAGAATGTTGGGAGTCATTAAGAAAGGAATAGATAATAAGACGAAAAAATATCTTATTGCCTCTATATAAATCCATGGAACACCCATCCTGAATACTGTGTACAGATGTGGATGCCCCCTCTCGAAAATATATATTGGAATTGGAAAAGGTTCAGAAAAGGGCAACAAAAATGATCAGGGATATAGAACAACTTCCATATGAGGAGAAATTAATAAGACTGGGACTTTTCATCTTGGAAAAGAGGCGACTAAGGAGGGATCCAATAGAGATTTATAAAATCATGAGTGGTGTGGAGAAAGCAAATAAGGGGCTGTTATTTACTCATAACACCAGAAATAGGGGCCACCAAATGAAATTAACAGACAGCAGGTTTAAAACAAACAAAAGGAAGTATTTCTTCACAGAACACACAGTCAACCTGTGGAACTTTTTGCCAGAGGATGTTATGAAGGCCAAGACTGTTGTAGGATTCAAAAAAGAACTAGAAAATTCATGGAGGATAGGTCCATCATCGGTTATTAGCGAGGATGGGCAGGGATGGTGTCCCTAGCCTCTGTTTGCCAGAAGCTGGGAACGAGCAACAGTGAATGGATCACTTGATTACCTGTTCATTTCCTCTGGGGAACCTGGCATTGGCCACTGTTGGAAGACAGGACACTGGGCTTGATGAACCTTTGGTCTCACCCAGTATGTCAGTTCATACCGTCTTATGAGCACAGTATGTCAATGGTTCTCAAACTCTTGTACCGATGATCCCCTTCACACAGCAAGCCTCTAAGTGTGACACCCCCCCATAAATTAAAAATACATTTTGTATATTTAACACCATTATAAATGCTGGAGGAAATGCGAGGTTTGGGGTGGAGGCTGACAGCTCACGACCCCCACCCCCCCCCGCATGTAATAAGCTCATGACCCCCTGAGGGGTCCCGACCCCTAGTTTGAGAACCTCTGCAGTATGTCAATAGATAAAATATAATGTGGGCACTATGCTAAATAACTTTAACATTTCATAATTCTTTTCTTTATAAAGGAAAAAAATGTAGGCTGGTACTTTTAATGTTCCATGTTCACTTATTTTTTGAAAATGAATAGTTCATTATCTGCCAATATTGATTTCCAGGTTTTATGATGTTCATTCTCTATTAACATAAACAGGATTTCAGATATCCTTTCCCTGTTCTTTTGAGGATCTCCATTTTAAAAGCACTTCTGCTGCTCAGAAATTCTCAAAATCCTTGACTCTCAGTTTGGCTATGTTGGGTATGATCAAGGCTGTTATATTTAACTCTCATGCTAGACATTACAACATGTGTGAAAGATGGAGTAGAGGGCATACCTGTGTGATTTTGTTGTCATTTTAGGACAAAAATGTAAAAATATTGAAGTATCTTTTTTGTATCCACATTTCTTTGAAAGTAGTAATAAAGTTCTAAACTTTATTTTCACAGTGCTTATTCTGAAATAGTTTAAAAATGCCTTAATCTGAGATGTGTGCAAAATACTACTGGATTGAAACACTTAAGAAAGCTAATAAAGGGTGTATTCCATTAACATCACAGTAGTCATAATAATATGATGATGATGCTAGTGCAATGATTTTATTTTTAAGTTAAATTTTAAACTTGTTAAACTCATTGTCTGTTAGGAAGCATGTTTACTGATGCTAGAATATATATTATAAATATTGGTCTTTCTGCAAATTAAACGCCATTAAATTGTGTACTTGTACTATGGGATATACATCAGTGATACTCGAGAGCCACAATAGTGTGCATTCATTGTTTCATGTATGTGTGTGTGTGTGTCATATTTATATTTAATATATATTTAAATATATTACTATATATTTAAATATATATTTAAAAATCCCAAAGCAATAAGTTAATAACTTAGTGCAGATTGATAATTTAGTTGGTTAATGACATAGTAAAAGCATCCTGATTTAATTATTAACCAATCTAAGTTATTAATCAGTGTTGCGGTGTTTTAATAGCATGCGCTGCAAAGAGCTGCATTAGAGACGCATTAAAGAGCCACTTGTGGCTTCAAGCCTCTGTCTGAGTATCATTGATATAAGTGAATTACAACTAAAGGACATTTGAATAGGAAAGTATGTAGAGTAAAGATGAAATTTTAAAAGGTGTTTAAATTAGGGATTTTGCTCCTGACTCAACTAGGTGCTTTTGAAAATCCCGCCGTAAGTCTTCGAAAACATACATTCAGCATTTGTGATCTTTATAACACATAAATGAGAGAACTCTGAAACTACAAAAATATTCTTTGATCAGTGTTACAGATCACTTGCTTAATTAAATAATAATTAGATTATGAATATTCTTGCATAGTCTTGCTTTGTTTCACATTTGAGTTTTAAAATATTTTAAAGCATTTTTTCTAAAACTGCACACATCTCATTTTTTTTCACATTGTACATTAATTTCAGACCCAGATAATCTCTCTCCCTGACTAAGGTACAAAACCAGCTGCCACTTGATTTGAATAGCATCCCCACAGTTCAGGACAAAACTGAACATCCTTTTACTTATAGGTTTCATGGAGAGAAGGATTCCTTGAAATAGGCTTATATACTTCATCTCAATGAATTTTTCAGGCATTAAGACAAAAGCAGTTCGGTTTTCTGGTTCAGCAGTGTTTTGTTTTATAATATAATGTTCCTCCATCACTACCAGTATTGATGCATGGGTAAAAATATCCTTTTCAAACAGAGAGTAAATTGAGCTTTTATAGTTCATTCATTTCATTTGCAGGAAGAAGCCGAAATACAAGCAGAACTCGAACGTTTAGAAAGAGTTAGAAATCTTCACATACGAGAGCTCAAAAGAATAAACAATGAAGATAATTCACAGTAAGTCACTAGATTTTAATTTCACATGTTTATTCTTAAAAACCTAATGTAGTTTAAAAACCACCTTCACTAAAATTGTAGAGGATATACTATAACTTTCTATTAGGTGTGCTCCCTTTTTGTATTTATCTTGCCTTAAATGGACTGTAATTTTACCTAAAAACAATGGTTATAATATAATAATTTTACAGGGCATATGAAGGATTGATCATGTAGAGCTGAAAATGCAGAAAATCTAAAACTTGCTACATCACAGTTCTGAGATAAAGAATAGTTATGGAGAAATCCAAAGCATCCCACTTGTCTGAAAGTAAAGACTGTAGACATGGCTAAATTTTGATACACCTACATAAAATTTCTGCAAGTGCAACACTAGATTGAGCTCTATTGCAGTACTGTTCACATACTTATCAAAGCTCCAAAAAACTCAAAAATGCAAATGACAGTCATGTATATGTTACTGATACCCATTACAACATTTGAATGTGTGGTAATATATTGTTAGATAAAAGTTGCATCTAGAATTAACTGTGACTCTGTATATTACATAACTGAGTAAAGTGAGCTCCTCTATAATGGTAGAGGATACAAAAAGCTTAATTTTATGTTCACTCTTTTGGCTATAATGAAGTTATATATAGATATAATATACAAAACTAAGTGGCTGAATGGCAATGTGTTGGTAGCAGTTGTTGATTTGATATCATAGAATGAGATCATTAATTTACTATTTTAAAAAACTGGAAAACTATATTACACAGTACTGCCATAAAATTATATTAATAGAAGATTACTGAACAGGGTTTTTCTCTTATCAAAATATACTCAGATAAATTAGGTTAAAATAATATTATGAAGGGACCTAGAGTAGAGCTTGAAATTTATCTCAAACAGTTACTTGAAGTCTTCCTACTTTCTTTTTAAGGTTCAAAGATCATCCCACATTAAATGAACGATATTTGTTACTTCATTTACTTGGTCGAGGTGGCTTCAGTGAAGTATATAAGGTAACCTGTATTTTGGTCTGCTAATGTAATATTTTATAGCCACATACGTTTGTATATATAATTTTCTTTCTTTTGATCTCCTGGACTAAGAGGATTCTAATTAGACGTGCCAAACTCGTGGAAAAAATTCAGAAATTGGGCTTGTTTTTTACTTAATTGGCATGTCAGTTGCTTGTTGGCTAGTTTTTGGCTTATAGCTTGTTGCTTCTTTGTTTTCTTTTGATCAGCTCCTGGCAAGCAGGGATAAGTGGGGGAGAGAGTCAGAGGTGCACAGCGGGCCCTCCACAGTCCCAGACTACACACCTGGGGCATCTAGTCATATAGAGTGTTGGGGTTTTTAGGGATTGGCTTGTTTTGAAATGGGATTAGCTTGATTTTGGCTTATCGTGCAAGTCAAGGTGCTTATTTATCATGTGAAAGTTGGCAACTGTGGGTCTAATACAGTAGCACTTCTTAAACAAAGGGTGGAAAAACCCCTTAGTTTATATATGGAGGGAGAGAGCATCACTGAGGTGAGCATCACTGATCATACTTGTATAATCAATAGGCAAAGGCTCCATTGGTAATAGGGAAGAAGCCAGGATTGTGACTGTAGACTTGCTGATATGTACACTAAGGAAAATGCATTACAGGAAATTGGAAAATTAGGGATTTGTGGTATAAATTTTAAAAATGTTTTGTTCCTTCTGGCCCTGGGATAATTAACCCCAGCCATAGAAGGGAGTGCTTGTCACTGAAATGAGCCTTCATAAACCTAAACATATATGTAACCTCTTGATTAATCATAGCTTCTCTGGATACTTTTATTTTTCTGAATATTAAAACTGCAGAAGTCTTTCTGAATAAGAAAATATCTGAGGAAAATGGAACAAAATTGTCAATAAGATATCTAGTGCAACTCCATGACTCTAAAAACTGCATGTAGTGTTACTTGTATAATAAAGTTTGTATACGTCAAATTAACTGGGTCTTCACGATTATGACGTGTTTTTCTATAACAATCTATATAGTTTCATTTTGCTTAATTTGGCTGAAGATCTGTGGATTATATGCTGAATTTGGACCTTTTTGTTGTTTTTTGTCATCTTTGGTTTTAATTGTCCCTTATCTGGTTTTGTAGGCTTTTGATCTTTATGAACAAAGATATGCTGCTGTAAAAATACATCAACTTAACAAAAGCTGGCGAGATGAGAAGAAGGAAAACTACCACAAGTAAATATTAATGACTTATGATTCTTGTGGTAAATTGAACTGTTTTGTTGATCATGGAAAGTTAACAAACGTCTTAAACATTTTCTTTTAGACATGCCTGCAGAGAGTATAGAATACACAAAGAACTGGATCATCCCAGGATAGTTAAACTCTATGACTACTTTTCCCTGGATACAGATACGTAAGTGAAATGACATTGGTTTTAGAACATTCCAAGTATTTTTAATACCTTACTTTTATTAAAATGATGACTGTATCTGAACACTAAGGGCGAGATCCTCACCTCAGCTCTTGCCTCGTTATCTAAGATGACTGGAGCAATAATGTAAAGGGGCTCTAAAAATCCCTGTTCTGGCCGGGAGAAAATTCTGCATGGTGCAGACATTGTGGAAGATGGTCGTAAGGTTGCCTTCTGGGGACACTCTCATATAAGAGGCGTGTTGAGATGGACTGCAGCACACAGTAGCACTGTAGTGCATAAGACAGTCCAGGGAAGCTACTGCAACTTAGACAGACCTGCAGGGCTGTCTTGGTTACACCAGGGGCTTCTCCAGTTCCCTGTGCAGGCCAGGGTTAGGAGTTTCCATAATCACTACCATGCTTCCTTTGGGCTGTGCCTTTAAGAGACCCAGCACAGAATTTCACTGTAAGCGATTACACTGTTTGTCATCAAGAAACTTGTCTAACTATGCAAAAAGGAAAGTTTTTACATGGCCTCACTAATATTTGGGTAGTCTCTTTTCTGTTGAATGCAAATGCTTTGATGTTGGGTTATTAATTAACTAGTTGTTATGTCAATTCCCTTAAATAAAAAATCTAGATTATTTTGTTCATATAAGTGAAATTGTTAACTTGTCATTATCAGTCTTTTCTTTTTTTTCATATGACTGTGGTTAGATGGCAATTTGTACTCTACTTTATCTGACACTATTTCTGAATTTTTCCTCTAGGTTTTGTACGGTGTTGGAGTATTGCGAAGGCAATGATTTGGATTTCTATCTCAAGCAACATAAACTGATGTCAGAGAAGGAAGCTAGGTCCATTGTAATGCAAATAGTAAATGCACTACGGTATCTCAATGAGATCAAGCCCCCTATTATACACTATGATCTTAAGCCAGGTAAATAGAAAAAAGTTACAGCTGAAAATGCAATAATTTTGTTCTCTTGTATTTTATTTGTAATCCTTGTTGGAAAATCTCAGATTAACTTCTGGTTGTCCTTTCTTAAACATCTCCAAAATACATCTTTCTCTTATATCTTTGCAACTGAAACCTTTGTCTATTCTTTGCTATCACTTGCCTCAAGTCATTAGTCATTTTGCATTATTTTGTGATTTTAATTTATGGGGTAAGTCCCTGTCACAAGGTACAGCCCTCATCGCCGGACTGGCGCCGCCTCCTGGTCATGCTGGGAATTAGCTCAAGGTAGATGCCCATATCTGCGGTCTGCACCGGCACTCTCTTTCTGCTCCCGCCTATGGCTCCTCTCTCAGCTCCCAAAACCACACCCTCTTCTCAACTCAGCCCTCTGGCTAGATCGTCGTCTCTTTCCCCCTTCCAGGAGGGGAACTCTCTTGAACTGTTGAGCCACTTGCCCAGTGACGAGTTGCGGGGGGACCCTGGCCCACCCATTGCTGCGGCTCCCAGTAAATAACAGCCTCCTGCTGCTCCTTTACAACCTCCATCAGTGCTGCTGTATTTCCCTGGGCCACTTCCCCGTGGCCCTAGTACCTTCTTTGCCCTTATCTCAGGGCATTCAGCTGGGCTCCCTGTAGCAATTGACCTTACTCTGCCCTGCAGCTCCCTTTTATTTGAGCCTTTGGGGCCTGGATTGCTCCCTGCATCTCGTCTCTAATTGGCTGTATTTCACAGAGCCTGTCTGGGCTTCCGGGGGGAACTCCCTTCCATTGCTCCTTTCTGGGCAGGGTATGATTAACCCCTTTTATGGCTGGGTGGGATACACACTCCATCACAGATCGAGAGAACATGACGGACACCTTCAGAAATACAAAGAAAATAATTTGTTTCATTCCCTGCTTATCTTTCCAGAATGCTGCTGTGAAAATCATTTTCCTTTATTGTGCATTTTCCTTGTCTACTCAGATCCTTTCACTTGCTATCACATGCTACATCTAGTTCAGGATTTTGCCTTCACATCGAAGTTTCTGTGTAATTGCATTCATGCATACAAGTGTTGTCCTCCTCTGCTATAATCAGGCCTCTTTCCTAGCTTCTCCCTTTGTATCCTCCTTCCACTGTCGTCATCTTGTCCTCTTCCATGCTATCCCCTTATGCCTGGAACAGTCCAATTTTTCTTGCATGCCTAATGACCATCATCTTTATTCAAATCTCTACTTAAATCTTACTGCGTCCATTAAGACTTCCAATAATGACTCAGCATAGAGTAAATAAAGTGAGAGTGACCATTTTAAACAAATGGATTTACACCATCTTCTACCTTGGGGCTTCATTTGGCCATCTAGTTTGTTAGTACTCTGTGAATATTAAATTGTTAACTCCTTAAGGCAAAGATAGCATACTGTACAACATCAAGCTATCACTTAGTAAGTAGGAAACAGTTAACATTGATTTCTTTGAGAGGATAGAGTTGTACAGTACGGCTGCTCTTTTGCACAGTTCCAGGGATGACTGTTCTGACGTAGAACAATTCTGAATATATTTTTATTAAGACCATGTATATTCTCTTTCAAAAATATTAAATTAAGATTGGTAAAAAAAAATTGTTTGTTTAAATGATGACTAAAGTATAATGCTAAAGGAAAACAAAAATAGTATGAGAAATTCACTGTGCAGTTTAAAAACATGAAGCAGGGGAGATCCTTGGCCTGTCTGCAGCCCCTTTGCACTGTTCTTACGGGACATATAGAGGCTGGCCCTAAAGCCAGTTTAACCACCTTCCTGTGAATTCTGTGGTGCTTGTAGAACATGTTTTTGGGACAATAAGTAGGAAAAAGCATCCTGGCCAGGGTTGCTGTGATCTGGTGTTTCCCAGATACCCAGTCAATCCCTTGGGGAGCCATTGCAGTTGGGAGAAACTTAGAACTGTGCAGGGGTCAAAGTGGTTTGGGAGGAGGATAGAAAGGTGGTGTTCAGCTGCTATCAGGCACTGCTGCAGATTGAACCTATTAAGAAGCACTTAATTTAATATTCTTGTGATAAGATTGCATATTCATAATTTTTTGTTGTTGTTAGGTAACATCCTTCTAGTAGATGGAACAGCATGTGGAGAAATAAAAATCACTGATTTTGGTCTCTCTAAAATAATGGATGATGACAGCTATGGTGTGGATGGAATGGACTTAACTTCACAAGGGGCAGGAACTTATTGGTAATTTTAAGTTTGGACAGATATGTTATTTAAACTCTTATTGTTCAAATTTCAGTAATATAAAATCAGTTTTACACAGCTAAGAGTAAAAGCAGTAAATATAAAATGGTGAAAGGAAAAGGATTTATATGCAACATTTAGCCTTTAGATCTTAGTCTTGAAGAAACATAATATTACTGAATTTTGTAGGATGCATAACATAATCAAATGTTTATAGGAGTACAAATAACTTCTACAGTTACATTAGCTAATCTGTTCTCAAATCTGGGGATCAGCTGATGTCAGAATGAATCACCCTTGCCCAAAGCATAGTGTTGCATGGTTAGGTGAAATATGAGGGTTTTGTTATGGGTTTTTTTTCCCCCAAAGTGTTGGGTGTTGGAAAAATGAAATTGGACTAGAAGAACCTTTGATTACTTCTAGTATGGCAATTCCACTGTTTCTATTTTTACTTCTCCTGTGGAAGTCAGCTTATACTTCACTCATAATCTTCCAGGAAGACAACAGCCAAGGAAGAAGGATCATTTTAGTTCAGAATGCTATAAGCATGTTTTTCAAGAAGAAAATATATATTAAACCCTTTGGCTTTTGGTAGTTCATGACAGCTCTCCTAGGGGTGATGGGTTTGCATAGATGCTTAGAACTGGGAAATCCTACTGGGAGAAATGTTATCAATTCCAAGAACTTCAAATTCACAGATCATCTTCAGATAGACCATGTATATGCACATATTAAAATAATTCCTTTAGTCTTAAAGGTTCAGTTGACTGGACAACTGACCAGCCATACTATACTATGTTATATATATTGCAATTATTACATATGTACATATAGGATAAATATATCATGTGTTAGTATAAAACTGTTATGGAGTGTTTTCCATTGTTGTGTATGTTAATTAAAATTTGTAAAGTAGGTTAGACCCTTGGGAGGACCTTCAAGATTTAGGCATTTCTCACATGCGTAAATTCCCAAATCAGTGCAAGTGTAAAACTCTTATGGAAAAGTAAGACTGAGCACACTCTGATCTCTCACTTTGTGCAAAAGCCCAAAAACTATGAAGGGCATAGCCAGTTTATATTTTAATATGACTATTTATTTGAAAAATATATGTGGGAAGTGAAGGGGGTACCTGCTTCTCCTGCTACTTAGAGAATTTAAGGCCAGAAGGGACCATCAGATCATCTAGCCTGACCTTCTGCATGTTACAGGCCACCAACACCATCCAGCACCTGCACGTTAAACCCAACAACCAAAATTAGACAGGACACTAGCCTAGTCAGTGGCACAGACAGAGAATAGGAGGGACCGAGGTGCACCAGGGCTCAAGGCCCCAACAGTGGCAGGGAAACGATTAAATAAGATACAATTAAATAATCATGGCAAGTGACCCAGACCCAGACTCTGTAGAGGAAGGCAAAAAAAAAGGGGCTGTCAAGCAATTAAAAAAATTGTGATTAATCGTGGTGTCAAACAATAATAGAATACCATTTATGTAAATATTTTGAATGTTTTCCACTTTTGCAAGCATATTGATATCAATTACAATGCTTAATACAAAGTATACAGTGTTCACTTTATATTTTTATTATAAATATTTGCACTTTAAAAATAAATAGTATTTTTTCAATTCACTTAACACAAGTACTGTTATGCAATCTCTTTATTGTGAAAGTTGGACTTAAAATATAGAATTATGTATTAAAAAAACTGCATTCAAAAATAAAACAATGTAAAACTTTAGACCCTACAAGTCCACTCAGTCCTATTGCTCGTTCAGCCAGTCACTCAGACAAACAAGTTTGTTTACATTTTCAGGAGATGATACTGCCCGCTTCTGATTTACAGTGGTACGTGAAAGTGAGAACAGGTGTTCGCATGGCACCTTTGTAGCCAGCGTTGAAAGATATTTATGTGCCAGATGCGGAAAAGATTCATATGTCCCTTCATGTTTTGCCCACCGTTCCAGAGGATATGCATCTATGCTGATGATGGGTTCTGCTTGATAAAAATCCAGAGCAGTGTAGACCCACATGTTCATTTTCATCATCTGAGTCCAATGCCACCAACAGAAGGTTGATTTTCATTTTTGGTGGTTCAGGTTCTGTAGTTACTGCATCGAAAATTTCTGAAAGCATGCTCCTCACCCCATCCCTCAGATTTTGGAAGGCACTTCATATTCTTAAACCTTGGTTCAAGTCCTGTAGCTATATTTAGAAATCTCCCATGGGTACTTTCTTTGTGTTTTGTCAAATCTGCAGTGAAAAAGTGTTCATAAAACAAATGATATGTGGGTCATTATCCAAGACTGCTGTAACATGAAATATATGGCAGAATCCAAGGACTTCAGTCACAAATTTAATTAATGCATTATTTTTTTAACCAATTTCATCAGCATGGAAGCATGTTCTCTGGAACGGTGACCAAAGCATAAAGGAGCATCTGGTATGTAAAAATCTTGCAATGCCAGCTACTGAAGTGCCATATGTACGTCTGTTCTCATTTTCAGATGACGACATAAATAAGAAGTTGGCAGCATTATCTCCTGTAAATGTAAACAAACTTGTTTTTCTTAGTGATTGGCTGAACAAAAAGTAGGACTGAGTGGACTCTAAAGTTTTACATTGTTTTGTTTTTGAGTGCAGTTTTATAACAAAAAAAAAAACCAACCCTACATTTGTAAGTTGAGCTTTCACGACAAAGAGAAACTTTATGGTACTCGTATGAGATGAATTAAAAACTACTATTATTTTTGTCATTTTTACAGTGCAGATATTTGTAATAAAAATATCAAGTAAGTACTGTATACTTTGTAATTGAAATCAATGTATTTTAAAATGTAGAAAAACATCCAAAATATTTAATAAATGTCAATTGATATTCTCTTGTTTAACAGTGCAATTAAAACTGCAATTAATAGTGATTAATTTTTTGAGTTAATTGTGTGAGTTAACTGTGATTAAGCGATAGCCCTAAAAAAACCCGAAGGTCACCGCTGGTCCGACTTAGGGGAAAATTCCTGCCTGACTCCACGTATGACTGTCAGAGCGTGAGCAAGAACCAATCAACCAAGCACCTGGGAGAGAGAGAGAGAATATGCTTGGTGCTGCCTTAGAGCCCTGCCCAATATCTCATCTTCAGCTGTGGATCCTCCCTGATGTTTCAAAGAAAGGAGGTAAAAACACCCACTCAGAATATACTGTAAGGTGAAGGAATAATCCCTTCCTGACTTCTGCTTGTTGGCAGGTGAAACTCTGAAGTATGAGCTTCAGATGCATAAGACAAAAACCAAAAGTGAGCCCCAGGGCAATTAAGCCCTTTCCCCTAACATCACATGCAACCTCATCATACAGTAGCTCTCATAAATTTGTTCTGCTCTCTCTCAAAAATAATAAAGTTGCTTGCCCCACAACTCCTTTTGGGGGGCTGTTCCAGAACCTCATCCCTCTGGCAGATAGAAACCTTCTTCTGATTTCCAGCCTGAATTTGCTCATAGGCAGTTTATAACTGCTTGTTCTTGTGCCAGCATTGTCCTTCAGCTTACATAGCTCTTCACCCTCCCTGAGAGCAATTCTATCCCCTAATATATTTATAGAGAGCAATCATATCTTCCCTCAGCCTTTGTTTTACTAGACTAAACAAGCCATGTTCTTCCAGTCTCCTCTCATAAGATGGGCCCTCTATTCCCCTTATCTTCCTACTAGCTCTTCTCTGCACCTGCTTTAGTTTAAATTAATCTTTCTTGAACATGGGTTACCAGAATCGTACCAGTATTCCAAATGAAATCTTACCAGTGCATTACACAATGTCATTAACACTACTTTATCTCTACTAAAAA
The DNA here is from genome assembly GCA_007922305.1 of Dermatemys mawii. NCBI lineage: Eukaryota > Metazoa > Chordata > Testudines > Dermatemydidae > Dermatemys > Dermatemys mawii. The sequence continues at coordinate 23,497,453 of ML677340.1, forward strand.
TGCCTCACCTGATACTTCCTAGGATCTGGATCACACTGGTGGCTCATAATCATCCTATAATAGACCCACACATCCAGGTCTCTTTCCTCCTCTGTCACTTCCAGCTGATGAGCCCCCAGCTGAAGCAGAAATTCTTATTATTGGACCCTGAGTGAATGACTTTGCATTTTGTACTATTGAATTTCATCCCATTTCTCTCACTCCCATCTTCAAGGTCATTCAGATCTTCCTCTCTAATATTCCAATCTTCCTCTATATTGGCAATGCCTCCCAGCTTTGTATGATCAGCAAATGTCATCAGCACACTATACTTTTTGTGCCAAGGTCATTAATAAAAATGTTGAACCAGATTGGCCCCAAAACTAATCTTTGAGGAACTCCACTAGTAATCTCCCTCTAGTCCAGTAATTCACCTTTTAGCATAAACCACTGCCTTCTCTCCTTCAGTCAATTACTTTATCCACCTTACAACACTTGTACTAATTCCTATCTTCCCTAATTTAAGAAATAATTTTCCATGTGATACTGTTGTCAGATGCTTTACTGCAGTCCAGGTATATTAGGTTTACTGCACTACCCTTATCTAAAAAATCAGTTACTTTCTCAAAGAATGAACTGAGGTCAGTCTATCATGTTCTACCTTTAACCCTTATTGCATTACATCCCCTTTACGATTTACCTCTACGAATGTAATTACTCTTTCCATCACAACTTGATCTAAATCCTTGCATATTACTGAAGTCAGATTAGCAGGTCTGTAAATGCCCAGATCACTTGTTTTCCCTTTCTTAAATATAGATGTGAAGTTAGCTACTTTCCAATCATATGGTATTACCCCTGAATAGATAAATGTATTAAATATCCTTTCTACCAGACTAGCAATGTAATATGTCAGTTGTTTCAGTATTCTGGGATGGAAATTATCTGTTCCCCCTGATTTGAGCACAATCAGATCTTTGTTTTCTTCCACCTGAGATGTAGAAATTTCCATTTCTTGACACTCATTTCCAACACATGTACATGTTCTAGAATGTCATCCTTACTGAAAATTGAGGCAAATTATGTATTTAGTTGTTTGGCTGTATCTAGATTATCTTCAATCTCCTTCCCATCCACTCTGTATTATGGCCCAACCTCATCCTTCCATAATCTCTCTCTCTTTATATAACTGAAAAACTTATTTATTTAAATGTCCTTGGGAAGAGCTAATTCAGCTGGACTTTTGGTAATTCCCACTTTATTCCTACTTTTTCTAACCTTCACAATGTAGATTTTTTTTCCTGATTTTTTTTTTTTTTTTTTTTTTTTCTTTTCTTATTCCCTATAGGTTCTCTGCTTAATCCTAAAACTTTTTAGGTGGTTCCCCCCACATTCATCCTGCTGGGTCTGTAGCCTTTCCCTACAAGTTTTTTTCCCTTTTTTTATGATGCAAATTTCAGGTAGTTTTTGTATAGCTGATTTGAAGAAATTCCAAGCCACCTCCACATTTAATTTTTTTCTGCTCTTCAGTGCAGTTGATTTCTTTAACTAATTCTTTTAATTGACCAAAGTCTGCCCTTTTACAATAAAAAATCATAGTTGACCACATGATTTTGATTATCTTTTCATTTAATTTAAATTGAATCAGCCCGTGATCACTCAATCGAAGGTTATTTTCTATGACTTGCTCTTCTTTGATGTCCTCACTACTTACCAAAAGCAAGTCTAAAATCATGTCAACTTTTGTTGGTTTAGTGATGATTTGAGGAAGAAAACTGTCATCTATCACATCCAGGATTACATGGGTTTTACCAGTATTAGTAGTAGTTATTCTCCAATCTGTATCCAGGAAGTTAGTCTCTCATTATTACCATTCCTAGAAGTATTTGTCTCTAATAATATTGGAGATCTCCATGCATATGTGAGTCTGACCATGGCAGGGGGGTCTATAGCAGACCTCTGATACTATCACAACTAGATCCTTTTTTGACAATCCTTCCATAAAGTGAATTTGGCCCAACAGACTCTGTTTGTCCATACAATCACTTTGTATTTCTTTATTGTATTTCTTTATTGTACCACTTCATTGACAGACAACCCTTACCTTTATTTCTCTCTCTCTCTCAGCACATACCCTTCAATACCTGTATTCAAGTCATGGAATCCCTATAATATCTGGTTTCGCTTCTGCCCCAGTAGCAACAATTACTCCATTTTATTGTCCAGGCTCCAGACATTTGTATACAAGCATTTCAATTGTTTCTCCCAGACCTCACCCAGTTTTTTTGCTTGTGTTGTTCTACTTCCACTACTATATCTTCATTTAGCTGATCTTCCAGTTACTGTGTATTGAATCCAGATGTGGAGATTTTATGAGTCTTGTCCCCTCATCTCCTAGTTTAAAGCCCTTTTTGTCAATTGTGCCACCCTTTAATTCCAGAAATTGAATATCCCTTAATTAATACTACTAAGTTTCAGGAATAAGCCCCACACCTATTCATGAAAAGAGGGAACACTTTAGGGAATTGACTTTACTACGAAATCTAATTGTGTTAGAATATAACCTTAAAGAGTTAATTAACAGTATACTGGCCACGGTTTTGTAGTCATTGTAGACAATAAGTTACATTCAGCATTGTCACCAAGATATGGTTGAACAGAATCAAGATTAGCTGACAAAATGTGAAATACAACTTGTCTTTATCTGCACTGACTGCAAAGTCATCGTCCGAATTGTGTTGGAACATGCTTTAAGAGTTAAGTTAACTAACACAATAAAATGTTATAACCAAGACAAGTCCTAGGACTTGCTCATGGCAGCCATGAAGGGAATTAGTAGGAAACACCCTCACTTTTGAAGACTGAGAATATAAGCAGCTGTAGGGCAGCAGACAGCCAGCCTGAGATATACCCGAAGGAGGGAAATTATACTCTCACCATCCCTCCTTTCTGCATCCTAACTTCACCAGTATATCTGTTGGGTTGTAATGAAGGCTGGGGACAAACCATCTCTTCTCTCTTGTGCACTTGGGCACTTTTACAAAAAGCTGTAATGATAAAACTGCCTACAGAACAGGAAAACCAGTGAGCATTTTCATTGCTTATAGAAACTTCTTTGCTGGGATTTGCTCTGCCCAGTCCCTCCCTGTTCTGATAGGGCTTTTGGCTTTTCTACTCTTTGCCATAGCAGCCCTTCAATCCTGCTACTTGGAGTGAAGAGAGTAAGTAGGAGGGCAGTGTTGGCCAGCCCATTATCCACCAACTCTTCTGAGTGCTTAGCCTCTTTTCATTAGTGTACCTGCAGTAAGGAAAGAAGTCAGGGGCTCAAACTTAATTTTAAACAGAAAAATCAGCACTGTCAGTTGACAATATCAGTTCTGTAGCTTTTTCTGTTTACTAAGTTTTGCATAATAGAATTTGTTTTTACCTTTTAACTAACAAAACGCAGAACCCACTCCTAGGAAATTATACACACAACCCCCCACATTAAAAATAAACATAATTTAGGTTGCAAAGTTAAGCACTCAGTAGTTAGTAAATACTACATCTAAATGGCAGGGGGAGGAAGGAGTGAGGACATACACACACAATTAATACCGTGGGACCCCGGAATACCACGCCCCGCTATAGCACGAATCCATTTATAGCACGGTGCGTGTCTGGCTCCCGATGTCAGTGGCAGCTGCTGCTTTGATGCAGCAGAACCCCGCAATACCGTGACCCCGCCATTATCGCGATCGATTTTTTTGGATCCCTATCGTCGCGGTATTGTGGGGTTCCACTGTATTTGGAAATATTTATGCCAAATGAAAATGTTAAATAATATGGATGTGTTAGGATTATTTTCACTCGTTGTGATATCTCTCTACAACTTGATTTTGACTTTCACTTTCTAGTCACTGTGTCAGGCTAAAGGTGTTCTAGTCCACGACTCTCTATGTCTTGTGTAAATATTTCTATGTATACATTGTTTTGTTTCATTCATGTTTCAGTTTGGCCCTGTGTTTTGGTATAATTTATCATTTGCTGTGTTTCATCTTTTAAAATTACTGGTATATTAATGTTCTGTTATTGGCACAATAATGCCTGTAGTCATTTATACAATAAATACACACAGAATCAGCTGACACAATTTTCAATCTTAGGAGCCTAAAGTTGGGGGCTTAATTCCATATTTAGATGCTTAAATAAGTGGCTTTATTTTTAGAGATAATTTAGGCACCTTGAACAATTTCTGATGTTATATCTCAGGCCTGCACAACTTGCGGCCCGGGGGCCACATGCGGCCCACACAGGCTCACTGTGCGGCCCATGGGGAGTGAGTAGGGGTGGGGCAAGCCAAGTGGTGGGGTGAGAGGAAGTGGATGTGGGCGGGGCTTTTCGGCCCGCAGCTGCGTTTTTTGCAGTATTATGGCCCTCACTGCTTTCTGAGTTGTGCAGGCCTGTTACATCTACTTAAGCCTCTATTTATTTAGGTGTCTAACTTCAAGGGGATCTATGTTACAAAATGTTAGTCCTTGGTCTCTAACTAGTCTGAAATGCCATGTCCACCAATTACTTTATATATTAATACAAGTTCAAAAAAGTGTAGGGTTCATGACCTTTATATCACTACTAAGTTTCAACACATCACATTGCCAAAATGATTGGGTTTTCTTTAGAAACTAGCTGTTTTCTGTCTCCTAGTATGTCTTGAAAAGGTTGATTCATAGAAGGAAATGTGGTAAGATAATTTGAAGTGGGAGTTATGTTATAATGAATTTATATAAATTGTCATGTACAGAAGCTGAATGTCTATGTTCATTGTATCTTTTTTAAACTATTCACTGTCTATTCTATGACAATATGGTGTATTTTCATGTCATATATAATACATTACAGTAGGTCATCAAGTGTGAAGAAGGGACAGTAATGAAAAGGTTACATAATTTTTAACGTTGATACATGTAAAATATTGTATAGTCTTTTTTTAAAGTTTTCTGCTTCTATAATAAGTAGAATGCAATCTTGTGATTTACACAGATGTTTCAATAAATACATATTTAATTTATATACCTTCTGTGAGAACAGACAACAAAAAGGGAGGAGTATATATCCAGTCTAGGGCCCCAGTCTCTAAATAATTAATATCTCAGGCATTAGTTATTTTGCTCCTAGACATATGAAATCAAGAGTAAGGTCTATTTTATTTAATATTAACTTCACTTTCTAAAAATTGATATCTCTCTATATAGTTGATTAGCTCTATTACCCATGTCCAACACTATGGAAAATTGAAAATTACGTCATTCTTGATTTAAAAAAACAGACTTGAAATAACTGTTAAAGAATCAGGTGCAGTCAGATGTATAACTTTGTGTTTGAACATGTTATAAAGATTGTGGCTTACTTGCAGTGACAGAAGGTTTTGGTTTTACAGGTACTTGCCTCCAGAGTGTTTTGTAGTTGGCAAAGAGCCGCCAAAGATTTCAAACAAGGTTGATGTATGGTCAGTTGGAGTAATCTTTTTCCAGTGTCTTTATGGAAGAAAGGTGAGACAAAATGTGTTTAAAAACCTTGTACAGCTTTAAGACAAGCGTCTCTACTTACATCTCCACTGTGCACTAAATTGTGGTCATAAAGATCTTAAATCAATGTTACTTCAGTTTCTGAACAATGATATTATGTTCATTGATGCCTCTTTCAAACAGAGGTGGAGGAACAAATAGTCTAGCCTGAGATAAAAATGTCATTTTACTTAAAAATGTTACTAGATACGTTTGTGAGCACACAGTTTTAAAATAAGATAAATTAGAATGAAGATATGTTGTCACTGAAATTGATACTTGGATGCTTCATGAGGAAATTTATCTGAGTTTATTTTTCAGCCATTTGGTCATAATCAATCACAACAAGATATCCTACAAGAAAACACAATATTAAAAGCCACAGAAGTCCAGTTTCCAGTTAAACCCGTTGTAAGCAATGAAGCCAAGGTAAATTTTCTTAGAACCTAATTAAGTAGCATGAAGCAAATACTAAATTTATTGGTTGGTTTTAGAGTATTTTCTTTAAAAGCAAGCTATAAAATTACCACTAATTTAAGAATACAGCGTAAGTGGAAAAGACACAATGGACAGGTATTCCTGGTTACAGCTTCTCTTTACAGTTTGAAATTATTTCAGGTTTTTGTACAATATCTCTCTTTTGGGACATATCCAAGATCAGATGCCCAAAAGTAATCTGGGAAAGACTTCATCATTTTACATTTACATAGTGCCTTTCCTCTAGAAGGACTCCAAAGTGCTTCAAACCAGGCCTTCCCAAAAACTGTCATCACTGATGCAATATTTTTTTGGTGTTTATTCCCTAGAAGACTCTGGCTGCCTCTCTGTATTAGCTAATTAGGTCATTTCATTAAAAGTTTGTTTTGTAACAGATTCCTTCTGAAAATAGTGAATCTTTGTTACCTACTTTTCTCAATCTGAAGAACAAGCTTCACTGCTGAAATGCACCTGGAAAATGCCTTCTACTATTGCTCCCTTTGAAATTCATAATGTACCAGTCATATTAATTCTAGGCTGGTTAAGTAGTACATGCTGTCAAGATCAGATCAGCTTCATGAGGGACAAGAATATCAAAAAGTTGGGCTGCCATAGAGCATGCAGGGCAGAGATCTGTACATTTAAAAACACACATTATTTTGGGACTGGAAGAAATGTCTTCCCTTTCTGCCTGGACATATTATTCAAGATTTTACAGAGAAGTGAGGATAAAAAGGAGATTCCAATGACTTTGGTTATTATAGCTGTGGACAGCTGTACCATAAACTAGGTTCTAGAAATTGAGGGAGAAAATAAATCTGAGGTACTTGATTTAAAATTGTTCTTATGCTTACTCTGGATATTAGTGACCTGACTCAAGCAGAAGACTTGAGGCTGGTTCAAAATAATGCTATATGAAAAGGATTGGGTGCTACTTCCAGGGTTGGAAAACAATCAATTTAACAATGTAAGGAATACATCTTTTGGGATCCAATTGATGTAGAAGTAGGAGCAACATGGAATCTTGTTCAAATAAGTAAGATTCTGCCTCTGATGGTTAAGAGGGCAGAGTAGACATAATTTAATAACTATAGAGACTACTTTTCAAGAAGATGTGACTCTTTTTGGAATGAGTCTTTTTGTTATGGTTTGCCTGCATACATTTCTGTGATATTATTAAAAAGAATTTCATATTGAGCAAGTTCTAGTTAGGAGTCACGTAAAATTTATGTAGACATTTCAAGAATAAATTGTCCTGTAATTTTTTTTCTCTGTTTGGAACAATTGGGTCTCTCGTATTCAGTTAATGGACACAGGCACATACAATACAAGAACAGCATGTGACTGATAACCTTACATTTTTTTAATAGTTATGCCCATCCTTACCTTTTAGTTTGACCCAGATGGTTTTTGTGATTGAATGTATTGAAGAAAAACGTGAGGCAACAGCTATTTAAATGTGGTTATAGTCAGAAAATGGCTATTTAAAACTGGCAACTTGTTACTCTGTCTGTATTCTGAGTAGTATTTGCTTCCATTAGTGATAAAAATTTAATTTTTACTTATCTTTTACTGTTATTAGCATTGATTAACCACTATACCTATATAAGAGAGAGAAATTCTTTTCCAATATGCACACCATCGTCAAGTGTAAACTAGCATGCATTTGCAGACTTTGTATTGATGGCAGTGTGGAAGCAAGAAAGAAGCCAGACCTGGCAGTTGGGGAAAAAACACACTGTAAACTGAAAATTTGATCTAAAAATGAGATTAAATAAACATAGATATTATTGATGATATTTGTACAGTTAGTTTCAGTGTGTGACTGCTCTTTAAGGTCCTCATGTCATTTTCTTCCTATTTGTGTTTAGCTCTCTTTTGCATTACGTTACTGTTTCTGTCCTGCTATAGGTGCACAAAGATTTAAAAACAAACCCTACCACAAGGACCTTGCAAACTGTTTTCAATAATTCATTTATCTTTTAAAATGCTAAAATCAAAAAATGTCCAAGAACTGCTGAATATGAATGTACAAACACACACATTTGCAGGATTTTTACTTACTTTCCTACTGGAAAATAAACACATACTTTTATATAAAGACCTGCACTTATTGAATATACAGTAGTTAGAGTAAATTATGATGAAACTGCTATGTACCAGTCCAGTTTCTGTGAAATTTGCATCACTAACAAATGCCTGTTTTTCATTGATCTTCAGTCTTTATTGTAGGACAAAAAGAGTAAAAAAATGAATTGCTTTATCAAGGAAAGAAGGATTTTTTCCCTAATCCTCCAACATTCTAATTATTTGACTAAATACTAATTATTTTTTTCCATTATATGTTATTTAAATACATAGTACTGTGTCACAGGGTTAATGACCCCTTTAAGAGGGAGCAGGGTCCAGTACACGTGCTGTCCAGTTGGGCTTAAGGAAAGGCACTGGGGCCTTATAAAGTGGGAGATAGTAGCAGAGGAAGGATGGCTACCCAGGACCTCTCTCAATCCAGGGAGGTAAGAGTGCTGCTAGAGGAAACTGTAGGAGAGGCTGCAGAGAGAACAAGATTCCTGAAGGGGGGAAGATCAGGACAGCATCAGTGGAGGGTTGGCTGCTGACCCTCTCTCTGAGCCAGAGTGTTGAAAAAAGCTGAGCTCTAGTTAGGAAGGGCAGGAGTGGCTTCTTGGTACGGAGAAGATTTAGATAAAAGAACAGCTCCAGGATTGGCTGAAGACACCAGAGCTGAGTATGAGCTTTTGGGACTTAGAGAGTCTCATTCTGAGCTGTTTATGGTGTTAAAGTCCCAAGCAGAGTAACGTTAATCACCAGAAAGCTGTGTGGAGTTTATTAAGAAGCCCTGAGAGAAGGGGAAACTGATGCAGGTCTCTGCAGAGCCACACTTGGCCAGTAGGGGGCATGATAGGGAAAGCATGTCCTCCTTCAAACTGGTGATGAGCATTAGCCATCACTAAATGCCAAAGCCTTTGCCGCCATTAGGATGAGGAAATTAACGTGTAGCCTGTTGCTGGGCATTGGACTCGGGGACTAACAGGAGGATATTGGGATTTAGGACTGGCGAGTGCCTTAGTATTTAACAGTTCTGAGCTACAGAGAAGGATTCTGAGTCGATTATAGACTATGTATAGGCTTGGAAGGGTCAGATATTTATTGGTAAACGTCAATTTAACTGTACACATGAGTCAACAAAAATATTTCCATCAATAATTAAAATTTTCACGTAAGCAAAGAAAAATGCTTCTTGAGAATTTACTAGAGATTGATTTAAGAATTTGTTTTACTTTTTATATTTTGAAATATTATGTGGACAGTTTGTGTGTTAATGTTAAGTTTTAACTTTTTGAATGTCAGCATCCACTATTGTTAAATTATTTTCTGATTCTCCCTCGTGATTTCTCCCAACTGTGAAACTTTAAACCAATTGAAAATTGAAAGAAAAAATGTTTAAAAATAAAAATCAATATTATCCATGGAAATTATTTTTTTAAACAAATTTTGTCAAGCCTAGTGTTATAAAGTGGGGTAAGTAGGGTGGAGACTGGGACTTTGCTGTGAGGGGATTTTCCAGCCAACTTTTTTTAAATACAGGCTGCTTAGAGGTACAGTGCCTTTCCAGACTGTCATCCAGCACCATCAAGAATAACTTTTGCTAGATTTCCTCACATCTAGGCAAACCAGAGTGATAAAACCTTCTTAATTTACAGAGGACAACTAGAATGGAATAATTTAATCAACTTCTCATCTACTTCCCATCTGATTCACTGTAGAATTTCCTACAGTTTCCACAAAGGAAAGTTACAGAAATCTTCTAAATTCTGAAGGTGCTAATTTCTTACATGCCATATGATCTTATGAAAATATATTTGATTACACATTCAGTAATCCTAGCACAGTCTGACAGCTACTTAATTTCACTACCACAGAGCCTCCCAAATTCAATCTTTCTGAAATGGACTAAGATGATTCCTTCCCTCCTACCCACCCACCAGCGCCAGTATCCTATTTCTGGAACATTGCCATAGCTATCCTCATTATTACAGAGAACATCACTAAATCTGCTAGAGAGAACAACCCTTCTAGCATCACTGAATGGAAAAATAAACATGTATCTGGAAGGACCATAAAAACCCACTGGCTATACACTTAACATGCATTCTCTTTCCACAGTCTGATTTCTCCTGAACTTGCTTCAATTTATTGATTGCAAATATTATTTCCAAACAGTAATGTGTTTTGTGTTAAAGGATGTTTTTCACATAAAATGTGACGTCCATAGTTTTTGTCTGTTCATGAAGTTTTTCAAATAAGATTGATTTTTTAAAGTGACACTAGAGTTGCTGTTACATGCTAGCAGATTAACGAGTATGTAAACAAGTACCATTGAGGAGCAATCGGTGTAAAGTCAAGAGTAAGGGAAGAGCAGAGCACAGAAACAGAACTTTAAATCAATGTAGGTGGTGGGAAAGGTAGTGAAGCGGTTTTTCATTTTTGCAATCCTTAAGATGAAAAAACTGTGTAGGTAGAAGAAGGAAGATTATCTTCAAAATTGCTGTTACAAGCTAATATTGTCAAAGAAATGCGAGAGGCTTCACTGAAAGTTGCCATAGAATTATGTCTGCTCTGCATTTGCTGTACCCTTTCTACCATTTTGACATAAGTGTTGCAGGATTCTGCGAACCCAATAGTTAGTTACAAATTACATTGTCTTACTGAATTGAGCTGCTTGAAAACAACAACTCTTAAACTGTTTAGAACTTGTTAAATCAACTGGAGGAAGAACTGGCTCATAAGCAGCATTCATTTTGTTTGGAAGACTGGTAATTTTTTCTCCCCTGCTTTTCTAGGCCTTTATCAGACGCTGTTTAGCATACCGCAAAGAGGATCGATTTGATGTTCACCAGCTGGCTAATGATCCTTATCTTCTCCCTCACATGAGAAGATCAAATTCTTCAGGAAACTTACATATGACTGGACTGGCAGCTTCCCCTACACCACCTACTTCAAGCATTTTTTCGTACTGAAATTTCTCCAAGTGAAGACTGGCATGATATATTTGTAGTTTCCAGATGCAGACTAGTTTGTGAGCATTTGAGTGTTTTTACACAGGACAAATTTGATTACTGTGTTTTCAGACTGAAGTCCTTCTGCTTAGTGTCCATTTGTATGATGGGAATGGATCATGGACTGTGAATAAATATACCCTTCTGACTGTAACCTTTAAACATTGAAGAATGACACTGCTTGTTGCACACAAATCGATGTGCTGTGTTTAAGAGTAAAGAAAAGGTTTGCGGGGTTTTTTGGGGAACACTGTAAATAATCTTTTTAATACTTCTAAAGTACATTTGGTTGATACTGGAGAGTGCTAACATGAAGGGTAGTTTTTCATTATTTAAATAAGAAAAGTAATGGACATATTTGAAAACACAGGAAAGGTTCAGTGTCTGGACATAGAAGAGCAAAACAAAAACCTACTTCCCAAGTGGTTGAAACCAAAGTAAGAAGTGAGTGTCACAGCTGTATTCTGTATTAAGCTTTTCAGATAAAGTTATCTTTTGTTTGGCTATTTGGTCTTATTAAAGGCTGTACCTCAAAACCCACATGTTCTCATTTCACTGAAATTTTGAAGGGTGACACATAGTTTTTGGTACATTATCCCTTAAATAGCTAATTTTTAACCCATCTACATTCTTTAAATTTATTATACTTGTCACAAGTTTTGACAGTGCAGCCACTTTACAGGCCTTTGGTAAATGTAAATGATAGCATATATCCAAATGCAGACAGGTTATGTAAGATGTTCTATGCAGGATAATGATGAATTCCCTTCTACTGCTATTGTAAATTATTGTACAGAGGTCATATTTTCAGTTATTAAATTTCAGCAACTTATTCCTGTACAAATGTTTAAAGTATGGCTTTTTCTAATTGGATATTGTATTTTTTTTTAAGTCTCCTTGAAGGCGCTTTTAATTGCTGCTAAATTATGTTGCTTTTACTTTTGCAAAAAAATCAGATGACCTTCTTAAAGTGCAAGTCAACTGTACGTTATAGAGAGATTAAAAGTAGATGATTCATTAACAATCAAGGCATGTAAAAGAAATCTGTGTTGGACATATACCGTGCAGTTCTTTTAGTCAGTTTCTTGTGCTCTCAATCTGTGGAGCACATTGATACTAGATGAGGAAGTTGTTCATGGTTATTTTCTATTTCTGGAAGTTTCTGTCAACAAGGAAATGTTTCTTGTGGCTTGTACAGATATTTTAAAATGTGAAACATTTTCTAACTGCCTTGTATGGTAGAAACTTACTCTCCAGAACTCACTCTCTCTTACGTACATTACTCCTTTTACTGTCCCATTCATGATGCTGAATACCTAAATGTAATTTTGTCCATGTTGCAGAAAAAGGAGGCTGTGTTACCACAGGTTTTCATTTAATATTGTACAGTTAAACTGTGGCTCTTGTTTTTGATGTTGCAAGCCATTTTGTTTTCATTGTACATAAAGATACATTAACTGTCTCTTTAAGATGCTGCTGAAATTGTAGAGAATGTAGCCAAAACAGTAATAAACAATGACAGTTGACATTTCAAGTATGTATAAAGTTATTACATCTGGGGAATCAGCTTGGCCACACCTCTCAGACACTGCTAAAAGCAATTATTTTCCTCACAAAAAAAGCCAGTAGAACTTAAATCCTTCAATACTTGAAGGGTCCCAAAACATTTCAGACAACAGTGGTATTGAAGTAAACTGCTGCTATTCTTTCTTAGAGTCAATACTGTGGTGAGGGGGGCTCATAGAAGTCGTCATCTTAAGTGAAAGTTTCAAACTACTCTGTTTCCCACAGAAGAAAACAATATTTTAGGTCCAAAGAGTGATATTTCTTCCTCTGGTGTATGAGGAACCCTCTTCCTGTTGTCCCATCCACTCTGCAAAGACAAAGCCATTTCTCTTGCTCTCTGAGCTCAAGTGGGAATTCGGGGTAGGGGACATAGCTAGAAATGTTCTAGGCACTCTGAAGGTTATGTTACCTTTCCACACCATGCTGCACTGATGTCTGCAATTAAGTCAAAGAGTATTTTTGCGTAAGCGAAAGAAAAACAAGATTGAGTAAATTGTATTGTTCAGATTGTGTTAATTATGTATTACATCTATTATATATTAGTACCCTGGGAGGCCCTTTAATAAGATACAGCCTGTTCCTTCCCAAAAGAGCTTACAATTTTATGCATGTTGTCACCTAACAATTAGTTTTCACACATACTGAGTCTTGAGGCTCTGGAACATCATCTGCCCTGGGAAGAAAGAATTTAATTATAGAAGTACCAGAATTTAGCTTTATTCTGTATGGACAACGTCAGTTTTTCCTCATGTCAGTTCAGAATGTGAGATGCTATGGTGGAACTTTTCACAATTTTGTTTTTCTGTATTTTGGAAGTTTTTATGCCAAACTTTTATACAGATTAGAGCCCTAACTTTAATATATTCTATTCTTTTCACATAGCTTTCTAATCTGACTATATCATTACTAGATCTAGAGTTAGTGCATTTTAATTATCATCATCCAGGTGGCTTTTCTACATAGGCTCTTCCTAGCCATGTACCATGGAAAAGATGCAGCAGCCCCAAACATCACACAATAAAACACCAACTTTGATTAAGCAAACTTTGAAGCTGGGTATCAGTGGCTCCTGGGTGATCTATTTTAATACAAGTTTTTTTTGTGTGCATTGCTTTTACACCTGTGCAATTCATTAGCTTAATTGATGTTACTTCTCATACACAGTGACACAGTTCAGATCATTTTGAACCCAGAAATGGCTAAATGAAAGTGAAGGTGATTGAAAATTAGCTTAGTGTAACAGGAGAGTTTGAGCAGTGTGTGACCTTTTTATGTACCTTTCCTCACTCTAAGGGCCAGTCTAAATGGGAAGCCATAAGAAGGAGCTCTGCTTCCGGGTCCTTTCTCATGTTGCAGAGGAGGGGGATGAAAAGGCTACTTGATAAGGGAAAACACAGAAACTTTAAAAATAAAGATATTTATCAGGAACATCATCATAATATAGCTTTGATTTACCTAATGGAAGGTGGAGAATGAAGACTTGCTTGCCTATTACTGTACTGCTGTTTAATGGCCTAGAAGTCAGTGTGCCCTATCTATGACTGAGGCGTGTTCAGTTTCTTTTTCCCTCATTAGATGGCAAATAATTTGACTTTTTTCATCTCTTCTCTCCAAAAGTTTTTGATAGTAAAAATGATCCCTGGACTAATGAAAGCTTTGAGATTCTTCAAGTCTAAAACTGTTATATAAATCTGGGAGAAAATATTAGTGTCATAATATATTGTTTTTACATATTCTTTCACTATGTACATGGAGTCATTTTATATTTGCAATAAGACACTAATTTTATCTCAAGTTAGTATATTCTAGTGCCTAACGTTTACTAGGATTGTTTTGGGGGGGCGGGGGGGAATTGTTTATATTGACACTTGGAGCTTCAGGTGTAGCTTGTGATGGAGAATGTCACATGCATCTGATGTGCTCTGCATGAGTATGTTCCTAATTAGTTGATATACATTTAAAAAATTTTACGTCTTATCGGTCACTAAAATTGTTAGATCATCCTCTCACTAACAGGGAAAGAGAAATTAAATAAATGTAGGAAATGTACTTTCATAATGAACCTAAGAAAAACCAGTCTAAAATCTCAAAAGTAGTCAGATATAGAATGTTTGCATTCACCTAGAACTGAAATGGGAGTGTCAATCAGAAAAGCTGCACATTGTTAGCTGTGGTTAAAGTGTTCTGCTGTAGGTCACATTAACCACAGTAAACAATGGTTGGCTTGTCTCACAAAACATCCTTTTCAAGCTCCTCAGAGGTGCCAGAATAGTCTGTTTGGATACTAAAATCAGATTTGTTCAAACTGCAGTGCAGAACATTATGTACCGCATCTTATTGTTCAGTCAGTTGTTAGACACAGTGTTCAGGAAAACTAGTTAATGTTTTAGTTTGCCCCAAGAACCTCAGCAATACCAGCAAGAAGACAGTAATTGTGTTGCATTGCTGGCCTTGTGCCCAGATCCTATTGACTGCACACACACTATGGCTATTAGTGAACTGCTGCATAATTAGTGAAGCTTTCAAAAATTACAAAGCTCTGAATGCTTTCGGTATGCAAGTCATGCATGATGCTAGGTGCAGAATCACTGATGTAACAGCAAGATTCCCTGGAGGATGCTCTATTTTAGTTAGAAACAAAAACATTAGCAGCCCCTAAAGACTTAAGAGGTGGTTGGCAAGGGGTGTTAAAAATTAAATACCCTTGATAAGTGCTATGTAGCTGTTAAGTAGCCATGATGTGCATTGATCAGACTTTACTATCTATCTAGAAAAATGAAAATATGGGGTGAGAATTGGAGGGAAATGGGTAAACTTGAGAGCCACGAAAAATAACATAGGTGTGTCTCTACAAAGCTCCCCTCAGCAGTATTGAACTGTCCTGTTTGTTGCCAGGTGACAGTAAATATGAGCCCTCAGTAAATTCTGCCCTCAGTTTTTCCAATGTAACTCCATGTAACTTCAGTAGAGTTACTCTAGATTTACACAGCTATACCCAAGGGTAGAATGTGGCTCATTTGTGTGCAAGACAGCAACTACACCAAGCTATCATCTGAGACAGCATTAGGATTCTTATGATCTTCAGATGTTAAAAAGATGTAACAGTGTTTAGGTCAGGGGTAAGTACCATCTAGGATGGTGTCAATGCATAGAGTTATATGGGTTCTCATGGAGTCCTGCCATTTATATTCCTTATGTGCAGCCTGTTTACTAACATTTACTGAGCTGCTTCCAGAACTTTTCTTCTTAAATATTCATTTCATTTCATTTCATTTATACTTAGTAACAAAGGAAAAGGAAATACAAAAGCATCTCAGCCAGAGAAACATTCACCACTAGCACAATCAGTCAGGAGAAGATGGTCCCAATGAAACTGATGCAAATTTTGGATCCAGGCATCCAGAAACTTACTTGAGCATGGAGAGGGTTTTTTGTAGGAAAAGAATAATGGTTCAAGGGAGAACACTAGATTTGTTTATGGGTAAACTGATGGCTCAAGGGAGTAGTATACCAAAGTTGTTTTGTCCAGGCTAGACAATGGGAGCTGATCATTCCTGGCTGTGGGTGGTGTTCCCTTGAGGGAGCTCACAATGCAGTTAGGCACCTTCAGTATTTTGGATATCAATAAAGGATTTATTCCTAGAATTGGTCTGATAGCTGCTGAGCTGGGTGTGTGCAGGTGTGGGCTCATTAACACCTGGAGCAGAGATTTCTCATCATGCAGTGTTTTTCTGCTTCAATTCCGTTCTTGCCTTGCAATCTCTGTTCTCCATTCTGTATGCTAATGGAGACACATCCCTGTCCTATCTTTGATGCAAATGAGGCTAGGGAAGTTTCCTTCATCCTATCACCCTTGTCTGATCTGAAGGGCCATAGGTGTGTCTTCCACTGCCTTTTAACAGTGTGTGTTAGTGATTTAGAACCATCAAGCTGTACAATAGTTAATCCTAGGTAGCTCTGGGAAGATGTAGCCCTTGTTAATGTAATATAAGGCAAGGTACATAAGGAACAAGGACCAATTCCTGCTGTCTGTAGAGTACCTAACACTAGGGGGCGCCTTGATTTTGTTTTGGAACCTCTGCGTACTATTGTTATACAAAAAATGAAGCTCAAGTCTGAGTTTCACAATGTAAGCTTCGTTCCTGGCTCTGCCAGAGACTTCCTCTGTGAATTTGGGTAAGTTAATTCACACACTCTGAGCTTCAGTTTTCTCCCTTTGTTGGGTGAGAACAAATACTACTTCCTTACTGCACAGGATAAATTCTTGGGCATTTGTAGAGTGCTTTGAGTGCAAAAGAAATACAAAATATCACATAAGGAATAGTAAGTGTCATGATAAACTGAATCTACACACCAGACATCCTATGCCCACTGATCATCATACGTGTCACTAATCTGTTCAAGTGGCTTTTATTTCTGTTGGCCCATTACTTTTGTAGTGAAGGAATCTCTCACTGGGATCAGGTAGACCCAAGAGGTTGGTTGGTAGGTGAGTT
This sequence comes from Dermatemys mawii, assembly GCA_007922305.1. Lineage (NCBI taxonomy): Eukaryota > Metazoa > Chordata > Testudines > Dermatemydidae > Dermatemys > Dermatemys mawii. The sequence goes on from ML677340.1 coordinate 23,514,595, forward strand.
CAAGTCTAATGGTAATTATTCTTCATTCTCTTTAAGTTCCAGGTAAAGTTCCTTTGAGCTAATACGTTGACACTGTGGAAGCTGTGCTGGTGGTAATGCTTCTGGAATGAAAGGGAGACCACCGTGTTTGGTATCAGATGGGAATCTCAGTTTTGAGTCCTGTGGCTGTAGCCTACTGCATATGGGGTGTTGGCACTATAAAGCCTGCTCCAGTCTTGATAGATTCAGTTAGCATAGGCAGAGGCCTGTGCTTAATTATCCTGGGACTGATGTTAGCCTGAGTCTTGTTTAGGCAGAGGCCTTGCCTGGACTTCCAAGACTTTTGTTTGGCCTGGATAAAGGTTTGTTTCAACTGAGGGAGGGTTACTTTATTTGAGAACTATATTTTGAAACAAATGACAGAATTATGATAGAAATTTCATTTGTTAGGGGACCTACTTTTTTTTAAGTATTTCTCTCCTCCCCAGCTTTTCAGTGCTTCTAGGTCTTTCTGCCTCTTTTCTCTTCATGGTACAGTATCTGTCTCTGTGATCCACAGTTCACACTTGTTAAACTGCTGTGTGACAACATACTTTGACCTATCTAGATCCGGCAGTGCAAGCGAACCTTTAGGAGGCTTGAGTGTTCAAAAGTGTCAGAGATAGCTCTAGCCTAGTAAAGCGTTTGGTAAACTAAGTGCTGAAATGCTGTTGCCTTTTAAACAAACACAGTGTGATTAATCTGGCTTCACTTTTAATTAAAATTGCTTTGAAATAATCAAACCAAATATGCTTTAAACTTTGGAAAATCAGATGAATGCCCCTTGTAAATGACTTCAAGAGGATGAAACACCATTGTGTCTTTAACTGAAACAAGTGTACGTGTAGATAGAGTTCACTGACAAAGTCAGAGCAAAGAGTCTCAGCAGCTCCTAAGGAAATGTCATGCTCAACGAGCAAGCAGCTGTGCTTCGCGGCACTGTAGAAGCTATAGAGTGCATTTGTAGGCTTTTTAATGGGCCATCTTCTAAAAATAAACGTTCAAAATGTGACTTTCCTGGGAAGGAAAGCATGTCTCGGGGAAGTGGGGGAGAGATCTTAAGGACTACAGTCCTTCCTTAGTCAGATGATCCTCTTCTGAAGTCACAAAATAGAGTCAAGCACCAGAGGATATATTCATAATAAATGTATTATAGCCATCTGAAAGAGAGGCTGTAGGGCAAAGTGGCAGTGTTTCCAGACAGCATATTTATCTAGACTGGTGAAGACTAGAGGGGGTTTGTCAGGAACTGCTAGTGTCTCTCTCACACTAGCTAGTACAGGAAATGCTTTGTATTTGGCCACACTAAGCTTCACCTGCCAAAACAGAAGCTGGAAGGAACCACTTAAACTGCTTCATGCGAGTCTTTGTCTACAGAGTGTTTCCCAAACTGTGGTGTGTGATGCTGCCGGCTCCACCTGCTTGTGTGTAGCTCCAGCCAGGGCACCTGGAAGGATGTACCCTGAGCTTGGCATGAGGGACCACTGCTCTTTAAAAGTAGCTGTCTCTTGGGTGGGTGGGCCCCCCTCCCATCCACCGACCCAGGTGCTGCCATCAGAGCACTTGCCACACCTGCTTTACCAGCAGAGGGGAAGCCTAGGAGTCTGGGTTGGGGCAGCAGGACAGATTCAGACCAGCAGAAGAAGTGCTGAAAAACAGAGTTAAATTTCAAAAGCTCCGGCCCTAGCTGGAGCAGAGACTAGAACAGGCAGAATTTTCCCTCCCTCCCTGGCTTTATAAAGTGGAGAGAGCACAGCTGTGGCCGTTGGTGAAGGGGCTTAATCAGGCTAGATGAGACTCATCACCCAATCAGGAGCTTATAAGGGCTGGCAGGTGTTTTAGGGCAGGCAGACAGCAGGACGAGAGTGCTCTAGGACGCAGCAAGGAGCTTGGTATGTATCCAGTTCATCCCATACCACATTACTCTCCCTGTGAGTTTATTTTCATGCTTGAATTAAGTCTTTACTGGCCACCCCAAGCCTGGCTCTGTGTGTGCGTGTGTTACCTGCTCCCAGAGAGGGGGCTTTATTCCCTTTTGTCAAAAGGCATTTGGGTAGTGAGGGAGGGAGGCTTCCTCAGTAGACACAGCCCCACCCCATGAGAGCATCAGCAGTGTAATTAGGGGGCTGCCCGTATTTTACTCGGGGTGGGGGGAGATAGAAAATCCTCTCACATAAGTGTTGCTGAAGCATGCAGCCCAGGGTGTCGGTGCTGCAGAGCGGAGCGTCTGTGTTTTCCTGTTTAACACTAAGGTTTCTCCCGGCTGAAGAGGGGAGGGAACAAAACAAACAAATCCAAACCAACGTACTTGTGGGGAATTGCCTGTACGCTTGTTCCTGAGAAAAACACTAGTTTGTGCTGAAAGCAGGGCACAGTCCTCAACAGTGGCGCTCTGCGGAGTGTGTGTGGAAGATGTGAACCTGAGAAGGGTAGAGAGGCAGCTGCACTGGGATATTTTAAAGAAGCCGGGGGGGAGGGGAGACAGGGACACGCCTGGTCCACTTCAAATGCAAAAGCTTTTCTCTAGAGTTATAATGAGCCCTGGAGACGTCCTTTCTAGCAGGGATAACTGAGCATGCTCAGGGAGAGGTAGACCCCAGCAGAGGTTTCCTTCCATTTGGGGACAGACTAGTAATCCTGTGCCCCGAAGTCTGATATATCCCTCCACCTCACCGCATCTCTCCCTAGAGGATCCCCCTCCATCTCTCCTGTTGTGTTTTTGCTCAGTTTGATTCATGAGTATTTAGCACTTTCCTATGACTCTTGGCCGCTGGCAGTTGGCACTTTCTTCATCCTTGGCTAGGCGTGGCTGAGTGTTGTTATGTGTGTGGATTAAAAGTAGTAACCAGTTAAGGGGGTGGAGTAATATTGCATATTAACAATGTAGACTGTAAAGAAATCGGAAGTGATGGAATAGATAAGAGTCTGACTGGGCCAAAATGATTTTGGGGAAGAATGCCCACCCCTGCTCTAGTAGCTAACTTTTTGGCCCGAGGGCCACATCAGGGTTCAAAATTGGATGGAGGACTGGGTAAGGAAGGTTGTGCCTCCCCAAACAGCCTGGCTCCACCCTCTGACCCACACCCACTTCCCAATCTGACTCCCCCCCCAGTGAATTCCTGACCCATCCAACCCCCCTTGCTCCTTGTCCCCTGACCACCCTCTCCAGAGACACACACACACCCTAACTGCCTCCCCCATAACCCTCCCCTCCCCCAGTTACTGTTCAGTTACAGGATCCAATGTGGATATGGATAGAGACCTCTAATGTTTTTAAATTAAATAAATGCTACTGGGAATTTATGTGATTATGGGAGACTTAACTTCCCAGCTATAGATTGTAGGGACAAGTGCTACTAATAATACTAGGGTCCAGATTTTTCTGGATGTGATAGCTGACTGATTTCTTCACCAAATAGTCACTAAACTAACCAGAGGCAACACCATTTTAGGTTTTGGAATTGATGAGTAGCGAGGGCCTAGTTAGTAGAAGAACTGGTTGCAGGGGGCAACCTTGGTCAAGAAATTATGAGCTAATTCAGTTTAAAACTAAAATGGAAGAACAAACAAAAAAAGTTCTGCAGCTAGGGTCCTGGATTTCAAAAGGGCAAACTTAAAAAAAAAAAATTAAGGGAATTAGAGAAGTGGACCAAAGAATTACTTTAAATCAAAGTTGCAGAAACAATCTGAATCCTGCATCCCAAGGAAGGGGGAAGAATCATAGGGAGAGGTTGCAAACATCTCAAGCAGGTGATTAAGAGACAGCAGAAAGGAATGGAAGATGAGATAGATTAGGAAGGAAAGCTACCCTTGGGAATCAGAAAGTATAGGAATAAAGTGAGAATGACCAAAAACACCAAACAGAACTGGACCTTGCAAAGGAAGTTAAAAATAATAGTAAAAGGTTATGTAGCCATATAAATTAAAAAGAAAACAAGGAAAGAAGTGGGACCACTAAACACTGAGGATTGAGTGAAAGTTAAAGATAATCTAGGCATGGCCCAACATCTAAACACTTTGCCTCAGTTTTTAATAAGTCAAATGAAGATTTTAGGATTAGTGGCAGGGTGACTAATGAGGACATGGAGGTAGCAATTGCCATATCTGAGATGGAAGTCAAACTCAAAACAGCTTAATGGGACAAAATCAGGGGGCCTGAATAATCTCCATCCAAAAATAAAGGAGCTGGCACAGGAAATTGCAAGCCCAATAGCAAAGATTTTTAATGAGTCTTTAAACTGAGGGGTTGTACCCTATGTCTGCTAATATAGTTCCTATTTTTAAGGAAGGGGAAAAAGTCATCTTGAAAACTACAGGCCCATTACTGTGACGTCAGTTGTATGCAAGGTCTTGGAACAAATTCTGGAAGAAAAAAAAAAAGTTAAGGACATAGAACTGAACAGTAACTGAGATAAAAACAAGTGGGTATAAACTGGTCATCAATAAGTTTAGGCTTGTATAGCACAGAGAAGACTCACCTGCACAGCACCTCCTGTGGCTTGTCAAGGAATTGGCTCTTTTTCTAGCCTGGAGTACCCTCTGCAGGCTAGTGGTTCACCAGCCTCAGGCCTCATGTACCTCCCAGACCGCAGTGCCCTTTGCCCTGGGATTCTGCCCACCACAGTAGCCCCATGCTTTGGGTCTCCCCTCCCAGGGGACCCCCAACTCTCTAATCCCACCTTGTATCAGTGGCTACTGCTAGTCATTATCTAGCCCCTACTCACAGGGGCAGACTGCAGTCTTTAATGGCCACTCATCATTGGCAATGGGGGTTTGAACCAGCTGCCTCTGCCTAGCCCCAGGCTGTACTTTTGCAACCCCAGTACCTGTTTTAGGCTCCGCACAAGGCTATAGCCTGGGGAGTTGCCAGGCTGGAGTTCCCCAGCTCCTCAGGCCCTATTTCCCAGCACTACTACTCTTCTTCCAGGTAGCTAGATCTCTTTTTCTACTGCTAGAGAGAGACTCCCCCAGCTTCTAGCCCACAACCTTCTTATAAGGGTCAGCTGAGCCCTGACTGAGCTGGCCAGAGCTGTGGCTGCTACTCCAATCAGCCCAGCCTAGCTCAGCCCCAGCCCTCTCCAGGGCTGCTTTTAACCCCTTTAGGGACAGACTGAGGTGGTCACTCTGCTACAGCTTGAAATTATATGAAGGTTTCTAACCGTCAAAGGAGTGAAGTTACTTCAGCCTTCCAAGGGGAGCAATGGGGGCAAAAATGTAACTAACTTCTAAACTGAGTTTGAAGCCTCTACGCAGGGAATCGTCTGATGAGGCTGCCTACATGCCCTTGTAGGCAATTTGTGACTGCTAGCCGCAAATGTGTCCAATAGCTGCTGATGGCACTAGATGGAAAGGGCTCTGAGTTAATATAGAAAATAATTTTGTAGGTGTCTGGCTGCTGGGTCTTGTTGCCCACATGCTCAAGATCTGACTGATTGCCATATTTGGGGCAGTAAGGAATTTCCCCCCCAGGTGATATTGGCAGAGACAGGAGGGGGTGGGGGGAGGAGGAGGAGAGTTCACTTTCCTCTGAAGCATGGGTGACCTGCAGGTTTAAATTGGTGTAAATAGTGGACTGTCTGTAATCTGAAGTCTTTAAGCTCTGGCTGATTACCTGAGTCCTCAAATCATGATTTAGAGCTCTATTACAGGAGTGAGTGGATGAGGTTCTGTGCCCTGCAGTGTGCAGGAGATCAAACTAGATTATCATGATGTCCCTTCTGACCTTAAAGTCAATGACTCTTTGAGTTTTGTTTCTTGGATTCATCATGTATGTATCTGATATGTGAGAATTCCCTGCCAAGAAATTAGTCTGCTAACAGGCTTTATCCATTTGAAAGGATAGTGGTGCATTATCAGTCTGCAAAACCACATCACCTTGAGAGTGCTGTTAGAGGCAGCATATATTGTAATTGGTTACCACCCCCCTCCAGGATGCCACCTGATGGACTGAAGTCCCACTGAGTCTGCCCGTTCCACCAGTCTGGGTTAACTCACCCTGTCCTGCTCTGCCAGGCCATCAAGCCTCCTCTAGCACACACGCGTAGAAACATGCTCAGCTGCAGAAAGACACAGAGAGTGAAATCATCTCGCAATGGGAAGCATCAGCTACAGCAGTGGTCTTCAAAGTGGGGTGTGCGAGACCCCCCACAGGGGGCCGCGGTGGCCTGGTGCTGCTGTGGGATCGGCCCCAGGGTGCCACTGAAATGGGAAGGGTTCTATCTGGGTGCCGCTGAAAGCGGAAGCTTTGTATTCAGCGGCATTTCGGCAGACATCCCTTGTGCCACGAGAGGACTCAGGAAAGTGGAAAGGGGCTGCAGACAGCAAACTTTGAGAGACACTGACTTAGGGTACCTACCTCTCATCTTCAGATGAGTCAAAGGGACCTGCTCCAAAGCCCATTGACATCCATCAGTGGGAGACTGAGACTGTCCTTTGACTTCAGTGGGCTTTGGAGATGTCCCCATATGAACAGGATGTAAATATTGATTTACTGATATAGTGCATTTGTAAATATGATGGTGGTTCAGATTATGTATATTTGACTATAATTACTCCATCTCTCATTAAGAACCTCAAGACTTGGGCACCATGGAAGCAGCACTGTCTTGTTATAAATTAACTGAGGTGTGTTTTTAAATTAAATCCCACAGTCTCTTATTAGTTGTATAAAAATATTTCTTTGCTGCCAGGCAACTTTGCAGCAGAGATGCATTTAGAAGAGGCAACCTGAATGTTTAATGGCAGCATGGGCTGATTTGAAAAGTATATGCCACCTAGGAGCAGTATGCTTAAGTTACAGAAAGAGAAATGTTTCTTAGGAAATGATTAGCCAAATCTAATTCACTTTCAGGCAGCCTCTCACTGTCTATATTGGCCCTTGCTTCTCTCTCTGGGGTATGAAAGATATGTCTTTTAACTCCTAGTTTGCCCTTTGAAATTAACTGAATGGAAATGGCCCATCTCTTGAGACTCACAATTTCTACACTATTAAAATTAGATTAATTGAAAAGGAGAGAGAACCTCTTAGCCACTAACCTTATTTGAATGATTCAGCCTCACGGTGTTGGGAGCAATTAGTGAGAAGTGATTCTCCTGTGTGGCATGTGTGGGTATTTGGCCCAGTTGTGCTGATCTAAGTCAGGCTATTCTATTTCTCTCTCTTTCTCTCTTCAGAACAATGGGTCTGCTTCTCAGTGCAGTGTCTAGGTGCTAACATCAGTGCAGTGAACAATTTATTTCTGAGTTCACAAGCACCTGTAGGATCCAAATCCAGTGGAATGGGCCTGTTTCAGCATAGTTGTAGGGAGATAGGAAGCGGGGGAGAGGATGCTGGGAGCCCATGGAGGGAGTCATCACCTCCAATGCTCATGGATTTGTACTTTTAAAGGGGATCTTTTTGAAGACTTGGGGCCGAAATCATCTTGTTATAGCTGGACTCTGAGTTGAATGGTCATGTTTGTCCAGATCTTGCCTTCCTCTGCAGACCCATCCCCCACTAGTCAAAAGTCCAGGTATCCATGGCATAAGGGGACGGAGACTGTAAAAGCCAGGGTCCAAGCTCCCTCCCACGCCCCCACTTTAGGAGGCCACAATTCCACAGCTCCCTGAAGGAGGACGCAAATTGGGTTTAGGGACTCCCACACTGATCCCAGCTCTTGAGTGTAAAGAAATGTAAATGCAGCCATGACATGCCACCAGATGTCACTGCCCTCTCCCTTCATTGCTGAGGCTACAGAGCTTGACCATTTGCCAACAGTTGCCTCAGTTGTACTCTGGGTCTGAGGAATTCTCTGGAGGAGGCAGGCAGCGAAAAAATCCCAGCCAGTCCTCTCTAATCACCTGTGAATCAGCAAGAGGAAGAAGCTTACCTGTGGCTGGCAATGTCTAGAAATGGTGGGGCAAAACTGCCCCACAATGTGTGTCTTCAGAGTCCATTTACACTGGGGAGTAAAGACTGAGCTATCCAGTGGTGGGCAATGTCACCTCCGTCTAGTTAGCTTGGGGCTTCATAGTGTCAGTGGATCACCAATAATGTGCTGAGCATAGGAGTCATTGGCTGCTTTAATAATCCTTCCTGGGATTCATAAATATTTCTGAAGAGCTGGTGGGAGATGGAGGTGCCTAGACATCTGAAGGGACTAGACTGCAACAAGTGTCTGGTATATTTAACAGATGACTTAGCGCAGGATACTCCCTGCTCCTCTGCACGGTGTTCAGCTGCACCCCACTCTTCAGGATACAAGCTGAATGCCTTGTTACGCTATCAATACACTTCCTCTGTTTCTCAGGAATCAAGTGTAAGCATTTCTGCCAAGTACTTTTTATAGTCGTTTGCCAAGTGGAGTTGCCACCCTCCTTGACTGTGTGACCATGAGCGAATACTTTCTATTTAAATGTAAAATCACAGATTCTCTAGTCTCTCTGTGCACCACATGTACCCCGGGGCAAAGGGTTTCTAACAGGCAAAGGGAGGCATTTTTGAGGCTTTGCCCTTTGTTAGTATTGGCAGCACATACTGGCTTGAATGGCACCAAATACAGAGCTGGTTTTCAAGATTTTTTTTTTTTTTTTTTAAAAAAGACCAGGACTGGTCTTGTTCTTCAGTGGGGCTTCATGTATATAACAATTACATCTCCCTCCTGTGACACTTTTCTCTTAGCCAGCAGGAGGGTTTCATAGGCTTGGAGCAGTCTCTGAAATGTGTTGTTTCCCATCATAGCAAAGGAGAGTTCCAAGGAAGAATTTGTATTTGTATGTCCTTTGTATTTCAGCATCTTCAGTGCCAGACCAGCCTGGGGACGTTTGGCTTTTCTAGTGAACTCTGGCTCCATTGCTGTGCAACAAGCAGCAGGGAAAAAGCATTTGGGGTGGGGATATTAATGAAGTACTGTTGTCTGTATGTAACTTGTTTTATTAGGTCTTGGAAGTGGAATTATGCCCTCCTTTCCCCACACCCTTGTAGACAATGGGGCTCTGTGTTTAATGCTATAGGAGAACCTGGGCAAGGCAAGGTTCTTCCCCAAGGAGCTTGCAGTGTAGAGGCCTGATGGTACCAGGGGTTACTTCTGGCAGCTTTGAGTAGTCTGACTCATGGCAAGAGAGAGGAGACTGCTCAATGAGCCATCACTGCACGAGTAGGAAGAGTTTGCAGGATCGGGTCCTCAGGATTCTGGGAATGTTACCCACTGATTTAAAAGGTGGGACTCCAGGCAGTGCAATTAACATGCCCTCTACTCTCACAGCTCAGCCCTCACGTTGAGGGTTATGGTGAATTCAGCCCTCACACCTGGGGTTGAAGTATGCACCCTGAGCAAGTGATTCCTATGTTTCCAACTGTGACAGCTAGTGACATGTGAGGAATGTCTGTTGCTGTGTGCCTGAGAAAGAGACCCAGTTAGCCAATGCTGAGGGTGCCATTAATTTGAACTGTAATGGGTGTGTGTGTGTGTGTTTGTGTTGGCACCAGGTAGGGACATTAAGGTTTCTGGATTTTTCATAATTTTTAAACTGAAAAATACCAGAAAGTCATTCCCTTTGGCTTCTGCCTCTGAATCCCTAGGTCAGTTCTTCAGGCTCTGTCAGTTATTTGCTAGGGAGTGACACAGAGAGATGTAAGACAGCCAGCACCGGATGCATCCTATAAGCAGGTTAAAATCTAACAGGCATTAGAAACACATGACATCTGCCTCTCTTAGGCCCCCAAATGGACTGTGATCTGTGATTCTCCAGGCTGAGACCAAATACAGCAAGAATCTTATTGTCAATATGTAGAGCTGGCCAAAGGCCCTGACTGACTACTCTACAAAGCTGGCACTCCAGGCACGTTTGCTGGTAAATTCGCCAAGGTTCTTCAACCTGTCCAGTGACCTGTTACTTTGTGTGACAACCAGGCAAATCATCATGGTATCTAAAGGCTGAGTTTCAAATTCAATCAAACAGAAAACTCCAACTTAGGCAGCCTGACCCCAAACTGAAAAGGTGCCAGATTTTTCACACTGTTAAATCTCTAGGCGCTCGTGTTTTAAATAAGGAGAAACTCGAAACCAAACTTCATTTCTGCACACTCCTTTAATCTTAGGAAAGTCTGAATCTGAATCACAGCTCAGCTGCTCATGGCTCTGTAGTGGAGTTCGGCAAAAAATTCATTGCAATTTGCTAAATTCCAAAGTCGGAGTGCAGGTTTTCCCAATGTCCACTAGATGGTGCAGCAAGTTGCAATATTCTGATTCTCCAAAACCTACTTTAACTTACCTTAGTTACACTTTTCATTCATAGGACTAAAGCATGTGATAAGAAAAGTGGGCTTTGTGCATCAAGCAATCTGTGCTTTTATCATCCTTGGGATACCAATATGCAGCTAAGCACATGACTTTCTGGCACTGCTCACATGGCTCACAAGAATCTAGAGATCAGCAGTTCTCTAATTCTTCTACTAGTTAGCATTGGTTGTCAGGTACCTGCTAGTCTGTGTGATAAAAGCAGTTGACTTGCTCTTTGCTTGGCGTTTGCTTTGAACTCAGCACATACTTCTTAATATTCCCTTTTATTTTATTTTTCTCCTTAGATGTAAACTTGGAGAAAAGTCTATAGAGGCTAACAATGGAAAGGACTTCTTAGGTCAGCAAGACCATTTGATCCAGAACAGGAACTCTAGAAAAGTGACTAAAGTTCTGCTAGCAAGAATCCAGCTGAAGCAGGGCTCTGGTTAGCACAGCATGAGTTGCGGTGTGTGCTAGATGGATCTTAAAAGTAACTTATCCTTATTGTTATTTATTATAATGGAGTTTCTGTCCATCTCATTGTGGTGTAACTCTGATCCTGCTAGAGCACTCCCAGGTGCTCTGACATTGCACTGATGGTTCCCTATAAATACCTAGATAGATTTAGCTAATAGTCTGAGGCAAGATTCACAGAGATGGTTTTCAAATGAAACTGTCAGTATTCTAAGTCAGCTCTGTTTAACTCTGGATTTTATTCTTCTTATTGCCATCTTGACAGCTGAAATGACAAAATTGCAACTCAGAAGCTTTTTAAGTATCACATTTATCACTTTCAAGTCATACATTTCCTTGTGATGGTCACTACTTAAAATTCCCAGCATAGTATTCCTGGAACATGGGAAGTGATAAAAATGAATTGATAGGGCATAGTTTTTAGTTTGATTTGTAGTATGGCATTCTGGCAAGAAATAGCACATCTGATTACATTATAGCCTATACAGGGGAGTTTTGTACTACATTTTAAAATTATAATGTACTAGTTTGAAGTCTTAGTAGCAAAACAATTGCAGTTTTTTAGAAATTAAAAACTGCATTAAAATACATTTTACCATTACAGCTTTTATTAGATCTTTGTCCCAAGCAAATATTTATAACCGACTGAATGTTTCACATGTTGGTTACATGGCTTTCTGATAGAACTTTAATCTCATCTTTTTTATTATTCAATATTATGTTGTACTTCATTGGCATAACAAAGAAGAAAATGCTCTTGTCTAATAGCTGCTATGGTATCACCTCCACAAGGGATAATTAAGAATGTGACATCCCTGATGTTCACATCTTTGTTCATCAATTTAAAACTGTGGTTAAAAATTTGCTCTGGGATAAAGCTTGTATCATATATGAGATCTCAGCAAACAGCTTAGTCTTTGATTAGAAGTTTGTATGTGTGGTTTGGTGATATGGCAGGGCACTGGGTGGCCAGGTGGCATTTATGGTTATCCATAGTGACTACCATGAATTATATCTGATGCCAGCCTGGAGCTAGAGCATGGTGTCTGCCCTGCCAAGGACTGGGTAAAATGCCAGCAGACTGGCCTCCCTGAAACTGCTGGTATCCTGCCACTTGATGCTTCAGAAAAGGTGAAAATAATCCTGCATACACATAGCCAGCTGCACAATTTAGAGGCTTAGACTTTTCATAGTGTGGGCCACATCTTGCTAGAGAGCTTCTCTTGTGGACACCTTCCTTCTCCTCCTATCTGCACAGATAACTTCCCTCTTATCCAGAGCAGGAGTTCTAGAATAGTGCCTTCTCTAGTAGAAAACTACAGGGGAAATTTCCTACGCACTACAATAATGCACATGGAATCTTACTTGCCCAACATGAAGGCGATGCTGTTCTTTTCACTAAAGGAAGATGAACTCGTATTCAGTAACTATTGTTTTTCGTTTATACTTTACATGCATCTAACTTAACAAAACCCAGTTGGTTTTTAGTGGTAGCCTGCAGGTCTCTGCTCTGTTGATAAGTCACAGAGCCCTGCATTCCATTATGGAGGGTAAGGTCTGCAACTGCAGCTTTGCCCAACAATTACAGTCCCTCTATACAAGAACTAAACTCTTAATCTGGTGAGAAGAGTGTTTGCTTCTTTTAAAGAGAGCGGATGCTCCTGGCGTGGGGGCTTTACCTCTCACCTGATGGATACCGAGCAGTGAACAGTATGCTGAGCCACTGGGGAAGTGCTACCTTGGCAGGAAGAGTATCCGCAGCAGAGCCAACCCCCTTTCCTGTGGCACCCCAAGTTGGTTGGTTTGGCTGGCATGTCTCGGTGTCCTGTATGTTTCATGCAAGTACTGACCAAGTGTGAAGTGCCTAGTGTATGAGAGATGACTAGAGCACAACTCAAGCTGTATGTCTGACCTAGTGAATCACAAAGAACTGAACTTTCCAAAGGGCAACAAAGATTGACACAACTGTCTCAACCATCTTCCAGAAGCTACCTGCACTTGTCTGCTCAGAGCCATTTCTGCACAGCTCTAAAAATGATTTAGATAATTGCATACAGAGCACATATTGCATATCTAATAATGCTCTCATAGAGAGCATTATGACAAGAATGTATATCTTTTTTTAAATGCTTCCATCATATTGGCTAGAAGAGCCAGGGAACAAGAACCTGGTGTTCTAACTCACTCCTGTGTAATAGACTTTTTAATTCAATTATCCCTTTAATTTTTGCATTAACTGAGTGTGCTAAGCATGCATCTAGTATTACAGCTGTTGCTCATTCTCATTCATGGACATGAAGCTGAGCCTATGCAAGGCTTTGAACCTCTTTGGGTGCCCATTAGTGGGATGTTATTGAAATTCCTCTTGGCAGATTTGCACCAAGCCATGCTACAACTATAAAGTATTTTCATCCATGCAATAAACTTGTAATTTTTTTTTTTGGCCACGGAGATTCACTCTGACTGAATCAATAGTTTGGATGCTGTTAAATGGATTAATAGTACTTCTGACTCAAATGAAATTTGCTAAAAGATTAGCAAAGATTGATGCTAAGCAAAGTCCAGCATATCTACCATCAATATGCTTTCAAAGACACTGAAGTTACTTTAGAAATCATTCATTTTACTGTGTAGATGGAGCTTCGTAAAGCCAATTAATTTTAACACTCATGAAAAATGTCAGCTTGATAATCTTGGAGACAGAGGTCCCCTAGTTACCCCCATAATAGGCACAGCACTTGCAATCTCAGAGGCAAGCTTCCTCTCACCATGTTATCACTTTGACCTGTAGGGGGTCTCCTCTAGGGCATAAGAGAGTAGCCCAGCTGCCATTTAGTCCTGGACCTCTTTGTTTGGGGCTGTCAGCTGGAGTACTGATTGTCATGGTAATATTGTTTAATATTTTGCATATGTTCACTGTCAAGCCAGTCAATTTAATCAAGGCCAATGGCTAGAAATAATTTTATTGCCAGCTCTGACCTAGTAATGGAGGTGAAAGAGAAGGCTGAGCTTGTGATCAAGTACTAGACTGGGACCATAGGAGAAGTGCCCAGTTCTGCCATACGCTTCCTGCAGAAGCGTGGGTGCCTCACTTCGTCTCTGTCTCTCACTTTGTAGTTTTTTTAAAAAAATGGGATAACAACAATGCTCCCTCTCTCCCATGCCCATTTCACACCTCAGCTCCCAGGCACTGCAGCTGGGGCTTGTGCTCTCATCTAAAGCAGGCTCACCTTCTGCTCTGCTCTCAGAGCCTTGCCTGACTCACAAGGACTCTGGCTCTTGGACACCCACCTACCAAACAGGTTGCTAAGAGTCTGCATTACCAACTGAGACCGCAATGGCAGGTATCTCCTGCTGGTGCTGCAGGGTCAGCTCAATAACACTCAGACCTCAAGTAAGCAGACATGACCCCTTAAGCACATGCCTTTCTAGAAGTGAGAAGTATCAAGGGTAGAAATGGTGCCTGGAGAGAATTAAAATTGTGGAAGCAAACACTTGCCCTTGTTGAATTCTTATTAACGGTATTTTTTTTAGCTAAATCTAAGCACCGTCACAACATGCTAGTGAGACAGAAGCACTTAGTTACAAGTGGAAAATAATTGATATTAGTGATTTCTTCATTCGTAGTTTTAAAGACCACTCACTCCAGTGAGGTGATTGGCAAGGTGCATTTTCCCTGAAGTATATTTGGCTCAAAGTTAAAATTCATAAGTCGGCTGGAAACGTTTTTAAGAGTGTAACTCTCCTCCTAGCAATGATAACTTCTGATAAACTCCTGTAAGCAAACGTGCTGTACATCTCACTTGGGCCTCAGTACCTGTTAGCCCCATAAGGCACTTCTCCTGACCCATTTAGTAAAGACTCGGGAAGATTCATCTGACTAAATTATTAGTGAGACCATTACTGGAATATTGTGTCCAGTTCTGCAAAAGCGACAGAGAGTTCTGTGGCACCTTACAGCGCAGGCCTGCACAACTGGGAAAGTGGTGAGGGCCATATTACTGCAAAAAAAACCCAGCTGTGGGCCAAAAAGCCCCGCCCTCACCCCGCCTCCATCCACTCCCTCCCCCAGCCAAAGCCCTAATCAACCCCCCACCTGCTCCTTGTCCCCTGCCTGCCCCCTCCTGAGAACCCCCCCATCCTAACTGCCTCCCTAGGATCCTGGCCCCTGACTGCCCAGACCCCTATCCACCCTCCCCCACTCCCTGACAGACCCCCCCAGAACTCCTATGCCCCATCCAACCCACCGCTGCCGCACGGCAGCACTACTCCAGAAGCGGGGAGAGTGTGATACAGCCCCTTGTGAGTGCTGTCGTGTGGCAGCATTACTCTGGGGGAGGGGGGAGCATGTTTGGCTGAGCACAGAGCCAAACACGTTACCCAGGAGGAGCATGATGCAGCACTGCCCTGACCCGCCCCAGCTCCTCAGCCTCCTCACCTCCCCCACGACCCGCTCACCTTTTCCCCCTGCATGCTGGCTTGCTGCTCCTGCCCGCCCAGCTCTGCTTCTCCCCCGCACCTCGCCAACACACCTGCACATCCCCCCGCACCCCCCCCGGGCTCAGTTAAACCCCCCCCCCCCCCCCCCTTCCCCCCCCCCCCCAGTTCCCCCCCCCCCCCGCTGCAACCAGCTCACCTGTCCCTCTGTGTGCTGGCTCGCTGCTCCTGCTTGCCCAACTCCACTTCCCCCCACTCCACTGCTTGGCTTACCCCACCCTTACTTACACCTCACCTCCCCCGCAGGCCCCACAGTGAGCCCATGGAGGGAGGAGCCGCATATGGCCCCCAGGCTGCATGTTGTGCAGGCATGTTATAGCCTAACGTACGTATCGGAGCATAAGCTTTCATGGGCTAATACCCACTTCGTCGGCTGTGTCCAGTTCTTGTGCCCACACTGTTGAAAACTTGAAAAGAGCTCCTTACTGAGCCACAAGAACAATTCACTGTCTGGGAAAAAACCCTCTCTTACCCTGCGAAATTACACTAAATAGACTGAGGGGCTTTAACAAAAAGAGGGCTAAGAGGTCACGTGGTCTACAAGTACCTACACTGTGAGAAGATTTCTGACCACACAGTGTTCTTTACTCTAGCAGACTCGGGAACAAAACAAAATCCAATGGTGGAAACTCAAGCTAGATACATTCAGACTAGAACTAAGGAGGAACTTTTTAAGCAATGATAGCAATTTACCTAGGAATATAATCACTACTCTATCACTTAACTCTGTTAAGATATGAGGGCTTTCTAAAAGCTATGCTCCAGCTCAATCAGAAGTTGTTTTTTTGGGGGGGGGGGGGGGTTGGTTCAGGACTTATCAGTGAATTGGGTGGCCTCTGTTAAGCAAGAAGTCAGACGAGATGATCATAATTGTTCCTTCCGGCCTTAAAAAAAAAAAATCTGTGAATGTATAAAGTGAGCTGGTTGCAGCTGTAATGGCTCCACTTGGATTTGTAGGCTTTATTGCTGAAGGTAGGTCAATAGTGTCCCTACCCACTGCAGCACATTGGAGAGCCAGCAGCAGCGAGATGGAAGAGTTATGAGTCAGAGAGGACATCTGAAAAGCAAGGGCAAGCCTATTTTTACCTTGCCTATTTTTATTTTTTTAAAAAAGGCAAAACCAAGAGAGTTGATAAGGAATTGTAATGGGGGGGTGGGGGGGGAAATCGCAGAGCACCAGGACTGTGGTGCTTCCTATATACAGCTGGCTCAATGCTGGTTAAAATAAAGCCCTAATAATGGCCGCCTCTGGCTCTTTGGAGAGGAGCAGTGCTGATGGACAGCACAGGCAAAAGGCTTGAGTTGAGACTTTACCTTGAATAGTCAAAAGTGGGGAATGCTATAGACGTCAAACCCTCACGCTATTAAATTTGCGGGGAATAATCCATTAGCAAGTACGTCTGACAGGAGCCAGCTACAGCCCAGGCCCTACACATATGCCAACACCACCTTTGCTTAGCATGCACGCTCGGGTGCAGCAATACCACCCGTCTGGCTGTCAGTTTCACATCCTGGTGGTGGTGGAGGGGGGGGAGGGTCTTTCCCACCTGAAGAAGAAAAAAAATCTCAATGTTGTTCTTGTCTGTGTTGCAGTCAGCCCCTGGCCTGCACGCTGACAGGCCACAACCCAGCGCACCTCTGGCCTGTGAGGCTTAGGCTTGGTTGGTCTCCCTGTTGGTTATATAAGCCACCAAACAGACGTATGCCTGTAATGCAGTTTTCAAGATGCGCTTCAAACCTCACATGCCATAATTAGCTTGGCTTTTTAATTCTTCAAAAAAATGGGCAGCGGGTTATTGGACTCCAACAACAGCCTGACTGGCCTTCTCTGCTGCCACCGTACAGCTGGTTGGAGGTCAGTCATATGGCCTTACTGGTGTGCTTGTGTGCAGCTGGCAGATTCAAATGTGGTGAGCTTCTGAGAGATGCCACAGCCCAATGCTTTTATTGGGCATTTCCTTGCCAGTTAAAGCAAAGTGAAACAACACGCCTTCCGGAGGCAGGAGGACAAAGGCTACCAGCAACAGATCTACAGGTGTACCTAAAAAGGACTCCAGTAATTTTAGTTGACTCATTTTAATAAAGGGAGTAAAATATTCCTGTACAAAGTTTGCCTATGATGGGATCAGGAGCAGCTTTATGCTGTCCACATATCGGGTCAGGAAATACCTCAGTGCGGTTTTTCCAGCCTTCAGAGTGAGCATCCAAACTTATATAGCTCTTTTGCAATGGAAGCAGGTGGTGCGGGACTGGCAATGAAGACGTGGTACTCAGCTTGTAGATGTATCATATTTTTATAGGTAATAAGTTTCTTAAGTTCACCAGTAATTAAAAGTAACTCCAATTTCTGGCTATTGAGCAGCATGGCTCCTGCTCTGTGCTTACATGAAAAGCATGACCAGTTTTAGCTTGTTGGCCATCCCTGGGCAGGTTGAGCTATTAGCCTTCAAAGCTACATTGGGCAGCCACCTTAAGTATTAATCTGAGAATCTTAATCCTATGCATGTACATTTGATACACTTTAATTGCATGATCATATGGCTTTTAGCTGATCTTCTAATACAAAGTGCCTCCAAGATAAACCACACAACCCACCTCCATTTCTCCTATATGCAAAGTGGGACTAGTATATTGCACTTATCTATAGTCCTTCAGCTGTAGCGCTCTGTATGCATTACCAATTATAAACATGCATTATGCACTCCAATTACATGTGGAATAACTACTCAGATACAGCTAGTTGAAGACATGGGAGCGTGAGTTAAAGTTAGCTGAGATGTGATTCATGCCCACACTGATGACACCCTGCGATGCAGAATCTTGCAGAAAGATAACTTCAGGGAATTTGACAGCATACTGAGGAAGAATGTCCAAGCAAGCTGCTCTGAGGTACTTCCAGAATTCTTAGCTCATAGGACAGGATGTGATTTACTGACTAGATCAGTGGTGAAGAGTATAGGGCTTTGGATTTGTGGAACACAGCCACCCTTTGATGGTGGACCAATCAGTTACCATTAAGGAGACTATCTAATTGGGTGAGTGGAAGGGGGGAGAGGAGATAGTATCTTCAGAAATCTCTCTCCAGCTCTAGGGAACCAGGCATGTTGTTAAAATGAGCACATTACTTAAAGCAGGTGAAATGTTACTGTTTTTTCCTATATTAAGTAAAAAGTTTTTCCAAGGTGTTTATCAGGGTCCAAAGCAGCTGAGGTCCCAGTGTACCAACCCTCCATTGTAGTTCAACACTGTTTAATGGTGGACAGGTGACAGGGTCACATTAGGGTTCCATCAAAATTAATACAAGACACTCCCATCTCTAATTCAGAAAGAAGGGGAAATTGAACTAAGATCTCCCACTTCACAGATGAGTCCTCTAACCACTGAGTTAAGTTTAAGGGGATGCTGCCTGTTCCTTCAGTTGTTTTGGGGGTGGGGGTGGGGGTTGTGTACTCTAAAAACATAGGCCACAGAATTAAGGCCTTCTGTAAGGGCAACCTCCATCGAGGATCCTCCTGAGGTTGGAAGAGGCAGCATGCATGCTCTCTAGCAGCAGCTTAGCAAGGGTTTGGTTTTAGAAGGATTCAGCCTAAGTGCTGAACTGACACTTCAGGCATTGAAGTCCTTTTATGGATCCAGCTCCTACAGACAAGTTTGCTTAGTTTTTGTAGTCATGAACGGTGCTGCACCCTGCTGCAAAGACATAGGAGGGAAGAACTTCAGTGATGATCAACTTTTCTGATCTCCCCCCAGTGTCACCTTTTGTACATGTGAGTGGGGTTAAGGAAAAATATTAGCTCTGGCCTTTCAAAGCATGTTGGAGGACCTTCAACTTCAGTGCAAGGACATGGAATGGGAAGTACTGCAAGTGTGCAGTAATCTTCATTACCAAAGTGGAGGAGATGGTAAGTCAGTTCAAAGCTTTACTTACAACAGCTTGACAAAACTGGCTTCCGTTTGAAAGAATTCTGATATTTTAAAAAATGATTTCTTTTGTAAGCAGATACAATGATTAGCTCATCACATGACTTTAAGCCCAAGTCCTGCTGCAAAAGTGTGTTTGGGTGTACTTTTACACAACTTAGAGAAAACACAAAAATTCACCTGGCTTGAGACAACTAAAAACCCCTCAATGCCAACTGGCAAAGGGTTTATTCTGCTCTAACAGCAGCTCTTAGCAGCCTGCACTACTCTTAGCACACTGCTTACAGGAGATTGTTTATGGATAAATACTACCGAAGTCTCTAAAAAAAGGTTGTCATAATGATCCTTTAACAGGACTCAAGGTGCATCTATTTTTAAGGGATATGGCATACATTGGAGAAGACCATTGAGGTAGTTGTGGCAGGGAGCTGGCACCCAGTTAAGCACCAGCAGTCTTCTCTTGCTGGTGGTTGGGAAGGGTGTAATAAAAGTGATTTTCAGTCCTGGGCACCCTGACTTCATCAGACACAATATCCCCAATGCTGAGGCACTAAGATTGAGGACCACCTTTGAGCAATATGAATATAATACCTGTAGAAAAAGGAAAGTGATGCACTTCATGTATGTGAAGATACCAGCTACTGCACCATGACAGGGAGGGATCTGCACTTCAACAGCAGGTGAAGCAACCCTGCTACATTTTATAAAAAGCACTTTATTGACGTAACAGTCAAAAACAAACCCCTTCATCTTGAGAAGCAACTGAAATGCAAGTCTGTGCCCCAAACATCACTGAGAGGAGACTTACCAGTGCTAAATGCATCACTAGTACTAGGTCATGCCTCCCATTCTTTTCTGTAAGAGAGAGACTATTTTCTCTTGGGTAGGGGAAAAAACAAGTCACTGAAAAGTGAATGGAAAGTGGTCATCTTACACAATGAACAAAAATATTGTGCTATTTGTGTGTCAGAATAAAATTCCAGGACTTGATTGCTGTATGTATGTTTTCCTTTATGCAACTTATCTTACAGTAGTCAAAGTGCCACCTTCTGGTTTAAAACTGTGCAACATTTAACATTCATTTTCTTCCCAAGACCGTTATACCCCGGGGTGTGAAGCAATCCAGCAGCAGTTACAAAATGTTGCCTATTTTTTCTTAAAAGTTTAAGATAAAGATCTGTATACAAGCTGAATAAAAAGATGCTCAATTGACAGATCATTCAGTAACTTTAATAAAACATTTTTTTAATTGGAAGTTCCGTAATGCTAAAATTTACAACTAAAACAAGTGAACACACCCCCTGCCCCACACTGTAGCCACAAGTTTTCCATACTTGTAAAGAACAAGAAGTCTTGTATGTAACTCTCTCATAAACCTGCTTCGTTTCAAACAGAAGTGGAAGTTGGGGAGGCTACCAGACTGTCAGCCCATTACACCTGCAAGTTTGGCAGTGGAAGTCTCTCTTACTACCATGATGCTTCTTTTTGGTTGTTTAAATACAAGCCTTTTTCTTTCCCTCCCATTCAGCACACAGTATAAATCCCATTTCCTTTTATTCATTTATCCTCAGTGTTATTTACAGGACTCCTACAGATAAAGTATAAACTAATATGAAATTAATGGTAGTTTGTGTCTTCAAATATGCATTGCAGGGCTAAATTTACCAAGACACTCCACCAGAATGATTTGAAGTTATGATGATTCTGAAGTATGTACAGCTGTGACCGAGGATGGTTTTTCATTTACTGTAGTAGATTCATTTGATCTGTCATCAACAGGAGTTGCCTTAGAAGTGGGGATAGCAGTATCCAAGGTGAGTGCAGAGGTTTGTTCTGCACTTACAGTAGTGCTATGGGGAAGTAGGTCTGTAGGTAGAGTAGATACCTCTGTGACCAAAGGAAATTGTGCAAGAAACTCAGGTGGCATTGGGAGAGGTGTTATTCCAGATAGATTTAGAGGTGGCAAGGAAGGAAGCGGTGGCAAACCTAGAAATTAAAAAAAAAGAAGGGGCAGAAAATCTCACACACCATTCTAAAAGTAGTATAAATAAAGTATTCCCCAGGATGCGCTCAGTTTAATCTACACTAGAACTATAAGTCTGCCAACCGTCTTGGTATCTGTCTGTTCCCCTAATCACTATGGACTTTCTTCTCCTCCTATTGAGATCAGTGGGAACAGATCAGGACTCTTAAGCAGCAATAACTCAGAAACAGCTAGTTTTAAAGCTTTAAATATTTTGAAAGCCAAACAATCCTCCTCGACTAGATCATCGAGCATTCCTTAAAGGTTAACAATAATGGAGCTTGCATTGGCCTGCTGACATGTATAAGAGGCGGCTACCAGCCTCAAGACAATGCTTTTAATATATTTGTACTATTTTTCCAGCACAGCCTAAAACTGCCAATGCCGACAGAAGCCTTCTTCCACTTTTTGCTTGCTCAATGTGTATTTTTCAGCAGTTGTATTCGGTACCATAAATTTAGTATTTCTGATAATTATTCTAACTTCTTAGTCCTCTTGGCTGGCATACAGAAAATATGAACTGTGCATTTCACTAGGCCTCCCAAAAAAGCTATATACTCCCTCTAATTTTTAGGACAAAGGAATATCTTTTGAAAGTCTTTATGAAGCCCTAAATCTGAGGAGGGAAGAGTAATGAGGAAACAACAAACTTAAGGTAGGAAGGACTAGATTGGACTATTTTGACACATTCCTTGATGACCAGAAGAGGTCACCAGTGAGAACACCATTCCATTGCAGCTCTGGCAACAGAATCAACCATCCTCTTCATGACTGAACCATAGAGCACAACTTGGAGTTAGTAATGAATGAGTGGTATGAAGGAAACAGTGTGGTCTAAGATCTTCAGAAACCAGTTAGTGTAATATTGACATTTGTAAACATACCAGGATGTATGATTTCTGATAATCCAGCACCAGGAATGATGGGGGGTGCAGGTAAATTCAGACTGGAAAGGCCGGTCAGGTTAGGAAGCCCAGTTGGTAATGACATCAGACCTAAAAAACAAATACAAAAAAGAGATACAAACCTCAGTTTCAAGAGCCAGTTGAAAAATTGTTCCAGACAGAACGTGCATAACACTGGTTCAAATTGTACTTCAACTTGGTGGTTCGTTTTACAAATGGGAAAGTGAATAAGCCTCTCTTTTGATCTTAACATCCTGTGATGAAAGGGATTTACCTAGATGCAAGAGTTAGGGTTAGAAAAATTCCATTTCCCAGCTAATTCTATTTTTACTATCATAGTAACAGAGCATCTTCCATAGGATTAGCAATAATGAAAAGGGAGGGAAAGGTTTTGGGTTTTTTTTAAAGTGACAAATAAAAACCAAGGCTAAAACAAAACAAGCGAAAGTGTTAGTTATAAACAGAAATAGAAAAGACTATGGTTGAGGACAAAAAATACACAGAAATAAGGGCACGTTTTAAAGTTAGGTGAGGATTATAAAATGCAATACAGGTGTGGAATTAAGATGGCATGTGCCTGCCAACAGGTATATCCTGTTTCCTGCCCCACCTTTTTTTTTTTTTTTTAAATGGTTTCTTTATGGAGCAAGAATATGTCTTTCTTCCTAAGTGTACACACAGGGTTTAGGTTAATGAGGACTAATCCTGCAATAAACCTTGTGTGTCACATCATTAATAGAATACTGTAAGATAAATAACTTTTTGTTGATCTTATTTAAAAAACAAATCAGATTCAAAAACAGAACCAGCCCAATAAATAGTTAAGATTAATAAGCAGGTCAGCAGTAAAATAATGGCAGACTGATTCACAAAGAGAGCTGGTCTTTAGACTGAAAGCTAAGGCTACTGCAAATACTTATCTGGGAAACTCTTATCTGTACACAGAAGCCCACTGTTAGCTACTAAAAAGGCTTTACATATCTTTGATTTACAGTTTCACTACTACAGGCACAGAAGTAGTGAACAGTTTTCTTGGGGATTTCAAAACCACATTCATATTGCCCAGAGTTGGCAGGGAAATGTTCACACTTCAGTGAAAGCTAAACTTCTTTGTGGTTTGACATTTTAACCTTGTGGTACAGGAATTTAGAATTTCCTGACATTACCATTGCATGCACATACTTGGCTCTGCTGTATTTTCTTCCCACACTGGAACATCTGCCAAGAGTTTTGGGTTACATTTTTTTTTAAACTTTACTAAAATTTCCAATATTTCAGTTATATTAACATGCAAAGTTCATTAAGTAATCCTATGTATCCTATACCAGTTAGGAAATATACAGAGAAATTCTACATAAAAGACTTGCATTGTCTGCCAAACCAACAATAGAATGATTTTGGCACATAAGGATTCAGTGTTTCATTAATCTCAGTGAATAAAACATTACTTTATTCAGAGGATATGTAGCAAAAGTTTCCACACCAGACTAAAATAATAGATTATGGAAACTGAGCTAGTAATCCTGTGCGATACAGGAACTCTCAACAGTTTAGAGATAATGGAATCATCACTAAACATTTTATGGCAGATTGAGAAAATTAGCAAAATTTAATAGGCTATTATCTAAACTGCTGTTAGTAACTTTAAACTGATCCAAATACAAAAATAGTTAGCCACCACCCATTGTTCTAGATAGTTTATCATAAGATTATCAATGTGCAGAGTATTAATATGAGTATTGAATTAATCCAGTGTAAATATACATATGTAACTTTAGTCTAACCATACATAATGTGTTGCAAAATAGTGCAGTTCGTGTGTCAGATATATCTGACACTTAAGACAGTGGAGCACAGCAGTCACAGGAGAGCTCTGAAGCCCACCCCATATATTTTCTTCTCTCCAAAGAGCAGAGCCCCACTGGGTTACAGAGTAGCTGTTTCCTTCCTGGGCAAGGGCCTCTTGCTCTGCCCCTTTTCCCTAAAAATATAGCTTAGACAGTCGTGCAGCACTGTTTTGTTTTGTTTTTTTTGAGGGGGTGGGGGGAGAAATGAAGCAGCTTCCAGCTCCTCTAGCTATTCAGTGACCACCTAGATACCCAAAGGAAGTTGAACCCTCAGTCTCTGGGTCTTGCAGGAACTAGTCCTGCAAGACCTCCAAGATGTACTGAGAGTACATCAAAAAGATTAGGGGCTGAAAGATTGATTGAAATATTAAGAATTAAATGTATATAGGTTAATTAAGTGATAGCTGAAGTATAGTGTGATTTTAGTCTAAAAATATTTGAAGGATGTAAATATCAAGGGGGGCAGGGAGGAGAGAGAGAGAGAGAAAGAGAGAGAAAGAAAATCATCCAGTTGGGACACGAGGTTATAATTAAAAAGGAGAAGAAGTTAAGATAGGAGATATCAGGAAAGGATACCTAATTTTTTTTCCTCGCAGGGAGCTCTAATTAGGCTGTGAAAATCCCACTGCTTTAGACTAGACTGGACAATACACTACCAGATATGCATTAGGGATTAATCCATCGTAGGCAGGGGATGGACTAAATGACTTAGCAATGAACTTCTATTAATTTCCATGTTCTTTCTTGTATTGCATACACATTCAAACAGACAGCTATTTTTACATCAAGATGACCTCCAGATCTATGCCTTGTGGGTGTGTGCACTTATGGGGACAAGATCAGAAAGGCCAAGGCCCAAAGTGAGTCATACCTAGCAAAGAACATAAGGTAATAAGAAGAGGTTCTATAAATGCATCAGGAGCAAGAAGGACAAAGGAAAGTGTACATCTACTACTTAAGAGGGAAAGAAAAGCTAACAACAAATGACAAATAAGGCTGAGATATTAAGTGTCTATTTTGCTATTAAAACTAAAGAAGTTAATTGTAACCAGATGCTTAAAGTAATATTAAACAGCAAGAAGGAAGGAACCCAAAAGCAGACTAGGGAAAGAACAGGTTAAACAATATTTAGATGTATTCAAGTTGACAAGTCTTGATGAAATTCACCCAAGGTACCTAAGGAACTAGTTGATGCCATCATGGAACCATTAGTAATAATCTTTGAGAACTCATGGAAGACAGGTGAAGTCCCAGAGGGCTGGAGAAGGACAAACAGTACCTATCTTTAAAAAGGGGGAACAAAGAACCTGGAGAATTATAGACTAGTCACTTTAGCTTTGATATTTGGAAAGATAGAGAAATTTGTTAATTTATCAGCCCCTAGAGGATAATAGAGTGATAAGTAAGAGCCTACATGCATTTGTCAACAAATCACGCTAAACCAATCTCATTTCCTTCTTTGACAGGGTTACTGGCCTAATTGGCGGGAGGAAGCAGTGGACGGGATGTCTTGATTTTTAGTAAGGTTTCTGACAGATTCACAAGACATTCAAGCAAACTAAAAAAAAGTGGCCTAGATTAGATTGCTATAAAATAGGTGCATAACTGGCTGGAAAAATATTAAAAAGTATTTGTCAATGGTTTATCATCAGATTGGAAGGATATATCTAGTGGAGTCCTACAGATGCCTGTCCTAGATTCAGTACTATTCAATATTTTCATCAATGACTTGGATAATGAAGTGTGTGGTATACTTATAAAAATTTGTGGATGACACCTGGAGTTGCTATCACATTGGAGGACAGGATTATAATTCAAAATAACCTTGATGAACTAAAGGACTGGTCTGAAATCACCAACATGAAATTCAATAAAAAGTGTTACACTTAAGGAAGAAAAATCAAATGCACAAATACAAAATTGGGAATAGCTGTCTAGGCAGTAATATTGCAGAAAAAGGAACTGGGGGATTATAGTGGGTCGCAAACTGAATAAGCCAACACCATCTTGCTGTTGCAAAAAAAAGGCTAATATTCTAGGGTGTATTAACAGATGTGCAATATAGCAGGTAACTGTCCTACTCTGCTCAGCACTGGGAAAACCTCAGCTGGAGTACTGAGTCCAGTTTTGGATGCTACATTAAGAAAGATGTAGACAAGTTTGAGAGTCTAGAGGACAGCAACCAAAAATGATATAAGGGTGAAAAAAACCTGACCTAGGAGGAAAGGGTTTAAAAAACAACAACACTGGGCTTGTTTAGTCTTGAGAAAAGAAGGGGAGGTCAGGTAAGTTATGTTTAAGGGATGCTATAAAGATAATAGCAATCAATTGTTCTGTATGTTCACTGAAAACAATGAAAGTAGAATGGGCTTTATCTGAAGTAAGGCAAGTTTAGGGTAGATGTTAGAAAAAAAACTTTCTAACTGTAAGGAGAGTTTAAGGTTTAAGCATTGAAACAGGTTACCAAGGAAGGTTGTGGAATCACCATCACTGGAGATTTTTAAGAAAAGGTTAGACAAACACCTATCAGGGAGGGTTTTAGTATTCTTGGTCACGCATCGGTGCAGAGAAATGGACGAGGAGATCTCACGAGGTCCTCTCTAGCCCTACATTTCTGTGATTCTGTATGTTTCATCCCTTACCAATTTCATATTCATGTGCATGTATAGGCATTAACATCTCAGATCCACTGTAACTTAATATGCATTAAGTACATTTCAGACTACAGAAATTTAGTGATGGGTTGGTTACATTTTACTTTTACTCCAAATGTCAAACTTAATTAGTGAAACTGCAGTGAAAAATTGAATTAGGATGAACTCCTGACCCCACAGAACCCAATGGCAAAGCTTGTTTCAACAAGGCTAGGATTTCACCAACATTTATTGTAGGTATAATTGTTCCCTGAAAATGCAGGTATTACCAAACTGGGGGATTTTCAGATATTTGAGATTCCGGTCCTGGTTTGCCAACCCTCTATGCCCTCTTTATTTAGATTATGCCTCAAAACTCTGTTCCACAGTGTGATAGAGTGCTAGATACAAAGGCCTGAGTTAGCACTCTTCACAGCAGCCCCAATCAGCCAAAGCAGATTGGAGCTGACTATATTTGTGGGCCCAGCAGAGCAAAAAGGCCAATTAAGCCATTAGGCAGGAGCCCGCAACTAGGCACGGGAAGGAAGAGCATGGGGGGGAAGTAGGTGTCACACCCCAGTGGCCCCCTCCTGCAAGTCCCCTGGGGAAGCGTATCAGTATTGCTGCTGCAGGCATTGCAAAGTGTTCTGGGAAGGGTTAAAGGTATGAAAGTGGAATGACAGGTTCCTTTGCAGGTTTCAGGAGGCTGAGGGGGGGAAAAGAATGGGTTAAGTGAACGCTTCAGCTAACTCAGTCCGAAGATAAGATGCTGGCCCCAACCCAAGGTCATTGCACACAACAGATTCTCTGCTACCTGCCAAGAAAGAGGGAGGCCAAAATTTCAACCCTGCCCTGCTGTGAAAAAGAAAAATCACAGTACAGAAACTGCAGGAGCTGTGAAAAAACATGACTGTCTCATGGCCCTGAAACTGGTTGTTTTGAGGAAAGCTGAGAAGCCACAGAAGGCTGGCCTGGACTGGTACCCTGAGCATGGGGAACAAGGGTCTTTCAAGGGGATGCCCCCAACAGACCCCAAAGCTTAAACACACTCCCAAGAGTGGAAGCAAGTTAGAGATTTGCAGCAGACCTCGGACGACCCATGCACAGGACAGAACTCCCGTCCACCCCTCGCCCCTTCTTCTGCTGATGCTACACCCAGGTTTGGCCAGTCTTGGGTTGTGAGTGTGAGAGTATGAACGTGGGTTAAGGCTCGGGCACTAATGCTTTTTCCTTCCTTTGAGTGATGTGGGAGCAGTCCCAGCACTTACCGCTGTTATTTTGTTGTTTTATTAAAAAGCTTTACAATTTAGTCACTTGGTGTTTTCCTGTATCTCTCCCATGGACAGTCCTGTGGTCTCAGACTGATCACCTGGGACCTTAGGCAGATTGGTAACAGAAATCTGTCACACAGGCAGTAAGACAGAGAGAGCGAGATTAAGGTTGGCTGCTTGGGAAAGGTCTCAGGTATCCCGTGAGGGTGGTGGGATGTAACTTAAAATTACTCTGTAACTTAAAATAAATTGCACAGAGCATTGAATCAGCAAAAGGGTCTTCGCGTAATTTGTGGACTGAGAGAGGGAGGACCACGGCAGCTCTGTTACACATACAGTAGACTCTCAATTATCCAGGATTGGGTTAACCAGGTTGTGGATTACTCAGGATGTCAAAAAAAATATGCGTAACTCGCAGGGTCGGCTCTGGCTTTGCTGCCGCCCCAAGCACAAAAAAACCCAAACCCCACCAGGGCGCAGGGCAGCCAGTGAACCAAACGCCTCCTTCCCGTGGCGCAGGGTCACTGTGAACCAACTCCTGCGCCATATTTCCTATGGATAGTGATTATCTGGAATTTTATTAACCAGGATTATTTTTTCCCTATCATCCTGGATAATTGAGAGTCTACTGTAGTTCTAGAGAGTCAACATTTAAAAAACTTAATTGAAACATCAAGCTGAGCTCATGTACCTTGTCCTTCTTCATCCCCTCTCTTCCCTACTGGATGTCAGCATCACTGGTCACATCACATCTCAAATTTGATTGTATGCTGTTCAAGGGAAAGGCCACACAATTCCCCTCCCCCGCCCCGATTATGGGTCTAGCACAATTATAAGTGATGAAGAAAATATATGTTCTAAGCGAACAGCAAATATGGTTTATGTAGATATAGAAATGTAGGGCTGGAAGGGACATCAAGACCTCATCTCATCCATCCACTCATGCTGAGGCAGGACCAAGTAAACCTAGATCATTCCTGACAGGTGTTTCTCTAACCTGTCTTTTAAAATCTCCAAAGACACAAATTCCACAACCTCCCTGGGTAACCTATTCCAGTACTTAACTATCCTTAGAACAGCATTACACCTTAATGCTATTAGAACACATTATGCCAAGGAAAGGGACAAGTTACTCCTATATTCCAGTTAGACAAAATGACAGAAACCGACACAAAATGGATAAACAATTTTCTTAAGAAGGGGGCCAAAATATACAAACCTCCTCTTTCTCCCTATCATTTTATACTATCTTGAGTTATTTTGTTTCAAAAATGTTTGAGCTTGTTCAAATTTTCATTACTCACCTGGTAATGTAGCTGCTGGGTTAGCTGGTGGCACTGAACTGAAGGTCTGATTTACTTGTGGTGGCAATAATGGTACTGTTGGGACACCTAATGAAAGATGCATGAAAGTATACACCATCATTTCAAATATGTCCAAGTATGCAACATTCCAATCCACTTCCTCACATAGTATCTCAAAGAAGAGCTTATAGGTAGGGCCCTACCAAATTCATAGTTATCAGATTTTAAAAATAATAAATGTCATGATTTCAGTCATTTAAATTTCACAGTATTGGGGGGGGGGGTCACAAGGTTCTGGAGGGGAGGGGGCTGTGGTACTGCTACCCTTCTTTCTGTGCTGTTGCTGGCAGTGGCACTGCTTTCAGATCTGGACAGCTGAAGAGCAGTGGCTGCTGACCAGGATCCCACCTCTGAAAGCAGAGCCAAAGTAAGGATGCCATGGTATGGTATGGTCTGGCCACTCTTACTTTTGTATTGGTGCCTGCAGAGCTGGACCCTCAGTCAGCAGCTGCCACTCTCCATCCACCCAGCTCTGGAGGCAGCAGTGCAGAAGTAAGGGTGGCATTGCATGGTATTCCCACCTTTACTTCTGCACTGCTGCTGTTGTGGTGCTGCCTTCAGAGCTGGGCACCCGGCCAACAGCCACCACTCTCTGGCCACCCAGCTCTGAAGACAGCACAGAAGTACGGGTGGCAATACTGCGATCCCCCCTGCAACTCCCTTTTAAGTTACGACCCTCAATTTGAGAAACGTTGGTCTGTATAGTATAAAGGTAAAAGCACAGAAGACCAGATTTCATGGTTCGTGATGTGTTTTTCATAGCCATGAATTTGGTAGGGCCCTAATTATAGGGATTCAGTGTTTCTACATTAGCATTTTGTGCCATGTTTATAAGGTTTTGCTATCAGTAATTTTGAACCCTGGTGTTAGTAGGTTTGGAGACACTCACCTTACAGTGAAAGTATATTTTACCACTGTGCTATGATGTGAAATATACCAAGTCCTAGTTTTGGGGAAATGTTTCTGGAAGAGGCAAAGCCAAGAACTGAACTCTGGAAATCATATGCATTTCTACAACCATGTTTTCTCTTTGTGAAGTTAACTGACAAATCCATCTTTCTGACAAATGCATTTTTCTGAATTACAGAAGTCAGTACATTATCAATGCCTTTCACAAGTGAGGTTTTTTTATACGTACCTGTACTGAGAACACTACTGACCGTAGTAGGGGTTGAACTAATGGACAGTCCTGACAGACCCTGTTCAATTCCTGTTGTTCCAGGTGGTAATGTGGATGGGGGATTAACTGAAGACAGCTGAACCTTACAAAAATGAGAAGTTAGTATTAGTAGTTTTGTTTACCAGAATCCACAAAAATGAAAACAAATGTTATACATTCACAATTATGATTCTATCAAGCACAAAAGATTACAACTTACCTCTGTAAATCCATCTTTCAGTGGACTGATGGGTGCACTATGCAATTGCCCAGGGAGAGAAATTTTCTTTCCCTCTTCAAACGGACGTGTAGGTATCCGATGTAAATACCCGTAGCCAATGCCACATCCTAGGCTTTTAAAACAAAAACATTTAAAGGTTAGACAGAGTCTGACCCTGGAACATGCATAAATCACCATGGACCCTACATTAAACAAACAACACAGAACAACCTTGCCTAATGTGAAAAAGGCTCAGTTCTCAGATTCCCAAAAAACACAAGAATGGTGTCGAACTACAGTGAGACAGAGTTGTCTTGTGTATACCAATAGAGCTTCAGGCACTCACAGAAGAGACTTCTTAGATGAATCCATTCCCTTGTGACTACAGGACTGTTCCCCCTATGTATTTTTTCCAAGGGCTTCCTTTCTGTAACCCAGTTTTAAGTAACAACTAATGAAGCTTCTATAATTTTCTTTGGGGGACTGATTTAAAATATACCATAAGCAATTAGCTATTTGGCTATGTTTTCTATTACCTGCAAATGGCTCAAGATGTCATAATGAATCTCAAGATAAAATAAAGCCTTGTAAATCACTATGTGCCCATTGTTATATGGAAAAGTACCAGAGTACGTACTGTCATTTTTCTGTGGATAGAAATACTGTCACTAGTACATTACTACTTTATTACTAGTACTTATTACTTTGAACTTCTATAGCTGCGTCCATCCACAACACAACAGGTGTTCAAAAGATTTAAAAACTCTTAGAAACATAACTAAGCCTCAAGCACACCCTCGTAAAATAGATTTATAGATGGGGAAATAAGGTACAGAACTTCATTACCTGCCCAAAATCAGAGTAAGTCAGAGATACAGCTGAAAATACAACCCAGGTACATAAGTTGCAGTTTCCTGTTCTAGCTACTACATTCTTTAACATACTACATAGTATCAAGATTTCAAGTCTAACACATTCATAAAGCTTTACAAACTTTTAAACGAGCTAATCTGACTAGCTCAAAAAACCATGGTCCCACTTATAAACTAATTTGTATGTAAATCACCACTGCACAGGAATTACCTTCTCCGCTGTTTCTACAGCATCAAGCAGAGTGGGGCATTAATCTGAATGGGTTATGTGCTGCTGCAAAACAACCATTTAGTATGTTGAATTAGCTTACCTGCCTTCTCCACCCCATGCAGAATTGGGGGTAATAATCACCTCTCGACAATTATCCGTGTCTGTGTTGTACACATAAAGTTTTAATGGTTTTCCTTCATGTGTTTCAATAAGAGAAAACAGATCTTCAGACTGAAAAAAATAGGAACATTGCAAATCGGTTAATTTTTTTAAATAGTATTTTAATTTTAGGATCTAAAAACATGAAATTGGCATCTCATAGGCTCCAATGCAGAACTAGCAGAGCCTGGCATCTCTGAGGAGCTTATTGCAGGACTGATGCCTTGGTGTATATCAGGGGTCGGCAACCCATGGCACGTGAGCCAATTTCCGTTGGCACGCTGGGAGAGCTCAGCCCCCACGGCTTTGGGATTTCCCCCACTGGTGCCTTGCCAGCCTCCACCTGCCCTACTCAGCTCCCGCTGCCAGCCAGGGTTCCCTACATCCAGGCTGGCAGCAGGAGCCGAGACCCTGGCTGGCAAGGCACCAGTGGGGGAAACTCCAAAGCAGCGGCGGGCTGAGCGCTCAGCCCGCCGCCGCTTTGGGGTTCCCCCCACTGGCACCTTGCCAGCCGGGGTCCCACCACCTGCCCCACTCAGCTCCCGCTGCCAGCATGGGTGTAGGGAACCCAGGATGGCAGCAGGAGCTGAGACCCAAGCTGGCAGGAGCCTGCAGGGGAAATCCCAAAGTGGTGGCGGGCTGAGCGCTCAGCCCACCACCGCTTTGGGGTTTCCTCCACAGGCTCCTGCCAGCCCACTGCCAGCCTGGGTTCTCTATACCCTGAGTAGCAGTGGGAGCTGACTGGGGCAGGCAGTGGGACCCCAGCTGGCAGTAGCCTGTGGGGGAAACGCCAAAGCAGCAGTGGGCTGAGCCACTCAGCCTGCCCCCGCTCTGGGGTTCCCCCTGCTGGCCCCTTGCCAGCCAGGGTCCCCGTGTGCCCCACTCAGTGCCTTCTTCCAGACTGGCAATAGCCTCAGGGGAAAACCCCAAAGTGGGGCAGACTGACCCCCTCAGCACTTCCCCTTCCGGACTGACACATGAAGCCCTGAATAAATGAAGACTCGGCACACCACCTCTGAAAGGTTGCTGACCCCTGGTGTATATATATAGCAAATTTCAACATACTCCACAGATAAAATAGTTTATCTACATTTTCAGATTGAAGAACAGATGACAAACTACTACATTTGGGATGATAACTCAGATTTCAAATAAAAATAAAAATGGTAGTTTGTCATATTTTACTACTTGTTTAATTCCTAATAAATCTTTCAAATTACTTTTAAAAGTGTAAACTAATCCCATGTTATATGGGGTCATTTTAAACAGCATTTTTTAAACTCTAAATTTATATTTGTGCACTCAGAAATGTAGACTTGCTCTGCCAGAGCTCCTCCCACTAAATGGCAAAGAACTTCTACTAGCACAGGATACTGAGAAAGCTGGGGTTAATATTAATATTGCCCTAGTACTCTGCTTCTTGTAAATGAAATTCAAAATTATACTACCTCATTCATGACTGTATCTGCTCCGATGACATAGTCACTATGTGGTCTAAGACCTGCTAGTGCAGCAGGAGAATTTGATTCGACTTCCTAGTTTCAAGATATAGAATTACAAGAGTTAAATATCCTCAAAGTATTAGCAAACACAGTAATAAGCCCCTTCCCAAACTGAGTTTAATGGAATTAACACACACATAGTAAAATGTTCCAAATACTTATTCTACACTTAGTCCCATTTTAAAAGATACTGTAAGATACTCAAAATTCCTACTACAACAGTACATATACAAAGACAAGATTTGATAACATATCCCACATACATATGGATCTCTGTTTTACCATTATTTTCCCGTTACACAAAATGCTTTGACACCAGTCTTCAAGCTGGAGAGACCTCAATATCTATGCAAATATGAGTATTAACTATTATAATGCATTCTTACAACGTTAAGTCATTACAAACTACATTGCACCTTTATTGAATTTTAGGATGTAGCTACAACTGTTATACTATGATACCTGAGAAAATGTTACTGTATACAAGCCAAGTGCCAAGGGTGATAACTTGTTTATGACCCTTGGACTGCAGTCTGGTCCATTTGCCTTTGTCATCTGAACTGAAGGATGTGTATAGGTGTCAAATGGTAGTCATGTGTTGTATGAAATTTTCCACAGACATCTTTGAATTCAAATAGTAATTATTGCAACTGGGAAAACACCATTTACTTGAAGAGACAAACTTTATCACAAGGCAGGATACTTCTTTGGTATAAAACTTCAATTGGCAAAGAAAGTTTTATTCCTAACAACACTTCTTGCAAAATGGTGTTAAGAGCAAAAAACAAACAAAAGGTCATAAATAGGGATGCGTTATCCCATTCATAAACTAGGAATGAAGTGGGTTTCTTTCATAAACACACTAACAGCTTCATTTTTCAAAGGAAAAGAACATTTATGGTTGGGAAATATTTTACAGAAAATTGTTACTTACAACTTTTCCACTCAAAAATAAAAAAATCTGTGCATAAGCCTCTTTCTGATGTATATTCAAATATTTTGTCTAAATCATTGGGAGAGCTCTCCCTGGTAATAAATGCCCATGTTACAGCGCTGCTGCGCTTGCGCTGTAATGTGGGTAGTGTAGGAATACCCTAATTGTAAGTATAGTTAAGTACTTGAATAAGTTACCAAGACATAGGAGGTTGTGGAATCCCTGTTGTTGTCTAACCTGCTTTTAAAAACCTCCAAACACCTACTAGGTATAGTCTAGGTTTACTTGGTCCTGCCTAAGTGTAGGGGGATTGAGGAGATAACATCTTAAAGTCTCTTCCGGTCCTACATTTCTGATTTTGTGACTTTGCTTATTTGTAATTGTGATGACTACTAACCTATGTAGAACCACCCTTGTGACTAATATAGTGGGAGCCACATCCCTAAGTTGGCCTACCATTTCTTGTTTCTCGAGACAACATTTTTTAGTACTTTTGGAGATAAATTCCTTGGCACTGAATAGCTAGCCTTCCCACTCCATAGGTGCATGTTTGTAACTTATTTTCAGCTAAAAATCAACCATAAATGTAATATGATTAATATGTTGTAGACAATGACTTTTTACAGTAGAGAAACCTTGAAAAGATTGTACATACCAATACATGCCATACATTTTCGTTAGCTCCATCGAAACTGCAGAAACGAATACTCACTCCCAGCAGTCCCTGTCCACCCCACATATTACTGGGAGTTACTGATGTTTCTCTCAGTTCCAGCGTTTTACTACTGTACACTTGCATTTTTACAGGCTTTTCAACATTTGCTTTCAACAGATCCTTGAGTGTGTCATTGTCTTTATTCTGGAAGTACACATACAAATCATTTTGACTTACAGTGTTTAACAAAAGAAGCGTTCAATTTTATAGCACCAAGTTTGCATTTTAAAGGTCATACAGAGAACACCGAGATTAGAAAGTATTTATTGGATTTCTCTACCATGACTTTCATATTACAAATTTTTCAATTCCTCAGAGTTTCCTATCAAGTAATTTCCTTAACTTCTATATAGGCCTGTTGCATCTTAGTCGCATTTAACATGCGCGATTTCCGTTTTACGCGGTTGACAAAAAAAAGAGGGAAAAATAAAAATGTAAAAACTTTCTTTGGGGTGGGGGGACAATTTCACCCGCCATTGAACTGAATGGGTTCTGGCTATATGCAGTTTCCGCTTTATGCGGTAATCGCGGAATGGAACCCTTGCGCAAGACATGACATGCCTGTGTACACAATAAATAATATACCTAGAGTTTTGTCTCGATTTTTACACACACAAATCACCCAAACATAAGCATTTCAACATTAAGGAAATTAATTCTTTGTGCTTTAATGTGGTAAGCAATGATCTGTCTTATGCAATACATAAACTTAACAGGGTAAGTATTAAGCTTCCAATCACTTTGTATACAAAAGTCTTTAACTGTAGAGTTAAAGTGCTGAACAAGCAAAACAACAAGTGTAACAGGGGCATTCAACATGATGTGTAAACTTACTTTTTGTTTGCTGCAGAAGTGCAGAGTGATACTTTCTTCTGTACTTGTGAAAGCAATCAATCCTTCAAAATAGACATTTCTAGATAGACTAACGTTCCTATAGGATAATGATACTCAGAGCGAGGCTCACAAGCCACCTGTGGCTCTTTAATGTGCCACAACAAGTCGCAAGAAGCACATGATATTAAAACACTAATTATTAACCAACCAGGATGTTTTACTGTTATTAACCAATTGTACCAACAATTTTATCTAGTTGATAAAATACTTGGTCAGTCATTTTGCTGTGAGAATAATTATATACTCTGATGAACTATATACAGCAAAATGACTGACCAAGTATTTATATATAAATAAAAACTATTTCTCTGTCATACTGTTTATATACGAATATACATATAATATAATAAATTAAACACATTCACATGACTGACTCTTTTGGATAATGCTGATGGCTAATTTGGCTCCTGAACCACTTATGTCTGAGTATCACTGCTATAGATTCTGAAACAGTCCAAGTAATCTCACATTAATTTGTTTATTCAAAAAAACATACAGGACACACTACTGAGCTCAAATCTAGCTCAAAATTTTAGCTATTATTTAGTTCCAAAATAAAAGCACTGGAATCCAAAACCACTTGGCTTAAAACAAAGGTTCTTAAAATTTGGGGGAAAAGAGATGTTCCATAACTAACAAGAGAGTATGGCAAATAGCAATTCAATAGCCAAAAGCTAGCCCTTCCAGATGTAAACAATAATCCAATTATGCAAAGTAACTGTTTCAGACATATTTAGTTCAAGGCTGTAAAATGTTTACATTTACAATACAATCTTAGCATATGATGCCCATTTGCAAAAACAAGCCTTGTGGTTCAGAAAACTTTTAGAATGATATTTCCAGTTTACTTTGACTTCAAGTGCCTATTTTCTTTGCTTGCATTGGACCTATGTAGAGTGCAACCAGAACTGAACTTTGATCATAGAAGCTCTGTTATTTAGCCCTAAGACAGGGGTGGGCAAACTTTTCGGACCGAGGGCCACATTGGGTTTGCGAAATTATATCAAGGGCCGGGTAGGGAAGACCTCGCTCCCAATCCAGCCCCCTCCCACTTCCCGCCCACTGACTGCCCCCTGAGAATCCCTGACCTATCCAACCCCCACACCTTGTCACCTGACCGCCCCTTCCACAGACCCCATACCACCCGCTAGGACTCCACTCCCCACCCAATTCCCCTGCTCCCTGTCCCCTGACTGCCACAACCCCTATCCACCTTCCTACTCCCAACCACCCCAGAAGCCCACCCCAACCCACCCACCCTACTCCCTGACTGCTCTCTCCAAAGCCCCCACCACCACCACCCTGGAACTCCCCCATTCCCTCTTACCATAGCTGCTGTGGGAGGGGAGTACACAGCCCCGGCTCCCAGAGCTCCGCCTGTGCAGCGTGGCTCCGGGAGAGGGGCCAGCGTGCAGCCCCAGGCCCCCAGAGCGCTGCCCCTGTGGCGCGGCTCCGGGGGAGGAGCCAGCGCGCAGCCCCAGGCCCCCAGAGCGCTGCCCCTGAGAAGGGCGAGCGCCGCCCCTGAGGCGCAGCTTGGGAGGGGGCACAGCCTCCCGCCACAGGCCAGATGGGACAGTCTCGTGGGCCAGATGTGGCCCGTGGGCCATAGTTTGCCCACTCCTGCCCTAAGGTGACCAGACAGTAAGCGTGAAAAATCAGGACAGGGGGTAGTGGGTAATAGGAACCTGTAAGAGACGACGACCAAAAAATCAGGACTGTTCCTATAAAATCAGGACATATGGTCACCCTATTTCCCCCAAAGGCTTAGAAGTCTTCTGGTGGAAAAGCCTGTGTAGATGCAGTTACACTGTCCTACGTTACAAACACTGGAAGATGTGGCTCTACTAAGGCTGCCCTATCTCCCCTTTTAGAGGTTCTGATCTTCAGTCACCTGCTATCTCAAGTCAGAGAGGAGAACCTATACAGTTCTTTTTTAGTTATGGCAGCAACATCAGAAGAGTGCACAAGATTGACTTCGGTGACTGCAGAATGCACAAGATCTTTTCTGTGGAAAGTTCCATTTACCCAGCGTGTCCCACAGGACCTGTTACCCTCTCTAGCAAGTGGCCTGTACCACACAGGAGGTGCCAAGATCAAATTACAGATCTGGAAAAGTGAGTTCAGGTACACCAAGCATTCCTATTTTCCTCCTAGTTAAACTCTGCTCTGGCAGAGTTTGAGGAGTCTTGCTGAGATGTGGCCAGGCCTTCCTCTTCCATCCTGCCAAAATTCAGTGCCAGACGGACTCTAATGTATGATTCACCTACTTTCCTCTCCACACAAGATTCAGGATCCGTTAAAATGGGAAGGGACCCCACCCTCAGAGAGGAGAGAGACGGCATGAATCACTGCATTCTCCTTCATTCCTGTTAGATAATATTTGCATGTCAAGATATCCGAGTCCAGCAGCTTTGATCAGGGTGGATAAAAATCAATGTTTTCCAAAAAACATAAAATGTTGATTGGAAAAAAAATCATACTAAAATGTACAATTACTCGGAATGTGAAAATAATAAGTTATATAGTTGCTTAAATAAATGTGTATCGTCGTTGTGTACCCTCCTAGATATCACAAAGATGTACCAAATCTAGTGTAAAGGCTCTATTTAGCAGTAAATGAACAATGTTTCAATGGTTATGTCAATCAACAAGAATGCACCTTTCTTTACAAAATAAAAAGTACAAATGGATGATTAAATGAGTGACTTAGATGAAAGCTTTCTACTTGGCTATTTAAATCGATCCACCCTGGTTTTGATCAAGATTAATGCTGTTCTCCAGTTTCAGTTTTGCTGAAAGTCAAGCTACTGGGTAAGTGATTCAGGACTAACTAAGTATTTAGATAAAACAATTCAAGTAAAATATATAAACTCTCAGTTTAGCAAAAACAGATTCTCACAACAAAAACTTATTGCTTACATGCAACTAGACTGATACAATACGTAGTGAACTTACCAATCTTGAACCATTAATAGAAACAATAAAATCAAAGAATGGCTCCAGTCCAGCTCTATGTCCTGGTGAATTTTCTTGTACCTATCAAAAAAGAAGTTATAATAGAGGGGGATTTAGTGAAAAAATTACAATTCTATGGTATTAAAATTTGTAGTTTACAACTTCTACTATTACAAACCATGTAATTTTAGAAGTCACTGACATATTTCTTACAACACCCAAGTACAATAATTGAGTCTCAAAATTTGAACTGCCTTGAAATAGCTTTTTGGGAAAAATTCTCCAGTCTTAACAAAATACATCATTAATTTGTTGGGAAATCAGTTATATAAAGTAGCTACTGTTTCTCACCAAAACTGAATTTTATGCTTCTTCTGCTGCAGATAAATAGCTCTAGCTAACTGGTAAAATTATGATTCAAAGCCCAACTTTATTCAATACTGCCTTTTTGGGGGGGCGGGTGGAGGGTAAAAATTAAAATCCTTCTTAGCTTGTTCTGTTTTGGTACCACTTGAAGACAGTCAGCACCACGTTCTGAAATGTTAGAACTGTGGGTCAGGACTCCAAAGTGGGTTGCGAGCCTGTTTCAATAGGATTCCCAGGGCTGGCTTTAGACTTGCTGGGATCAGGGGTTGGGGCCAAAGTCTGAGGGCTTCAGCCCTGAGTGGAGGAAATCAGATTATAGGCCCCACACTCGGAGCAGAAGCCCTTGGAATTCAGTTTTGTCCCTCTCCTTCCCTGCCCAGGGCAGTGAGGCTTGGGCTTTGACTCTCCCCTGCCTGGTGGAGTGGGGCTTGGGTGACCTCAGGCTTCAGTCCCTCCTCCTGGAGGTGTGTAGTAATTTTTGTTGTCAGAAGGGATCACGGTACAATGAAGTTGGAGAACCGCTGTGTTAGAATGATCACAGCGCACCCAGAGGCAGGGGGTGACATCCAGCTTGCCAGGGGAGGGGAAATAGTGTTCCATAGGCAGGGCAAGGGTGGGGAGAGAGTCTCAGAAGCTGCTGCAAGAGGAAGAGTGGGGTCAGCATGCTGATGCTGACTCACCGATAAAGGGCAGGCCTAGTGGGAGAAGCCCCTTTTCTCCAGACAGGCAGAGCACATACCCTTCCTCCCTCAGAGGAGGCAAAACACCAAGTTTGGTTGGTACCTGTTGTGGGCATCAGACTAGCCACAATTTTCTAGGGAACTGGCCTAGGTGGAATGGGGGTGTGAGGTTTCACCTTCCCCACAGTAGGTTCAGAGAGGGCTTTGTTATGGGAGTAGGGAAGGGAATTAGGTTAGGATGTCGCAACTCATGATCTAAGTGTGGGGCAGATGTCTAGTGCAGGTACTCCATAGGAAAGGGATACAGTGACCAGATAAACGGCTTGGTAAAGGACTTACAAAGGAGATGTTGGTTAAAGGAGCAGAATGAGGGGTGAGGGAGATTTGTGGCCCCTGTGAGTGGTACAGCATGGAGCCAACCTCCTCTTTCTTACAGCCCATTTTAACCCATATTCATAGGGGAGGGATGGTAAGGTCCCAGCAATGGATTGGCTGCGGAACCTGAATGGAAAAAGAGGGGAGCTGGTGGGATATCCCCAGTTAGATATTGAATGGAGTTATCTGCACTGTACAATTTTACCTGCCGAGTAGTCCCAGACATCTAATAATAATTAAGTTACGGCCTGATTAAAACCCTACCAAGTGTCTCCTGTCCTCCTTTTGGTATAGCCACACAACTAGACACAGGCCTGGGCTTCACTAGCTGGGGGAGTTCCAACTAAGGTACGCAACTTCAGTTACACTATTTGCGTAGCTGAAATCGAAGCACCTTAGTTCTACTTACCTCGTTGTCCCCACAGCGGCGGGTTGACCGCGGCAGCTTCCCTGTCAACTCCACTTACTCCTCTTGCGGAGCTGGAGCTCCAGAGTTGACGGGAGCGCTTTCGGGGATCGATTTATTGCATCTAGGCAAGACGCAATAAATCGATCCCTAATACAACAAACACTACCCACCGATCCAGCGGGTAATGTAGCCCTACTCACAGTATCCCATGAGTAAGCTGCACCCGTCAATATTATGGAGAAAAACTGGGCATCTAAACTATAATTAGTTAACACACTAATATGCTGTATGAAAAACAAAAAAGTGCCTTTTTACAACCACATCAGCTCCGATAATCTAACTACCTCCATAAGAAGAGAGCCTAGATATCTTACAGATCAGGGGTTCTCAATCTTTTTCTTTCTAAGAGCCATACTATAAAACTTCACAGTCCACCTGTACCACAACAACAGGGCTGGCATTAGGGGGTAGCAAGCAGGACAACTGTCTGGGGCCCCTGCAAAGCTACATTGCTCAGGCTTCTGCTTCGGGCCAGGTAGTGGGACTTTGACTTTTTACCCTGGAGTCTAGTGAGTTTAACACTGGCCCTGCTTGGTGACCTCCCTGAAACCTCCTCGTGGCACTGTGACCCCTCCTTGAGAGCAATTGTTATTGACTGCACCCACGATCTTGAAATCTGCTTTTAGTACAAAATAGAATAACTT
Source organism: Dermatemys mawii (assembly GCA_007922305.1). Lineage (NCBI taxonomy): Eukaryota > Metazoa > Chordata > Testudines > Dermatemydidae > Dermatemys > Dermatemys mawii. Next base: position 23,555,962 of record ML677340.1, read on the forward strand.
TAATCAGAAACTGTGACAAGTATCTTTGTATTTACACTGATTCATGCAGTGCTAATCTAGACTACCACAACTTCAGACCTGAAGAAGAGCTCTGTGTAGCTTAAAAGCTTATATCTTTTACCAACAGACGTTGGTCCACTAAAAGACATTACCTCACCTAACCTGTCTCTCCCATATCCCAGGACCAACACGGCTATACCACCCCTGCAAATAACTTTAGTGAAGAGGCTACATTATTGCTCTGTTTCCCTTGTACCATGATTCATTTCACCCAATGGTTTTATTGTTTATACTCTACATTAATCTTTGAGAGGTTTGAAACAGTTTACCATTTTCTCAGAATAGGGTTTCTTATTGTGTGTTTTCTGCAGTCCTAACAAAATTGGTACCACATTAGTGGTTAGTCCTATATCAGGCTGATAATTGCAAATTTGTTTGCCTAGAGTAATGCTGTTTTCCTAACATGGGTTACCTAGAGCAAAATATTCTACTATGGAAAAAACACTAATACCGTCACTTTATCCCTTCATTTCCAGCCTAATGTGTGCATGCATTTTTACAGAGCGTGAAACATCTTTTTGTAACTGGTGAGTGAGTAGCTTTCCATGGCAAATGTGGGCCTAACACATTTCTACTCTACTCAAGCTTTTACTAAAAAAATAAATAGCGCACACACACACATAGCCTATCAAGAACCTGTTAACATGCAGAATTTAAATTCTGCAATGTGAGTGCCACATAGCTCTGTCAAACAGTAGCAGCACAAAATTAATGTGTCTCTCGGCCGTTTCACAGCAGCAATTTAGAACCAAAGGGGCAGCAATGAAACTGCCAGACCAATTACTTACCTATAACTTAAGCAGAGAAGACCGCCTGCTTTTCAGTGTGGCTGCACACTGACATATTCTACAGAACTTTGATGACTGTGCATGCACGTTCCTTCAGGTACAAAACATTCAGGGATGTAGAGACCCACAGCCCTGATTTACTACTTACCTCCTTGAACCAGCTTAAAGTCTAGTTACATAGACTCCAAATATTGCCTATACATATCCAAAGTCTTGGACAATTGAATAGCAGCGGCCGAAAGGTGGTGAGTCAGAATCCTATCAAACTAAATAAAAAACGAACACTAGGAACCTGAGCATAAGATCAAGATTAAAAAAATATATATATATATCTCAGGACTTTTTATGGCATTAGAGTACAGAAAGAACTCTGTGTAGCAGATACTAGTTATATGGAAATCCCTGGGGCAAGCTTTGGCAGTTGATTAGGCTTTAGTAGATTGTGCTCCGAAGTTATCACAGAGTCAGTAATTATAACCACGTCTTAATGCAAAGTGTTCTCAACTGAGACATTTTTGAAAATCCTACTAGACATATCTGCATCTTGCCTAAATCTCTTCAAAAAATCTGTCAATTCACTACCTATACTTAATACTTCCTTAATTTTAACTGCAAAATCTGTTTTGATAAGCTTACTTTTTCCCCATGTATCCATAACATTTAAGATATTAGTTAAATAAAACTAACGTTTTTACAAGCTATTTTTGTATATTTTTAATTGAAATCTAATTTCCTCACCAATACAGCTTGACACAAACAAGTAAAAAAATCATTTAGTAAATAAGAAATGCATCATTCAACATTTCCTACCACAATACAATTTAAAAATTAAGACTGACTAAATGTATGTTAAGCTATAATTTCTTTAGAGGTGTATCCTCCTGGCTAAGAAAAATTAGTATCAAATTTAGTGTAAAGGCTATATTTGGTTGCAAATAAACATGTTTTAATTAGGACCGTCAATTAATTGCAGTTAACGCTCACAATTAACTCAAAAAAATTAATCGCAATTAATTGCATTGTTAAACAATAGCATACTAATTGCAATTAAATATTTTGGATATTTTTGTACATTTTCAAATATTTGATTTCAATTTACAAAGTGTACAGTGCTCACTTTATTTTTTATTACAAATGTTTGCAATGTAAAAATGATAAATATTTCCTTTGTTTTTTAATTCACCTCATACAAGTACTATAGTGCAATCTCTATCATGAAAGTGCAATTTACAAATGTAGATTTTTTTGTACATAAATACACTCAAAAACAAAATGTAAAACTTCAGAGCCTACAAGTCCACTCAGTTCTACTTCTTGTTCAGCCAATGGCTAATACAAACAAGTTTGTTTACATTTATAGGCGATAATGCTGCCCACTTCTTAAGAACATAAGAAAGGCCATACTGGGTCAGACCAAAAGGTCCATCTAGCCCAGTACCCTGTCTACCGACAATAGCCAATGCCAGGTGCCCCAGAGTGAGTGAACCTAACAGGTAATGATCAAGTGATCTCTCTCCTGTCATCCATCACCCCCCTCTGACAAACAGAGGCTAGGGATACCATTCCTTACCTATCCTGGCTAATAGCCATTAATGGACTTAACCTCCCTGAATTTATCCAGTTCTCTTTTAAACCCTGTTATAGTCCTAGCATTCACAGCCTCCTTAGGCAAGGAGTTCCACAGGTTGACTGCATGCTGTGTGAAGAACAACTTCCTTTTATTTGTTTTAAACCTTCTGCCCACTAATTTCATTGGGTGGCCCCTAGTTCTTCTATTATGGGAACAAGTAAATAACTTTTCCTTATTCACTTCCTCCACACCACTCATAATTTTATATATCTCTATCATATCCCCCCTTAGTCTCCTCTTTACCAATCTAAAAAGTCCTAGCCTCTTTAATCTCTCCTCATATGGGACCTGTTCCAAACCCCTAAACATTTTAGTTGCCCTTCTCTGAACCTTTTCTAACACCAGTATATCCTTTTTGAGATGAGACCACATTTGTACACAGTATTCAAGATATGGGTGCACCACGGATTTGTATAAGGGCAATAAGATATTCTCCGTCTTATTCTCTATCCCGTTTTTAATGATTCCTAACATCCTGTTTGTTTTTTTTGACTGTCGCTGCACATTGCATGGACGTCTTCACAGAACTATCCACAATGACTCCAAGATATTTTTCCTGATTAGTTGTAGCTAAATTAGCCCCCCTCATATTGTATGTATAGTTGGGGTTATTTTTTCCAATGTGCGTTACTTTACATTTATCCACATTAAATTTCATTTGCCATTTTGTTGCCCAATCATATAGTTTCATGAGATCTTTTCGAAGTTCTTCACAGTCTGCTTGGGTCTTAACTATTTTGAGCAGTTTAGTATCATCTGCAAACTTTGCCACCTCTTTTCTTATTTATGTCACCTGAAAATGAGAACAGATGATGCTAATTAAAAAAAATGACAATTACATTTGTGACTGAACTCCTTGGGAGGAGAATTGTATGTCTACTGTTTTGTTTTACCTGTATTCTGCCATATATTTCATGTTATAGCAGTCTCAGATGATGCATATTGCTTAAGAACACTTTCACTGCAGATATGACAAAACGCAAAGAAGGTACCAATGTGAGATTTTTAAAGGCAGCTACAGCACTCAACCCAAGATTTAAGAATCTGAAGTGCCTTCCAAAATCTGACAGGAACGAGGTAAGAGCATGTTTTCAGAAGTCTTAAAAGAGCAACAGTCTGATGTGGAAACCACAGAACCCAAACAACCCCACAAAAAAATTAAGCTTCTTGGTGACATCTGACTCATGATGATGAAAATGAACGTGGGTCAGTCCACACTGCTTTAGATAGTTATCGAGCAGAACTCGTCATCAGCATGGAAGCATATCCTCTGGAACGGTGGGTGAAGCATGAAGGGATAGCAGATTCTTTAGCACATCTTGCACGTATATATCTTGAAATGCTAGCCACAGAAGTGCCATGCAAATGCCTGTTCTCACTTTCAGGTGACACTGTAAACAAGAAGCAGGCAGCATTACCTCCTGCAAATGTAAAACTGGTTTGTCTGAGTGATTGGCTGAAGAAGAAGTAGGACGGAGTGAACTTGTAGGCTCTAAAGTTTTACATTATTTTATTTTTGAGTTATTTTTTGTATACAACTCTACATTTTTAAATTCAATTTTCATGATAAAGAGATCGCATTACAGTACTTGTATTAGGTGAATTGAAAAATACTATTTCTTTTGTTTGTTTTTTAAATGCAAATATTTGTAATAAAAATATAGTGTGCCCTGTACACTTTGTACTCTGTGTTCTAACTGAAACCAACATATTTGAAAATGTAAACATACAAAAATATGTAAATGAATGCTATTCTATTATTGTTTAATCATGCAATTAATATTTTTAATAGTGAGATTAATTTTTTTAATCACTTGACATCCCTAGTTTTAATAGTTTATAATATAATCTTTGAGCCTTGCTTTAGGGAGCTAATTAAAAAGTACAAGTGCAAAACAAGATTAAAAACAATTATTTAAATCATAGTTCCCTTCTTGCTGATTTAAATCATGATCAGAATTAGTGATTTAAAACCAATCCACCCCAGTTAGCATCTCACATGAAATCACAATGAATGCCAAGACTTGGCCTGCTCCACTGACATGTTAAGTTGTAAGAAACTAGAAAGTAGTAGGAGGGTAACACATGCGTTCCTTTTGTAGGCCAAGCACATTGCACACACCAGGAGCTGCCCACATTCTAGAAGCTCCCTGTGAACATTTTAGTCCAAATCCATGGACTGTAAGTCACTATTAGCAGGAGAAAATTTGAATTGACTGTTACTGGAAACCCTGCTAAAGTAGAATCCAGTTTATCACCTGCAAGACACACAGTAAAGCAAAAAAATTTGTAGGTATGTAGGCTGTAATAAAACTATTATGAATTGCTTGTATTAAAAGCAATTTTTCAGGGCTGATAGAGTCATTTTTCTCTCTGCCAGCTTTTTTACTGCATTGCATGGTACACAGTTGTATTGAATTCCTTTATGAAACACTTAATTTTCAAGAGAAAAAGCTTCATAAGTGAATTGATCTAGAGGTTTTAAGAAAATAAATCCCCATACTCAGCACTGAATTTCATTCAAACTACAGTTCATATAGACTGGCCTTTAAAAAAATGACTGACTTTCTATAATCATCTATTTGCTGTTTTGCTATAAGAAAACAAAAGTGTTGAAGTAAAAAAAAAAAAAAAAAAAAATAGAAAACTCTTGCTAACCCTTGGGAGAATTTATTCTCAGATTCCCATTCCACCAAAGCAGGGGAAAAGGTTTTCTAATATAGTAACCTGTAAATCACTTGAGGCCAACTTAAATATCTTTATTTGCTACAAAGAAATTGCTTGAATCAATATAACCACATGTCCAAATTGATTACTCATGCAAGGATACACAGCAACTGTAATAAAATGGAGAGAATATATTATTTTCAGATGTTTACTCTCCATTTCATCTTGAAAGTGCAGAAATGAACTCATAATCGATCAAAACAGAAAAGACTGTTGCCTTAATTAGCTAAGTGCACAAAAGAAATTAGAAGCCTGATAATGTTTCCAATGAAAAGACACAGTAGTCATTCCAATAACAAGAGAAACATTACTGGGGAGAGGTTATAGAGGTAAATAAGGTTGAATGTTGTCAGCTTGAATGGGATTAATAAATTAACAAATCTAAGGGCATGTTATACAATCAGCAAATACAAAACTAATGACAAATGTGAGGAAGTTTCTATTCCTAGGGGGCATAGCGGAGAAGAGAAATTTTCCAACAGAAGGTTGGTTCATAAAGCATACTTGAGAAAAGATACTTTGTTTAATGGTAACACAAGGAAATTTAACCCAAAGTTAACTACGTTATATAACAACAAATTTATCACATTTGAGGATTCTCTCCTCCTCACCACAAAAAAAAAATTAAAACTAAAAATTATATTGTAATATGTATAATCCTGGACAGCCCTAGAAAGACAAACCCTGGCAATGTTTCTCACTTAGCATACATAGAACAGATCATTTCCCCTGCTCTTGTGCTTGCGTATCCAATATATTCAAATGCCTATATTTCTTCTTCCAGGTGTACAAATAAGGCTTATAATGAAAATACCACATTAAATATAGCAGAATCAGCAGAAACCATCATAATGAAATAGGAAAGGCATTTTAAATCATCCAACCATCTCTCTTCCAAGGATGCATACGCCCAACACTTTTCCAGTCTAGTTTGAAATGGCCTGAATAATGGTGCTTCTACCAGTTTTCTTGGGAGATTATTTCATAGTTTATAAGTCTCATCATAAGGCAGTTTTCCCGGATATTAATCTTATTATCTTTGCTTAATTTCCTCCCATGACTTCCAGTTAATGCTTAAGGCCATTCTCAACAATCCATTGTTTGTTTGTTTTCATTAACAGACTTTTCTTCCTCTTTAGTTATTAACCCAAACTACATTTGCTTTTGAACCTCTTTCATAAATTCATTCCATCATTCTCACCAACACTACCAGTTATTTTTTGTTTCTCTTTTCTGAATTTGCTCCAATTTGTCAACATGTAATTGAGACAAAGCCATATTCAGTCCAGTAGCCAAACAGGTATTTTCAAGAGGCAGTATTCCCTCCCTATGGCCCTATCTGAACTGAATCCATAACAGAAGGCACTTACAGTTCAGCTTTTCATACTTTTCCCCTATACTTTTATTAAAAAATATTGAACTCAGAGAAGATACACTTCAGTGTAAATTAACAAGAAATCCTAACATTTTAGATCTCAGCAAGCTGGTCCAAGCAGACAGACCCAATGAAGTCAATAGGGTTATGCCTGCACAAAGCTCATTGCCGGATATGGGCCTTAAAACATTCATTTTCGAAAAAATATTTTAAACAAAAAAGGTCAATATTACACATCTAGTTAAATCACTCCATTACTGTTGTGAAAAGCTTCCATTTGATTTTTTCCTCTATACAGCATTAACCCAAACTCCCAACTACATAAAACATGGACAGAGGTTTCAGTCGATCCTGAGGTCACGTACTAAAGAGAATGTCTTTTTATACACGTTTGACCACAGCAGTAAAGAAAGTATATTATGCTAGTGTCTTCTGAAAACACCAACAGAGAATAAAAATAGTGAAAAATACAAAAATCATGTCTGCTTGAGCCTACAAACTGAATTTACACAGTGATGAGACATCCATATTTATGCTATACTTCATTATCCTGAATTTCTGACAGATAAATTTTGTTTATTAACATTTGTATGTAATGTTATTTCAGTGTTGTTGTTTGAAGATATTATACCAAAATTGAATTAAAATGAAGAGGTGCCTACCCAACTAGAAACAAAACGTATCACATTTAAACAAGAGGGAAACTCCAATAACAAAGTGGATTATATCACATGGAAGACAGTCAATTTCTTAGTGTTCTTTAATGAGAGGGTAAATTAATCTATGAACTAATACTGATCTTGCAGTTTTAGAGATGTATAGTAACAAACTATGCCTGATAGTTATACCGTGCCCTTCACTTAGGCTGATCCTAAAGTGTGCTGGTTTTTTTAAAAGAATGATTCCATACTGAGCATACCAGTTTTCCTCCTCTCAAATTCCAACCACCTCTGGCACGAAACACAGCAGCCTTTCTGTACTGAAATATTGAATTGTTTCAGTAGGAGAAGTGAAGCATACACCCATTTGAACCCTGCATGGAAGATTTTAGGTACATAGAACACAATTACCCATATTGAGATTTGGCCAGTACTCCAGGGTTTTCCATGGGATTTTCAAAAGAAAAGAATATTTACAGTTCTTCTGGAAGATGACACTTTCTCAGCACAGTATTCAATATATACTTGTAGGAACACCTCCTTCATACTGGGGCACTCACTCAGTACAAAAATCACCAGCCTGTAGGACAAGTTTACCTTGGATGCTTCTAAGCTAAGCAGGGTTAGACCTAGTCAGTTAGCAATATGGGAAAGTTACATGTGATCATATCTAAATTTGGTATGGCTGAAGGCCATATATATAGTGAAAAATATCAATGGATGATATTAAAATCCCTTCTCATTTACTTTAAGAGTGTATATTCAACAAGTATAATGAATACACAGAAGTTCCTTTTATATCAGTCAGGAATTCTATGAGTCTCCCATGTAGTAATTAACCTTCAGCATCTCTGAATTTCTCCCATCTATGGAGAGAATGGAATTCTAAGACGACATGGTACCAAAAGCAAACATATCATGTGTACAAAAGTGATGCCACTGTTGCTACTGCCAATGTTAGGATTCTAAAGTAAGCTTTCCCAAAAATCCTAGTATTGAAAGGCCAAATTTGCTTTATCATCTATCACTGGCTAGTATTTGCCTGAAAAACTTCTCACACCCTGTGCATAGTAGCTACTTATTGTATCAATGTTCATAGCACAAATCCTCAAGCAAACAGCTATGGTACTGCCCAATGTATCAGGTACATGGTTCAAAAGCCATATTCAGAACTGTGCCATGTTTCTGGTACACCTTCTATGGTGTCAATATCCAGTGGAAGACTGTATTTGACCACACTGATGAATATAAGCAACAAAGGTTTTTGGAAAAAGAGAGGAGAGAAATATGAAAGGATACTAAGAAACTATGACTGTAGCTGTAATTATCAAGAGTATTCTCTCCCTGCCTGGAAGTTATTTTGTTATACAATCTGTAACTCCTATCACAGCTTTCTCACCGCTTTCCTCTCTGAACTTTCCTTAATCCACCAGAGTCCATATAAATCATATTACTAAAAAATCAATTACATTTTAAAAATCACACAGTCAATTTCAATTAAGTATCTGATAAACCCATACAAGCATAATCTAAACCACAACAGCTAAACAAAACAGAGTTATCTGAATTATGGAATAAAGTCATAAATTTGCCCCTTTATCAGAAACACCGAGTATTCATCTTTAGAACTGTGGGTACTTGTTTAAACATTAAGACAAGCACAATACTATGGCAAGGAAGGACAAGTAAGGCCATCCATCCTCCTTAAGCTGTTTAACATTACCATCCTTACAAGTGTCTACAAATAGAGCTAATAAAAATATCAACTTTAAGAGTAAGTACTGAACATCTGTCCCCATGCCAACCAGGCTATGAGAAGAGATATGCATATTCAGCCCCCACCCCTTCTCTCCTGTGGTCATAGCATATACTGCTATGTCATGACTAGTTTTCACTTCTTGACTTTATAATTCAGCATGCAATATGTGGTTGATGTCACAGCAACTAACGAACCCTACTGGAGCATAAAGCTAGCCTAAAAGGGAACAGGCAAGTGGAAACATTCTGCTTTAATATTTGGCATGTTTTGGACCAGGCAGGTGTGCACTGTTATAAGCTCTCTCTCCTTGTCCTTCCATCTTCTGAGATCAATGTCTGTCCTCAATTTACAGTGGTACTCTGAAGGTATACATAAGTGGCTCGTGTTTCTTTTCCCTCCCCCTTCTCTTATTTACGCTATGTAAATTTGGCACCTCTAATTACTATGTGTTGTCCAAACTATAATATGCCCCCGCATTGTGTCTGTTTAGTTTACCCATTACTTTACACAGAAAATAAAGACTGTTGTTCTTTTCACAATTTAAGGCTATTCCTTTGCTTAGGAGAGAACATTATAAAAAAAGCTAGATTCCAAGCCATATAAATATCAGAATATGCCTCCACAGACTAAAACATGATAACTAAAATACAGAACTTGATGAAAAATGGTACAAAGTTCTGTGGGTGAATCTTTAGAAGACAGTTTTCTTCCCTTACAAAAACAGGGCCTTTTTAAAAAAAGTTTTCCACCATTGCTAATTCTGCTTAACCTCTGCTGATGTTTACAACACTGGGATCTCTTGGACAGCCAACCTGCTGGTGTTTTTAAACATTGTGTTTATTAGACTTGGCCTGAATAGACTTTATGATAGCATTAAAAATGCCAGTAGTACATGCTAAGGCTTCTAGAATTATCAGTACAGTAGTGAAAATATTTAGAAAGGTTTCCTAATACAAATAGGTCTTAGAGGCAAGATGTAAGAGAGCAATCTTGATCTAATGTACACCTTCTAAAACTCTAATCAAGACAAATTAGCATGTACAGTTTAACTAGTTACATTAAAGCCTGGGGGAGACTCAGGTTCACTGCAACAAGCTAACATTTTAACACAGTAAAAACACATCTTTTTTCCTGTTGTGGGAATGGCCCACATCTCTGAACACAATCCCAAAGGGAGCATAACACCATAAATTGCTTTCACAATGAAGTACAAATAAGGGGTAAGTGGCTAGTTATCCTGCCAATAGCTTCTACAGAAGTAACATATATACAGTACCAAGACACCAGCATTTATGAAGTTACATCGTTTTCTTGTATAACTACCGTTTTATTCTTCCACTTCTTTTGCAGTAATAGAAAAGACACTGAGTTCTCAAAGCAGGAAAACTGGGTGCTGAGTGTCACCGTAAATGGCTTTTTGAACTTTTGTAACAGCATAAAAGGTAGATGCACTTAGGACTACTGAGGCCGGACGTGGACAAGCCATAACACACCCTAAGCTGGGGGGCAGCGTTACCTCTACTTTTAGATCAACACAAAGCAGTTCTGGCGGAATCACAAGCAGTGTTTTAGACTCAACCGGCGGTTCGGGTATCAGCAGACCCCCGGGCAGGCTTGGGAGGCAGGACCCCTTGCAGTGACCGAGCAGCAACTTCCTCTGCCCGCCCACCGGAAAACTGGCCAGTCCCGGAGGCTCCACACACCTGGGCCCGGAGACGGGCGAGGGAGACCCAAGGCAGGCGCGGCGCCGGGACCGCTCGAGAGAATCGGGCACGGGGGGGGGGGCACCCCCTTCCGCCCCCTGCGCAAGAGGCCGGCGAAGCCAGGCCCACGCGTGACAGACGCCCGCCGAACGCCCTGCCCGGAGCCCGCCGGCCCGACGCCGCGGCAGCAGTTAGGCCCCTTGGGGAGGCGGGTCCGGCCCCGCGGGCTGTCCCCAGCCCGGCGCATACCCGCAGGACGTGGTAGCCCTCGGTGCCGCCGCCGGGGATCTCCACGCTCTGCGAGGCGCCCATGGCTCCGGCCGGCGGAGGAGGCGGCGCTGCTCTCCTCACCGAGCGCCGCACTAGGGACGTGGCACTCTCTCCCTCGGCCCCGCCCCTGTCCGCGAGGGGAAGGCGCGGGGTATGCCGGGAGTCACAGGCACCAGCCAGCCGCTCCCGGGACAGCGCCACCTGCTGGGGCTGGCGGGCAGCAAAGCCCGAAGGCGGGGACGGGCTGCGCGGTGGTTTGTGGGACAGCCGGAGCGTCACCGCTCTCTTCCCGCCGGGACGCCCTACGGTGGCCGTCACGGAGCGGCGCGCCCGCTAGCGTTGCCGGAAGGAAGGAGCTGCCAGGGATGGCTCTGTGCCCAGCGGGCTCTGAACATCGGCCTCCCCAGCCCCGCCCCGGGGGGGAGTGTCTCCGCCCGCACCTCCCCCGCCGCGAACTCAGCTCGCAATGTCAGCCCCAGCGTGGCGGTGGTCCCCTAGGTCCCGCTAACCTAGCCGGACACCTCCGGGAAGGACGGGGTCGGGGGACGAAATTTGGGCGCCTGCCTGCACCCCCATCCCGCTTTGGGGCCTCTCAGAGGCCGCTGCGCTCGCCTCCCCCTCTCGCTCCTGGCCCAGCTGGGTTCGCCTCTGCTCGCCAGCAGGCCCCTCGCCTGCCCCGTGACCCCATCCCAACCCTATCCCGACCTACCTGGCTCTGCCTCTGGCTGCAAAACACAAACATGGTTGGGCTTGAAAAGAAACCGTCCTTGGCCACACTTGCCTCTCCAGCTCCCGCCCCAGCTACTTCGTCCCTTTCCTCGCTGGCTCTCATGGCTTGCCCCTCCCTGCGCTGTCTCCAGTGCTAGACACTTTCCAGTCCAGCTTCCACCCCTGGCTTCTACGCCAGAGTCTCCAAAGACCCCTTGCTGGCTGCAGCGCTGTCTAGTTCTCATCCTCATCAGTTGTGACAATGGACTTTTTGTCCCAGGAATTGTTGAGTCTGTGTAATGCAACGTGGAGTGGCACTGTGGCACTAGTAGCAAAAGCCATAATTTTTCTTTAGCACCCATAATTGGGCCAGGGCCATTACAGGCAAAAAGAGAAGGTATGGGCCTTGCCCAGAACATTTTACAATCTAATTTTGGATATGATATGGCCAATTAGACTAGCATCCAATAGGGAGGAGATGGGGAAGGACAAAGTACATGGGCTCATCTTGATGTTTAAATTAAAAGTGTTTTTAAAAATGCTGGCTCATGTCTTGCTTGTATTTTGATAAAGAGTTTTGAGGAATAATCTAAATAAAGAGGGAGTAGTGAGTTGGCAAACCAGGATGGGAAAAGGATTGAGCTCCCAAATATCTGAAAATCCCCCCAATTTAGTAGTATGTGCATTTTCAGGTAACAATTACATCTGCAATAAACGATGGGAAAATCCTAGCCTAGTTGAAACAAATGAGAGTTCTACCATTGATTTTAGTGGGGTCAGGAGTTCATCTTAATTAGCGAAACTGCAGTGAAAAAAAAATTAAGTTTGGACATTTAGAATAAAAGTAAAATGTATTCAACGCATCACTGTAAATTTCCATGATCTGAAATTTACTTAATACATATTGTTACAGTGGAACTCAGTAAGGCCTATAGATGCACATGAATATGAAATTGGTTAGGGATAAATTGTTCACTTATAGAATCATAAAAATGTAGAGCTGGGAGGGGACCTCAAGAGGTCACCTAGTCTATCCCTCTGCACTGAGGGAGGACTAAGTATACTAAAACCATCCCTGATAGCCATTTATCCAACCTGTTCTTAAAAATCTCTGATGGGGCTGCCTCAACCTCTCTTGATACTTAAACTATCCTTATAAATTAAAATGTGTTTTTTTTCCTAATCTACCCTATACTTGCCTTGCTGTAGATTAAGCCCATTACTTCTTGTCCTGTATTCAGTGGATATGCAGAACAATTGATCATTATCATCTTTATAACATCTCTTAAATGTATTTGAAGACTGTTATCAGGTCCCTCCTCAGTCTTCTTTTCTCAAGACTGAATGGGCTCAGTTTCTTTAACCTTTCCTCTTAGGTTAGGTTTTCTAAACCCCATATCATTTCTGTTGCTCTTCTGTGGGGTGTCTCAAATATGTCCACATCATTCTTGAAATGTGGCACTCAAAATTGGAAGCAATACTGTAGCTGAGGCCTCCCCAGTGCTGAGTAGACCAGAACTCCTTTTTATACTCTTGTGGTCGTTGCTTTTGTTGCTACACTAGTTTCCACTGGTTCTCAGCACCTGAGTTACGGTTAAGCCCCATTCCTACAAAAATGCATATAACTTTACATATATGAATAGTCCCTTTGAACTTGGTGGGACTGCCCCCATGTATAAAGTTACTCGTGTGTAAGTGTTTGAAGGATCAGGTATTAGACTCCATCTAAAACTTACTAATACTCAGTTTAATCTTTCTTAGCCACTCCTCTCCATTTGGCCCTTGGCCTTTCAGAAATGTATGGTTGGCTGGTGTAACCAGAGAATCAAAAGAGCTTGATGAAGAAAAGCTCATAGTGGGAATCTTCAGAGAAAATCCCTCTTTGGGTGAAGGCATCTTTAGGGGAGATTCAATTTCATGATTTGGCTTTGGAGTTAAGAAGCCTGGAATTATGTTGCTGCTGTTAATTAAAAGCCTAAACAGCTTTGCAATAGAAAGCTTCTCTTCCCAGCCAAGATACCATAAATTCTAGAGTGGTTTTAGATCACACAGTAAATTTCAGTGACAATTCTGTTCCCCCAGAGATTACAAACAGATAAATGGCTATGGTGCTGATAAATACTTCATTAATAGCAGGTATTTCCCATCCAGCATTTATGGTGGGTCAGACATCATAATTGCAAATGTACTTCATTGAAGATACCTTAAATCCTTCCCTAAGACTGCATGTCTCAGTTACAAAGCTATCCTTCGTCAGAGCTTCATATAATGTAAGCTGTATATTACACTGAAAAGTGTTATAAAACACTTTTAAAGGCTGCTCTCTGTATAATTAAAAATGGATTAGCAAAGACATATCTAACCTCCGTGGCTTCCTCTGTATATCACCTACAACCCCAAATTGCACTTTCCCGACTGGCAAAAAAACCCCACTTTTTGCCCTTGCTGCAATTTTAGTGAAAACATGCATGAAAATTCTCCATGTGCATATTGGTGATTTTCACAAACTTCCATATCTATATGTAGAAACAGAGTCTAATCTGGTCATGAGCAAACTACCCACTGCTACTGCTTTGTTTTTCAAGACAATTCCAAATTTATATATTCATGTTGTTTGGCAAAGTCACAACTACCTTTTCCCTGCCTGCATCCAGCCCACCTTCTAATGGGCAGCCATAATTTGTCCTCCCTCATCATTCATTCACAATCATTCAGTGAGCTAATAAGGCAATACTGTGATAGTCTATCACTCCAAAGTGATTAACAGTTAATATTTCTGAGTGTATTACATCTGTGAGACACTTCCTCTAAAAAAAATTAACTTTACCACACCATTTTTACTACTAATGAAAATGTAATCTGCATGTTAGGTCCATTTGGGATCTTTCCAGTTAGTAAATGTTAGCCAAGGGGTTTTTTAAATGCCCATTACTGGCCATTATGTACTGAACAAAGACACCTGCTTCATTTATCTGGGGAAATTTTTTAACTTGATCCGATGCCGTAGAGGTAAAAAGCCAGTTTTGTATGTAATGAAAGAGAAACATTAAAATAGCCCTTTAAGATGGAAAATCCACACATATAAAGTGAGAAATATGGAGGACAATCATCAGTTAATACCTAAAGACAACAGACTGTATTTGCAGAAATTAGCTAACAAATATGGCCCTACCTGTTCATCTCTGTATATACCGGAGCAGCTGCATTTCAAAGTAATTAAAGTTAATGATCTGTGCTTTGTGGTAAAACCATGGAAACTTAATTGTTTGAAATTAGTTGGGAAATCGCAAGTGCATCTATTGAAGTAACACCATGTCATCATCTAATAAGAGTAATTAATTTCATAAATAAATCAAAGCCCTGATAATATGTTAATAAAATAATGACATAGAACCCATATATATCTGCAAATTATGAATTATTCATTTTATTATATATGATTGACTAAACAAGATGGATGTTAACATGGCCTTCTTGAAAACTGACAGCCAAAGTTCATCTTTACAAAAATGCATCCACAAATATTTTGAAATGTCCCTGACAGTTGAAAAGAGTGTGCTGAAACACTTTAATGGTGGAGGTATGCCTCTGAGAGGAGCAACAAAAACACCTGCTGGAGAAAAACAGATCTGAATCTCTTCTTTATACCTTGTGAATGCTCAGTGCTGTGCAAACAGGAATAAAGATGGAAGCAGAAAACAAATCATGTGTAACCAAAAGTGAGGAGCTACTGAAATGTAGTATACAAAATGACCCATCAGACCTAAAGCATTTAGAAGCTAAGGCAGCCAGAAAATTATGATTTATTAACGAATGGTAGCTAAAGTAAAACGCAGACAATTATGCCAGACCCAAAACTTTTCTGGAGAATATTAGGTATCTATAAATAGAGTGGGACAGGGGACATTACACTGTGGTAGTCCTCTGCTGCCAGAACAGCACCTTGAGGGCAATTGCAGCCAGGTGAAACCTAAAACAGCCTTGAGTCCTCTTGATGTTAAGCTGGGGTTGGAATCAGTCTCTGGACTGGGGAGCTGCAAAGGGTGTGCAAATCTTTGCACCACTTTCCTGAGCTGTGCAGGTGCAGCATTGGGGGGAGCTGAGGATCTGCCCCATAGAAGTAAAAAAAAGCTCCACAGAATTTACAATCGCATTTGTGCCGACAACTCAATGGATAAAAACATCAAGTCATGGGCATGGCTGAGAAGAGAGGGAGACAGTAAGTGCTATAGCATTGGCAATGGAATCTCCTCTGATAGAAGGGACCATTATATAATGTTAGTTTGACCACCAGCCATAGAATTTAACCCAGATTTCTATTTATTTATTCTGCACAGTTAGGTGCTGACATCTGAGGACTGCTACAGGCAGGAAGGAACTTTCTAGGATAATTTTCTGCCTCGTTTTATAGCTTTATCATAGGATGCCAATGGGAATTATCTGAGTGGTGAAAGATGGACTTTAAGGAGGAAATTGGAGGTGTGTGAAGTTCCTTTTCATTGTACTATCTTCAGTAGACAGCAAGAAAATATACTTTACAAAGTAATTACAGCACTGAAGTAAATAACAGGAATGTTAAGGGCACAAGTGTCTCAGGTAGCTAGACAGATAAATCTCAGAGAAAATGTCCCTGGGGACAGAGAGCTAAGGGGAGGTAGTTCCAGATAGACAGCACAGCAACAGCAAGACAGTGTGATCTAGTGGATTGAACACAAAACTGGGAGTAAGGAGCTCCTTGGTTCTAACTTCTAATCCTATCTTTTCCACTTGATCAGTGCATGTCTTCATGTATTCAGTCAGTGTCCTAGTTACCCACTGTAAAATGCAGGGCCAGATTATCTTCTGTGGAGCCTGCCTGTATGTTAATCACAGACAAATACACCATTTAGGAAAGTAGCTCTTCAAATTCGTGGGGACCTCAGGAGTTTAAATTCCACTCAACACTAGTGTCACAGATTATGGCTATCAGGGAGCTATCCAGATGTCACTAAGCCGCTTGGAACTTCCCATCAATGGAGGGGATAGAACCTAGTTCCTGCTGCACCAGGACACAGACCACTGCCACTGGAGCTAAATAAGTAGCGCTATTAGCTGTCAGTGGTATAGGTCTGCAGTAGTGGACACACACTAGCCATTTCATTGCAATATCAGCCTAGATAACCTTTCGATGGATGTGGCATAAGGATAGATAATCTGATCAAACAGGGACAGCTGGCATGGATGCAAGATGCAAAACAGTGTTAGCCTTAGAATCTGACCTTGACTGGGGAAGTTAAAAGGTTTGGTTTTTCTGGTTGTCAGATCACTTGGGAAATGTAGTAAGAAGTAACAGTGAATCACTCTGAACAGACTCGAGAGTTAGTGACTCTCACACCAGATGATCCCCAGAAATTAGGCAGGCTGTGATAAAGTACTATGGTCTGATGCGCTAAAAGTTAATTAAATTGAGGAATAAAGCATTTCTTTAAATGATCATTAGTTATTGAACAGCTGTAAAGGGAGGGAGAGGTTAGAACTAGCCAACCAGCTTTGCCTGTAAGTATGTTCTCCTCACTCAGAACTCTACAGGCCCAATTCCTCCCTGTGGCTGGATGTGTGGCAGGGTATGAGTAGCTCCTACTGAAGTCTGAGGGCCTGATTCTGATCTCTCATTAGTTTTACATCTGTGTACTGACTCTAATGGAGTTACTTCCAGTTTAGACAAGTGGACATGAAAAGGGAAATGGGTCCAGTTTGATTTCAGTGAGAGTTACTCAGATCTTGCAGGGAAAGTATTAGGACCTATTAATGCATCATTTTACAACCAAAAGAAAATTCTAACTTGGTAAGAATGGCCCTCAGTCTGGGCTCTGCTGCAGCCCCCTTACACCTTCACTACAAAGAAGTGGCCAGATAGCTGCAGATCTGGGTCCTGACTCCTGGGTCATATCCCCTCCTGCTACCTAAGAGGAATATATGAGGCACCTAGAGCTGGCTGAATGGCTTTCACCCCAACCTCGGGAACAGGCAACATGCCAGAGGAGTAGATGAAGGGCTGTTATACTCTAACTATTATCAAAAGCAGAAACAGCCTCATGAGGGCCATTGCAGCCAAATGTAAGCTAGAGCTGTCCTCTGCCCACTCTAATATGCACTGACGACTAGAGCAGTCACCAGTTAGTCAATCTTTTTGGGGTGAGAAAGATTGCAAAGGTAGTGCACAGCCAAGCTCAGAATCAGGGCCATTATTTCAGAAACTAGCAGCTAGGCCAAATTATGCCCCAACTGGCTTGTGATGTTATCATTAGAAAATGAGTTAGAAGTTAAGCAGAATTTTCATAGATATTTGGGCCTTGTCTAGACTAGCAAAAGTGGTTGAGTTTGGATCAGGCTGAACACCGACTAGATCCCATTGACTTCTGTTGGTGTTACGGTTGCTTTGTATCAGAGTGCCAGCATAACTGTGCTGGTATTTCCCATCCATGATCCACTCCAAGCGCGACCAGTTAGGTCTTAGGCCTCCAGCCATCACCTGTCTTTGGGAAGGGACCCGGATCCCATTCCTTCTGATCAGAGTTTTTAAGGTTGCACAGCTTTCTGCCTTACACTTGGGCTGTGCTTGCTCTCCAACAGCTCTGAACAGGGTGTTACCCACGGATACACGTTACCACACGGCACTTCCAAAGCAAAGTACATTTATTCTTGGGCAAAATCAGTACAGAGAAAACATATAAAAATAATAAAAGTTCCCACATGCTTACTGACTGTATCCATCTTCCACATGGGCATTCTGGAGCAATGTCCTTTCCAACATTTCCCTCCAGGTTTGCCAGGTCTTCCTGGACTAAAGCTCCTGTCTGTTCACTGAATCAAAAGGAAGATCCTGAGTCTGTTTACATTCAGCCTTTCATTGCAAAATCTTGCTTTGTCCCCCAGCCTTCTGAAAACAGGTAAAACCAGTGCCTCCTTTTGCCCAGGATATCAAGCTTCAAAGGCTAGGAATTTACATAGCAAGCCTTGAGATTTTGCATTAATCACCCCCAGTGACTCCAGATTCTACAGGAAACATTCCTTTTTCTTCCCCTCCACTCCATCCTCCCCAGGGAGCGAGGAACACATAAATACACATCACCTGTATTGATACAAAAGCCTAGAATATTCTACAGCTCACACTTTCTGGTCCATCTCTATATAATGAATTTTTGAGGTTTTCATGCTTCAGCCATACAATACGATATAGTCTTCAAAGATGCTGCAATATCTGTCACAGTCAGCACTTTTGAAAATCAGGCACTAGGTATCTCTAGTCGGACATCCAAAAACCACGGTCCCCAAAATGAGTGGACACATTTGGAATATGAACCTGAAAGATCTATAGGAAGACAGTTTACAGGTGAGATTGGCCTTGATTTTTACCCCTCACATTATGGCTTTGATTTTGTAGTCCTTACCCAGGCAGAGTCCCATTTTCTCCAGCCATCAGATTGCTGATTCTTGGCCAGCATACCAGAGAAAAACAGGTTATTGAAAGGATGACTAAAAGCAGCAAGACTAAAAGAGCCTAATCATTATGTTCATGCACTTAGCATAGAAGATCCTAATGGTAAATGGTTAATAGAGAACTGAGAATTAATAACAAATGTCAGAATGACTTTAACTCAGGTTTGCTTTGTTTTTAGCTAGCCAGCTACATAGGGCACCAGAAATGATAGATAATGGATTTGCTTCTTTGTAAGTGAAAAAAAAAGGTTGAATGGCTCTTTTATTTAAGTAAGCTAAAGATTGAAAATAGGGTTCAGAACAGAAACACCGAGAATCTTAATTATACAAGCAATTTTACTGTCTAGGGGGTCTATCCATCCCATTTAAGAATTAGAAAACAAGTACTTAATAGGTTTAATAGACCCAGCTTCTAGTCTGCTGCAGGTGGCAGTGGCCCTCAGAACGTTAAGGCTAAAGATGTTCACAAAAGAGGGTTTATAATGGCTGTTGAATTAAATAATTTTGAACCACTTCTTTACCTGTGATTTCAAAGAAGGGCAACAAAGATGATCTAGGTATGGAAAGGCTTCCATACAAGGAGAGACTAAAACAATTAGGGCTGTTTAGCTTGGAAAGGAAACTTCTAAGGGGGGGAATATAATAGAGGTCTATAAATTCATGAATGGGTGTGGAAAAAGTGAACAGAGAAGTGTGTTTTACACAATTAAAAAAAGTGGGGTCACACAATCAAATTAATAGGCAGCAGGTTTAATACAAACAAGAAGAAATACTTTTTCACACACCCCACAACTAACCCATGGAGCGCATTGCCATGTGATGGCCAAAAATATAATTAGTTTCAGAAAAGAACTGGATAAGTTCATCTGTTAGTCTAAATCAGTGGTTCTTAACTTGTGGTGCACGCACCCCCCTGGGGGTGCGAGATGCCCTTTCTGGGGCATGTCGGTTATAGTTTACTTCCACCGCAAAACTCCACAACAGCTCTAGGTAGTTCTTGAGTATTTTTGTGTGCCTACTATACTATTATTTGTGGTGAGTAATAACAAAACTATTTTACATATATTTAATATGCATTTAAAAAAGTGTATAGGCTCCCCCTCTCCATTTATATATTTTATATACTTCAACTATTTTTGACAAGTGGGTGCAAGAACATGTTTTGAGAACCAAAGGGGTGCAGGCTGCAAAAAAGGTTAAGAACCACTGGTCAGATGGTCAGGGAGCAACCCTAAACTTCTGATTACCAGAAGCCAGGAATGGAAGACCAGGACAGATCACTCCATAATTGCCCTGTTCTGTATGCTCCCTCTAAAGCTCTGGAATGGACCGCTGTTGGAGACAAGATACTGGGCAAAATGGATCATAGTCTGACCCAGTATGGTCATTCTTATGTTCTTAAAAATGGATTTGTTTAGTCTCTGTTATATTTTGAGAGTTCTTTTTATCCATGACACAGATTCTGCTTACTCTGTTGTATGTTTCTCCAGCTATTTTTTCTCCCTCCTCAGGAAAAATAATAATAATAAAAAAAAATCCCTTAACACTCTCTCGGCCCTGAAGTGCCTTTAGTGATTTATTTGCTTCTGCCCTGGTGACTGATAACTTCTTTCCCTTCAGACTTGGAGGAGAAGGGTTCTTTTATCTTCCTGATTTGACTGTACCTCCTTGCTGTGGATTTTTTAGCATTTCATAGATATTTGTCACCTCATTAAAACAAGGCACTGTTTCTGTTGGGAACTTCTGGAATACACCTTACTAATGCTGAGTTTATATGTTTACTGAGGAATGAAATTAAAAGCAATCAACCAAGGTGGTGACCAACGCTATGTCTAAACATCAGTTGGAAAGTTTCCAGTTTCAAATGACTCCAGTGATAAGACTTTCATTATTTAACTCGGGGGAACTGTTATCGACCCTGCCCATACTATAATGAATTGCTCCTGATATAAATATGTTTTCCGTTGCCCATTTAAATCCCATTATTTTAAATTAACCCCTCTCATTCAGAACACGCAAAACAATTCTCTTCATGGTATCATCAACTTTTCAAAAAGTTTTGCATATACTTATATCATAAGTCATTGTTTAGTGAAATACATTGACAAAAAATTAATGAACTAAACTGAAGTTGCTATTAGAGCTGCATGTATTCTAAAAATACAGCTAGAAAAAAACAAGCATTTAAAAATATGGAAATTAACAGTTAAGGGAAGGTAAATATTCAAATCAATTCATACTTTGAATATATGCATATAAATCATCACATGGTAAACTGGGATGGTGAAGACATTCCATTGCAAGCTATATACAGTGGATAAATCATTAAATAATTCTAGATTCTGTGATTAAATAATTGGGCTTCTCTTGATTGCTTGCTACCTTATAAATTATTCATTCTTAGGGATGCTCTTTGTTTCTTTTTCCTCCTCGTGGCAATTTTGTTTTGACATATCTCTGGAGTGGGCACGGTATGACTTGTAACAGGTTTTCCTGCAGGGCCCTCCTGGCTCCTGGCTCCTGCCTCTGTTTGTCCCAGAAAGTCACTCAGGAGACCCAGTCTGCAGTGCTCACTTGTGTTTTATTGTACAAACCGTGCTCCCAGCACCTTCACAGTCACAATATGTACAAAGTTCCTTCTCTCTTCTCCTCAGGAGGAGAGAAGGGCAGGCTAGTCCTTCCTGCTTCCCCTCAGAGCAGCTTCCTAGCTCCTCCACCTCCTTTGCAGGTACTTTCCTATCCAGCCATTCCTCCCCCCACCTTCCTTCCTCTGAGGCTTTTGACCAGCCCCAGCCTGCAGAGACAACAGCTGCTCCTGCTCTGCCAATCAGGGCCAGGTGGCCTCCCTAGGTCCAATTTACCTTCCCTCAGCATAGCTGGGGTTACAGAGGGTTTGCTAGCAGTTCTCCTGCTAGCACCCTGTCACAGACTGTTACTTGGAAGTGTACCATCCCTTTTCCCTTCTACTTGTATTTGGGATGAGAGGATCTAATTCACAATTTCACATTATTGTGATCCCTTTTTGTACACTCCCTCCACTTCACAAACACACGCACCACTCTCTCCTGATTGGTCTGATTTTCCATCCAGTACAGGGCAGAGGTACACATTCTGACAATGCTTTGGGATACTGTAGATGAAGCGTAACACAATAATGGTACCTTTAATTCATCTATGAACTATATCTGTAAAGTAGCAACATGATTGGGTGGATTACAGACAAATGAGAAGCTCATCTCATAAAGCCAAATGGAGGACATGTTTTCAGGGATTTCATTTGTTGGATTTAACATATTTTTTGGACAGAAACGTTTCTTCCAATAATACTCCTTTGGGGCCCATGATGATTCCAACTATCCCCTTCCAGTCCCCTTGCCAGCCTTCTATAAACCTTCCAGACAGCCAAAAGCAGCCTCTGAAGTGATGATTCCTCTGAGCCCCCAATGGCTGTACATACTATTTCTGTAGCACTTTCAGTGCTTCAAAAATTATAAAATTTATAATTTAATTTAATTTAGTTTAATTGCACAGGTGCTCTTCCATGTGGAAAAATATATGAAATAATTGAAGACTCATAATAAAAACTAACCCTGAAACACAACTCAATAAAGTGCAAAAAATATAATAGGAAAAATGAAAGTGATATTAATAAACTGACCTAATTCACTGCAGACCTTTACATACCAATAAATTAACAAAACATGTTAATTTTTGTTAGTTAATTAGCAGTACTCTGCACTTGTTAGTACATTCAATATACATACAAAAACTAATATTTGAAACTAGGACAAAATGGTCTAAAAACATCCAGAGATTATGTAAACAAGGTATAACCATGAAAATATAATGAATATTTAAAATTATTTTTCCAAGCAAAATATAGCAATAACTAAGAGCCAATTAGTTTTGTCCAAAAAAAATAATTCCTTAGTCTCACACACACACTTGTGCAATCCCAGTAGTAACACTCACCAAGCCCAGTTCTTCTGAAATGTCAAAAATAAAAACCATAATCTCTGAGCCCACTGAGCTATTACCCTGACTCCACAATGCTCCATTAGTCTCTCTCAGGAAAAGGAATCTATGATTTGCAGAAAGCCACAAACTTCCAAACCCAGGTTTTGAGACCTGAAGTAGCCACAACATTCAAAAGCCATAAGGCAACATCTTCAGGTCAATACAATTCTCAACAGGTTCTTCTTCTGTGGCATCTGAGGTGTTTACTTGTATCAAGTTCTACAGTTCAAATGCTAACAAGAATTGAATAAGAAAAAAACACCTATTTTCTGCTGTTTTTGCTCTTTTAAACACTTTCAACAGTGTAAGACCAAAAACGGTACTATGCAAGCAGTAAGGACCAGATCTACATTCTGAAAAGAATTGTTAATAGTGGGGAGCACCAATAGTTCTCAGGTGTTTATTAATATTCCACAGACTAGAAGATGTACCTCACATTCCTAAAATTTCACTGTACATCCATAGTTTTATTTTTAGGTCCTGCTAACTGAGTATCTATTACTTGTTAGTACATTGCAAAAAATAATATTCCTTGCTTAATAATTCTTGTAGAGGTTGTCAGATAGTTTTCTGGTAATTCTTAACAAGTTATTGTCCCTCTTCTTAGCCGACTCCTAAAGCACTTTGAGAGTTTGGCTCAGAGGCAATTATAAGCCTTATAAAATGTGTAAACCCCCAGATTAACAGATATTAAAACCGGGATGGGGGGAGGGGCATTCTGATGATCTAATCTGACTTCCTGCACAACACAGGCTGAAGAATTTCATCCAATAATTTCTGCATTAGACTCTCAATTTCTGGATTAACTAGAACACATCTTTTAGAAAGGCATTAAATCTTGATTTAAAGATTTCAGGTGCTGGAGATTCCATCATATATATATTCATAGACGAGAGAACATTATTGCTTTCATTCTTGATGGAATACTTGTTTTATATCTTGTCCTGACTTTTAGAATTTTTTAAAATTGTACTTTCTTATCATACATGTTCTGGAGGAAGTCATAGTCAGCCCGGCCAAGATCATATGTTATATTATATGCACACACATATACATACAAAAGATTTCCACTTGAATAAGTGGCTTAACTAGTACAAATTAAAACATTTCAAATCTTGGCGTGTAACAAGTGTCTGTACCTTTTTATGCCTATCTGTACTGAGAATCTTCATCCCTTTCTTCAGGATACTTCTCTAAAGGAATAGAGCACAAGAAGATTTTTTTCTTTTCTGAGTCCATTGCAAAACCTATTCCCCCCTCCTCCTCTTTTTCCTAACTGTAATTGAAATTCTTGCATTGTCCAGAATACTGATCCCCAATGACACTCTAATGAAACCCAAATCACTTCACCTTGGAAGTTGTGCAGTTCCTCTTTTAACCTTCTTTGTTTCCTGTTGATACTGCATCCTCTCATTTTAACTTCAGCAGCTTTATTTGCTCACTGAGTTCTTCAGTAAGTTGCTATTTCCCATTGCAAGTACTTCTTGTTTCAAATAACTTCATCCCTAGTGCAGAGTTGTAACTGAAAATTATAAAACTCTAAGGGACAAATTCAGGCCTGGTGCAAACAGGTGCAATTCCCTTGACCTGAATGAAGATGCACCCACTCCCAAACAATCTGAATTTGGTGCTAACGTTTTATCAGTCAACCAGGTCTTTGCATTAGCTGATCATTCCTAAACATCCTTGGGGGAAGAAAATACTATCCAATATAATACAATAACTGTTTTATGTCAATGCTTTATATTATATTTTTATATTTACACTTAAACATTAACCTTTAGAACACTTATTTGTAGTATAAATTGATTGCCTTCATCTGTTTTCTTTATGTACTCTTATAAATCAGCACTAGAACAGGTCCTAAAATCGCATTGCATAAAAGTACAAGCAACTTCAAAGTTTATACAAATCCACATTTGTGTGCATGCTATTGAAATAAATTGACACACATTTTAATATCATGCTATAGCTAATATACAAGGCAGTATTTTTTCAGCATTTTCTATAATCATACAAGAAGAAAATGTATTTGTTATTTTGAGTACTAATTCAAAATCACCTTTATTTTTCAGTGGCACACACAAGGAACGTGTTAAAACTAATTAGACTCCTATAATGGCACTGTAGTTTGCCATAGAACACAATACATTAACCAAAGCACATTAACCTTTTGAACCATCTTCTTCAACTTATACATGTAAGAGAGTATTTAAGAAATGTTATGACAAATTGCCATATGTTCATATATTTTTTATACAGGAAAAGTCTTGGCTTTTATATTTATGATGAATAATTTAAGTCCAATTTAAAATTATGTCCTACTGCAGTAAATTATGGCATTCTTGCAAACCCTCTGTCTTATTTTTACACGACAGGTATTTTACATCCATGTAAAACATAAATGATATTAAAATTTAATTAGTATTTTGCTCAACTATTACATACTCATTGAAATGTAAGTTGTGGCTGATATTAAAATGTGTGCAATATTAGCTATAATCCTCTGAATGCATATGACCATGATACATGCCAGTGCCTACTTTTACAAATACTATAAAAACATCACTTTTTTCCCCCCCAGCTATGATTTAGAATCCCATTCTACAGTTGTTATGTTAGCAAAACTCCCATTGTATTTCACTTATCAGGGACTGGATTCTGCTTCCATTGAAATAAATAGAAAAACTCCCATTGACTTCAGTGGCCACAGGATTGGGTCTTTGGTTCAGGTAATTCACAACATAAAAATGTAAACCTAATTTGCATATGTTTAAATTAATCATTTTACTATAACTGAATGTGTATTATTTTACTCAGTCATTCAAGATATTGAGCATTCTAGCCCTGACCCAACAAAATACTTAAGAATATACTTAACACTACACACGTGCATAGTTGCATTGACTTCCAAAAGAACACTTGTGCTTAAAGTTAAACAAGCACTTAAATGCTTTTCTGCAACAGATCTAGGGCATTCTGTGCCCTGTAGGACTGAAACCATAATGAGCAGGTAGCCCTTGATTTTGTGTGGGTGTAGTCTGGCCCTTGTGCTTTGCAGGATCATAGAATATCAGAGTTGGAAGGGACCTCAGGAGATCATCTAGTGTAACTCCCTGCTCAGAGCAGAACCACTCCCTAATTAAATCATCCAACAGATTTTTGCCCCATATCCCAAAATGGCCCCTTCAAGGATTGAACTCACAACCCTGGATTTAGTAGGCTAATGTTCAAACCACAGAGCTTGATGCAAATAAATATACATAACAGCTCTGACCACAGTTGCAAAACTTGATCCTGTATTTCTTTTGCAGTATATAGCACTCCTGATTGCATAAAAAAACTTGATTCCTGATCTTACAAAGACTTAAACACGTGTTTAACTTTACACACTGTGAAAAGTCCCACTGACATCAATGGAACTACTAAGTGTGAAAAGTTAAGCACATGTACAAGTCTTTGCAGGATTGGAGGCCTATGATTGGGATCACGATGCCCTCTGCTATAAGGATGTTAGTTTTATAAATACATCCACATATTAAATAGTAGTGAAATGCAAATATTTGGCTCGGTGTCTTCCAGAAGAGCTTGGTCCACCTCTTCTTAGTCCAGCGGTTCTTAAATTGTGGGTCAGGACCCCATTTTAATGGCGTCAACAGGGCCAGCATTAGACTTGCTGGGACCCAGGGCTGAAACCAAAGCCTGAGTACGTTAGCCTGGGGCAGCAGGGCTTGGCTTTGCTCCACTCAATCACATAGTAATTTTTGTTGTCAGAAAGGGGTTGCAGTGCAATGGCGTTTGAGACCCATTGTTTTAGTCACACTAAACTCACATACTTTCATATGAGTTTTGCTTGAATAAGCTGAACTGAGCCTTCAGAAGTACCAGATGAAGAGATGTTTCTGCTTTATGCTTTTCACCAGATGATCCACAATCCCTGCAAAGTAGTAAAACTTCATTACTCTGTTCATATCTGAATACTGAAGTGCTTATGCAGCTTGTATGCATGCAAGATCCCACTGAATTCAGGATTAAAAGCTGTGTTGTATCCTTAAGATTTGGCTCACTGTTTTTAGCGTTTAAGATTTGCTGTGAGGTGTATATCTCGTGTTCTTGAGGAAAAGCAGAGAACTCACAAATAATATGAGACAAATGAAAAAATTTTAAGATACACTTTTATTGAAAAATTAAAATTGCATTGCATATCATTTTTATAATTTCACAGTTCTTTTAGCCACAAAACACAGAGATTCTGTTTTAAATAAAATCTCCTCTTATTTGTCCCCATTCAAAAAACATGTTGTGCCCTGAATACATGATTATTTTAAAATTCTGGGCTATTCTCGAGAACCCTGGTTCTGTCTGTCTGCCTCAAATGGTAGAATCTTGCTGTGTTCTCCAAGAAGGGATTCTAACAACTGAAACTGGAACTTTTCCTACTTAAAATCAAAGCTGCTTTCGCCAGTGGTTATCGTTTTCCAGATCCAATACATCAGCTAGTAAACACTGAAGCAACAATTTCTAGATTGGCATCTTCCCTCTATTAGGCATTTGTCAAGGTACTTTGAATTCACCCAACTTAACAGTACAGCACTTGTCAGTAAGATTTTAAAGAAGAAATCATGAACTCAGAGTAAATTACCAACTCGTTACATCAGGAAAATTGAGTTACTCATCTATAATTGTATTTCTGGGAATGAGTCACCTCATCCATGGCTTCACACTTTCTGACCTTCCACACACAATGCCATGCGGATTTAAGAACAGGATTGTTCCAGAGAGGTCTTTGTTTGAGAAGCTGTAGAATATTACTCAGATGAAGATTGCCTACGGGAAGGGACATACAGAGACTTTGTCTCATTGATGACCATGGCCATCCCCTAAATAAGGCTTTGGTAAATCAACTATCTGAGTGGGGTAAACAACCCTGTGCTGGTGGTGATGGGTAGTCATTACTGATAAATATCCTAATGGCCGACATCAATCATAAGGAGACACCAGAAACTGGTTGTGGGAATCATTTGCCACAAAACTAAGATACAGAAAGAAAAAATCCCATACATCAGGTATGAAGATAAACTTAACTCTCATGGGCTGTGAGAACCACCTCAAAGATAAACTTCGTGATTCTGTGATAGGCAGCAGGATCTACATTATTAAATGTCACTTCTAGATGCAAACTATCATTGGCAATAGCTAGAGCAGTCTGCTGGTTCTGATCTGACAAAAGCAAGCCACTGTGTCAAATGGAAGAAAAGCAATTTGTAATCAAATTACAGTTTGCACACTACTCAGGAGAACGAGATTCTGTTCCCAGTCAGTACCATTCAGAACTTGCTGCATGACCTTGGGCAAGTTACAAGTCTTTGTCCTTTTTCAGTCTGCAAAATGGGGGTCTTGTTACTTATCTTCCATGTATGTTTCTAAAAGTTAAGATTTTAAGTTAGAGCATAAAGTAGGAAGCCTGTATCTTACCTCTCCAGGAGTACTGAGATTCCCGGAGTGAGGGAATGAAGGGGGTCATAAACTCTAAGCTAACAATTGGTCTAAGAGGCTGCTGCTGCTGCTGTGTTTTGGAAGAAGTAGACTCCCCTTTCAAGGCTGGTCAGATGTCTTGGCAATGACTATCATAGGTCATAATGGTTTCCATATACTGTGAAGAGTAGAGAGATGCTGCATTCTTAATAAAGTGAACTATTCAGAGGGGGGAAAAACTCACCCATAAGCTTATGCTTCAAGATGAATCCAGCTTTTGCCTTTCTGACATTTAATGACCCCCTTCATTTACTCACTGGGGAATTTGTGTGATGTGGCCCTTCCCCTGTCAAACTCCTCCCTTCCCCAGACCTGCCCCAAGCATGCCTACTAAGCCAACCTTATATATGTCTTCTGCATTTCCTGTACTAAGGGAATCCTTTTCTGGCTACAGCCAAGGCTTTTAAGGTGTCTTCATGCTCCTGCAGCCTGTTCACGTGGCATAAAGTGGGGCAGCAAGGTGGTGAATGTCTCACCTCCTCTAAATAAATGAAAAAGCAACACAAAGTGTGAGGGACTTTTTGGACAGAGCATTGCTGTAATTTTAAATCAAAATGTGTCTCTTCACAATCCTTTAATAGAATATTTCTGATGCAATTAAATCTTATTTCAGAGTTGAAAGAAAAGTAGCTTATTACAGATTTTCTTGTACAATAGCCATAGCAGCATATTTTGAAAAGATTTTGCATCAGCAGATTTCAGTTATCATCACAATAGTCATTCTGTAGACAGAGGACTATTGAGAGTTTATTTGATTCCACTACTTTGCCGGTCTGCCAGGACAAAATCATATACTTTGCAGAACTGACTACCTAGCTAATTAAAAACTGTATGGCCTACAGATGGCTCTGGTGTCTAGATCTTGAAATATCTAATCAGTTAAAACTGTGGTGACAAGCCAGCTGTGGTGAGTTTTTCTTTCCCTCTCCTGTAAACTCCAAAATACATAGTGAATTCCCCTTCTACAAAACATTCATAAACCTGGTTAACACTCTCACAGATTTGGTACAGATTTTCTTCAGGAATCTTGCCACAAAATTTAGCTAAACTAGTCACAGAGAGTGGTCCTGAACTATAACAGAAGTACACAGGTCTTGGTTATTATCCAATATTCACTAGAAAAGCATTCAGAACACTGGACGTACAGGCAGACACTACAATTAATAAAGGTGAAGAGTCTATTAAAGTAAAGGGATTTAATTATACTAGAGTCTATATACAATGTTAGCATTCCTAGTGATCAGTAAAATTATCTGTAAATTGTTATTTTAAGGGCACTACTATATAAATGAAAGTGTCAACTAATATTTATTGTCTCTTTGGCTCACCAATGCACTAAAATACCATAAACATCATTTAGAACTTGAATAATATATAAATAGGATACATTACAAATGGAAGAAAATACAAGACAACTCTTTAGCATGGTAAATCTCTGCATATAAATAAGCAAATATTTCATATACCTAGAATTGAACAGTTATCTTGCTGTAAAACTATTACATTTAATTCCTTTTCACAAAGTCATTTAACAATGATATACACAATCTACACAAATTAATCTCTAAAAATACAGCAATAATATACTTGTTACAATGACTCTGCTACTATTATCCCCTGATATGACACTAAAGGGGAGATACGACTATCTTACTGGGTGGTGCTTTTACGATCCATTGTTTTTATATGTGAGAGAAGCACCAACAATAAGGTTTAATACTGTTAAACATTTTCCTTATCTCCTAAGAATCTACTTTTTTAAAATGTTTCTTTACAGCTATTTGCATCTGTTAGACTGATCTGCCACACATTGTCCACATCATTAACTGCTGAAAGTAAAGTTAGTTCTCTTAAAGTGAAAAACATGCTGTGGCTTAGTTCTAAATTCATTACCATTTCTATATATATTGTACATATATATTGTGCTGAGTTCTTAAATTTTTATTTTAATACTTATTAGATTCCTGCTGACTATAATAAACAGACTAAAATAAGGATCAATAGAACACTTAAAGATAATATATTTTTTTTCATTAAAATGACCTACCAATATATATATGTTTCAGTAACTCATAGGTGCTGGAACTAGGGGTACTGCGGTGTGTGTGTGGGCTACTGCACCCCTGGCTTGAAATGATTTCCATCATATACTGGGCTTACAGTTTGGTTCAATGGCTCTCAGCACACCCACTATACAAAGTGTTCCAGCACCTCTGCAGTAACCTACAGATTTTTTTTTTGTGAGACTGTCTTAGGAGAGTGGAACATTTAGAAAGGGAATTTCCTTAAAGGGCGTTCTGCAGAACTGGGTAAAAAATAGCCAGTGCTGGAAAACAGTGGACTAGAGGAATAAATAGTTTGCCAAGAGTATTACAGATCCTGCCCCAATCTTTCTATTTCTTCAATGAGGAAGTCAATGTCAGACTTCGTTGCTGCTGGGTTTGAGATAACCATTCGGAAGAAGTTGACTTTATCTCTCTGTGGCTGATATCCAACCATTGTGGTACCCGACTCCATCATCAGAGCTTTGATTTTCGGTGCCACCTTTATAATTAAAACAAAACAGGAAAGAAATGTAGAACCTTTTTCCTTTTATAAGTCACCATATTTCTTAATTTAGAAAAGAGCAATTACAACAGAGATAGATGTTTACATAAAATGTCTGTAGAAAGAAAATGCTTGATTACATATATAATAGGGATAGGTAAATTAGATGTTCAAAATTCTTCCATACTTAATACTCTAAGATGTTATGATTAGTAATGATATCAACCTACAAGACAGAGGTTAAGTAAACGGTATTCCTTATTAAGCTACTAATGACATCTTAGAGTACTGGGAGAATTTACAAATCTACATTTACGTGTCACTATTTATTCGTCTGATTAATTATTAGAATTCTTATAGTTTGGACAATGAAAAGTAACAAAGCCAATTTCAGTCTGGTTTATAGTCTTGTTTTCAACTTCTTAAAGCTTCTTAAAATTTGGATGATAAACACTGAAAGTGCATCGTTAACTGTTAAAACAGGTCAGGAAAATAAGTCAGTGGAAAATTTTAACAAACATGAAATTTTTCTGTCTTTGTAGGAATTTTTAGTGGAAAATTTAGACTTTTTTATCAAAAAACAAGGAAAGGAGATACTTTCCATTAAAATGTTTGTTTACTCAGAAAACCTGCCTGTCAAAAATTTTGATGGAAAATTTTCAACCAGCCCTTTTGTATAAAGAAAACTTTCTACTGGTGTTTTTTTTAAAATCACGAAAACATTTGGATTGGCTTTACACCACCATTCAGTTATTACAATTATCTTCTTTATTTTCCCTTTTGAAGAAAAAAATCCATCAAGGTCTTAACAGTTGCACGGTATCTGTCAATAAAAAGCAGGGCACCCTGCCTTTCCTTGCCTAATTATGGGCCAGATTCTGCCATCCTTACTCATCTTGAGTAGTACTCCACATGAATAAGGGTGGCACAGTTTAGTCTTGTGAAACTAGATGTCTATCTGAAAAGACTCAGTAGAGTACACAGGCAAGATAAAATGATGATTCCCAGAACTACTTCACCCCTGACCTAGCCCCTGCCATTCAGTGTCTATCTTCAGGTGCCATTTGACACTTTTTCCTTGATGTCGCATAATGTCCCATCACCAGCTCACTCTTAACATGGTCAAATCAAACACTTCATCTTTCTTCCCGGACTTTTCCCCCTCCCTCTCTTTTCTATCACTCTTGGCAATTCCATTAGTCATCTTGTCCCATAGATTCACACAAGTAATTTTAATTCCTCCCTGTCCTTCTTTCCCCACAGTGATGCTGCCACAAAACCCTGCTGGTTCTTCCTTTACAATATCCCCAGGCTTCCCTCTCCTTTCTCTTCCCACCACAAAAAACTCTTGGTCAGGGCCTGATTATCTCATCTTGACAACTGTAATATCTTTTTGTCTCTTGTATTCTTAACCTCACCCCAATCTTAACTATCCAAAATGCTGCCACAAAACAATACTTTAGAAGAACTGGATTTGTTCCATGTCTGATTTCAAAAGAGAAATGTAACTTCAGCCTGTAAGAATAGGAGAGGAAGTGTCAAGGTGCAGAGGCCAGTCATAACATAGAACTCTGGGGTAGAGCTGGTCTGGAATTTTCCAGGGAAATAGGTTTGGAAAATGCTGATTTGTTGTACCCAAAGTGTTTCAGAGCAATGAATGGGGTTCAACAAACTGACGAACCACCTGCCTGGGTTCGTGCCAGCTCAGCTGGTGTGCTGCTGAGGAGCACAGGCTTCCATGGTTCACAGCTCTGAGGGGATCCACCATGGAGACTGCTCCTGGATCCCAGAGATTCCAGGCTCCTGGGCCCGATGGCTCTATAGGCTGTTGATTCCCCAAGCTGCAGGAATTGGGCAGCTCAGGGAGCTATGTGGCCTACAAATCTAGAATCCCTGGGGTTCCTGGCCCTAGACAGTCTGCATGGTGTAGCTACCCAAAGACACAGACCCTTGAAAATCTGACAGCTGTGGACTGAAAGGGACATTATTCTTGTCACTTTCACTTCCACCCATCACTGAAAAGCAGCTGTGAAAATGACAAGAATCATTGACAAGAATCATGACAATCTCAGTGAGCAGCTGCCAGGGTCCTGCAGGAAATATTTTTGGAAATAGCATGTGTTGGCATTTCCAGAACAAAGATTTTACAGAATTCTCCCTTCCCCTGCTAAACAGAAATCCCAAATTTCCATCAGCTCTGTTTTGGAAACGTGGCTCAGAATCAGACTCCTCAATCAGCATGTGCAGAGATATGTTATTTTAGACAAATGAAACCCTTTGGCTTAGAAATGAAACAATATATTATACATTTAATATGAACTGCATACCCTATGTAGCTTTTCTCTTCTCTCCTCAGAGTCTGGCATGCCTCTTAGACTCTGAGGAATGTACCAGAAACAGACATTTGTGTGTTCGGGCTGCAAAAAGAAAAAACAAATGCATAAGTGAATAAACATAATAAGAAAATATAGATCACTCACACCAATCTCCTGAAGGACAAGAAATTGTGATTGAAGTAGCAATATTATATAGAATTTATTGTTTCTTAATATATAGAACCAATAGCCCTAATAAAATGTATGAACTCCATTTCTGTAATAAAATATTCAGTCTACTGGCAGTTGCCATCTTGGATTCACTATGCATTGTCCCTTTTACAATATTCTAGAGTGCTGGTGAAGTACAAACATTTTTCAGCACTTATGTAATTTTAAGAGGATGCCCCTTCCAAGATTCCAGTGCCATACAGCCCCCAGTAGTATTCAGTGACATCCTACACAGATAGGTCTGTCTTTTGATAACTGATTTTCTTCCTCTTAGTAAGTGAAAAGACAAAGTGTGTATCTGCTAAGACTTTAGGCAGAGGCACCAGCAGCAGAGGAGGTAGCAGCTTTCAGAGAACTGGGAGTGATAACCTCTGGAATGTCAGCATGAATAGGCTGTATGAGGGCCATCTTCAAACCCTAATCTGAGAAGTCAGACCAGTTCCTCTGCACTACATTCTTATAGGAATCTGGCTCTTTGTTGATAAATACCATTTTAAGTGTTCAGCTTGTGGCCTAGTAAAGTCCTTTAAGGTGAAAAGAAAAGGGGAAAGAAAAGAAATGAGGGGAGGAATCCCTGTGTTCATAATTGAAATCCATATAGAAGTTCAGTATGTCTGTGTGTCTGTCTAAAAGTAGATGTCAGTGGCCATGTTGTTCTTTTTCATATGTAACTATGAGTTCTTTAGAAACCTAAAGAAATTTCAAGATTGCTCCAAGAAATGTATACAAACTTGGTTCCCAGATGTCAGGTTACAAAAGAAATATTTTTGGTCTATGTAATGACTTACCTCTCCATCAAAAACCATCTCAAATTCTTCCCTGTTTTTAATTTTAGTATAGAGGTATTCTGACAATTCCAGACATTTGTTGATCTGATTTTCAAATCCTACTGTACCCTATTTTAAAAAGAAAATGTTTTATTAATTAAAAAAGTTTCCCTTCTTTTCTTGTACCATTTGGCCATCTCTAGTAATTAGGTTTGGACAGACAATAAAATATATAACAGGACTACCATTTTTCAAGTTAAAGGATGACCACAGAAATAAATACTACTTTTAGTGCAACTTATTTTTTACATAGTGAAATTCACATGTTTAAATGTGACCTACAAAAGAATTTACTATTTTGTTTGTGCACTAATTTTTAAAAGAACTTTATTTATTGTGATAAATACATACAAATAAATAAATAAATAAAGGTCTTTTAAAAAAATTTTAAGATAAAATTCTAAGCTTTTTTTTTTTTTTGCCTTCAAAATATCAGAAATGTTAAATCTTGGCTCCTCCATTTTTTCTGCAGGACAAGAGAATTGGACAAGACTTTTAAATCTTTTCTCCCAGCTGTTTGTTAGGAATTTGCATTAGGAAAAACAAGCTAGAAAGCAAATGGTTTTAAATAGTTTCACTGAAAATCCCTTTCCCCACTCAGTTGCTCAATTTTCCATCTGGTCTTTGTAATATCATAATTCCACCCATTCTCCAGGTTTCTAAACAAACAAATAAAAACAACTCTTGAAAAATAAAGCTTTAAAAGAATCCAGACCATCTTTGTGCTTCACTGAAAAGGTAAATAAGGGCAAGTATATGGTTTTTTTTCCCCTTGCAGGTCACCTTTCAGCACCAGTGAAACCCTTAATGCCACCCTTATTATGCATCTCTGGTGCAGGTTCTCCATACTGGGATAAAATTCACACCAGAAGAATATTTGCGAGATGATTCAAGGGCTTAGAATAGATAAATATCACATTAGACCGACTGTCTATTTTGGAAGCAAATTTGTGCTCATTTTTGGCAGCTGTTAATGCTGAAAGAAAAAACCTCCACAGCTTACAATGTCTCATTTTCCCCAAAAATGAACCAAATGCAGTTGTTGCAATATAACATCCAACTTACTAGAAATGTGTTCAACCCCAAACCTCAGAGCTGAAAGCTTTGAGAAAGTCTGTCTCTATAAAAGACCCAGACCAAAATGCGGACTCTGAGCGCCTCAATTTTTGCAGAAATTTGAATTTCTTCGGTTGAATTTTTTGGTGTGGTCAGGGGGTCTACAATTTGTTTTAATAAAGAATCACAAACATCCTACTCTCCTTCTGAAGTGCAAATATGGCCTTATCACATTATTGCTTAGATGTAAGCTTGTTGGGGCTGAAGACTCTTTATGTACTTGTACAGCACCTATTACATTGGGTTTCGGTTCCATGATTGAGGTTCCTAGCCACTAACACAATACAAATAATAAATAGTAATAATATTAAATACAACAGTCTTCCTCCTTTTCTCCCTTTCTGCACCAGTGACTGGCAGGCAGATTCTTCACACACCACACTAGTGCTCTAGCCTCTCTCTGATAAGCAGGGGAGGATTTTGCTCTTCACACCTGTTCTATATTCATGCTTGATTTTGGTGCACTAAATGGCTCTGAGCCATGAATGGCTGGTGAACCAGACATTGGGGAGGCTAGCTCTCGGCCCATCCCTTTCTGCCTGAGGTCCCACATCTCCCCATCTCTCATGTGCCCCTCTCCCGCAGGAGCTGAGAACATCTCCATCACAGTCCTCAGCCCCAGCCCTGGGCCATCCAAGTGCCCCCGTCCTGGAGGGCCCAGCAGCATGGCAGCAGCACGTCCAGCCCCAGAGTGCCAGGCGGCCGGGCGGCATGGTCCCAGTGCAGACCCTCACATGGGATAAGTCCCGCACCCTGGAACACCAGGCAGCCAGGAGGTGCTGTTTGAATGACAGGTGGGCAGCGCAGCCCTGGCCCCAATGCCAGCTGCCCCAACTCGCAGGGGCAGGCCAGCCTGACCCTGACCAAGCCCCACCCAGCCTGGGCCACAGAAGAGCATCAGGAACTGCAGGAAAGGACCTGGAGGCAGAGCCTGTGTGGAGCCATGCCAGGCTGCTTGGGAACCCACAGTCTCCCCTGGCCTATGATACCTGCTGCCCATGCTCTCAACCCCAAAAGAGAATGTTTGTAGTGAGGTTGGTCTGCCAAGAGAGGGCCGCAGTGTGGACAGAATGACTGCTGATTTTGACAAAGAAAGCCAAAGGCACTGAAAACACAGGCTAGACTGATTTTAAAAGGCTAACTTATCTCTGGGTGACTCAGAGTTGGAAGGGTTCTGTAGTCAGTAAATGATGATTATACTGTACATAGAGTATTTTCAAGTTATGGTTCAGAGTTCAATTTTAATTAATCATAGGTGGATTTATGCTCTGGTTTTGATCTGGAGAAAGAACCAGTACTCAGTGTACTCAGAACTGCCACCAAATGTGTTGGATACCACAGTAATTGATAAAATGAACACAAGAAAAGAGAATTTAGGATGTTCCAATATTTCTTCATGCTTTTGCACATCTGAATGTTAATATTTTATTCAGTTGTATTTCCTTTGCTGCAGTATTTTTAAAGACACTCTGATAACTCAGAGAAAACTTTAAAAAAATATTTTGTTTAAAAAACAGAAATAAAGAAGCATACTTGTTATTTGCTTCCTCATTCTTTAATATTAAAGAAATTTGTAATAAACAGGAGCTTTTATTCATCAGAGGTTATGTGCTACTTAATCCTCCTCTGAAGTCAAAATCCTCTTTATATAATTTTAGAGTGTGTCACAGCAATAATTATGATTTCATAAAAGATTAGATTGTGGCCACCTTATCAGCTGAGTCACCCATTTAGGTAATTTTACCTGACTGAGTGCTGCAGGAATGGCCACAGAATATTACAATTTCATGTAGAGAAACAGCAAGAAAGAAGAAGTATTAACAAGAAGAAAATGTGTTGACCTGCAAATCTGGGCCTCGATCCCACAAACACTTATGCACACGCTCAACATTAGTCACATGAGAAGCCACATTAACTTCAATGTGATTAATGTTAAGCATGAGCCTAAGGGTTTGCTGTCTCAGGGCCTTGAGAATCAGTCCTGCTGTCCTCTGTCAAGCAAAGCTCAACCAAGCTTTGTTTTCTAAGCTTTCCATAAAGTCCAAACAACTCTTTTAAAGAAACAACAGAGGTATTTTCTCTATTACATATAAACAAATTAAATATATTTCTGAGTCATTTTAATTGGACATTTATTGTTTACCTTAGCTTTCCACATCAACCAGAGTTTGAAAATGTCCACATGACGACCACATTGGATTGCTTTATCTCCAGTGTCATAGGATATATCATATTGTTTATCTTGCTGGAACAGATATCCTGCACACATCTGATTGCAACCTTGAAGTATACCCTATTATGAAAAAACAAATATGTATAACACATATGTAAATATGAAGATATCCATTGAATATATACAAACATATATTGTAGAAAAATTGTACTTTTAGGGGGACCAGATTTTCAGATACTGACCTGCTTTTGAGGGCACAAGCTGTAGACACAATTTTGTGTGCTCAAGCTGGTCATTTAGATGTCTAAGTTCCTGATTTTTCAAGTGGTGAGGCTGCATGCATATCACATTGAGGCATTACATGCACATCACACTGAGATAAACATAAGTTTTAACAATACTTAAAAAAATATTACTGAAAATGCTGACCTAAATGTATTTGAATTCTTAGTATTTGAAACAAATCTTTCCTGCCTTATACTCCTGGATTCTAGAATATGAGACTGCTCTTTCTTAGAAAATAAAACTTTTGAGAGTTAATTTTTCATTGTCATTTTCTTTGTTGTTATATGTTTATACTGAACTGTAAGACTGTGTAAGTTCATACTGGTGCATAAGTTAACTTAAAGTGTGGAGGAAGGCTTCAACTCCATTTAGTTGAACTCCATTTAGTTGAACTCCAACTCTGGAGCCTACTACTAAACATCAGTAATAAGTATGAGCATATCTGGGCCCATACTAGACACATGCTGCTTTAACAATGAAAAGAAAAAGAACTGTTTCACTTCTTCACTAGCTCGATTAGTAAGTCTGTTTTTCCTTGACTGCATATAATCTACTCACAAATATAAAGAGAAACCAAAGTTCTCACATTCTGAGTTATCATATTAAGAATGTATACTATACTTTCATCTTTAGATCTCAAAGCACTTTACAAAGGAAGGCAATTATCCCCATTTTATGTTGGGGAAACTGAGATGATGTGATTTGTCCAAGGTCACCCAGCAGGTCATGGCATGACTAGAACTGAGGCCTTCTAGGTCCCACTCTTGTGATCTATCCAGTAGACAAGTGTTTCTTAACCTTTTTGATGCCAGGGACCAGCTTGCTGCCTTCCTAAACTGTGTCAGTGAGTTCTCAGGGACCACTGCCAGTCCACGGACCAGTTGTTGAGAAACATTGCACTAGATACTTGACCACACTGCCTCTCTAAGTACCCATTTCCAAGAGTGGTAGTTAGAGAAGTTAATGGAAATTAAAAAGATTAAAATGTCCTGCTCATAGATGATATTGAAAGAGAAGTATTTGAATCCTAATCCTGCTCCCATTGTTGACAAAAGCAAAACTTTGAGGATCAGTCCTAAACTTCCTTCGTGAGTAGAACTAAAAGGAATGTGGCTGCTTCCCAACAAGATTTTAAACTCTTAAACCACTTGTGCAATGCAAAATGTTTGCTGTTTATTTTTAAAGCCTAACGTTTGTCCAATTATCAAGTCACAGGGGGCATGTACAATGTTTTACAAAAACACAGGGCCAGAACCTCAGCTGGTATACATCAGCATGACTCCACTGACATCACTGAAGCTATCTGAGGATCATGCTCTGTAGTATTTACTGTGCTAACCAATAGCTGAAAAAGGAAAAAGTACTTCCCTCCTCCTCCAAATAAAACAAACATAAATCTACCCAACTCTTCCCTTCAGAAAGAAGTCTACAAAGAAACGGATGTTGGAGCATGCTCTAAAAAACTCAGGGCTCATTTCACTAATTCTTCTATTGCAAGACTATCAAACAATATAGAACAGACCTTTTCCCGAATCAGAATGGCCGAACATTGTAATAACACTCCCATCATCTTGTGTGGATTCCATGTGACCGAATTGGCTCTGCAAAAGAATTATGCCCTCAGAGTAGATATGGAAAACAATGATAAACATACACCAGTGTAAAGACAGTATAAATGACAACAGAACTGTCATAAACAGGTTATGTGTTTTGCCTAATTGATCTAACTATGCAGTGTATCAGTGTCTTTGATGTCACCTTTCCCAGATGTGCTGCCTAGGAAAGCAGTTCTTCCAGGATTGATATCACTGTCAGACAATAGTGATTACTTGATATTGTAATTAATGTCAACTAATTAGTGTCAAACTATGCTGATTACTTGATATTGTAACTTTATTCCCAGAAGAATCACCTTCTGGAGACAGCATTAACAGGAATAACAAAAACAGCATGAGAGCTTAGATTAGTTCAAGGTATCTGCAGGTGGGCAGGGAATTATGGAGACATTCTCACACACCAGGTATCTATAGTTCTTTGCTAAGTAGCTGGTGCTGTTAGCGTCCTCCAGTAGGAAAAGGAAAGAAAATAGGCTGCTAATTCTTACCCACTTTTCCAGCTAAAGCTCTAAAGGATCTTTTTCTTGTTAATTTGTCAAACATATAGGTTGTTAAGAGGCTATAAAACTCTTTACAGTGCATGCCAAACATATAATATACACACCTTTTAGGCTGAAGAGTCAATGAATGTGCAAGATCAGTAAATTTACTTGCCAAGTATGTGTGATGTCCTGTGTTTTAAACACACTATCCTAGATAGTTTCATGGTGTTGCTAGAAG
The DNA here is from genome assembly GCA_007922305.1 of Dermatemys mawii. Lineage (NCBI taxonomy): Eukaryota > Metazoa > Chordata > Testudines > Dermatemydidae > Dermatemys > Dermatemys mawii. The sequence goes on from ML677340.1 coordinate 23,596,502, forward strand.
AAATGTCCCAACATTTTGCTGCTACTGCCCTCTCCATTCCATTTTATTAACTACTGAACATCCCCTGGTGTAACTATGTATTTTAGATTCTTTAAAGAGGGAAGGTATATAGTATGAGTGAGATTTTTCATGGTATTTGCCTGGGTAAACACAGGGTGGGGAAGGACAATTCAAAAAGTGGTTCTCTTTCCTTGTATCCCCCTCTGGAGAACCAGAAATAATCCTAGTCCCTGCATTCTGGGGAGCACAGTGACACACCCTGGTGGCCACAAATGGAGCAGCTGTGCGCTCTGCTACCGGAGCCATCTCAGGGATAGAGAATGAAACACATCCACCAAAGGAATAGCACAGCATGTGTGGTCACCCTGCACGTCTGGGAACTCATAGTCCCTCCAGGAACTCCTCTTTGGGTACTGCAGTCCAAAACAGGCCCCGCATGCACACAGCACAATCTGGCCTCTTTACATAGAAACCAGACTTCATATGGCATATGATTTTTTTTTAAAAAAGTTCAATGGCATATTAGAAGAAACATTTATAAAGTAGAATGTATCTGTTATATTTTCAAATGGTGAGATATGGTCTCAATTTATCATCTGTGTTACAGAATCTTATCTGTATGCTTCAAAATCATGCAAAAATTTTAAGTAGTTTTCTCAGGACATGTTAAAACACAAAAAAGGGGGATATTACGAGGGTTTTAATATAAGGGCACCATACACTGCCTTGCACAATAAAAGGGCATACCAGAATAGCTTAGTCAGGCCTTGCCTCCATGGCAGAAGGCCATTCAGAGCTTGAATGTGGTTTTGGGTATACCAAGCCTGGCTAGAGTGCTAGCAGATCCCAGGTGGGGCCTGCAGCAATTGGTTATGAAGCACGTGTCCTCTACCAGTGACTGCAGATCAATGTGGTTTATTATGGTGAAAAAAATCACAGCACGCACTGGGACCCGTTGTTTTCAGTCACTGCTTAGAGTTGGGATCTAATGATTAGCCCCAGCTGCCCTCAGGTCAGCATCAGTCTGCGATTCTGATTCTGTCCTGATTTACCAATAGGTTGAACAGGGTGTGAGGGCAGAATTTGGCACTATAGCTCCTCAGTGGACCTACTGCAGTAAGAAGAGTGGCTGGCCAACTGGACTGGCCAGTGGTTAGATCTAGATTTGTGTGGCTCAGTTGCTTTGTAGTTTCCCTGCCAGGTGCTTCATACTGTTTTCTTGATCTCTGCACTAGGAGGGTACACATTATTTTCCCACCCACCAACCTCATTCTTTATCCTATTTTTGATGGTTACTTGCTATATATGCTGAATTTCCCACCGGTGGGAAATTTTGGCTTTTACAAGAAAGTGCTTGTGTTTCACTGTTTCCTTTTATCATACTACATTATATCTACCTTTGTGTCTTAGATATTCGAAATGACTGCCTCTAGGCAGCATTCCTCAAAGTTTTTCCGCTGCGGCCCCTTTTCACTGTCCCGCCTCTACTCGTGGCCCCTGGGATATGTCCGCCGAAATGCCGCCGAATAGAAAGCTTCCGCTTTCTGCGGTGACATTTCGGCGGGACAAAAATAGACCACTTGTGAGTTCGGCGGTCTCCCAGGCGGGACCAGCGGCGGTGCCAGGGTCTCGCACACCCCACTTTGAAGACCACTGCTTTAGGGTATGGAAAGAATTTTGTGCTAGGCTGCTCCGTGCTAATTTGGCTGTCAAGGGTAGATTTTACCTCAAATCCCTTTTTGCTTTTCATGGGGATATTTTGCTTTCCTTGAACATATTAATGGTGTATGGTGTCTCCATATGCAGCACTTTTCTGATTTACATGCATATGGGCAATCCTTGTTGACAAAGCAATATCCAGTGGGGGCAGGTTGTCAAGAGACAGACCCTCACATGAGATAAGGCCTTGACGTCATTGGATGAAAGTGATACCTGTGGAAAAGTCTTCTCATCATTCAAGACTGGACCATTGTTGAGGTATGGATAAGCTTGGAAACACAGAGGAGTCTGTCCGGTGACACAGGCTGTGGAACAGTATAGTGCCCTGATGATGCAAGTTACTGGCATATGAGTCTGGGTCAAGTTCAACAAGAACTTCCTGCCTGTTTTAAAAGTGGTTGATTTGAAATGAGGTTATTCAATAAAGGTCAGATCCTTGCCTCAGTGAACATCCAGATGAATGGGGATGTGTAATAGGGAATGCCATAAAGGCCCATGGAGGTAAGGTATATTTCCCACAGACCATTCTCAGAACACTACAGTAGCCTGAGGCTTTCAGTAGCCCTCACAGCACCTGTGTCCCTGCTGTAAAGAGGGAATAGCTTTTGGAACAGTGTATTTACTGAACCACTAGTCACACCATTGAAGTGCAGTGACCCTCTGATGCTGTGCTGGAGAAAGACCCTCATGTGAGCTCTAAAAATCCTTCTGCCCCTGCATAATGGAATGGTACGAGCTCCGCTGCTGTCATTGTCCTTTTTGGCCATGAAGAGGGAAGGTCTGCCCCCAAAAGCTGCTGCCAGTGTGATTCCACCATGTGTCCTTCTAGTTCAGGGATGAGCAAACTACGGGCCATCTGGCTCTCCAGCCAATTTAATCCAGCCCTCGAGTTCCCGCTGGGGAACAGAGTCTTGGGCTTGCCCCGCTGCTGCGCTATATCCAGGAATGGGGTCAGGGGCCACTCCACGTTCATGTGCCCTGGCTCCTGATAGCAGCAGTATAACCCCACTTTGGCTTCTACGTTTAGGGGCAGCTGAGGGGATCCACACACTGCCCCCGCCCCAAGCGCTGCCCCCATAGCTCCCATTAGCCAGGCACTGCGGCCAATGAGAGCTCCAGGGGTGGCGCCTGCAGATGGGGCAGCGCACAGAGCTGCCTGGTTGTACTTCTGCGTAGCAGCCGGAGGGGGGACGTGCCACTGCTTCCGGGAGCTGCTTGAGGTAAGTGTCACCTGGAGCCTGCATCCCTGACTCTCTCCCATGCCCCAACCCCCTTCCCCATCCCTGATTCCCCTCCCGCCCTCTGAACACCTCAGTCTAAGCCCAGTGCACCCTCCTGCACTCCAAACCCCTCATCCCCAGCCCCACCCCAGAGCCTGCACCCCCAGTTGGAGCCCCCCAGAACCCAAATCCATGCCCTAACCCAGAGGCCCCTCCTGCACCATGTACTCCTCCCACCCCAGAGCCCACACCCCCAGCCAGAGCCCTCACCACCCTCCCATGCTCCAGCCCCCTGCCCCAGACCTGATCCCCCTCCTGTCCTCCAAACCCCATGGTCCCAGCCTGGAGCATCCTCCTACAGCCCGCACCTCCAGCAGGACTCCTCCCACACCCAACCCCAATTTCATGAGCATTCATGGCTCCCCATACAATTTCCATACCCAGATGTGGCCCTCAGGCCAAAAAGTTTGCCCGCCCGTGCTCTAGTTGATGTTTATATCATTGGCTCTCATTTACAGAAGTTTCATCTGTAGCTAGAATAAAGGCTCAATATTGACTGGAAGTGATTTAAGGAGCTTCCAGGTGAGGATCCCCATAACCTTCCCCTCCTACACACACACTCAGATCCCTTCCCAGGATTCCTCTTTTTTCTCCCACAGCAAGTTTAGCCTTCTAATCCTTATTCTCAAGGCCCAGCCCATCTTAAATCTCATTTTCTACAGGTCAGCCTGTCCTCTCTCTTTAGTTTTCCCATTGTGCCGCCTCTGAAGTTACACTTTACGCTTGGAACTGTGTCCCCTCCTCCTATTTGCTAACCAATCTCCCTTCAAACTTATCTTTCACTTTGCCTTCCGTCACTGACAGTACAGATTTCAACTCGCTGTTTGTGTTGTTTCTGTTTGTGTTGTTTCTGTTTAATTTACAGTGTAAGCTCCTTGAGGCAGGGACTTTGTTCTTCCATACATTTGTGAAAGACCACGTACAACTGCATAAATAAATACCACTATGCCGTGTGCAGTACCTTTCTATTCCATTCAGTTTATGACGATGCTTCCTGGACATTAGAAGTCCACCTCCCCAAGCAGCCTAAAAGTGTTGGAAGAACAGATAAAAAGTTAGGATTTTTGAAAAGTCTCTAATATCTTAATTTACCACACGCCCAGCCCTTTAAACCCTCTGAGCACTGAACTTCTAATGGAAGTTAAATACATGGAAGATTCTTAGGATAGAGCTCTAGATCTATTTGCAACTCTCTTAAAATCAAAATCACTGGAAAGATGAGCACTGCTCAATAGTAAAAATTCAAATTTAAATTCAACACCAAACATTTGCAGATTAGAATCCTCTGTCACTAGGATTAGTTTTAGCAGATTGTTCAGTTACTTACATCTACATGGAGCCAGAGGTTATATTTTTCACATATGTCGGCAATCTCCTCCATTGGATCAAAGGCCCCATACACAGTGGTACCTGCGGTTGCATTTACATAAAGTGGAACATGCCCCTGCAATATAAATAATGTTAATTCAGTGTGAAATCTGGTCCATCTCAAAAATCAGACTGAAAAGTGATTTCAGGTTAGTGGTTTTACTATTCAATTTTTCCATTTTTTAAAAATGTTTTTGTCTCCATTATTGCTGTATGAAAGACCCCCACAAACAACAATGAAAACTGATTCCCTGACTGGCAACACAGGGGAAATTGATTATACAAAGTGCTGTCAAATGCACAAAATAAACAAAGAAAGAGAATTTTGTCTCTGATCTTTTTCAGTTATGCTACACTTAGGAGACTCTTGTAACAATATTAAGCAAAAAATAAACAAATGAAAAATAAAAATATTCAGAAGGAAGTGTGATTTTAAATTGACAGTTGTTCCTTTGACTTAACTGTATATAGTAGAATTTTAAAAGTGCAACTGAAAGCCATATCAAATTGAGATTACTTTGAATTTCATTAAATATAATTTAAAATATACCTATCTATTTGTTACTGGGACAGCACAGCTACAAAAATATACTTATTTAATATGCAAGCTACAGCTTTTTTAGAATAGGTCATCTTGAACACCAACTTTTGAAGATCCCTCTTCACTGCTTTACAAAACATTAATTTGTCATTGCATTGATTTTTATTGTTAAATATAGGATTCCTCACATGGAAAATTAATTTTAATATTTAAAGGGGACCAATCCTACAAACCCAACCTTGAAGTCAATAGGAATTCTAAAGAGTTCATAGGATTAGCCCCCAAAAGGTTCTTACACATTTTGATATAATTTTCCATATTCTTAATAATCTTTTTCAGTTTTTCTAAAACAGAAAACAAAAAAAGGAAAAATCCTACCGATTTAGGCCTTGTTCAGGCAGATATATGTGTATATCAAGAGTTTGAAATAACTACATGAATTAAATAGTAAATGAAAACCAACATATGTAGATTATTTCCTGAACAGTGTAGAAATATAGAGCTATACAACCAAAATTATCATTGTAGAATAAAATAGGTCTTTGACAGGGCTTAGAATAAATATTCTGATTTAATGTTATTCCTCATCCTCAAAGGGAAAATGTAATAAATTCTTAATCTAAACATTAAAGCACTAAGCTTTAAAATGCATACCTTTTGCTTAGCTTCCAGAATTTTGGCTTCCAAATCAGCTGGTATTATTTTCCCTCTGTAATTATTGCAGAAACAAAAAGACAAAGAAAATTAAAAGATTGCGCACAAAAGAGTATCAGCTACAGCAGAAATAATTTAATGGGATCTTTTCAACAGACCATTAGCAGCTTGACACACTGTACTGAACCAGTCCTTAAACACAATAAAACAAATTTAACAGATGAACACATTTAATACATCAGGAACTTAACATTCATCCTACCTTTCATTGCATTTTATCAAAATCACATTTTCTGCTCCAAACCCAAGCGCAGCCCCAGCTTTTTTTATTGAGTAGTGACTCTGCAGGAGCAGGAAAAACATATACAGTCTTAATGGTGGAATAGTCACTTATCTGAATGTCTTAAACACATTTAGCAATACATTAACAATAACAATTAGGAGCGTGTTACACTCACATGTTCCGAAGTGAAGAGAACCAGTTTAGGAACTGCAGCCATGCCTTTAGTTTTGACTTCAGGGAAATACTTGTAGCGAGCAGCCATTATGCTGTACATATTGGATATAGCCCCTCCTATAAAAGAGCACATAATAAAACATTGAAAATGAGAAAAGCAATCTGACCTTTTATAGAACAAAGGCATATCAATATCATTTGTGCAATGTAGTGAAAACTTCAGTGAAGTATGAAAGAACAAATTACTGAGATGAATGGTTATCTGTCAGGAAGGTCTAAAAGACAGGCCTTTTGAGAATCCATGTTGGAAGTCAGAATTTCTTATTTATCTCCCATCTGATTGTTAATATTTCTGTAACACGTTCATCAGAGGGTCAGTGTTCAATATGCTGCACTTGGGAATGAGGCCCACAACCTCAGTTAACAAGAACAGCAACTTCATACCTAATTCCATGATATTGGAGATCTATAATAGACCCTAAACCAGCTTTCCTTAAACATTGCCATTAACCAGTGCATTAGGTCAAACTGTTTTGTGTCTTTTTTTCCTGCATAGGGGACTAGGAACTTAGTGAGTTTGCATTCATGGGTTTTGTGCTTAAGATATGTCCTCCATCTTCTGAAACAAGAAGGGGATTAGTCCCCCAAAACCCAATTCTAGGAATCCTGATAGAAACTAGGGCCTTCAGCAAAGAGGTCATGCATCTCTGCACTGCTTCCCAGTCCCTTCTGCCACTGACCATTGTCCCTATTCTCTGTTCATGGAGTTGGGTGTTAAGAGAGATAATTTGGACTGGGCCAGTATAATCATACTCTCAGATTCTCTGCAGGTTTCTGGGGAGATGACGCCATAGAAAGTAGCCATCCTTCAATCTCTCACTTAGAATCCAGATATTTACTGATCACCTAAAGAGCTGCATCTATGAAGTATGAGGAAGGGGAAGATGATGTGGCAAAGACAGCACACTCCTTTTTCCATGACCTCCAGCCCCAATCTGCACCTAAACATGAGTCAGGATTTTTAGAGGTATGAGCTGTCAACCAAGGATATGTAGTTGCTCAACACCTATGGAAATTAGCTATCTAAATATGGATTTTGGTACCTAACGTTAGGACTAAAGTTTGAAAATTTTGGCAGAGTTTCTGAATGGCCCCTGCCTTTATATTAATAATTACACTAAAAGATGAAAACTGCATGTGAATGTTTTTAACCCTTTATGGGAAGTTTGAAAGAAACAAATGCTTTAGGTGGACCATCACTAGTTTTAAAACTCAGACCCTGCATTTTCTACTATAGTACTTACATGAATGTATGCTTTCAGCTACAGGTGATATTTATCTCAACTTGTCAAAAGTGAGACTAAAACCTACCAGGTGAGAATATTCCATCACCATCTTTATTTGACCATCCAATAATCTCTCTCATCTTTCGAAGCGTTATTTGCTCCATGAGGACAAAAACAGGTGCAATTTCATATGTAAACCTGAGTGGATAAAAAAAACAAACCTGATACATAGTGCACATTCCAAAATGCACATAAATGCTTAATCTTTGATCCTTTGTGAAAATATTTAAGACTCATAACCATAGTGCCTGTGAATTCAGGATCTAATACTGCACCTCTTACTCAAGCAAAACTTCTTACAAGACCAGTGGGAATATTTTGCAAGTTAAAACTGCAGTATTATGCCCCATGTATGTTTTCTAATGTTTCTGCTAACCACTGATCATAACATTTTGTGTTTATACAATTTAAAGTAATTACAACAATATTGACAGTCAGTACCATGCAAAATTAGACTGTAAAATATTTGGTTCACAGAGTGCCAGTTTTACACTTGTAGAATAGCATATTGCCAGAATCATAGAGTAATGAAAACGGTAAGCATTAGACAGCTTACTGCAAAGATAATTAGAAATATTGAATTAGGGCTCAAAAATCTAAATACAATTATTTGTATGGATATATTCTGTTGATAATCCCCTAGGACAATTTATTTCTACAATGCCATGCAATCAATATCTGTCAAGAGTAATTATAAATGATGATTTTCTAATTACCAATTACAAACAACAAGAGAGCAGTCAACTGTTATATCCACCTAATGTGGACTAGAAGTGTTGCATAGTCTAGTATGCCATGTGTGTCGTGGACAAAAATTTGAATCTAGATTGATAGGCTATGCTGCTCTGCTAGGTGACCAAGGAAGGCTTTTCATCAAATTACTACCAGTGTAAACGAGCTATGTGAGACTAGGTTTATTCTGAACACTGCAAAAAATTAATATAGAATGGGGCAGAAAGTAACTAAATGTAAGGGGTGGGATTTTCAAAGGGTCCTAAGGGAGTTAGACACCTGAATTTAATGGGACCTAGGCACCTAAATTCCTTAGTCACCTTTTTAAAACCCACTCAAGTTCCTTACTGATATACAGTACATTTATTTTTCTTTCAGTCATCAGAATTGCAACAGGGAATCACTTCTAGTGGTGTTCTGGAAGTTGGGCATTGCCAGCGATGACAGAAATAGAGTTTATAATTTAAGCTCCACCGGCAGTACATCTAGGAGCAAAGTTATAACATTGTTTTTAAACACTGCAAATCTAGGACCAATCTTCCAGTCCTTATTTGAAATAACTCCAACTAAACTCCATGTGAATCCTCTAGAGTACAGGTCATTGGGGGCCTAATCCAAAGACAACTGAAGTCAAAGGGATTTTTTTTCTGTTGATTTAAATGGCCTTTGGACTTGGCCCCGAGTACTTTCAAATGGAACTTGAAATACCCACTGAAAGAATAAATGCCTGTACACAGAGTACATAGCTATTAACAAGGGGTTTTTTTTGTATGTGTGTGTCATATTAAGAGTATTCATAGACAAAACTTTAAATAAGTCAAAATGAACTAATGCAATTCCAAGGGAAAATATTGTGTGAGCCTGCAAAGATTCACTATGAAATGATTGAAGATTGTGGATGATAAAAAATCATAAGTCCAATACCCAAAAGATTAAGGCAAAATCACTTTTGGGATTTGGATCCTCTAGTCTATACCCATTTATTTTTACCCTTAAGTGGCTTTGACAATCTCAGCCTAAAAGCATAAAATGAGTGCAGCCAAAGAAAAACAGCTCTTGCTAAAAAATGACATTCATGTTGATATGACCCTTGGAACTCCCATACTAATAGTCTTTACAGATATCATTGACAATGACTGAAAACATGGAAGGATGTTTTTTTAAAAGTACCCACAAGGAACTTAATTCTGCTCCCACTGAACCCAATGGAAGCTTTATCACTGACTACATGGGAGCAGAGTTCGATCAACATTGACAGTTTCTGAAAATTCCACTCTAAATGTCTTATGAGTCGTAATTTCAATTATTGATACTACCCTGGTACTCCATTTGGCTTATCATATTCATAACAACCCCAACAAAATATAAAGACGGTAAGATCAAATTCTGATCACTTAAAGCCGATATGAGGAAAAATATTCTCTGCAATTAATCAAAAGTATTTAGAGGTGTTTAGAGGTGGAAAAGAAAAATGGCAGTAGAAAGATAACTTTGTCACAAGAATCCAATGTTACATGCCACATTACAAGCTTCTCTAGCAGAACTAGGTTAGAACAATTTCTAGATAAAGGTCATTCATTAACTCTTCTTCAGTGTTGGAAAGCTGCACTAAACAGAGAATCTATTCCCTAGAATGAATAGACACTATTTTACTATTTTAAATAACCTTCTCTACTGAGCTGTTTGAATCATATAATATTGTATAATCACGTCTTTAACAGTATCTGTAATTATTGTGTTCTATTAAGCTACTTGATATCGGTCTTAAATTCTTGAAATATATTGCATTTTTTCCATTGCACAGCTGAGGTAAGGGAACAATCTATGTGATTTGTGTTTGGTAAATCCAACACAAAAAGGGGAAGTTGTGCAATTTTCATGCTTACAGAAAATCGTTTTCTATATATATTTAATATGTTTCTCTGTTTAAAGTTCAAATGGTCCAGAAAAGGTTAAGCTATTTTAACAGGACAATTTTCTAAGTCAATCCAAGAAAAAAAAATCCTTCATAATAAATAATCACCTTTTTGAAATGAGATAAGTGAATGAAATATTCTAAATAATTATTTTCAATATATGCAGCCACTTGATATGCTGTCATAAGGTAAAGCTCAGCTTTGATTTACAGCTCGTGCAACCTAACTAACTTCACTGGGATTGTATGAGATGATGGTTAAGACAGCATTTGGCTCACAAGAAGTGTCAGCCACTTAATTTACCTGGTAACATTTTGAAATTTAAAATGTGATTAATTTTCTAAAAAAACCTTTTGCTTAAATTCCACTACTCTGTAGGTAGAAAGCATACTCTATTTTTAAAGTTATGTGTCATATTAAACAAATCATTCAATAGACACATTACAAATTGAGTATATAATGGGTTTTCTTTAATTATTTTTCTCATTTGACTTACTAATACAATTTTTTGAAAATACGAATTTAACTGGGAGCAGTATAACTAGAAGTTTTTGAATGGAGTCTCTTGGGTGGTTTTCTTTCTTTCTGGAGTCACTGGATGGGCACTTCAGGCAAACCACATACAGCAGCTAGTAATCAGCTATACCCAGTGAACCATTATCAAGGGATGAAGGAAATGAAAATAATCTTCATTTTTCAATTTGCAGGTAAATCTCATTGTGCCCTACACATTAGCAACAACAAAGCTACATGGCAAAAAAGCTACACAGTGGCAGTTATAGGTGAAATGAAGACAGCCATAACACAATACATACACACATCCATTAAAGTCCTGAAATGGAAAGTGGTATTTGTTATCTGATAAGTATTTTGATTCCATGCATGTCACACTTTTTGGAGCATACACAAATCGATACATAATTTAAAACTGCCCAAAGGCTTTTTTCCCCCTCTCTGAACGACACTATTTGTTGTAGAAATACAACAACACACCTTGAACTTAATTTTCACTTTCATTACATTTCAATGTAATGAATAATGGAGTGTAATTTATTAAATACAATCTAGGTTCAAAAGGTTATCTGCCTGATCCTGTCATACTATGTATTTTAACTAATCTCAGTCAGGATAATTCCTTCATATTATCAAGTTAATTTGGAATGTTATGTTTTTAATCCTTTTGACAGCTTTTCTGAAGCCACTTAAAAGCCACTTATGTGATGATAGCTGAACAAAGAGAAAGCTAAGGGCCCAATCCTGCTCTCACTGGTCAATGGGAGCAGGAACAGAATCAGATCCATAAATATTTTATGCTCTAGTGTTTGCATTAGGATAATTGCAAAATTATTAATTGGAAAGTCAGATCTTAACAAGAATGGACCCAAATTAGCTAAGAAAAAGAAAGAAAGAGAGAAAGAGAGAAAGAAAGAAAGAAAGAAAGAAAGAAAGAAAGACCATCTAAATGATAAGAGTTCTGATTGTAACACACTGGGATAGATAAACAATAATTTCTCCAAAAGAAGTTCCATCATTTGGTGCTGTATTATCAGAATGACTACAGTTTACTTACACTTTGTTTTGGGATACTTGAGTTTGTGTGTGACAGTAATACAAGATTTCCTCTTAAACTCTGTTCAAAGCTCTAATTGTTTCCACTAGTTTATTGCTGCATTATTTAACATAAGAAAAATGTGTAGGACACGTAATACATTATATGGGACATCTTTATTATAAATGAGTTGCAGAAATCAGTTCTAGCAACCTGTATAATCATTAATCACAAAAAAGAAAGGAAAACAGGAGACTGCTTACATGTTGGTATTTGCAGTTGATGTCAGCCATTCACCAGCCAAGCCAATAACATCCAGTCCAGTGGAGAGCTGGTTGAAAAAACGAGGATGACCTGGGAAGATGATTGAAAATAATATAGCACATCACATGCCTTTCATTGTTATCTTTGGGGGTTCATTTTCATTTTAGCAGTCACCCAAAGCCTGGCTTTACAAGACAAAATGTGTGGCACCAAGTAATACCTTTTCAGAAAGTGAAAAGGCTGAATCTGTGGATTATTCTGTTAGATGCCCCTAGAACTTCCATAACTGAGGTGGTGGTGAAGTCCAGAGGGATAACATATTTCAGAACAAGTGGCCAGCAGACTTGGGTCATATTTGCATTGAAATAGAGAAAGGAGAAAAGCTATTCAGAGTGTACTCCTTGGGTCTCTTTAGAGAAACAATGGTTAGTGTCGCAAACAGTACGCACACGGAGCTGAAGGGCCAAGAACTCTGCTCTTCCTTCTCTTGCATGAGCCTCTGCAATAAAGGAACGTTTCACTGGGCCTGATCCTGTTTGCACAGAATGGCATGATTCCCACAGACTTCAACGGGACAGGATTGGGGCAAGGCCCCTGAAAAGTTTTGAAAGAGAACATTCAGCTAAACTAAAATGAGGGTATTGCTCTAACTGGGAATTACTTCAGCGTCAGGAAGACCGCTGTATTTCAGCTGGCCTCTCTTTGCAAAGACAGAGTGAGTCCAATCAGAAATCCTGAGCTCCTGAGGAGTACCCGGAATAGATATAAAATGCAAAGCTCTCCCACATATTTATCAGTTCGACCCAATACATCGGGGAACTATGGTAAGGTTCAAGGTTGGACATCAAAAAGGGACATGGGCACCTCGAATTTGGCCCAACATTTAGCTTGAAAACAAACCAACAACAAAAATCAAACTAAACAACCTCTCCTCCTCTAAAAACAACAACAACAATACGGTTTTCACAAAAAGTTGAGTGGTAGAAGTATTGCCATAAGATTTTTAAACATTTCGACGGAAACAATTTTTAAAACAAATAAATATTCCTCTGTAGTGTTTGTATCCCCAACATTCTGCAAAACCTGAAGCTGATACTGACTATAAACTGACTATCGACTTTCATTGCCCAGCCTCAATAATGCATGCATGCATAAACAAATACATACAACAAACCCCATTAATAACAAAAGGCAAATAAGAACTTAATCATTGCAGTTGTAATAAATGGCCAAATCCTGAAATCACCTGGCAGAACTGCCAGGATCAGCCTCTACAATCTCTCAGGTATTGATTTTCACACCATCCCCAGTTTACAGATGGGGAACTGAGAGACAGAAAAAAAAATGATTTGCCTAAGATCACACAAAAAGTTTGTAGTGGACCAGAGAATTGAACGCTGCTCTCCCAAATCCTTGGCTAATACCCTAGGCCCTTCTTCCTTAATATAGATGAGCATATATTTGCTCTAGAACATTGCTAACATCCCTTTCTTGCAAATAGGATAAACTATGAACAACTGATGAGGGAGCTGCTTTAAAATAATTAATAGACTAAAGTAAAAAAGGCTCCAGAACTCTGCTGTAAATAGTCTGTTGCAGAGTATAAGGATTCCACATATTTGTGATTCATTGAGTATACAACTGTAAGATTTGTGGGGGATGGGGAGAAAGGACTGTCCACTAGTTAACATAATTCCTAAACAGTATAAAACTTGCTCTACATCCATTAACTATTACAGCCTAATTAATTAATTTTACTTATACAAAATTAATTGCTCATGTGTTCTACACTTATCTGCAAATCCCTCGGCAGGGGATTAGATACCTGCATAGAGTTAGCTACTCCTTTCACTCCGCTGCATATAATGTCTACATTACATGCCCACCAGGATTTTACAGTTACACATTAACAAGGCACATCTTTTCTAACAACATTAATCCACACTGTTTTTGCAGAGAAGTTTCACACTCTCCAGCAAACCATATGCTAATTATTTGTAAACATAAATATTCGTTTCCAGTTACTGCTCTGTTAAATAGTGGTTGGGTAGAGAGAGGTTAAATAGCAGTTATATTAAAATGGATTCGCTTTTTAGTTTACAAAACAATTATTCTTCTCTTGCTGTCTTGACACAGTTTGAGAAGCGATTTTAATAAATCAGCGGGGTTATCTTCTGCTGATGCTTTCAGCGCCTATCTTTCCCCCTTATGACGGATTACTTTTTAAACAACAGACTAAATCCCATGGACTTCAACTGGAGTTCAGCCTGAAGAAAGCCTTTACAACTCGGTGTCCGATCCAAGCTCCAGTGAAGTTAATTTATTGGAGTATTTCCATTGCCTTTAACGGTTGCTGTTGGATCTGTCACCACTCCTTAAGTTTCTGATTTTAAACTCCTTAACCTGCTGCTTCTATGAATACAGTCCGACCATATCCGCGTCTCAGATCTCGGGAACAGGTGCCATTTAATAACACGAATAGGAAATAGGTGCCAGCATATAGCACCAATAAAAGCCCAGGTAACAAGTAAGAAGAATCAGGAGAAAAGTGCTAAACTAAACGGCATAACCCCACTAGCAGGACAATAGAGAACACAGACAACCAGGCATGGAATTAGGAAATGAAATTAAACTGCAGTACCTGTTGTTGAAAGAACATGCTGGCCACAGGTTAAAAAGGCTTGGGAGGCTGAAATGCGCCATCACTTGTTAAAACAGGCACAAGACAAAAGCACAGTGCTGCTACTCTTGACGAATTCAAACAGTGCAGGTCGGGCCGATAAGATGAAGATGTTATTTTCGTAGGTTCAAATCTGTCGGTTTGTACTAGGAAGGGAGATGTGATGCATAACGCCCCTCAGCCCAATGGGGCTGGACCGTCCCGCGAGCAATGCTCCTAGTTTAGAAAGCTTTGCTCGTAAGAGCTCAACGGGAGAATGTCAGAAGGAAGATTTGAACCCCACCCCCCTCGTCCGCTAGGAGCTTCTACTGTAAAACCATCTGAACAATCTGGAGCGATCGCGAATAGTTATGACAGAAGTTGTGGCCTTTCCCCTCGGTCTCACGGAGTGAGCAGAATTAGCAGCAAGCTGTAATAGTGGACTAGGGGTGGGGGAGAAGGGATCTGCCCTGTTATTGCTCCAGGTCCTGAACTGCTATTCGGGGAAGTGCCATATACTGAGTTATTGGCAATTTAGATTTCTACCCAATAGACAACACATTTCAGGCGAAACAACAAGCGGAATATGGGTGGCTTTATGTTGGGTTTGTGGCTGAATAAGCTCGCTGAATAAGAAGGGGAGTTGTGATAAAAGTATTTATTGATTCAAAATGAGCTGGAATTGAGAGACTCCCTGTGTGGAGAGTTTAAATCTGATTATTAACGATTCCTAGGATTTCATTAAACGTCTGGTGAACATAAAGAAGAAAAACTGCGAGTTCAGTCTCATTTATACCCTCATTTGCCTAATGACATCGCTCCCCGGAGATGCGGGCGTCTCGCATTTCATCAAGTGAAAGAGATTACGACTTCAAAACTCCACGAGCAACCCCGAGAAGTGCCTATTTGAGTGAGGGATGGAGCAGCCGCGCCTGGCACTGGGGGCTGGAATGAACCTTTACAAAGTTGAGCGTCTCCAGGGGAGGTACAGGCGGGGAGGGGGGAGAGTGTATTTAATACGTTTACATTGGGCCCGATCCTGCTCTGATGACTCACGCAAGGAGCCACAACAGAGTCAACAGGTCCCCTGGGCCTGGGCCAAGCTCGCAGACCCCGGTCCCTTGCCCCCGCTAGAGAGACGGTACCTGTCCTGACGCCGTACTTCAGCGTGTCCCTGCAGTCCACCAGGATCTGCTCCAGGGATTCGGGGTGGTCCGACAGCTCCAGGTTGAAGCCCTCCATCCCTTCCAGCAGCTGGTGCGGGTGGTGGAAGTCCAGGACTTTGGTGGACCTGTCGAACGTCTTCCTCACGTAGTTCAGGAGAATGTCGACCACCTCCAGCAGGAACTGCACCGTCTGCTCCTCTCCGTTCTTGGCAGGCAGCAAATCTGCAGCGGCGGGACACGGGAATTCACTCCGCGCCCGCCTTGCGACCGGGAGGCAGAACAGGGACCAGCTCCCTTCGGAGCGTCGTTTCCCAGGGTCCTGCCACACGCCCGCCCGGGAGCAGCGGAAAACCCCGGCCCGGCTCCCGCTCCGCCGCCCTGCGGGGATTGTGTGACGGTGTCTGGGATCCCCTGCCAGGGCTCGGGCGGCTTCATTCCCATTCATCATCGGGCTGGCTAGGGCACTAAACAGCGGCTTCCTGCTAGATGCTAAAAAGCGCATGTCACTGAAATCCTGACACCCTACAAGCGAATCTAGCGTGTTCCGCGGGGAGAAGAGGCTCGGCAGCCAGGCCGAGAGTCAGCGGCTGCTCCCTGCCCAGCACTGTCTCGCTCCGCTCGCTCTGCCTGGCCAATGACACCTGTGGCGGAAGGTGCTTCCGGCTCCCCCTCAACTCACCCCATCAGGGGGATATCAACGGCGACGCCTCCTAATCCGGAGCTACACTGGTTTAACTAGCTTTTAAACACGCATTGGTAACGAGCGCTCTTCCCGAATTACAAAGAGATTTACTGTAAGTATCCGGGGATAATGGAGCAATAAAATATGAGACCAGCACCCTGCCCAGCCTCTCTCGCCTCCAGCAGCTTGTCAGAAGACACCAGTTGATGCATCAAAACGTAATGACAGCAGAGTGACACTAACGCACCCCAGTCCAGCATACCTTGTTCTGGAAAGAATTGTGTTTTATGGCCGATTTCCAATGAAAAAATGCGTGTCACTGATTATTTTTGTGGGGCAAATGCTAAGGTGGTGCAATTGGCGTAACTCCACTGAAGTCGCTGGAGCTGAGTCGTTTGACGCCAGTTGAGGATCTGGCCCAAAGCGTTTTAAAAACATATAGATAGGTATCTACTGATATTAGACAAGTTATCTACAACATCTCCGGGGTGTCACTCTGACAGAAAAATTCTCAGGAAAAAAGATATTCGTTCTTAAAAAGCAAAACCTGCAACTAGATGCAATGCCAGAAAAGACAGACCATAACAAGACTGCTGAGATTAAGCAGACAATACGTGTACGGAGCACTTACCTCTAGCAAATAAATTGGAGAAGTCTGTCTCGGCCCGCCTGAACCTGGCTTCCCTCTCGCTGTTCTCACAAGCCAGCAGGTTCTTGGAAGATTGCCTTTCTTTGAGAGAGCTCACAATCCGGCTCTTATCTTCCAGGCTGTTGTTCCTTTGCAGGAACCCTACATTATTATTACAAGATTCAAAGGTCAGCGTATTCTCACTTCCCAGCATGTTTACAAACGCTTAAAGCAGCTCACTAGACAACAGTTCAAAGTGGGGTTTGTTCTGTATCTACCTAATGAGGTCAGGAATAAGAGTATTTATGGGGATTATTTGCCTCCAGGAGGGTGAGCTCCAAATGACATCGACTACAGAAACCCAGCCATGCAAAAAACAAATTCTCGTCATTTAGTGCAGTGGTAAATTCTTATTAAGTCGATCAGACAGATTCCACTTCAGTAATCAGCCACGGGAAGAGAGTTCAGGATGAGTCAATGCCATTGCAGCCTGCAGGCCCAGTTTATGGGCCTAGCAGACAGAAAGAGGCAGTGATGTGTGATTAAAATCAGGGCCACTTTCAGTTTTCCTCCTCATGTTGCCATCATGCACACAAAACATGTTAGTAACTGGCTAACCTAGGAGATTGTCCAGTTCTAAAGATACAGGCACTGACCTCAGCGAGACTCCTCTCCCCATTACTGAGGATAAATGAATATCAGTAAAAAGTGAGTAGATGCCGATTTTCAGGTAAAAAATATTTCTTTGTTTTTAATCATTTCCTACTGACCTCAGAAAATCTGCTATTATCGGAGATATAGTTCTAACACACGAGATTATACAGAAATAATCATTATGACAATATCTTCAGGGGCTCAAGTACCACGGAGATGGGCTCCATACAATATCCTACTAGAAAACAACAATATTGTCTGTGCATAAAGTAGAAACGAAAACAATAATTATATTTTCCATTCAATCCACACTAGCTAAACAAAGTAAACCAGTCAAACCTGTCTCTTTGTGCTAACGAAGTAAATGGATTTTTATTACCCACCCAGCAACGTTGTTTTTATTAGAGACCTTATAGAAACGTCTTTAGACGTGATCAACTCTTCAGCCTCGGTAGCCATTTAACTTCAAACGGTGCCATATTTTGTTTTCTGTGGTATTTCGACATTATGAAAGGGATACTGGTAAAGTAAACACTCATCTGTCATCCAAAGGTTCCCATTGACCCACCAGCCTCTCGAGCCTTGGCACTTGAAAAAAACCCTTTACCATCAAATGTGAAGCCATCAAAGCCAATCAATCATACGTTGTGTTACCAGTTCAGGAGAAAGACTGCTCGTAAGAAAAGCCAACATTGTAACTGTTTTCCTTGTTCCGTTCTGTCCATTTCCCTTGGCTAGCTTTCTAGACGGGATTGGGCTAGAACCCTCTGAGCTCGCAGCCACCAGTGAACTAACTAGAGGTTTAATCTCTCAGAGGTAAACGCTCCCTGAGGCTGACAATTGAAATATCCTTCATGATTTAGACTTTTGCAAACTGAAAATTGCAGATGCATCTTGAGTATAGGTATGTGTGCGGATGGGGTGGGGTGGGGATTCTGCTATCAATTAGTGGGCAGGCTCTGGAGTTCCTTTTACAGATTGGGACAGGATAGTTTGAGTGCAAAATACGAAGAAGGAGTGGTAGTCTTTTTTATTCAAATTGAATTTAATGGTTCTGTATTAACCCACACTGGATTTAGCTCCTGTTGCTGCAGTTTCAGTCTCAACAGCGTGAAAGCACCTCTGCTGCTTTGTTATGTATATGAAATAGCATATGAGTCAGAGTTTACCATAACACAACACATCGATAACTGGATGAACTAACTGGCTACAGAGCAATACTCGTGGAACAGTTAAACTGAGCCACTAGCTGAAAATTGATGATCCTGGAAGTTCTTCATTTCAGTTTCAAACATGGAGAAGAAATGTGTCACCTAAGACCAGCACCAAAATATGGGTGCACTACAGCGAACCCTCACTGCACGAGTAATTTAGTTACCTGAATAGCCAAATGAAATCGACAGGATTACTCCCATAATTGAGGAGTACTATTCCATGGTTTACATACAAGGCTAGCCCCAGATAGTCATTGTACTCCGGACTACAATTTGATGATCACCTCCAGCCACTCGAGCTTGTATTTCTCATCCTCCCACCCCTACCCCATGCATTTAAGAACATGGTGCTCCAATCCAGAAACTATAGAAAAATTAAATAAGGGTGTCTCCGATCTAGTGCATGGTAAGGGGAGCGTTCAGGTATTAAAAATAATTTGTTTCTTACCAACAAAGAAATAACCCACCTAACTGCTGTAACCTATGAGAACACGAGCCTCTAAAAAAGAGAAGCAGGTTGTAGCATAACACAATAGGCACGTGTTAAACCGGGTGTATGCTCTACCTCAGGAAGCATATTATTTTCTATAGAAACTACAAAAGATTTAGTTGAGATATCCAGTGCAAGTGTTTCTATAAAAAGGATAACTGCTCTAAAAAAAAAAATACAGGGATTTCTCACTGTTGTATACCCCCTATGGCGTTAATACTGCAGAGTGAAAATAAACATATATTTAAAATATTTCCGATACTAAGCTGAGGGACACCTCGTTAATTACAGACAAGATGGCAGCAACCTCTCGGAAGGCAGAAGATTGTATTTAAGATGGTTGGAGAAGTTGTCTAGATGCTAAAGGAATTGGGATCGCTGGCAACTTATTGGTTGCCTCTCCTTGGTGTTCGCAGTGTTTCAGTGCTCAGATTAGTCCCGAAGGTCGTATCACCTTACCAAGGTGATGGAACCAGAATCCTTGTCCAAATTAAAAACCAGCAACATCTCCTTTGACATATTTAAGAAAGTTCCCCAACATCCCGGCCTATGTTGTTATTTAACTAATCTAAAGTGGATAAAGGCAAACGAGATTAATTCCGGAACAAAGCAATTGAACTATTAACAGTAAGTGACAGCTTCACTTGCGGGCACACTGATAATGTAAGGGGTTTTATCAGTCTTGATTCCCATTTAGCAGATACTCTGGCAGCGCTGGTTAACGTTACAAGTAACTGAGATGTACAAGTATCCCCAGATGCGAAACTCATGCTCCGAGGTGGGTTTACATAACTACTTTGTAGCCCACTTGGGGGCCTCGACTTGTATTTTTTGCTCATCCAAAGCTTCCAGGGAAATCAATGGACATTTTGCATAACTCAGGCTCAGGACTGTGGGTTGGAGCATTATCACCTCTTTATAGACTCACATGGGATATGACCACCTGACCTTACTGAGAAGCCTACAAGAGAAAAGGCTGGTTTGAGGGCGTAGATATCACGAGACTGAATTTAGGGGCTGTTGCTGTTCTAAGTTTGTTTGCCTATGGTATACCTGTGTAGTTGTAGGAGCTCTCCTCGACTACGATGTTATTTTAATGGAACTTTGTGAATTTATAACATAAGGGAACCAAAGTCGTTATAAATTGCACCGATAATAGAATGGTTTCTTGCTTTCTGACTGGCCGACAACTGCTCAACAATTTCTCTTCCCATCTACTTTTTTTCCTGGACCTCTTCTAGGAACTGGTGATTTATAAACGCCTAAGTAGTTTATCGGATTGCAGAGAAGAGTAGCCATGCTGGGGCTTTACTTGAAGGCTGTTTCTATGCCTGAGGGTAAACATATGAATAGATCAAAACGTTACAATATCTGTATCTCACTTATGAATTTAAATTAAGAGTTATATTGGAGAGACAGTGGAAGCAGAGGAGAACAAATTACTGTCCATGCTATTTGTCGTCTAGCTGAGAAGAGGAAAGCCCTTATTAGCAACTGCTACACTCAAAAATTAAACTGCAAGTTATTTTCATAGCTTTGCATGGACAACATCTTAAAAGCTACTTTTCCCAGGAATGTACCAGAAGGGACAGAACTAGAGTCCTGAATCTCAGGCTTAATAACAAAACAAATGGATAGGAAACAATAGTATCTGCATTCTACAGGGGGAATGGATTGTGTGTGTAAAACCGTCTGTTATACAATTTACATTACAGATCAACTAGACTTCAGAATGAAGGATATAATCCAGATTTCCCAATTCCCAGTCCAGTGCTTTAACTACAACATCATAATCCCTCCATACACACATAAATCATTTGTATTAAATGCATCATAAACCTGTATCTCCCTGGGGCGTTAATTCCAAAATTGACTTTCCTGCGTCTACCTCACTTAGGCGCTTCGAAATTTCCATCGTACCATGTTGTTTGCTATTTTGTAAAGTACTGTATTATCAACAGCAGTGAAAGCAGACTGGGACCGATCGCACTACGCAGACACATCTGAACAGGTTTACTCAGAGGAGTAGTTCCATTGATTTTAAGTGTTTGTAGAATGGGGTCCCTTCAGCAATGATAACAGTCTGGGGCAGACACTTATTTTTGTGGGTCATAATGAAAAATTATAAATGAACTATACCCATAGTGAAATATCCGAGCACTGCCAGCGAACTTTGCTATTAAAGACAATTAATCCAACCATTTAAAATACATTTGCTTACATAAAAGGTATTTTCCCCTTCAGATTGTGGCTTTTAATTAGGTAAGAGGGCAGACTGACATATTTAAGGGAAGATATGCCGCATAAATCTTGGACAAGTAGTTGGTAAACATCTAACATACAGGATATACAAAAGCAACGAAGAGTCCTGTAGCACCTTATAGAGTAACAGATGTATTAGAGCATAAGCTTTCGTGGGTGAATACCCACTTCGTCGGATGCCACTGCATGCATCCGACCAACGGGATATTCACCCACGAAAGCTTATGCTCTAATACATCTGTTACTCTATAAGGTGCCACAGGACTCTTTGTCGCTTTTGCAGATCCAGACTAACACGGCTACCCCTCTGATACCAACAATAAATAAAAACATTGTTAAAGACCGATAGATTGCTCACGTGTTTGCTTTTGCTTTGAACCCTTTTTTGAATCTTATTTAAAGTTTGCGTTAAAAATTAATGGTTTTCAAGAAAAAGCAGTTCTGCCTGACATACAGAAGAGACTGATGGCTGATTTACTGTCAAACTCTGTAATTCCATGATATTTAGGTTCTGAAAAAATAGTGTAGAATTAAGAGAATCAACTGTAAATATTCAAATGTCATATTTCTAAATAGCTGTAATTAAAAAAATGGTACTTGACAGCATTAAGATTTTACGCTATTTAGTTTCCAAGGGTAACTTTTTATTACTGTGCTTGAGCGATACAGCAGTGTGATTAATTGTGTGTGTGTACTTATAGGTGTGTTGAGTAAAATAAATAATTGTATTAGATGAATTACCCTGTATTATCATTATTATCGAGTGTATCATTTTAGTATAAAGCAGAAAGAAGCAATACAATATATAGTTCTGAAAATTAAAAGTAAGCCTTCGTGCAATACAGTGTCCTTTCAATCCTCGTTTGTTTGCTTGCTTGGAAACCAGATGGTTATTTGTTTGATTTCCCCTCAACAGTCCTTTTCCTTCTTCAGATCCAACATGGTGGGTGTGCTCATTTTCAGTTTATTTTATTTAACACCTACATTATGTGGTGCTGTGATGTCCCTTCATAACCCTGGTAGTCTAGCAACACAGACCAAACCCAGCGGTGCGTTACTTTATCAGTTCTGCTTGCCGTGCTAAATTAAAACGATGATGAAAAAGCCCATAGCTCAGACACTGAAGGGACCCGTAGGAGAACGGTCCATTAAACCCAGATCAGGGGCTATTTATAGAACTAAGCGGCTACCCTTTAATAGCACCACTGGGTTCCAATGTAACTTCTTAATAGACCTAGGGCTAAAAAAATTGCAACCTACATTTTCCTGAATCCAAACTTCCATGTAACAAAGCATCTAGCGAATGAGCTTTGATTAGGGAAAAAGGGAGTTTAAATAGTTCTTTGCATTGATAAAACGCTCTCACCGCCCATTTCACCCACACTATAATGGTTCTCTTACTAAAAGGTAATTGAGAATAGGGAGAAAATAATTCCTATTCATAACGAGGGAAACGCTGCGTAAAAGGAAAGATCGTTTGGCATCAGATAATAAAGATCAGCCTGTCTTCAAAAGGGAAGGCGCTACGAAGAATTCCGGAGAGGCGAAGACAGCTTGTTATCTGTAAATGAATCTCTTGCTGTAACGTTGCAATCTGATTGTATATTTGTTTCCTTTCCTTCATTTCATGTGCCTGCACGCTGACTGGCTGCCAGCACTATCTCCCAAACACAGCGCTCTGACGAATTGCTGTTTAATAAGGCTCTCGTTAATCTTTCCCCCGCAGGAGATCCGTATTTTCTGGCCTGATAAGGCTGAAAATGTTCAGACAGTGAGCTTGGCAAAAACCCTACTCGTTTCTCAGAGGCGCCCTTCTGGCCGCTCCCTCAGTCCCTTTAAGCTTCCACGATTTCCGCACCAGCCTCTGCCCCTTTCGCCTTCCCTTAGCCCGCTCCCCAGCTCAGTGGAGCTGTGTCATCAGACAGGAGACCACGGTGAGCTACAGTGCTCCTCAAAGCTCTTCGCCTAAAGCAGCAGCATAGAGAAAACGCTTCTTGTTTAGCAGCTCAGATAGTGCTGGAATGGGTAACCACCACCACGCCCCCTACATCTTCCCTGCCACAGCTCCACACAGACTCGGTCACTTTCTCCCAACCTCAGGGATGAACAAATGCTTTTCAATATAGGTCAGAAAACGCGCCTAAAGCGGCGCTCTGAGCCACAGACCTGCTCCCGGGGACGTCGATGGGAGCGCACCGATTGACTTCGACTGCAGCAGGTCCGAGCACAAGAGGGGCGTGTACAATAACCCGCTATTTCATTGTGTCTAGACAAAGTTAGGGCGGTGCTGCGCCTCCTAGCCCTGCGCTGCCCTTGCTCACTTCTGACAGCAGAGGGCGGAAGAGTCCGCAAAGAGCAGCGCTCACAGCCTCCCACGAACTACTGAACAAATCGGATTGCTAATTGAGTACGGGGGATTGCTCGGGGCTGCGTCGTTCAGGTTCAGTGGGAGGAGGCGCATCTCTTCTCATTTTGTTTCCTCTGCTGAGTTATCTTAATACGAAGAAGATGGCTCACTAAAGCTTCCCTCTCTCAGCCTGGCTTCATACCAGAAGAGAGCACTTTGGCAACAAGGAACTCTCAGGCATGGATGGGGTCAAAGCCAGACAAAGAGTCACAAATGCACACTGCGAACTATGGACAGCCTCTTTGCACTTACCACATATTTTGAGACCAATTTTTCTGGTACATCCATGAGCCACATCACACCAGGTGTCGTAAGCTAAAACAAAAGAGAGATTTACATAATACAGAAGTCAGGCTTAGGGGCTGAGATCCAGACACTTCCATTTGGGGGGCACCTGCTGTTAAATTGTAATACAATACCCCCAAATCAATACAATATACACCCCGCCTCTTCCCCTTTTGCCTGTCTCCTCCTCCCTTCCCACCCTCATCCTCACTGCCCTATGAGGAAGAGTACAAATAATTTCAGAGATCACCATTTTAAAAGGGCTCCAAGCGCCTGGTCTGCGTTGGACCAGCGTCTGGAGTCACCCGGGGCAGAGATGACTCTGTCTTCAAATCAGCAGCACCATCGAGATGCCACACCAGCCCATCAAGAAAGAAAGAAAAGGCATGTGGCACCTGAACATCTATTAATTTATTGGCAGGCCTCCAACAAAATGGCAGCTTAAAATAAACTGGCATGAAATGGGGTCCTGGAAGAGTCCAGGAATTAATTGGGTGAAAAATAGTATCTGACTACATGATCGGACTTGGATGAATAAGCTTCAGCCGGACTGACAGTAGGAAGCACATTAGTGCGTCTCACGTCTTCTCCCTGCTTCTGCTCCCCACTTTCCAGCCGCCCCTTCATTCAGCCCCACCCGCGGGCTGTGCTTGCAGACCGCGCGCTGCCAGCAAGGTCCCCCGCTGAACTGCGGGTGGGCGGAGAGGGAGGAGGACAGAAGAAGCGATCGTTGACATAATCACATTTCTCTGTGCCTGGCGTGCGGTTTGAATGCCCGACATTCAGGTAGGTACCAGGAGGTTACTGTCCCCCTACAGTGCCAGGCAGCTCCACTGCACAGCTAGCTGGTATATTTCCACGGTACCATAGGCAGCCCCTGTCCAGTTGTCCTGATCTATTTCCTCGCAGCGCATGCTCCTGTGGTCACCTGAGCTAACGTGAAGCAAGGGGTCGAGCGGAGGGGGGGTATCAGGCAAACTAGCCCCCGCGAAAACAACGCCGGGAGGGGAACGGAGAAAAACCAAACCAGACAAGGGGCGAAAGGGGGAGAGAGATGAACGGCGGGGAGAGAAGCGGGCCCGGTCCGTCCCCCAACACCCCTCCTCCCGCAGAGCTTCGGCCAGGGTGGCGACCCGGCGCCCGGGCGGGGGCGGCGATGGCCCCGCTGGGCTGTGAGCCAGTCTCCGGGTTACGCGGCGCCCGTCCGTGACCGGGACTAGCAGTCGCTGTGACACGTGCCCCACAGTCAGGGCGAGGCCCGCGCAGCGACGGGCCCCACCCCGCCGCCTGGCCTGGCTCACGCGCCCCGGGAAGGCGGTGGGGCCGGACGAGGCGCTGGGCGCCTGGGGTCCCTCGCTACTCGCCGCGCACGACGGGAGAGCCCTGGGGCATCGGGCCCGCTGCGTCCCGTCACTCACAGGCCGCTGGCTGACAAGGCGGGCGCCGGGCCCCTGGCGATGGAGCCAGGCCACCTCCGGAGCCAGGGCCGGGCCACTATCGAAGACCGAGGTCTCCCCTGGAGCTCGAGGGGCGGATCCCACCTGCCCGTCCCGCACGGCCACAGCAGCCGCCCCGAGGCGCAGCCAGTGGGCGCGGAGCGCGCCAAGCCCGCGAGGCGGGAAGGCTGCTGGCCCCGGTGCTCAGAGCGGGGAGGGGCGAAGGAGCAGCGCCGGGGGCCCGCGCCGGGGGGGGGGGGGGCGGCAGGCGGGGCCACCCCCTTCCGTGGGCACGGCGAGCGGGAGAGCGGGGCCGAGCGTGAGCTCTCCCAGCCGAGCCCGCCTCAGCGGCCCCTCAGCGCCCGGCCACAGGCGGGACCGGCTTTGCCGCTTCTCTCCGCCCGCCGCCCCAGCCGGCCGGTAGGGGGCGGCAGGGCGCTGGAGGCTGCAGAGGAGGCGCGAGAGCCCAGGCCCGGCGCTGGCTGGAGATTAGACAGGGACGGTCACCCCAGGAGAGGGGCCAGGAGGGGGAGCCTCTGAAGGGCCCGGGGAGCACGGGAGAGAGGCCGAGAATAGCCGGGACTGCAGGGCAGGCAGGAGCGAGCGGCAGAGGAGGGGCTGGGCAGGGGCGGGGGACAGACTGGGCTGGCCCAGAGCGGAGGCTCGGGTCCACAAGGCAGGAGGTGGCGGGCGAGGTGGCCTCGGCTGACGGGTGTAGTCTGGCTCGGCCAGGAGGGAAGATGTGCTGGGGGGAGGCGGACCCAGGAGGGCAGGGGAGGAGAGTGACAGCCCGGAAAAAAAAGCTCTGACACTTCGAGCAGCCGAAGGCAACGAAGGGCTAGACTAAGATGGAGCCTGACAGCAGGACCGTGGCTAAGGGGAGCCGGGGCAAGAAGCACTTAGTCCGGGAACATGGCAGCCCTCCCCGGTCAAGGCCCAGGCGGCTGAGAAAACAGCGGATGGGGGGGGGGGGGGGGCACAGCTCGAGCGGATGAGGGAGCTCTGCACTCCAGGGCTATTTCTAGCCCACGGATTTGGTTAGATGGAGAATTTCCTTAAGTGCCCCTCGGGGTGATATTTTTTTTAATTTAAACCCTATCAGATTGTTCCATAACAATCCGACGTAGATTCAGAGAGAAAATGGGATTTTGTATTTCTGGCTTTAGAGGTTATTTCTTCATTAAACTGATTTTCTGATCAATCCGATTTTAGTCCTGACATCTCAGCAAAAGACAACCCCCACCCCAAGAAAGAACCCAATTCAAGACTCACACAAACGAGTGTGTCCCCACCCATTCTTTCCAGTTGCAGAATAATCACAATAATGACTCTGATGTTCATGCCTCGTAGCCCAGGCAGCCCTTTCAGGGTAAAAGCTATTCCCCGCCTTACTGTGCCTGCCAAGCTTTTATTTCTTACTATTCCCCCTCTTTGTCTCCGGTGATTATGTCCCTCCCATTCTTTCGATAGTTGATTGTCTGAATTGTCTAGGCAGAGCTATAAAACGATTCTCCCTCCACCTGCACCAGATCTGCTTCCCACTCACACCTCAATAACTCAAGGCAAATTCGGAGCAATTAGGGATACAGAGCTCTGAAAAGCTACAATTAGCATCGAAATTTCAGTTGATTATAGGCTTCAATGCAAGCAGAAAAGGAAAGCTATAGCATTGACGGTATAAAATGCAAGTCTGGAACACACTTCACCCCCCACCCCGGGTCTATCTTCACCCTTTAACCAATTCAGTTCCCTCCACCCCTAAAAACAAAACAACCCCTCCCCCCGATTTTCTAGCCGTCTGGAGAGTTAGTTTATTTTCTAATTATCCCAAAATGTGTCTGTAAAACCAAACACTACTGGAGCTGAGGCTTTTCGGCATCTTTAGAAAATTAGCGAAAAATCTAAGAACCAGCCTCTGATTTTAAAACACCATAAAGATGGGATCTCTCTATAGAGCAATTTCCACACCTACTTTAAAGGCATGGAACAAGGATTTTCAGCTTTGTCGTTTTGTGGCGAATTTGGTCTCACCGAAGTGCCATGCTAAAATGATAAAGCATCCAAAAGGTTTAAAACGAGGAGAAAGACTAAAACCTACTTGTGGGTCGTAAATTAGTGGTGTTGGAGTCCTGAGTGGCGTTGGAGGAGGATGGAGCAGAGGATGCCATCACTTCAGAAAGTCAAAGTCCTTTGATCCCGTATTTTCCTCCAATATTTCTCTGGTGGATGGACAGTTAAGAATTTACTGGAAGGAAAGAAAAGGCAGCTTTAGAGACCCGGTCTCCGGGAAGGATGAAACGCGAGTCCTGTCTAGATTCACTAGCCAGGGTGTGATTCTGCAGCCAACAATAAGCAATTAAACTCCTCGCCAAGTGACAGTGTCTGGGAAAGCCTGCACAAAGGGTTGCATCTGGAGTAGAAGAGTCCTTATCACGACGTTTCTTAGCCAGAGAAAAATATTCACAAACAAAGCGATGACAAGGAAAGATCAGGGAACGCGTCGCGGACACTTATTTAGTTTAAGACTCCTAACACGGAAACATGGCAATTAGAAAATGCTTCGAGAGGCTGAAGAGCTAAATCGTTTCTTTGCTGGATGTTGAAGCGCTAGATTCTGTGCGGAATGATGGATTTAGCAGACCATGAAGTCTATCGCAATTATATCAATGGCCACTGAAGAGGGCAATTATGGCTCCTGTCAAATTGAAACCAATTTCTAAAACAGGCTTTTAAATTATCAGTCAAAATGACCTACAATCTCAACAGAATTCTTGCTGCGATTCTGTGTTTTATCATCTAATCCCTGAAATGTTCATCAGACTAAATACAAAAACATTCGGGAAGGATTGATATATAAATCTTCAGAGCTGCAGCCGGTAACAAAGGCACATTTTTTGCCTTTGTACGGATATGTGTGTTCTATGCATGTATTTATGTGTGTGCATAGATGCACGTTCAAACATAAACACGGCTGAACCATGACATTCAGATTTAAGCTTTGGCTTAATTTGATATATGCTGTAAAGAGGGTACGAAGCTGAATAAGGTGATCACAGTAAGATCCACCTCTTATGGACTAACCCTTGTTCCCAGCCAATCGTTAAGTTCTTTACAGCAGACATTGCATTCAAATAACCAGTTTTGGTTCGCGGATCTAGAACCTCCGATCAATGTCTCGATTATCTGATTAGTAGCCCACCCGTGGCTGCGTCTGATTTAATTTATCCAGAAAAATCAAGAAACAAAATCAAGGTCCAGTAAACTGAGAAGTCCTCTTTCTCTCCCGCCACCGTCCCCCCGCCCAAGCCAATAATACTCATTACCCATTTTCACTGCGCGGATTAAAACCAGCGTGTAAATACAAAGGGCCAGTGACTTCCATGGTAAACGGGTAAATTATTTAAAAAAATTCAGAACCAACCAAGATATAAATAGAAACCGTATAGCAGAGGGACTCACTGGACAATGTCTGGAAGTGAAGTAACAGGTTAGCCCAACAGTCTACCGCACCGGCTGTCTCAAAATACCCATTATTTCTCCCTGAGCAGGGCAGTCACACAAAAAAAAGCTTTGGGAAAAGCTCCCCCGCCATTCCGAAAGCGCCTCCTGAAGGCTTGACTAATATAATCTAGTGAGGAGAGTTTAAAGGAGACTTACCGCGGAGGAGAGCGAACCCACACTTACTCCAAGTGTCCAAAAAGCCAGGGGAATTCTAACCTTGGGAGGGAGTCGCCGCTTATAAACTCCGCGAGAAACGACGTCGGAATACCAGTCGCGCCTCGGAATTTAATTCCAGATGACCTTTCCTCACAAGAACTCGGATTTGCTTTTTTAAAGCGTGAATCGCTGGGTGATCTGCTTCGACGCAGGCATGAGTCACACCGCTGCCACCACCGCCTCTTCTCCAATATGGA
Organism: Dermatemys mawii; assembly: GCA_007922305.1. Classification (NCBI taxonomy): domain Eukaryota; kingdom Metazoa; phylum Chordata; order Testudines; family Dermatemydidae; genus Dermatemys; species Dermatemys mawii. The sequence continues at coordinate 23,626,125 of ML677340.1, forward strand.
AGGCAAGCAGGCAGGCTGGGGGGAGCTCGACCAGGTCAGTTTGCTGGGTTGGAAATCACGCGGCCATGTGTTGCCTTCCCAGGCGAACGTGACTGATTTGCAGGTGTTTTGGTCGCCTCGGGGCTTTATAGCTAGCTTGTGAATCAAGATCACGAAAATGCACCCAGAAAGGCTGAGCCTATGAGTAATACAGTACGTACTCAACACGCTCCGTTTTCAGAGAGGGGCAGGGGGGCTAGACACTTCCGCTCGGGGATGTACATCTTTTAATATACCCATTGAGTTCTTCCTGAGCCTGAGAGGATTGTTTCAAACACGTTCATTGTATCTACACGAACCAGTCGTGACTGCCAACAAACAGCAGATTTTTTAAAAAATCATCTCTTTGAAAGAAAGCGATTTGATCTCAACTTTAGCATCCTTTCAGTCTCTTTTGTTCGAAGTCATATCACACTGTGCTACCATATCAGAAGTGCCATCTCAGGAATAATTTCAGGGCCTTTGTTAAACGGGGCTTAGCAAAACTACCCCCGCTCTTCACTATGATTCGAATGTTATATACCCCATTTCGGTTTTTTTTTTCTCATTACAACCCTCCCAAGCTATGAGTAATTATTTTTGTGAGTCTCCACCAGAGGGCGTCAAAGATCCAGACGGATGAAGCTTTTGGTCTTTACCAAGGCTACAAGGAACACCTGTTTTTTATGACTTAGTTTAAATGTTTTCATTAGATCCAGGACGTACCACCGACATCCTTTTGCTAAAAATAGATACATTCAGAAGATATTTTTGTTTGTAGCTTCTAAAACTCAGGAGAACATTACATTTTAAAGGAGACGTTTTGCTAGCAATTTCCAATACCGATTGTAGTGTTAGGTTTCATATTGTTGAAATAACTACACATATGAATAAATACGAACGTCTCTAACGAAGACAGGCACGTGATTTTCAGGAATGTGCAATGACTGGAAAAGAAACGTCTTGTGAAGGTCAAAGGAGTGTTCATAAGTCAGAAATGTTAGCAGCATACAAGGTTCAGGCGTGTCCTTTCTGAAGGACTTGGTGGTTGGAAGAAGGAAAAAATACTTTAAAATGCCCGATTTGGAGAGCAAAAGTACCGAATGACAACACTAAATGCCCGGAACGATTGCTCCGCTGTGCAAATCCGCTGCCTAGGAAATGGACACACAACTAAAATACTCGGCATAAAAAAAAATCTTTTAAATACACTTTGGAAGGATCTAATAGCGCCAGCTATTCTCGGGAAAACTATTAAAAGAATGTTTCAACTAATGAGACAGAACGTTTGCTCATTACAGAGAATGAAACCGAATAATGTAATTATAGTTAATTGTCTATATAATTGTAAATAAACATATTTGCTTATAGGAAATTAATACAAAATATAGAAATGGGTGCACTTGCTCTTCTAGATCTTGACACTTTTCAAGCTGTGACTTCGAGTAAAATAGAATTTCTATATATCTAGGTTCAAGAAAAACAAACTCGTCAGCGGGAAGAAGTCGAACTGTTGGAACGCAAAGCGCTTTCAGTGGCAAGCTGAAGACAGAGTTGTTTCAGCGTCTGAAACAATAAATCATTAAATGGCACGAACGTCCCCCAGGCTGAGTTCTGAAAAGTGCTGTTTAGAACTGCAAGGCAAACGGACCAAACTTTGCATGTTTTAGTCCACGTTTAGCAGGCACCATGTTTCCAGCCGAAAAGGTGATGCGAGAATAATGGCAACCCAGCAGATAGCAGAACATTCCTGCATAGGCTGTATAGTAAGAAAATTGTATTCACCCCACACCCTCATTTAGCTGTCAAACCCTCAGCGCTGGTTTCAGCACCTCGGACAGCAATCACGTACGGGCCAGTTTGCTCGAGTCCGCTTCCTTCTGTGAATTAGCACTTTGAAGGGCAGGTGACGATTATACCTCACGCCTCTCCCTTAGAGGGTTTCGTACGTACATGCAAACTGCCTGCAAGGTTTTTTTTGCTTCAGCTTTATGATCCACTCAAATTATTCAACCAGCTATTAGGAGCGAAGCCGGAAGGCAAGGATCCATCAGGGCCATAATTATTTCAGGCTGCTGCTAGATTAAGAGTGGGAGGAGAGGGGAGAGCTGAGTGATGGGAGATCGAAGGGGACCCCTGGCACACGATGAGCTCTCTTTCACAGAGGTGCATTAGAAAAGCACGCAGAGCCTTGATGTCAATGTAAAACCAGCAAAATATAGTTCTCTCTCTCCTTTAGTCCCCCTTCTAACCCGAATCCCCCAAACCTGGGCAGCGCTCCGGTGGAAACAGAGCTCAAAGCCTGTTTCTTGAAAGATAAAAGGTTTTGTGTTTAAAATCAGTCCTTTGTCAAGGCGGATAGATACGGAACTTCGGTCTGAATTTAAGGTGCTCTTGTGCCTTAAAGATCATGTTACATCCTTCTCCTAAGGGTGATCCAATAACACACCCCATTTGCTAAGATCCTTTTAATTCTGTAGTTTCGTGCAAAACATAACACCCTGCCGGTATTACATTTATCGAAGGGGAGTATTAATGTGCTAGCAGTTTCTGTGCCACAGCAAATAGTCCGAACCTTCTAACCAGGCAGAGGCTTTGTCAAAACCAAATTAGGGAATGACGGTTTATCTAGGTGGCAAACAGAAATTTATGGGCCCCAGTATAGATTAGTCAGGAATGTTATTTTATAATTGAAAACAAATGTAAAATAAATCCCAGTTGAACCAAAGTGATTTAGAAAAGGATTTACAAGGATGCGTCAGTCTATTTATTTTGACTCAGTAGGGCAGAGGGGAAAAACTCCGGGGCACACACAACAGTAGTGAAAACAGCCTTTGTTACAAGGGAAAAATGTTTTAAGAAAAATTCCTGCAGATGGCGCTATTTCTCAATTTCAGCTTCTGAACAAAAGTAACCTTGATGGAGGTGGGGTTATAGTGAACGCAATAATGTCTAGCTTATATTTACAGCGTTTACATCATCACTCTGTGTAGTGTCATCTGAATTAGTGTGCAGTTCAAGGGGGCCGAACCATCAGCTCCTGTGGCTTCAAAGGCAGGCCAGGGTGATCTACACTGTGCAGAATCCATCCTTACATTAAGGGGCCTAGAGTCTCATTCTACACTCATTGGAGAGCATGGGCAGGACACCACGGAAGGCAGTGGGAACAGTATTAGGCCCTTAACATTTTTCCAACATAAGTCCCTGTATTTGGTTTAAATATTCAGAAACATGGTAAATATTTAGACTTTTAAAATACAAAAGGTTCCTAAGCAGTTGTAAAGATTATTTCCTAATTAAGGTGCATATATAAATTAACAGAGATCTGAATAAAAACAAATGGAAAGGGTCATTAAGATGCAATATATCAAACACTGGAAGCTAGCTCTGCTTGTTTAGAGCTCAAGCATAACTAGTTACAGAGGTTACAAGTGCGATGTAATGAAGAAGCATGAGTTTCTCCAATAGCCTGTCCTCTATCTTCATTTGTTTTTTTTCCACTTGTTGCCTTAGTCCTCAGATGTTTAGAGTGATCACTCTCTGGGGCAGGTACAATCTTCACACATACCCCAATCCCAGTTGGGGCCTCTAGTATCTACTCAAAACTCATGCTTCATTACATCACACTTGTAACCCTGTAACTAGTTATGCTGAGCTCTATTGCAAAATATTTGTTGTGTATAGTTATCTACTTATGTAAGTTAAGTTATGTACTTAAAAAAAGGTTTGATTTCACTGTTGATGGTATTTTTAAATCCTTGCATGAGAGACCATCTGCTTTATGTTTATGATTGATCAGTTACAGATCTATGCTAAGTGTTCCACACTTAAAATCAGGCCTATCACTTAGTTCAAAAATAGCTACATAAGGCTGCCAGCTGGCACATTCTGCACCCCTGTGAGAAGGACATTCAGAAAGGTCTAATCAGAACTCACATTATTTTACATACACTGTGGTCTCCCTATCAGGCAAGATATTCCCTTCTTTATTCATACTTGTTTGTGCTGCTGTCTATTTTAAACACCCTAATCTCAAGAAGAAAAAACACTTATGCAGTTTTCTTTATTGAAAGGACCAAAAGGTGGTCCTATTTTGAAAAGTAACTTTGTAAAAATGGTACTTTACTCAGCAGATCTGCTCCTTGGGAGTAGTTAGAGAGTCACAGCTTACTTCTATGATTTATAATTTTTTATTTCTTCCTCCCCAATTAATCCTGCAGTGTTAATATAGCTAAGAGCTGGATTCCATTCCTTCCTGTGTGCTGTCAATAGAATTGTTTACTTCCCACTCAGCTATAACTGCAACCCAGTTGAAGGATGTAAATGAAGCCCACAGAACCTTCAGTAATGGTGGTAATATACAAAATAAGTAAAGAACCCCAGTCGAATCTCAAATCCCAGGTAGAATTTGGAGGCTGGAAATTAGAATATATATTCTTTTGGATATAGTAAGCAAAGAGCATTTGATAAGGAATAATTGAGATATAGCAAACAAGGAACCTCTTGCCATTGTAAAGAGTCACTTTTCAGAGTATAACCAAACCTGGGAGACCTGAGCTATTTTCAGGACTATAACATTGGGCACATGAAGGCTTCCTACAGGGGTTTCTTAAATCAGACTCAATTCATCCATTTTCAAGATCATTATAATGAAAACTGTGCCCTTGATTGAGTATTTTTCTCTTACCTGAAAGTGGCATTTCCCGTATGGAGAAGGTCAATCTCCTGCTTGACAATTTTTGCATAGGTTACACTTGAACAGGCATCAGTGAAATTGTAGGCCTCTAGATCACCAAGTCTTGAGCCTTCTTTTAGCTTTTCATTTGCAGTACTGTAGCAATCCAATCAAATTCACTTCCAAAATGGAAGGTGACATTCCCCTGACTGAAATGAAAGAGGCATAGGAAGAGATAACTCCACTCAAAAATAACTGAACAATTTTACTATCAGAGTGCAAATTACAACATAGAAATGACTGGAAAAATACATATTGTAAATAGGCCCGTTTGCCCCACATTGTCCTATCTGAATGAGGCCTTTAGGTTCTGGAAATATTTTCTCCTTAGTTTAACTAGGATTTATACAAATAAAATATGACAACTGTTTGTGCAAGTGCAGATGGCCAGTCTTCACATGATCTCTGTTCTTCACTCATCCTTCCACTTGTTCATTTAATTCTCACTGGACTTTTTACTAGTAAAGAATTGGGAAACTAACAATAATTTTGCTAAATTGGCAAAGGGCTGTCGCTACCACCCCATTCCCCTAGGAAGGAGGGGCCCAAGTCTATGCCAGCTGACTAGCCAGGTGCTTCAAAGCATGCCTGTCACCTGTATTAATGATTTTTTCCTTTATACTTTTTAAAGTGTGAATAAGGCAGGGGGAGAGAGAGAGAGATTGTCAAAGAAATAGCACATGCTTATCTAAATTCGAAGTAAATCCTATTTTAAATTACTCTCTTACCCTGGGTTTTAAGAAATAATATTTGCAGAAACTACTCTGTCCTGAAAGGGGAAACTAAAGATTGCTAATCTACTCTGTATCACAGGATCTAGATAAATCAGAAAAAGAGTCAACTGTAGAAGTTACTCAGTGAATGGCAACTTTGCAGGAGTTTACGTGCTCCTTCACAGGGCTGTGTAGTAACAAGAGTCTTTTCAGGACCTCAGACAAATGATTTATCAATGTTTAATTAGAGTTCCTTTAATCGGAGAAAACCTATTTGGTGTGTTTTTATGCTCTTAAAAAGAAACCATAAACTACTATAAAGCTAGCTAATTTATTATAATTTCTAAAACATGAGAATTCAATTCAGGTTACAATGCAAGTTACAGTAAGGTTTTTAACAACAGTACAAATTAAAATTGGTTAAATACTAAGAATAAAATTTGAGACCAAAATTGATTAAATCATTGCATAAGCACAATAACTCCCAGATTTAGGTGCCTAAATCCCATTTTTAGGCCCCACTGCCTTCCACTAAACCCCGACTTGGCTGCCACGTAAATCTGTAGGTGCCTAAACTCAGCACCTAAGGGGGTTTTTTTAGTAAAAGTTTCCACCTCTGGGTATACACACTGCTACTTCACTCTGTGCACCTATCTTCCACTTATTCCCAAAGTGAGCCATGGCTATTGGCTTTTAGGCAATAAGACTTTAACGTTAGCCTGTTCTGATACAACATGAATTTCAGCTTCCTAGCACATTGTTATATATATCAGATTTTCTTTAGTGTCTGTATCTGGCATAGCATTGTGCAGCAAAATGTTAATCTCAGCTAGGGCATTAGAGTACCCAAAGGCACCTATTTCAGATGTACTGTTAGTGACGAATGAAAAGACCAATTTATATTGATCACCAGGATCTACTTTTGAAGTTCAAAACCACATTTCCCATGTCCAGAGCAAATTTTGGCCTCTTTGAGCCATTTTCTGAGCTATGTATTTCATTGGGCACCGTGATAATGGTTCCTGATGGTTATAGTGTACCAGAAGCCACCAATGTCTGTTGGGTTTTTGAACAGACAAGGGTGAACTAGTAAAGGCAGAGTTACACCTTTGTATGCAATTTCTTTTAAGAGTGTGATTAATGTCTTTTGTACAGATTGGTAAGTAGTAAGCGCTATTCTAAATTGCCTTTTAAAAACAGGAGACACTCCTGCTTCTGTGTGGACCTGACTCTCTGTAGGTTTTTTTTCTTCACAGTCACAAGAGTTCTTTGCAAAGATTTCATGGTGTTCTATATGTAGCTGCTTCAATTTTTCACTTTGCTGGCTATTCTCAAATCATCTGCTAGTTGTATTTTTTCCTCAACTTCTTGTTCAAAGTCAAAGGATAGCTGGATTTTTTACATTGCACTGGGATTCCAAGAGAAGTTGTTTTATCCTAAGAGGTTTATTTCTGGAAGTATCAAGCCATTCCTACCGATGTCATTGCTTGTTACTCCATGTATAGTAGCTTCCTAAATGGGGCCAGAGTAATGGGAGCACGAAGCTATGTTTGCATTGTCTCTCTTACGTTTCTAACCTGTAATATGCCTTCTGGTAATACCCCAATTGTAGGAATTTAGATAGGGTGACCAGATCCCAAGAGTGAAATATCAGGACACATTGGGCAAGCGCAGAGGGGAGGGGGGAAGAGCAGCAGGGTGGGGGTGTGCAAAGATATTTTGCGCCCTAGGCAAATTTTTTACCTTGTGCCCCTCCCTCCCCTTTTCCGGGAGCATTGCTTATTATAAACTTTAAAAATGAATACTGCATAATGTAATGTAGCATGGGGCAGAGGGCTGGGGTATGGCGGGGGGAAGGGAGGGTTCTGGCTGGAGCTGGAGATGAGGGGTTTGGGGTGTTGGAGGGGCTCAGGGCTAAGGCAGAGGGTTGGGGTGCGGGTGGGGGGAAAGAAGTGTTTTTCCTGAAACTGAAATTGGTGGGGGGTGTTCGAATTTTCATGGGGGGTGTAGCGGTGCGACGACTCACCCCTGTGGCGCCTCCTGCTGCTGGTTGTCTGGGAATTAGCTCTTTCCAGCTCAGAGTGCCCTCTGCAGGTTGGTGTCTCACTGTCTGCTGGCCCCTGTGTCTTTCCCAGACCCCAGTGCTCTTGTATCTGGGGTGCTGCCCACTGGCAATATTCTCACAGTTTCTGCCTCTGGGTCTCCCCTCCCTGGGGAACCCCCAGCTCTCTATCCCCACCTTGCCTCAATTTGGGGTACTGCCAGTCTGCATCAAGCCCCTGCTCCCTGGAGCAGACTATTTGCAGACAAACAAAGGGAAGTAATTCTTCACACCACATAAAGTCAACCCATGGAAATCTTTGCCAGGGGATGCTGTGAAGGCCAAAACTATAACAGGATTAAAAAAAGAACTGGATAAATTCATGGAGGCTAGGTCCATCAGTGGCTATTAGCCAGGATGGGGAGGGATGCAACACCATGCCCTGAGTGTCCCTAGCCTGTTTGTCAGAAGCTGGGAATGGGTAATAGGGGATGGATCACTTGATGATTACCTGTTCTGTTCATTCCCTCTGGGGCACCTGGCCTTGGCCACTGTCAGAAGACAGGATACCAGACAGGATACCGGGCTATATGGACATTGGTCTGACCCAATATCACCATTCTTATGTAAAAATTAATTATAATAATGTTTAGTACAAAAACTCCCCAACATAATGACCTCTCAAGATAGCAATGATGTGAAATAACAATCTTGGCAAATAATGCATTTAAAAAATCTTGGCCTATTAGGAAACACATTTATATAAGCGACAAAGAGTCTTGTAGCACCTTATAGAATGGGTCTTAGCCCACGAAAGCTTATGGATCCGTAAGATCTGTTAGTCTATAAGGTGCTACAAGACTCTTTGTTGCTTTTGCAGATCCAGACTAACATGGCTACCCCATGATACTAAACATTTATATAAGTTTCCATTCCCAGTCACAAATGTACAGTAGCATTCTGGAGCAAAGCCACTAAAATATAGTCCAAAAACAAATGTTTAGTTAACATGCCCTGCAGCCCCTCACTTTTCCCTCCAGCTCACCCCACTTACCAGTGTTTTCCTCAGAGTTCAGAGGTGCTTTCTTGTGAGTTCACCTCGGGGGGGGGGGGGAGCAAGAAGTCACCTTGCTTGTTCTTCCAGCTGCTCACTGTTCACTCTGGCCACTGTTGTTTGTTGTGCCACCGTTCGCTCCCTTGCTCTGTTGCCAATGGCCCTGCGCTGCCTGTCACCTTCTGCTGCCACTTGCCAATGTGACCTCTGCGAGTTGGTCCCTTGAGGTTCCACTCAGCTTTCAGTGATTTCAACTGAGCTCTCAGTGGGGTAGGAAAAGTGTCTCCACAGGAGGACTAAGTATTGGCCTACACTACGTGTTTATGTGAAGCCTGGTCCTTATGTGACTTGGTTATCAGTGATTTCAGCTGTAGTGGTCACAAACCAAAAGACTCTTTATGAATCTTAATCAGGTCTGTCTTTAAACAGTGGAGAAGGGCAGGTCAAACAGTACTTGTGACTCAGACAGATCATCAGAGCAAAACACATGTCCCCACCCACTCTCTTGATGCCCTCAATTAGCACAGGTTAAGTACAGTTCTACTGCCTTTTACTCATACAATACAAACAACAACAACATTTCATTCCCTCCTCCCCCAATTCAAGTGATTTGCAACTCAGTCCCCCGCCAAAATCTATCACTTGCAACACAGCTCTGTTTTCTGGATACCTAGGTAGATTAGATGTGAATGTAAATACAATCTAGTCCCCCCAGCCCCCAGTTCATCACTAGCTGTCAGTGAGCACTCATTTTGACTTTGCTTACAATGTACAAGGAAGCTAGTCTATGTTCATACTTTTCAAATCTATTATACTTTTTCATATACACATATTTTATCCTACACTGTATATGCTTTTAAAGTGTGTATTAATGTTTCAATTTCAATTCAGATTTCCAAAATTGGCATGTAACTAGTTCACAAAACTGTGGGGGGGTGTTTGGAAATTCAGGGGGGGGTACACCACCCAGTGGGGGGTGTTGGAGAAATCCCTGGCGGGGAGGGCTCTGGCTGGGACTGGAGATGAGGGGTTTGGTGTGTTGGAGGGGGCTCAAGGCTTGGGTAGAGGGTTGAGGGTGTGGGGGGAAGCTCTGGCTGGGGGTGTGGGCTCTGGGGTGGGGCAGGGCTGGGGGTGAGTTTGGATGCAGGCAGGCTGCTCCGGGACTGGGGCCAGAAAGGAGGACTCCCTCCAGCACTCTCCCTGGCAGCGGCAGCAAGCTCTGGGGAAGGCGGCCCTCTTTCCTCCCCACCTCACCCAGCAGCACACTCACCCCACGGTCATTGGCAGCAGAACTTGGCGGGCACTAGGACCCCACGGAGGCAGTTGCTGCAGGGAGGCAGCATGTTGCTGCAGGGAGAGACACAGGGACGGTTCTGCACGGATCTGCTCCAGGGCCACGGAAGGTACATGGGAGGCAGCAAGGGGAGGCGTGTGGGGGGGTAGTGGGATCGGAGCTGGTTTGCCAGGGAGAGCGGCTGGGGGCTCTGTGCCTGCTGCCTACAAGTCCTGTCTCTGCAGCATGCCACGTGGAGACCTCCTCCCCGCCTCTGCCTGCCTGGGGCCATGTGCAAGCTCCTGCGGAGCTGCCCCAGGCAGACGCTGTGAGCGGCGGGCTGGCGCCTGGCCGCCTTCTGTCCCCATATTGGGACAAAGAGCGTCCCGACCAATCTAAGGTCGGGACGTGGGACAAGTCCCCTAAAATCGGGACTGTTCCGATAAAATTGGGACATCTGGTCACCCTAGTTTGCAGCCCAACACGAACGAAGTCCCAGCACACAGAGATACAGGGCTGCCAATAGACGGTAAAGAAAACGAGGAATACTTGTAGCATCTTAGGGACTAACCAGTTTATTTCAGCATAAGCTTTCGTGGACTATAGCCCACTTCATTGGATGCATAGACTGGAACAAACAGAAGTAGGATGCATTTATACATACAGGAAGCAAAAAAAAATTTGTAAATTACTATACCAATTTTAAGAGACTGTTAAATTTGGATGGGCCATTATCAGCAGGAGAAAAAAAAACCTTTTGTAGTGAAAATTTACACGATTTCTTATCTATGTCTGTCAGTTGATAAGAATCTTAAAAGAGACTAAACTAGGAAAATGCAATCAATTAGTATAATGACCAAGCCACTCATAGTCTTTGTTTAATCCTTGGTGGACAGTGTCCAATTTGCAAATTAATTCCAGTTCATCAGCTTCTTGTTGGAGTCTGTTTTGGAAGTTTTTCTGTTTTAAAATTAACACCTTTAAGTCTTTAATAGAATGGCCTGTGAGATTGAAGTGGTCTCCTACTGGTTTTTGAATGTTATGATTCCTGATGTCAGATTTGTGGCCATTTATTCTTTTGCATAGAGACTGTCTGGTTTGGCCAATGTACATAGCAGAGGGGCATTGCTGGCACATGATGGCATATATCACATTGGAAGATGTGCAGGTGAATGAGCCTCTGATGGTGTGGCTGATGTGATTAGGTCCCATGATGGTGTCAACTGAATGGATATGTGGACAGAGTTGGCATCGGGCTTTGTTACAAGGATAGGTACCTGGGTTAGTGTTTTTGTTGTGTGGTGTTAAAAGGTAGTTACTTTAAGTACCAAGCACTGGAAATCTATTCACTCTAGCCAAGAGATTAGCTTCTATCCAAGGGAATTGGTTTTGTTGGAGGACTGGTCACCTTGATGATGAAGTTACTCGGCATGGGGTGGGGCTTGTGTGGGGCAGCAGGTGAGGGTGTCATCTCACAGAGGGGGCCAATATGTTTTAAAAGGCTAGATGTTCTACTCAGGACAGGAGCCATTTTCAGCAGTCCATGAAGGGGAAGCAATCCAGGTTTTAATGTCCCATTAAACAAAGGCCACCCTGCCGGTTTGGACATGGATGGTCCCTAAGGATGTAAGCTGGAAAGTGAGGAAACAGAGATAGGGACATGGATGTAGTGTTTATTGGTTTGTATGAGCTGTAGTCTCCTGTGCTTATATAATTAAAATATTAAAAACAACGAGGAGTACTTGTGGCACCTTAGAGACTAACAATTTTATTTGGGCATAAGCTTTCGTGGGCTAAAACCCATGAAAAGATAAAAGGAACATAAAATGTGTTAGACCAGGGGTCTCAAACATGCGGCCCGCGATGCCCTTCCCTGTGGCCCGCCAAGCTCCCTGGCACGCCCCCCCCAATAGCAGTTTCTGCAAGGGAGGGCCAGAAGCAGATGCTTCTCCGCTGCCTGGCTGGGCCACTGCTGAGCCCTGGCTTCCAGATGCTGCTGCTGCAGCTTCAATGAATGAGCTGGGGTGGCGCTTCCCAGAAGCCTAGGGTGACCAGACAGCTAATGTGAAAAATCGGAACGGGGTTGGGGAGGTAATAGGAGCCTATATAAAAAACACACCCAAAAATCAGGACTGTCCCTATGAAATCGGGACATCTGTTCACCCCACCTCTGCACCGGCGGCCAGGAGCGGTAAGCCAGGCTCCCCGCTGAGTTACAGGGGTGAGTGGGTGGAGATTTTGGGACGGGGAGCAGGGTTATGAGGGTGAGTGGCAGGGATTTGGGGATGGCGCACAGGGAGCTGGCTACAAGCATGAGTTGGGGGAGAGCTGGGGATCAGGAAGCTAGGTAATAGTGGTGAGTGGGTGGAGATTTCGGGATGGGGCACAGAGATCTAGGTTACAGGGAAAAGTGGGGATGGGGAACAGGGTTATGAGGATCAGTTTGGGAGAGGGAGCCTTTATAAAATTAAAATTGATATTAGGCTGAAATGTGCTGAAATTTCTGTCAGGTTTAGCATATTTAAAAAGCTTGAATCATCTGAGGCTGGTAATTTCTTGTTAAATTAGATTTGTTTGCTTGTGTTTCCAGCTCTGGACTTCCTATATTGCTCTTGCTTTGTTTGCCGAGCAGCCGTTTGCGGTGCCTAGCACTTTCTAGGAGGGAGTGGGGAGCTGCGTGCTCAGAGGAGGAGGGAGGGCTGGAGTGGGGGCAGGGCCCAGAGGCAGCAAGGGGGGTGGGTGTCAGTGATGCGGCCCTCGGGCCAGTGCATTAGTCCTCATTCAGCCCTCGTGGTCACTTGAGACCCCCGTGTTAGACTGTTGTGCAAATTGTCTTTGTATGTTAACTGCTGTGTGCCCCAAGAGTTAAACTGTAACCAGAAATGTCCTACTTTCAGGGGGAAGTTCTGAAAGAGGGGAGGTTTAAGTAGAAGGAAGCCTGAGGGGGTCATTTCTGTGCCCAGAGGGGTTAGGCAGTTGGACAGCAGGTTTTGACTCTCAGAAGAGAGTGCTAGATAGAAGGTCTGCACCCTGAGAGTGTACCTATGTACCACAAGATTGAGGCAGTGGCTAGACTTGGCTGAATGTGGAAAAAATGGAGCGAGTCCAGAGGAACAACAAAAATGATTAGAGGCCTGGAGCACATGACTTTTGAGGAGAGGCTGAGAGAACTGGGATTGTTTAGTTTACAGAAGAGAAGACTGAGGGGAATTTGATAGCTGCTTTCAACTACCTGAAAGGGGGTTCCAAAGAGGATGGATCTAGACTGTTCTCAGTGGTACCAGATGACAGAACAAGGAGTAATGGTCTCAAGTTGCAGTGGGGAAGGTTTAGGTTAGATATTAGAAAAAAACTTTTTCACTAGGAGGGTGGTGACACACTGCAATAGGTTACTTGTAGAATCTCCTTACTTAGAGGTTTTTAAGGTCAGGCTTCACAAAGCCCTGGCTGGGATGATTTAGTTGGGGATTGGTCCTGCTTTGAATAGGGGATTGGACTAGATGACCTCCTGAGGTCCCTTCCAACCCTGATATTCTATGATTCTATGATTTTATTCAGTCTCCAGATTAAAACACCTAGGGGATTAAGGGACACAGAGGCTTAGATTCCCCTCACAGCAGTCCAGTGAGTGGCTGAACAGGGTCACCCAGCTGGATCTGTGATAGGGATACACACGAGGTCTCAGCTGAGTGGAGAGCAGCTACTATGAGGAGATTAAAGAAAGCCCATTCACTCCCTGGATTCTATCCTTTCTGTATTGCTAAGTGTAAGGGCATCCCTATCACACCAGCTTGGACAGACCACTCAGCTTCAGAAGTTACTTGTCAAACCTGGGGAACACTTTGACCTGATATCTGATGCTCTGGCTCTTAGGGTCCATTTGCTCATCCCTCAAATCATAACCACAACCTTTTATTTATTAAATCTACCTGGACAAGAAAGTCTGCTTCAAGATGAATAGCAGGTTTTAGTCCTGTAACCACGGAGGCCCAATGTAGTATTCGCTGATTGCCCACTTGAATGTATAAAGCACAAATCTTTTGGCTTTTCACACCCTTTTTCCACAGTGGGACCACCTTAAGGATTTCACTGTTTTGGACTATTGCTACGGGAGTTGGTTCTCACTTCACGGCTTGACTAGCAGATCTTTAACTAGAGTTTTTTCAAAGGTGAGATTTAGCAACGCGTTATTTACCAACCCTCCATCCCCTTTATATGAGGGCATGGGGCAGACATATGGTCTCTGGTTGTTTGGATGTTTAGGTGTCTGTGAGGCAGTCAGCAATCCTGTACTTATCACTCTGTGAAGCAAGGATTTCATGTGCCTCTGCCAGTTTTTTATATAAACTCCGCATTTAATTCTTTGTCCAGATTTTGCATTGATAGTTATTTTTCCTGCTCCTGTAGCAGTTCAGATTCTCCAATTATTAACATTTGTGTTTCTTTCTAGGGTCCAACCTGCACTTTCAGTACTGACTGTTGTGCAGAACCATATCTACATAATATTTTCCCATCTATTAGCAATCTATTAGCAATTTTAAGCAGGCCAACAAGTCATTACTCACTAACCCACGCTTAGTTTAACACAGATGACAAACTGGATGTGTTGCTTTGATGTGCACAAAGCTTTGAAATTAAACAAATCCCCACAGCACGGTACATTGGGTATTTAGTGAAGTTAGTCCTACTTTTCTCAGTGTATCCTCAGTCATGAGTGTTATTTCTGCTTCCAAATTAAGGAGCTCTGTGCATATAATAGCATCTTGTACTTTTGGATTAAAGTACAATCTTCTGGCAGCACCTTTTGGGATAAACTCTCAGAGCCAGACTTCCCTGAGCTATCTATTAGCGGTAGAGGGGAAAGAAAAAAAAATAGATTCACCTGACAAGTCCTCCTGCCAGCAGTGTGACTTCTCATTTTTGAACTACTAGGAGTTTGTTTTCCTCAGTCACGGAATTTACCCTGTATTATCAGGTCTCAGTCAGCTATCTTGGGAAGATCGTTTCTTTGTGGCTACTTTAGATCTGGGGCTTCTTGTCTTCCTACCATACTCTTTGTGGCTAGAAGATAGAAACAGGCACATAAGCTCTAGTTTGTCATCCATCACCTGGATCATCTGCTTAATATGGGGGCCATGCCCTTTAATGGTTTCTTTTGGCCTTTCCAAGTCCTATCACCTGAATTCCAACCTTTCTTTGGTCATGACAGCTGGAGAGGCCCCTATTGGCTGAGACTTTATCTCCTCCTCTTTGCTTCGTGGGGAATGGTTTCTTGCTGGACATTGGTGCTTTGCCTTCTAACAATAGCTCAGCTTTTCCAATCTCTAGGGCATAAACGCTGCCTGGTACATCAAAGGTCTTTTTTCTGCCTCCTTGGAGGGTGCCTCTTGTCACCTATACCTTCTAGGTCAGAATGACTATTTCTCTCATTGGGTTTTGCCTGGATCTATAATCAACTTCATTTTTATTTTGACCTAGGCTGGTAAGCTTCCCAGATACATCATCTGCAAATGAGGGTGCTGGTCTGGATCCACCAGCATTTAAGCAAATTAGCTTTATTTCATCGTAAAAGGTGCATCATCCTTACAAAACAATCTTATAAATCAGAGTAGTGGGACTTACCTCATTGTAGTGATTGATTAGCTTAAGACATGACTTTTCAAAGTTCTGGTTGATGTCTGGGGATAAAGTAGATAACCAGACCTGGGGTTTATGGTTAAAGTCCTCCTTAAAAAGCTCATATTGTTTTATGAAATTCCTTCAAAAGTTTTCACCACAGTAATATGCTTGCAATTTTGAGCTCCCTTCTTATGAGGGAATTGAATTTATCAATATGTTTAGGTTCCTTAAAATTTCTTTACCTGGGACTTGAAGTGCACTGTACCCATCCCAGGGAAGGGCTAGATCCACCTCGTGAGCATCTGGGTTGCCTTGGGCTCCCGAAGCTGCCACAGCTCTTCTTAACCTCCACTTAAGAGCATCCTTGTCTGCCAACAACTCATGGCTCTCCTCCTCCACCTTTCTACATTCTGCAATTTTTAAAATTCAACCTATTGTTTGTCCCTCTGAAAGCCTGAGTTGCCTTATCTATTTCTATCCCTAGGTTATCTAAGTCTTGCTTTCTTTTACCAGTTCTCCATCAACTTTCTGTTTAATAGGGAATATGAGGAGGCATCTTCCTGCAATATAGAGCCTGCCATTGTACCTTTGATGTGGCGGGCTTCCTCCCCTCTGCTGGAGGCTTACCATTCCTAGCCCCTCCCTCCTGGAAACTGCTATGCTACCAGAGAACTGCCTGGCGTTAGGTAGAGCAGCGGGAAGCAGCGCGGGGTGGGAGGAGGCAGCAGAGAGTTTAGTGGCCCCAGAAAACAACTGGGGGAAGCAAGGGAGGACCCGCGGGGAGCTTGGCGGGCCACAGGGAAGGGTTCTGCGGGCCGCATGTTTGAGACCCCTGGTCTAGCGCCTGAAGGCTGCTATCTTAGGCCAGCTACAAACAGAATCCAGGAGATATAGGGACACCCTGGCAATGCTCTCTTTCCCCTTGGTACTACCTGCACCAAAAGCCACAATAGGAGTGCTTTAAGAGCTGCTAAGGTATCCCATGCCTCTATAGGGAGGTTCATTTACATTAGGTTTACAGCTTCTTTGTGCTTTCAAATCAATAGAAAGCAACCAATGGGGCCTACAAATATCTACAAGAATCACAAATATTTGACAAGTATCTTCTATATCTTATTTGCCAAAACATATTTTCATAATGAAATGCTTAAGAAAAATAAAACTTACAAAAGAAATAAAACAGCTCATAAATAAGACAACACTAACAGTAACAGATATGCATGCATACTTATCTACACACACAGGTAAAATGTCTTTTCAAACTTTTTTCTCTCACTTATCAGACTTTACTTATAAGAGGTGATGCTCCCATAATGATCTGAACATGTGTACCAAAATAAACAAGCAAAACATGTATTCTGTTATATTTAATAATTTCATTAATCAACACATTTGTTACAGTGAAGAGAAAGCAAGTAACAATTAGGAGCTACAACAAGAACCATGATGTTGTATAGCTACTGACATTAACAAGGGCCCCCGAAATGTTAGTAGCAAAAAAGCAACACTATATTTAAGTGTACTGGTGCATGAAACAAAAGATGGTCACATGTGACCATGTGATATGTCTTCTGTACTCCATGCTCAATACACCAATGCTGTATTAAAAAATATGAATGTTTTTCATGGTTAGACTACAGAAAACATAATAGTGTTCAATCCAAGTCTTGAATGCATTTTTTCCACACCATGCTGTTCACTGCTTTTTCTGCTGCATTCCCACGCCACCTGAATGTGTTCGTTATCCTCACTTTGCACACCCGCTGAATGCCAAATTAGTACAAGTTACTCTACTTTATTACTTACATACATTTTCTGACTAACTTTTTACCTGACAAATCTTAAACGGTAATGTAAGTTTTATCTTCAAATCTGGCCAAGAAACTTCCACTGAAGTTGCACTCATTTATGTCAGGGGTACTGTAATTATCTAACTGAAATTGTGGGGGAGTGGAAGTGGAGTGAGGTGGGAGAAGACAGGTTGCATGAACAGAATTTTAGCACATATTTACAAAAATACGGTTTACTGACAACATTTTGTAACAAAATATTTGTTTGAAAAAACTTGTATGTTTGATTTCTTCCAAGAAGTTGTATATTTATCTTTAAATTTTAAAGAGGCTTTGTACCCCATTCAGAGTCTTGCCAGCACTGTGTAAAATCATTTGCTCGCACAATCATTTACAATAATTTTATTGCCCTGCTGAACTGATGTCAATGAATTTTCAAAGCACAAAATTCCTCAATAAAAATTCATGTCTTTGCTCAACTGATGACATGCACCCTACCCTTTCATCTACCTGATTGCTCCAAAAGGAATTTTTTTTATGAGTTATGTCTAAGGAGATCAATTTTGTCTATTGCATCAAATATGCTATGGAACAAGGCTAGTCTGGTGCAGTGGCTCTCAACCTTTCCAGACTACGGCACCCCTTTCAGGAGTCTGATTTGTCCTGCATACCCCCAAGTTTCTCCTCACTTGAAAACTATTTGCTTACAAATAATCACATAAAAATATAAAGTTCCACAGCACACTGTTGCTGAAAAATTGCTTGCTTTCTCATTTTGTCTGTATGAAATTTTACTCTGTACTGAGTTTGCTAGTGCTTTTTATATAGCCTGTTGTAAAACTAGTTAAATAACTAGATGAATTGATGTACCCCCTGGAAGACCTCTGTGTATTCCAGCGGTACATGTACCCCTGGTATGGTGGGCTGTGTGTGAGTGGGGTGGCAATCTCTATGCAAAAGAATTCAGCAGTTTAAGAGGGAGAAAAGTTATAATGATTAAACAGTGCATTTTTTAATATGGTGTTTAAAAAGAGACTGTACAGAAGAATCAAAATAATCAACCTATAGGGAGTATAGAAGAATTACCAAACTGCTATACGTTTTCATCAGAATCATCAGAACTTCCTTGTCCTTCATCATCACTGCTATCTGAACTGCTAGTATCCTCTTCACTGTCCTCACTGCTTCCTTCATCTGTTTTTTCACCCTCTTCATCACCAAAATTCTGTGTACTTTCTAAAACATGTACAAGATATACATTTTAGGTAAGTCTTGGTTAGTAAAAAAAGGACTATTTCAGGCATGTGATAAATATATAATATTTGATATTATATTCCAAATAAACTCAAAATTATATATTCAAAATAAGTAGATTGTACATGGTGTTTTGGAGTATTTTTCTGAGGAAAATAATTGTATTCTAAATCAGTCATTGCATTTTTCTTTGTATAGAGTGAGATTAATACAATTGTTTTGCTTGCGAGAGCTGTTTAATTTTCAAAGAAATATCTAAACAAACATTTTCCCCTTTCTAGTACAGGAAGAAAATTATGCAGTGGTTGTGTGGCTTTTTCCTGAGAATTTAGTAAACAGACCATATTCACAAATATTCCAAATACGTATCTTGTTTGAGATGTGCAGGTTTTGGAAACTTTCAGCAACAGTCTTATAGTGATAGGACGACTATTTTGGTCAGTTACACCATTTTTTTGTCTATATAGTGAACACCAATTTTCCAAAATTTTTATTTTATAAAATATGCAAAGCTATTCCACAACATGAAGGTAAATGGGACTTCTCATGTGAGTAAAACGACTCATATTGGTTTTTACAGGACTGACAGTTTGAAAGAGCAAGAGCATGTTAAATCATAAAAATTATACTGCTGAAATTGATCTCTTCTGCAAACAAAACAAGAGTCTCCAACTTGTACTACTATGGGAACATGGAACTCGATTGAAATTTCCCATTTCAAAACAAATTTAAAAGTAAAGAAAAAATGAATATATGTTATTAATATTTTAGGTTCTTAGCTACAGAAGAGTATTTTTAAAATAAGAATACTCTCAAAATAATGCAATAACATACTAAAATTAAACACTGATTTAAGGCAATTATTCATTTTGAGATAATAAGCTACAGGGCTAATATTGTGAAGCTGGCTCAGATCTGGGTGCAGTGATCACTTTAGTCTCAATATGGAAAACAGGCGAGATTCCAGAAGACTAGAAAAGGGCAAATGCAGTGCCAATCTGTAAAAAGGGAAATAAGAACAATCCAGGGAATTATAGACCCAGCTTAACTTCTGTACCCAGAATGATAACAGAGCAAATAATTAAGCAATCAATTTGCAAACATCTAGAAGATAATAAGGTGATAAGTCATGTCAGCATTGATGTATCAAACCAACCTGATAGCTCTCTTTGACAGGGTACCAAAGATCCTTATGGATGGCAGGGAAATGGTAGCTGTGGTATATCTTGACTTTACTAAAGCTTTCAATACTGTCTCGCATAACCTTTCCATAAACAAACTAGGGAAATATAACCTATATGGAGCTACTACAAAGTGAGTGCAAAATTTGTTGGAAAACCATTCCCAGAGTAATTATCAGTGGTTCACAGTCATGCTGGAAGGGCATAAGGAGTGGGGTCCTGCAGAGATCAGTTCTGGGTCTGGTTCTGTTCATATCTTCATCAATGATTTAGATAATGGCACAGAGAGTACATTTATAAAGTATGCGGACGACGCAAAGCTGAGAGGGGTTGCAAGTGCTTTGGATATTAAATTTTAATAAAATTTAAAATGATCTGGACAAACTGGAGAAATGGCCTGAAGTAAATAGGATGAAATTCAATAAGGGCAAATGTGAAGTACTTCACTTAGGAAGGAACAATCAGTTGTACACATACAAAATGGGAAATGAGTGTCTAGGAAGGTGTGCTGTGGAAAGGGATCTTGGGGTAATAGTGGACCGCAAGCTAAATATGAGTCAATAGTGTAAAGTTGTTGCAAAAAAAGCAAACATCATTCTGGGATGTATTAGCAGGAGTGTTGTAAGACAGGAGAAGTAATTTTTCTGCTACACTCCGTGCTGATTAGGCCTCAACTGGAGTATTGTGTTCAGTTCTGGGCACCACATTTCAGGCCGGATATGGACAAATTGGAGAGGGTTCAGAGAAGAGTGACCAAAAATAATTAAAGGTCTAGAAAACATGACCTATGAGGAAAATTTGGGTTTGTTTCATCTGGAAAAAGGACATTTGAGAGGAAACAACAATTTTCAAGTATGTAAAAGATTGTTACAAGGAGGAAGGAGAAAAATTGTTTGTTTTTCTTAACCTCTAAGGATAGGACAAGAAGCAATGGGCTTAAATTGCAGCAAGGAGGTTTAGTTTGGACGATAGGAAAAACTTCCCCCAGGGGGCCCCGGACTCCTGTTTGAGAACCACTTGCCTAATGTACAGTAGACACTCAATTATTCAGGATTAGGTTATCCAGGTTGTGGATTAACCAGGATGTCAAATACACATAACTCGCAGGGCTGGCTCTGGCTTTGTTGCTGCCGCAAGCACAAACAAAAACAAAAACAAAAAAAACACCCCCAAACTCCTACCAGGGCACAGGGCAGCCAGTGAACCAACACCCCCTCCCTCCGGCACAGGATGGCTGGTGAACCAAGTCTCCCCGCAATATTTCCTATGGATGATGATTATCCAGGATTTTATTAACCAGGATTAATTTTTTCCCTATCATCCTAGATAATCGAGAGTCTACTGTATCACACTTAAGATACATTAAACACAAAGTAATAAAAATACTTTTCACCCTATAATTTTTAAAAATAAAATAGGGTCCATGCAGATACAGCAGTCCCAAATATTGTCTATTTGTGAAAAGCATGAACGCTTCTCCAACATATAATAGTTACTGTTCTCAAACTTACCTATCTGCAACTTTTCTTCAAGAAGTGGAAGAAACTGCTTGGCCTCAGTATTTTCTGGTTCATAGATTAGAACTGAAATTTGATAACAGGATATGTTAATAATTCTATACAGTGACAACAGCACCTGACAGAGTGCAGAACAATTTCAAGGCATATTGTTAAAGTATATGCTGTCATATTGTGGCATCATTTTGATTTCAGAGACTTAAAATGAAAACAATGATTTCTCAGTCATTTTATTTATATTTCCTCATGAAATACTATATTAAGCTATAGTTAAAGGTTGAGAGTACATATCAGTAAATATGTAACTTACAAGAAATAGGCATAACACACCCAAGAAATTCAGATATGAAGTTAAACATAAAATAAATCCAAACATGTTTAGGCATGAAGATGCTGAGTTAATGTTGTTTGGACGCCTTTACTGAGCTCCATAATGACGCCATGAGGAAAAATATATATATAAAACTTAATCTATTGAAAAATTAGTTAAATCTAATCTGGAACCACTTATACATGGATACTGTATGGAAACCTACAGGAAACATTATTCACTAATCCCTGTTACAACAGCACTTTGCCATACTATACCACATGCAGTCATCTCAGTACTACTAGCCCTGTACTTTTCTGGGCACTAAATTCAGTCACAATTTAAAAATAAATAGGTAAACACACAAAATGATTAATGATTATTAAGACAATGATTATTGTAGACAAAACAGTGAGTGTGCACAGTGCAATGCTCCTTCTGCCGACAAAACTCTCTTGCTTTGCTGACAAAATAAAACCACCTCAATGCGAGAGCGCTTTTTGGGGCAAAGTTATATCGACAAAAGATCAGTGTAGACACCGCAGTTGGTTATGTCACTATAATTGGCCTCCATGAGGTATCCCACAATGCCCATCCTGATGGCTCTGGTCAGCAGTTCAAACTCCGCTGCCTTGCACCTGATACACAGGCATCTGCCCCTATAGGCCCAAGAATTTTTGAAATTCCACTTCCTGTTTGTTTGGCGTGGACAGTTGACCACAGTGGTGCCACACAGCAAACGCTCTCCTGCTTGGACCACACCTGAGTTGTTGGAGAAGAGGCTGTGCAGTCCAAGCTCCACTCCAGCCATAGAACTTCGATACCTATGGGCGGATTTCTTGTGGCTTGTTGGAGAAGGACTACAAACAGGACAAGCAGCATTGCCAAGCGAAGATAAAGGAGATGAGGCAGGTGTACCAAAAGGCAAGAGGCAAATCGTTGCTCTGGTGCTGCCCCGCAGTCCTCCTGCTTTTATAAGGAAATGGATGCCATTCTTGACAGTGACCCCACCTACACTGCCAACAGCCCCATAGATACTTTAGTGGGACTGGAGGCAGCAGACAGGGGACTCAACCACCCCACGGACCAAGTTATGGATGAGGAGGTTGAGATGGAGGATGATGTGGAGCGCATGCCAGGGTTGTCCAGTGGCGTGGCGAGTCAGGACCTCTTTTCCACTCCTGAGGGGTCTAGCAGTTCCAGCAGCCAGTCTCTGGTGCGCATGATTCAGTACAAGATGGCCTTGGTAAGTGATCTTTTTGAGTTGATGCTGCTCAGTTATATGAGGTAGAGCTGTCCTCTGCATCGGAATACTCTAAAAGTGGGTGAAGGGATAGAAATCGACAAAACTAGCTGTGTGCGCGTGTGCTCCTCATTGCCTTATGCAGCTAAGTAGAGCATCAGAACTCTAGGAAACTTTCCTGGAGATACTTGGCAATCCTCTGCTGAAAGCTTCTTAGCACAGCTGCTTTGTTCCTTCCCACATTGTAGGAACTTTCCCGCACCAATTGGCAATTCCTTGAGCAGGGACCAAAGCAGCACATGGGCAAGTAGCATAGGGACCAGGTCGGAACCTGCAAGCATGCAGGAGATGCACCCTTGTACACCCTCAGGAGTGAGATATCGACTTCAATGATCCCCACTTGTGGAAAATGGGGACAGAATTTGCACTATTGTTCATACTCTCCTGCACTTATTCCCTTAAAAAAAACCCTAGACTCCTCCTTTGTCCCATCTTCAACATCCAAGACCACCCTCCATCCCTGAGCCAAACTCATGTGTGCTTGCCAAGTGACAGTGATAAAGTGATTCATATATGAAAATAGGTATATTTTACTATAGTGATTCAATGTTGTGCATGAACTAACAATCATGCTTCTGTGTATTGTGTCTTGTGATTCTGCAGGTGTGGCCTTCAAGGGAACCCCCTACACACTGGCAGAGCATCTCTTCTGGAAAATGAGTTGATCACAGTACACCAAGAAGAACATGTTCCAGGAGGCGCTTCAATCCTCAGAGGTCAAAAAAAGAGAACACAGGGAGTGGAGAGAGACCCTGAAGGAAAAAATTAAAACAGAAAAGCAGCACAGAAAGGAGAACAAGGAGAAAATTGTAAAGAGCCAGGAGCAGATGACAAAATTGATAGAGGAGCAAACAAAGATGATGAAGTCCCTAATCATGCTACAGAAGGAACCGATGCATGCTTGCCCCCGCCACCTGCAGCCAATATAGAACTGCTTTCCATGGCCCTGCAAACTCCTCCCACACATTCCTTGCAACTTCTCAGAATGTCTTGGTATCTCATTCACTCCACCCCTTCAGGCAGCTTCCAAAATGATAGCTGGAGTTACACACAGCTATGAAAGCATACATTGCCCTGTATTCTTATCTCCCTTCCCCACCAATCCTTGTGTGTGTGTTATTAATTGTTATTTAATAAAAGCATACTGTCCCATACATGGTTGTGGCTGGAAGAAATATACAGTGGCAATTTGATCATTTACAGACTACAAATCCTTGTCAGGAATCATCACAACTTTAATGCAAGATGGCAAGAGAATGCAGCATGAGCATTGTACAGAAAGACATTACTGATGCTCATTGTCAAAATGTTGCCTAAAAGCCTTCCTAATTTGAATAGTCCCCTGTTGTGCCCCTGTAATAGCCCTCGTATCTGGCTGCTCAAATTTTGCAGCCAGCTGATTCGCCACTACACTCCATGCTGGGAAGAATCTTTTCACCCTTAGACTTACATATATTATGGAGTGCGCGACAGGTTGCTATGACTATGGGAATATTTTCCTTATTTAGGTTTAATCTGCCGTAAAGGCACTGCCAGTGCATTTTTAATCTGCCAAAGGCACATTCTATGGTCACTCTGCACCTGCTCATCCTATTGTTGAAGTGCTTTTTGTTGCTGTCCAGGTGTCCCATGTAAGATTTCATGAGCTACAGGAGTAAGGAGTAAATTCAGTCTCCCAGGATCACTATGGGCATTTCAACATCCCCACTTGAATCTTCTGGTCAGGAAAGAAAGTCCCTGCTTGCAGCTTTCTGTATAAGCCAGTGTTCCTGAAGATGTGTGCATTGTGCATCTTCCTGGATCACCTCATGTTGATGTCAGTGAAACCAACTGTGCTCAAGGTGATCCACAAGTGCCTGCAGTACCATAGAGAAGTACCCCTTTGTACTGATGTACTCCACTGCAAGTTGGTCCAGGCCAAAACTGGAATATACGTGCCATCTATCGCCCCTCTGCAGTTAGGGAATCCAATTACCACAAAGTCATCCAATATTTCATGCACATTTCCAAGAGTCACAGTCCTTCATTGGAGGATGCAATTAATGACCCTGCAAACTTACATTAATGCTGTCCCACTGGTGGACTTCCTCACTCCAAACTGATTCACAACCTAGCAGTAGCAGTCCACAGTCAGTAGCTTCCACACTGCAATTGCCACTCACTTCTCTACTGAGACAGCACCTCTCATTTTGGTGTGCTGGGGCAAGCTCTGCACACAGTTCCAGGAAGGTGGCTTTTCGCATCCAAAAGTTGGCAGCCATTGCTTGTCATGTCAGACCTGCATAATTATGCAATCCCATCACTCAGTGCTTGTTTCTCGAGACCAAAAGTGTCAGTTCACTGCGTTCAGCTGCTCTGTGAATGTCCAAAGTAATCTTGTATTGTTTCTTTCCAGATCAGGCGACTCTGATTCCTGTTCATATTGGGAGCTCATGATATACTGCATGACTATCCTGAGGTGTTCATAACAATGACCACAACAGTAAAGAGCAGTGCGGGATATATGTTTTCAACCAGAGAGGGCAGGCACGCAATAAACAGGGGCTGTTGAAAAATGCTCCGAAATGCAATCAGAAGCCCATGGAATGCTGGGCAGAAAGAACTGCATCATGGGATATTGAGCCCAACCCATGATGCACTGCGATCCAGTCTGCCTTCCCACAACTCCTAGCTGCAGAAGGTAGCAAGTAGCACAGCAGGGTAGCTACCCACAGTGCGCTGCTCTTACTGTTGATGGTAGAGCACCAAGTGTGGAAGCACTCCGCCTATAGAAGGAGCATTGTGTAAACAGGCACAAGTGATATAATTATACCAGTTTTCTGTTGGCATACCTTGCGTCTGCAAAACTCTGTACTGTAGATAAGGCCTGAATTTTTAACAAAGACATCCTTTCTCCAAAATGTGCATTAGATATTGAAGTTAAATGGGTGCTTAACCAAAAAACCCATCAATTACTTAACTATTAAGCAACTGTCAAATGTGATGTCATAATTTCACTATTTGTTAATTTATTACTGGACTTGTCTATACTAGACTTAGGTTCCAAAAATTTCACACCATTTGGTCTGCAGTAACTTGCAATGCTATCTTCCCCATTTTGGTTGGAGAAGTGTATATAGTCTGGCTAGAAGATAAAATTAGGGAACTGGAAGTCAAGATTCCTAGGTTCTATAAATGGTTCTGGCACTGACTTACTGTGTCCTCAAGCGAGTCATTTAATCTCTCTAAGCATCAGTTTACTCATCTTTAGAACAGCAGTACCTGTCTACTACATAGGGATGCTATGTGATAGAATTAATTAATACTTAGAAAAAAATCTTTGCAACGCTCATATGAAAAGTGTTACTATGCTTCCATACAGTATTATGGTCTCTGTGCTTCAGACAGCTTTCACAAGCCTGCAGCTACAGATCCAGGTGGAAGGGAGAGTGCTTCCTTCATAGCTGGAATGAAGGAAGGAACGTGCTATGTGGAAATCACTCCCTGGGAATTCCACACAGTTATAGTCTCATGGGTTGGGAAAGGATGTAGCAGGGTAGGGACGCTGTGAGTTTTTGTGAGAATTATCTCCTGCATAGAAAAAAAAATATTTTCCATGGAAGAAGCTGGCACACGTTACTGAAAACAGAGCAACTTTATGTAAGCCAAATCCAAAATGAAAGCCACCTGAACAATTAAGAAATTTATTTCTCAGCGCCAGGCATTGTGGTGCATGCCTGTAATCCCAGCTACTGGGGAGGCTGAGGCTGGTGGATCACTTGGGCTCAGGGGTTCTGGGCTGCAGTGTGCTATGCTGATCAGGTGTCTGCTGCCATTGACAGCCTGGCCAGTCGGTGGCTGAAGGAATAGCTAGAACAGCATGAATGATGTGTTGTGATTGGCTTTCCCTCTCTGTTAGGGCCGATAGATTGATCAAGGTGACCAAGGATTTATTAGCAATGAAGAAAATGGACATGAAGAGAAATAATAAAATGAAACAGGTGAAATGTAAAGTTTTTATATATATAAATACACACACACACACAGTACTTACTCATCTGACAAAGTTTCTTTGAGAGACTGTAGTCTTGATCCATAATTGCTTTCAGGAACTAAAAGAACAATATGGTTTAGTATGAAAGTTAATATAGAGAACTGCTGATGTGCACACTTGAGAATTAGTTCCAAGTTTGGTCAGTTTTTATATAAAAATACTTTAATGAGAATTTTGATCAATTTTCCTAACAGCTGTAAAGTGCAGAATTTTTCTATTGTTCTAAGTAGATCCACCACGGAACAGTGCACAACTGCTAGTCCCACCATGACTTGTAGTAACTGAGATGGAGTTTGTACATTTTAGAATTAAGGATTATATTTCTGTGTAACTGTGTTATTCTGAGCACACAGCCAAGTTATTCTGGAAACATCTAAGTATGTGTGTTGATTTACAAATGAGTAATCCAATTGACTCCAGTGGAACTACTCACATGAGTAAAGTCATGCATGCTTTTAAGTGTCTTCAGGATTGTGGCCTAAGTTTAATGTGAGAATTGATTATTATTTTTTTTACAACAGGTATCCCAAGTAACACCTGTGCTCACATAATAAGGTAAAAATAACAGCCCTGAGAGATGCATTTGGCAAGAGTAAATAACGCAAGGCTTCACTGTCAGTATGGCACTGTGTGGACAAGGGACTTGAATTAAGCCCTGACAATACCTGTTGGGTCCACAGTTTATATTTGGCATCAGATGGAACAGTCTTGGATCTCAAACATGTTATCATTCATTGCTATCAAGAAAAAAGGGGAAAAACCCCAAACCCAAACATAAATCCATAAAGATCTCAATGACCTAAAAGCAGTAATATTAAACTAACACATGGAAATCCACAACAGACCCATGTAATTGATGTTTGAGGTGGCATTATCAGATCGTGAGACAATGGTTAAAAACAGTATAAGAATCTACTTATATAATTAAATGACAGGATGTTAAAAACTAATTATGACATAAGCAAATATGATATATACAATGGCCACCACTAATAAAATAAAAATTAAAAAAAAAATCAACATTGGCCAAAAGTTATCTGAGGGATCATTTTCTCTCCTTAGACAGAGTATCTCAGACAGCATTGTGTGGTAACTGTTGATTGTTGTTTTCACAATGAATATTTTTACTGTTCTTTTAGTTGAAGTCAAGTAGACAGTTTGAGAGTTGTTAAAGTCAACAGTTCTCTTTAAATTCTCGGAGCTATGTTCATAATAGGCAGAGTCTAGACCTCTACTACTTTGAGTTTTGCCCACGTCTCTCCTCTAGCATAGGATCTAGATTTAAGTCTCTGACTCTTCCCATCTTTTGTACACTCAATAGCAACTAATAAAGCTTTGTTGGCTACTGCAAAGATAGTCAGTCCCACCGAAGAGGAGTTGAGTAAAGTTTTCTTCAGCTTAACGTGCAAAAATCTTATTCCAGAGCATTTGTTACTGCCCTGTCATTTTACCCATAAAAGTATTAGTATCACAATGACAACAGAGTCTTAACTTTAAAACACGTACTTAACTCTTAATGAAATCAATGGGACATAAGCATATGCTTAAGTACTTTGCTCCATTGGGGCATTTGACAGTAACACTACACATTTTATGCTTCGGTTAAAAAAAAAAAAAAGGAAGCACTGGATGTTGAGCAAAGACAACCAATTAGCCAAAAAAACCATACCATCTACCACTTCCCAAACATTTTGATATTCAAGTCTAGGTAACAGGAAGGAAAAAAACCAAAACTCTTTTCCATATACTCTGTATACTCCAAATGAATATTAAAACACACAGTGGGCGCTCAGGATCTTTTACAGCGCTTAGGACAGAAGCCACCAATACAAAGCTGACTTAACTGTATTCCCTCTTCAAACAACTAAATACAGGCACACATCTTTTATACAGGAGGGAAGAGTGACATTTACCTCTCCCAGCAACTCTATTGGTGCATTTCTTTTTCTATCTTCATTTTCACTATTTTCACTGCTGCTTTCGTCGTCATCTGTAGCTTGTGACAGCTGCTCATCAATATTATGGTCATCAATACTATTTGTCTGACATTTAGTGCTGAGTTCATTATTTGCTGGCTTTTCTACATTTCTGGAATTTTTCTCTTTATCGTCTAAATTCAAAATGAATATTATAATGAATATTATTCATCATTTATTCAATAAAACAATAAAAACACATACTTAGCATTTACAGAGCATTTTATGTGTTCAATTCATAAACATTAACTAGTTAATGAGGATCATTGACAAGATGAAAAATATTTTTGATGTGAAAAGATAAACAGAAAAGTTAATGCTTACATTACTGAGCTCAACTGTGCCCTCATATACACTAGGATAATTATCACTGAAGAAAACAAGAATTGTATAGTCCACCTCTCAGGGGGGAATTAGGCCTCTGAATGTAACATGTCATGCCTGTAACTCCATTTTAAAACTTGTTATATTACAGAAACTCAGCTGTAATACCATTCTTTCAGCTAAACATTCTGAAGGAAGAGTAATTGTACTGATGGTACTTATACCAATGTTTAATCTGCTTGGAGCCAGTATTTTTTTGTTTTACAGAAAGAGAGTCCTCCATGCCTTCAAAAATACTGAAGAATAACTACGTTACCTGAAAAAGAATGCAAAATTTGAGAAAGTAATTGTTGCTTTGGGAATTATAACTCTCACATTCCTAACTTTTGTTGTATTTATATTCTCAATCATAACAGTGTATTAAGTATTTATTGTTTTTTTCATTTAATTTCTTCTTCATTATATTTGTAAAGGTTTTCCCATCAGTAAACTTTTGAGTATTTTAAATTGTTGCCATGTTATTTATGAGCAATACGTAATACCACAAACTGCAGACTAGCATTTCTTGGACTTGCCTAACAAAACAAAACTAAGAAGAAACCCGTCACTTTTAAGTATTATAAAGCATTAGTAAGTTTACAATGCCATTCCTCTAGTGAAGAGGAATATACAGCCAGGATGACAATTTTTAAGAAGCTGCCGCTGTCTTGATCTGAAACGCCTTAGTGTGGAGGGTGTTTTTATTTTCATTATTAAAGATAAAAGCTTTTTTCCAATACAAGAGTCCACAAATGCTTATGTGCATGAGATGATATCTGTTTTCCCCAAGAGGTATTAGAATGTCCAGTTAATCAAATGATCTACTAATTGAACACATAGGTGCTTTAGAATGAAAAGAAAATAAGAATTGTGATTGAATCCACATTCAAATAAGCACATCTATATACATGTGCAATGTGAATGAAATTATTTTACAAGGACTTATTCACTAATGAGGGAATTAATTTCTCAGGTGTCATATATAGGACTATACGTTGAAATGAACACACTGATCAGTGCCTAATCTTTTGAGTTTAAAATCAGTGAGAGGTCAATAAAGGTTGCTGGTCTCAGCTGAGTCCTAGTGGGTTTCTGTTCACATAATTGAACATGACTTAATAGTCATGACCTGAGTCCAGCTGATAGCCTTTCTTGCAAAGTCCCAAGACTGAAATGAGCAGGCATGAGCTACTGGCAGAACTAGGTGGCAAAGCTTGGATTGTGCCTGCTTGCTGTATATGCTCTTCTTTAGCCAAATCTCTGAATTTAAATACACAAACTACAAGCTAATATTTTTGAGAAGTACTAAGAAATTGTGGTAACAGGTTTGATAAAGTTTTCTGAGATTTCAAATTAACAAAGTGCATAACATACATATACAAACACACGGCCTGTTGAAGTCAATGCAAAGACTCTGACTTCAGTGAGCTCTGAATCAGGATCATAAAAGCAGTATGGGTGCTGGTAAGAAAATTTTACCTTAGCTGTAAAATCATTCTTTCAGCTAAATAGTCTGAAAAGAGGAGTCAATGTACTGACGGCGCTTATAACAATGTTTGATCTGCTGGAAGCCAAAAATGCAGTATATTTTTGTTTTACAGAAATAGAGTCTTATTGGGATATCAATTGTACCAATTTTATCCTTAAGAGGTTCTCCAATAGAGCAATCTAGTTAACAGCAGGTGTCATAGAACAAAGTAATAAGGAAGAAAAATGAAAGTTGAAGAAAAGGCAACATCTAATTAGCAAAAAAAATGAAATTCATAAAGTTAATGAATACTAATACTTTGTTATGGAGGTGCAAGTTGCAGCTCCATTACTAAGGTTGAGCTGTTTTGCACTTA
The DNA here is from genome assembly GCA_007922305.1 of Dermatemys mawii. Classification (NCBI taxonomy): domain Eukaryota; kingdom Metazoa; phylum Chordata; order Testudines; family Dermatemydidae; genus Dermatemys; species Dermatemys mawii. Next base: position 23,657,149 of record ML677340.1, read on the forward strand.
AATCAGATATTCAACTGCTTATGTTTATAAAAAGTTGTGTATCTAACCAAAATTACCAGCACTTACTCTTTGATTACAGAAATAATTTACATTCCTTTGCTAATTAGTTTAGGAATTAAAATTAAATTTAAAGATAGGAAATTCAGCACCTGCTGCCAGACTTATGAAGAGAATAATGCATATTTTTCAAAATTTCCCGTATGGTTTATTTACCGAAGTCTTCACTGTGTGTAGGCTACATTTGAAATTTTTTTTTTAGTATTAATGATCATTTCCTCCTGTGATACCCTGTTCCTCAAAATAGCACCCTGTAATCCCCATATTCATCATTCATATATGGTTGTGATATTTCATACAAAGTATGCCATGTAAAATATATGAAAGGTCATGATCTCCTGAAACCCAGGGTTCTGAAAATATGTATACTGTTAGTGTGTATGAAGTTATGAGACTTCACTGTAAGGTTGTTATTAAAATATACTGTAAGTTTGGGAGTCCACTGTTAGTTCTCAAGTGACAACAAAGGAGGTGATCCACAGCTAGGCGGGTGTTAAATGACTATTAATCAAATGGGAACTGTAAACAAGGGATTGATTTAAAATGATGTAAGAGAACAAGCAATGGGGGATTGCTCAACACTGTGACTCAGCAAAGCCCACCAGGACACGTCTGGGCTACTAGTTTTCCAGGCACATGGACTGAGGGCATAAAATAAAGGATAGTGGCATCTTGCTTTTTTACTTTTTCTCCTCCCCACCTCGGCTGGAAGCAACAAGAATGCTGGGAAGACAAAGACTTGAATGGAGGAGACTGGTCCCAGGCTTAAATGGCAAGTCTGTGCATTAAGTACTGTAAACCAACCTGCAGCAGCCAGTGGGATGAGAAAAACTGCTTGATCCAAATACAGTGCAGTCTAAAAAGATTAAAAATTTAGACTGCAAGCTTACCTTTTATTGTCTTTAGTACTTATCTCTGACCTTTCATGGCTTCGACTTATAATCACTTCAAATCTATCTTTCTGTAGTTAACAAATCTGTTTTATATATTACCTAAAACAGTGTGTTTTGGGAAGTGCTTGGGAAATCCCAGCTCAGTTTACAAAAGCTAGCGTGTCCTCTCCACATCGAGGGAGGGGTGGACTGGGAAACAAACTTACATTAGTCAGGCTTCTGACCAGAGCTAGATGGTACAGTTCTGGGTATAAGGCTGGGGGCTTGGAAGATCTGATCGTGCCTTTCTCTATGTGATTCACGAATGGCTCAGGGAGCAGTCATGCAATTTGTGTCAGGCTCCATAAGCTGTTGTACTGAGTGATAACAGTCCCTGGAGGGGTTTGTGGCTTGTCACTAGCAAAGCACTGAGAGAGAGCCCCCGGACTGGAGAGTTAAGGAGGCACAGCAATACCCTAGTTCCTGGTTATACCCTCAGGGATCTCGTCACACACCCAATTATTCCTCATAACAAAAAGTTTCTTCTTCAGCAATGCTGAAGAATAATGCTCTTCTACAGAGAATTCCACGAACTGCACTCTTTCAAAATGACTGCACTATTCTCAATGGGATTGAAGCCACGGGCTGCCTACGGGTGGCGATTTTGACATAGGCATCTACCTCCCATTGTTCTCTACTGGGGCTGAGACTGTATCTATATGGGACTGAGGCTGTGTCTACAGTGCCCTGCAGTTTGGACAACAGGGTTATGACTAGCCCAAAGTGCTGCACTGTAACTCCCCCATGTGGACACTGTGGGTGCAAACTAAAAGGTTCCCAATTTGTATTAATGTAGTCCTCTTTGAAGAGTTCAAACTATGAGGCAGCATAAACAAGCTCTAAGTGTTCCTCTCCACCTCCTGACAGCTCAGGGCCACCAGCTGAAGGCAGGTTGGCTTCACTCTCACTCAGCATAAGAGGATGCACTGATCATTTTGAAAGAGAGCAATCATTTAGGTATTTCTCCGAAGGACAAGATATTATGCACAAGCCTCTGCTGACAAATGAACATTCAGTTATGAAATATAATGGCAAAAAGTGACCTTTATGCTAAATATTTATTTTCAAGATCTACCCAGCAAGAGGGCAGGAGTGAAAAGGGAACCATGTTTGTATATAAGTAGGCACACATGTAAGCATGGGTATAAAAGGGAGAGACGGAGAAACGGGGTGTGTGCACATGTGCAGGGGAACACAGAGAAGTAGAAGAGGAGGGGAAATTTGGAGGATAGAAAGAAGAGGGAAACTGGGATGTAATTCTCCACTTGCTTTGAGCTATTCTGGTGAAACAAAGCTGCCTTAGACACAGTTTAACTGGCCAGGATGCTCTGGATGCATACTATTGCAGACTAGAGTAAAGCAGTCAGGACCATACTGGTGCATCTGGCTATAAAAAGTTAAAATTATTTAACAATATATAAAGCTGGCAATTCTAATGATTTGAAGATCTGAAGCATCACACAGCACTGTCTTTGAGTTTCTTGGTTGGAGTTAACGTATATAATTTTAAAAACAAAAACAGACATTCATGAAAAAGTATATTAAATAGGTTAAGAGTATATATCAGTAATTTAGGGTAAGATATATTAAATGATGTTGTAATTATTCCCAACCCAATTGTTGTAAATCCAGGAAATTCAGTTAAAAGTTAAATTTAAAAGAGAGCCAAACATGTTAAGATATGGAAAAGCAGTTAGGGCATCTCAGTTCTGCCATGTAGTGTGACACCACAAGGGAGTGTGGGAGGGGAAATCTAGAATGTCTTTAAAAGTCAGTCTAATATAATCTCAGATCACAAACATTAAAATGCCTTAATAACCGGCATATAGTTGTTGCATAGAGCCACTGAAGGGCAGAACCAGCTTGTCTGGGAATGCTGTTAGGGTCTGATCCAAAGCCTATTGAAGTTAATGGGAATCTGTTGATTTCAGAGGACTTTGGCTCAGGCCCCAAGACAGAACAAGATCTCTTAGACTTTATCCCAGGGTTAGCTCACCAACTATCCCAGTTTCTATTGTTGACTGCAGCTCCATAGACTCTATCACTAGTCTTCTCGCCAGGTTTTAAGAGAGTTTCAAGTTTGCATCAACTTAGTTCTTTATTAACTAGCCTTGACTTAACTATGACATCGTATGCTAGCTCATAAAAGGGAGTATAAGTGCTGGCACAGCAATTGTATATTAAATCACCAAGATTCCCTTAACAGGCAGTAAAACTGTGCTACATACTATATCAATTATTAATATTATGGAATTGAAATGCTGGTAAAGAGGAACTTTAAGATTAAAAACTCTAACAGGAAACAAAACGAGGAATACTTGTGGCACCTTAGGGACTAACCAGTTTATTTCAGCATAAGCTTTCGTGGGCTATATATTTATAGACACATGCATTTTACTTCTGTGTGTTCCATTCTATGCATCAGATGAAGTGGGTTATAGCCCACGAAAGCTTATGCTGAAACAAACTAGTTAATCTCTACGGTGCCACAAGTATTCCTTGTTTTATTTACGGATACAGGCTAACACGGCTGCTAATCTTAAACCTAACAGGAAACAGTGAGCAGTTTTCAAGGTTAACACTTTCAGTCAGGCACATTTGAAAGAAGTCGAATTATCATGCCAAAATGGTTTCTTCCAACAACAGTCACGTGAGAGCTGATGAGGATGCAATGTAGGCTAAGAGTCATGTGTTGTGTGGCTATACTTTCAAAGGAACATTTGGAAAAATAAGTGTATCAGTAGCATAAACAGAAACGCAAACTTTACACAAGGGCAACTATTACAATAGTGAATGTCTTGAAATTATATAGGACATCCTATAAGAATGTGTCTTTTGCACTCAAAAGGCATGTCTGTAAACATCTTTGTTTGCAGACCTGGGATTGATGAACAGGCTAACACCTTAGAACATCAAAAGGATCACTGACTAAAACTTGGGGGATTGGAGATACCTGAGGAGGAAGGAAGGATGGATGACATATAGCTGGAGCAGAAAGACTGTTTCACTGCCAAGCTGCTCAGCAAAAGCGGCAGAGAAGAAAGACAAGCTCACCAGAGATGATATGTTCTCCATAAAATGTAATGTCCTTAATTGTACCTACCTGTGTTATTTAGAAAGTAAGAATAAATAAATTATGTAGGCTGTTCCTTTGGAGTTAAATTAGCTTCCCCCCCTCTTTAATATACTTTATTTTAGATCAAACCAATTGAGTCATGTTTTACAGTATGTCTTTGAAAGGAAGACAACATTCTGACAAAGTGCCACCCAATGACTGGTTGGCTGACAACAAGAAATGGCAGAATTATAATAAAACAGTTCCCATTATAAACTAGGGATTTCTACTCTTAGTTTCCAATTTTACTCCTTTACAATGTTAATTTCAGGCTCCTTTAGTGCCTTGTAATTTTCTATAAAAATATATTTTAATAGGCCTACTTTAACTAACTGCATACATCTGAGCAGACATTTAATTAGAAATAGAGATTAGAAATTAAGTTTTTAAAATCTATTTTTTGCATCCTATCTTCCCATTCTGTGTAACCACACAATAAAAAGGCTGCTTACTGTTCTGGTATGTGCAGCCAAGAAATGAGGCTTGCAGAACCTGAGCAGAAAGTAAAACAGCTTGTAATTTACAGAGGACAATGTGAACAGGATGTTGACTCCACTGAAAGAATCATTAAAATTACTTTGCTGTTTTGTAAAGTTTACTTTATATTTTTAAAAATAGACTTAAAATTACAGTAAGTATTATTTTCTTGGTTGATTCTGGATTATATTGAAAACCTGAATTGCTAGCTTAGCATTTAGCGAACAGCACAATGGATCCATTTTTAATGGCCCATATAACCTACAAGCTTAGCGCTGTCACATAGTTCTCTGCCACAGTTAGTGGGGTCTGTATTATAACACTTTTTTTACTACTAGAGTAGATCTGTAACCATGCTGAGAAACAGTATTTTATATTCCCTATTCACCTTAAACATTTCCCATATTATTTTCCTTTATTTAAAAAACAAAAGACAAAAAGTATAAGTTATGAGTGCCAACTGCAATATTAATACAGTCACATTATTGGAATCTTAACTTTTGCGTATCTTGACTTCTTGTATTTCTAACCATGTAACCTTAACATTACTTTAACATTATATGGTATTTTATTAAATATTATTTTGATTAATTTATTTTGTTTTTTAGTGTCTGTAGAGGATGGGAGGCAATTTATAAACCATGGGCCAAATTGTGTCTGGCCCATCTGAGATGTGCATGCATATGCAATTATACACATGCCTAACCCTCTGGCCAATCCCAAATCAAGACTTGTCTACAGTTACAGCGCTGCAGCAGCAGGTGCAGCGGGGCAGCTATAGCGCTTAGTGAACATGCTGCCTACCCCAACAGGAGACCTTCTTCCATCAGCACAAGTACTTCATCTCCTGAAGAGGCGGTTGCTACGTTGATGTGAGAAGCCCTCCTGTTGACATACTGTCTACACTGAGAGTTAGGTAAAATCCACACCCCTTTTAGTGATATAATTATACCAACATAAATTTGTAGTGTAGACCAGACTAAAGGCAAAGCAGAAATCAGTCCCTTTCCTCAGAGCTCGGACCCCAAAACACAGAGTAGTTGGCTGCAGGAGGAATAGGCAGATGCACGCTAAGAAGAAGAGCAATAGCAAGAGGTGAGGCCTCTGCATTCCCCAAAGAAAGAAGGCCACCAGTGCTCCTTCTGGGGCAGTGTGGTTGAGATCCACCCCTTATTGTGGGCTGTGTCTGAAAGATACAAATTAAGCCTCAGACTACCGCACTTTCCTCATACCAATCTCTAAGCAAAAAACATGCCTTTTAATTATTTCAAGGTAACTTTGAACAGAAAATATTTGCATGGAGAATTGTCAGGGATTCAGAGAGAGATTTTACTTCAACCAACCAACCAATGACTTCTGATTTGATACTATCTGTCCTAGCTTCACTGATTAGTGTTTCATGATGTAGTCTGTGTATATCAATTTTTAATTGCTCATCTGTATAAAATTCTATGAAATTAAAACAAACAAGGGATAAAAAAATTGCAGTCTGTTATTGTGCAATTACTGTTAATTCCAAAAGGGTAAAGATAATATATAGTGTTCTACGAAGACATTTATTAAACTAAAGAAAAATCTGCACAGCCTAATATGGAGTTACCTTTGTAGGACCATTTTACATGTGGTCAGGTCTTCTTGTATGCAATACAATATTACTGAAGCAAACAGAGTTCTAGAATTTCAGAACCTCTGAAGTCAGATAGTTGTACATGCTTTATGATGGCATGTGCTGTTCTGTTGTGTCATAGACATGAAATTATAAAGTCCCTTTTCAATCTGAGAACAGTGTCTTCCATGAGCACCATAGATATTCTCTAGAGTCTTCTTAGATAAAACCAAAATTTTTTTCTTGCAATTTTATAATGTATTATCTTCTACCACTCCTAAATTCAGGAAAGATCAGAACTAAAAAAGATGGTTTCTATAGTGTGATGTTTAACCTATAGGCAAGCACTTCAGACAGTTAACCACTGATCAAAGCCACAGCAATGTCTCCATCAAATCAGATACAAGGCCTAAGATATTACATTCAGTCCTTATAAGAAAATCCTATTCTTTCAACAATCATACAGCACAGAAGCTAACATCACTTTATAATCTCTACTCCTTTACCCATTTTTAGACACAGTTTTTTTGGGATGTGGCTGGTTGAATAAGAGACCTATTTGTAACTCAGTGAAGAAATTGCAAATCTTACCTGTAGTTTCATGTTTGTAGTGGGGTGATCTTAAAGTAGTCTCTTGAATCCTAGATGAATTTTTATTTTTTATATCTTTTGCAGAGGCATCCCATCTACATATTGGACATGATTTCCAGTAAAAAAGAAAATAAAATAAACATCGTAGACTAAAAACACCACATCTCCAGGTTAAGCCAATTTTTACAGAGATGTAACAGCAGCACCAAAATCATAAGCCATACATGATAATCCTGTCATAATTAATAACTGCTTCTTATGGGAAAGTGATTTGCCTGCTGGATGACTGTATACTTTTTTGAAGGACATGACAGATATTTCTAGACATAAAATTTATTCCTTAATTGATGGTGACATTAAGAATTCTCCTAATCAAAATTATAAATTAACAAAAGGGAGCAAAGTAAATGTAGTTATTATTTCTCTCCTGCCATGGCTTCCCCACAGCAGCAGGAGCTCAATCTCTCATCCCAAGAAGTCTCCTTCCACTGCCTTAGATTTCCGGGGACTTTACAGCCATTTTGTTTTAAGTTAATTAATCCAAGGACAATCTGGGGCTCAGTTTGGTTCTCCAACAAAAAAATTAAGGTTGATTCACGTTTGGTATAGTAGGGCTTTTTGGTAGCAACGTCAATAGCTTGTCCAGTGCTGTTGTTTTTGCACTGCTTAGTGTTTACACTGAACTGCACTGTTCAGTGTTTTCCGATTGTTCTCTGGCAACTCAGGATACCATTTGACGAGCCCGCTCTTGCTTCTGCTAGGCACTGGCAATCCATGCTGGCTGCAGTCATCTTAGCTGCCTAATCAATGCTTGTGCAACAGCATGCTTTTATCTTGCCTATAGACCAAACCGACCTAGGCTTCATATTAGAATTTTCCATCCTGGCCTCTCCTTCTGATGTACGTCCCCCCAAATCTTGCTAGTTCCCAGCCCAAGGAAGTGGTCATTAACTTGTGATGGGGCCATTTAATACTCATTTTAGCAACATTTCCAGCTCAGCATTTCCTCCCAGTGACCAAAAATCCATCCTCCTCTGTCAGAGTGCTCCTGACTGGCCATTAATATTTTAATAGCCCATTTTTCTTAAATGCATCTACTGAGCTACAAAGATATAGAACTTACTTTTCAGAAGTTGATTTAGCTGCACATAACGAGATTTGTTTTGTTGGGATATAAACTTTGTTTGTAGATTCTGGTCCACGCCCATGCTGCCTTGGTTTAAATTAAAATGGTTTTTTACATAAAGAAACACAAATCAAATATTGCCATTAACTGAAATATAAGTATGTTCATTTCATTGCTGCTTGTGGCTACCCAAGATTAATACCATCTGCCTTTTGCCCCACCAAAAATCAAAAAGGCTGTGATTTGTACAATAGCCTCAATACATGATTCTATTTTTCCCTTTCATTTTAATGTATATTGTGATATAAAACCCCAGTGCTGAATTTAACCCCCACTGGAGGCAAGTCATTAGCCTGAATATTTACATCTTTCTTTATATAGATTATATACAACAGAGGTAACTGTATTTCTGTTTATATGTAAGAAATGCTGAATAGGGTGCAGCTGTTTCAAACTTTGACGGTCAATAAAATGGTTAAAAATGTAAATTCTTTTATCCTCACATCTTTGTGGTACAAGACTACCATCCCAAAGCATATCAATCTCTGTAAAGATCAATCTTTAGCAACTACCCTAACTAAGCTACAGAAGGCAAATTTTATCTGATTAGTGCCAAATCCATCTTGAGAACATTCCCCTGTTCTTCTACACATACTAAATGTTGCAGTTAATGAAAAAAATGTTTTATTTAATGGCATGTGTTGATTAAATGACTCATAGTGGAAATCACATTCCCTGTGCGTTTACAGGGTGTAAAATGTTAACCTTCCTTAATTGTTAACCCCCATGCCACCTGGCTGGAGCGGCCAGAGCAGACCCAGCTGCTTTACCATTTAAATGAAATATTTTTAAATAGCTTAAAGAGTTAAATTTTTAAATGGTATTTACATCCTTAGTTTACAGCTCACAAACATTCACTATATCTTTTTAATAACTCTCTCAGAATGACAATGACAACTGATTAAAGCAACTGAATATGCTTCCCAAAAAGAGAATATGCACTTTCTACATTAAAGCACAAAAATATAAAGTTGGGATCACAGAGGAATTAATTTTCAACATTGATTTTTGCATCTTGAATCTTCAAATCCCCAAAACATGTTCTTCGAAGTCTTGAAAGTAGATCAATAACATCAATAGTCTCCACAAATAACCAAATCATCATCGGCATGATCAAGTCAGTGAACATATGAAGCTGCTAGATAACTGGGTGCCAAGTTAATTATTTATCTTCATTTTTATTTCAGAAAATAGAAATTCCCAGTAGATGCCATTTAACAAATAATGACAGATAGGTCAGTGGAAAAAAGTATTTTCTCCAGTTACGAAGTCGAGGGGAATGTTTGTCTAATACCTCCTATTATCTTTCAAAAGCTCTTCCATTGCCTTTCAAAATCCTAGACACTTTTAAAATACAATTACATTAGCTCACATAGGTGATAAAACTACTCAGACATGGAATACAACAAAAAAAATCCGTGGACAGACGGAGTTTAATATCTGTTCCTCAGCAATATCGGTATAGACCAAGGATCGGTAATCTTTGGCACGTGGCCCGCCAGGGTAAGCCCCATGGAGGGCCGGGCCAGTTTGTCTACCTGCCGCATCCACAGGTTCAGCCACGGTTTGCCACTCCATGCTAATGGGGGCTACGGGAAGTGATGTGGGCCGAGAGATGTGCTGGCTGCCACTTCCCAGAGCCTCCATTGGCCTGGAGTGGAGAACCGCAGCCAGTGGGAGCTGCAATCAGCCGAACCTGCGGATGTGGCAGGTAAACGAACTGCCCAGCCCGCCAGGGGGCTTACCCTGGTGGGCCATGTGCCAAAGGTTGCCGATCCCTGATATAGACAGTATTCAACTAAAAACAAGAACTAAACTGAATAAGGTGCTCTTGGATTTAAATAATAAAGTATTACTTAGTTTTGAGAAAATTAGAGTAGATGCATGCAAATAGAAAAAATGCAAAATATGTTGTCTGTACAAACTATATATTGGCGTATCTTGTATATGATATATCTTCTATATACCTTGGATCATTAGCCTGAAGTTGTCTTTAATTAATGCTTTTGCTTAAGAATCTGGACCAAATTTCCAAAAGTGATTTTGAGTGCCCAACTTGAGCCACTTTATAAGGAGTGTGATATTCAAAGGGCAGATGCTTAATATCTTCTGAAAAATCAGACTCCTTTAAAGGGTCTTAATGGGCATCCAAAAATCACATTTTCAAATTTGTACCATACAAAACATAAGAACGCCCATACATAACTGATTAAGAATAGGCATTTCTAGTGAGTGGGAATGAATCAGATGCAATATAGCAGTTAACTCCTATTTTCTCCTTTTAATCAAATATTAAAATAAAATTCTATATCTGTGATTATTACTACAGGTACTAACCAGTTTACACTGAATTGTCCAAGACCATTATAATGTAGTATTTCTATCAATTTAAAATGACTTTTCAAAATAACTTTTTAGAAGATTCACCAGATAAAGTCTACATGGAGCCGAATGAGAAGAAATAAATAGATCACATCCAGACTGCAGGGAAGATGTTCTGATATATTTTATACCCATTTTCTAACACAGGAAACAAGCAGCCATGAACTGACTTTTGAAAATGTAAAGGTAATTCTTCCAGCTCTGTTAAGTGCTACAGAAGACCTTTAACTGAATAAGAGTTTTCAAACTCCGGAGACAACAGACTCGACAATTATACAAACTAGGGGTTACATATTCATATAAAATAAATACCTTCATTCAATTACCTGCCTGTAATAAAGCTCAGTGCTAGAAAGAGACAATACCATTCTTATAAACATAATTACTTTTTTACTAGAGATGAATATCCCAATTTTTATATTGATTTAGTGATATATTTAATATACACACTGTAATGAATTGCAGTTATATTTTACATAATGATTGTTCGGGAGGGAAAGGTGAAGAGAAATCCCAAATGGAATTTATTCCAATTCCAGCAATGAAAACAAAAACCTAGTAACTAAAGCAATTTTAGAGAGTCATATGGTAAGAGGGGTTTCAGAACATCAAGAGCAGTCCACTTGTCAAGAATTTTCAGACCAAGTATTAAAAAGTGGCTTTAAAAAAACTGCTTCTACCAGAGTTTCCATGCCCATGTAAAATGTACTGGTTTATTTCCATTATTTTACAATTTCCAGGTAAATTATATATGTGTGAAAACTGAGAGGTCAAAAGTCCAGCTACCTAGTACTTACCAGATTACAATGTGAAAATACAGTGTGCATACACAAAAATATTTGTGAAAATGCATATACCCAGGAACAAGAGTTCCCTTTTACCAATTTGACTCATTTTTTGGAGTTACTCTAGGTTTACACTTGTGTAAATGAGATAAAAAGCTGGCACCCCAACTTAAGTTTTACAGACATGAAAATAAAGGAAGGAAGGATATTTTGGAGCAATCTTGGATAATCACCAGGGAACAAATTTTCAGACAGCCTTTAACAAGAATATTCACATTTTTTCATGTATACGCTTTCATGTGTACAAAATCTATAGTCCAAATTTAGAAACCACTTCTAAAAAAATTAACCTTAGATCATTTACTGTACTGTGACACCTGCCTTTTGACTGCTTACATGGATGAAGGGATCTTGTCATGATGCATGATCTGTTCCATTGAAGTTGATGGAAGGTTTCTATGGACTTTTATGGGAGCAGTCTAAGAGCTATGATAACTTATTTTGGAAAAATTTTCAGTTTTCACTTAATCTCATAAGAATCTTAAATATAGTGGTTGATATTTTCAAAGCAACTGAGATCATTCAAGGCCTGAACTTGCATTCATTAAGGCTAATAGCAAAGCTCTTGCTGACTTCAGAGATACAGAATCTGGCCCTTAGATAAATCTTCCATTAATTTTAATCAACTAATATTCCTAATTTTAGTTTATACATGAATTCTATTATTATTTTCAAACCAAAAGATTATGCACAACAGAAAATGTTTCATAGTTTCTGAAAAATGTATGTAAGTATACTGCACAACAGTAAAAAAAAAAAAAAAAATCAAACAAAGAAAATAACTATTCAATAATTCAAAATTTAAAGGCCTTAATTTAAGGTGCCACAAGTACTTCTCTTTCTTTTTATTAAGATTTACATTTTATTTTAAATACGCCATCTAAATAACAATGGTGCCAACTGAACCAAAGGTTAAAGTGTTAATCCATGCATTTCCAGTCTTTCAAAATTAATTAGGTGACAAATGATTTCATTATCTAGCTCTAATTGCTTAAAAAGGCATGTAATAGATCAGCTGCAAAACCAAAGAGATCATCTTACCATGGCATTGTTTGAATTGGTTCAATAACCACTTCTTCTAAAAAAACAAATGAACAACAGCTGTTTAAAGTTCTGATTTACTTAATACAGATTCTGATTTTCAATTCTAAACTTTGACTGTGACAGATGTTGTAAAATATTTCAAAGTTGCAAACAAAATTTGCATTGCTAAACTACTCAAAAACTTGCTTATTGGATTTTTTTAAATCACCAGTGAAAGCTAGCATATAATTTACATTTTTTTTCCAAATACTAAATCATTATTAGGTCACTTACCTTTTGGACCAAACACATGTAATCTGCCTTTTTGTCCATTGTTTTGGTCCTAAAATAAAAACAATAGTAAAATTAAAAATGAAAACCACTGTAATTACTTAAGATACCCATCCCACATTAATGAAGGTTCTTGCAGTGATGCATATTCCAAGTAACTTTAACAGAATTCTACACCAGGACTCAGAATTGGAGCTTTGAAATTTCTTCACCATGCATACAAAAATTTCAAACACCAGTAGCTATTGTTTTTCAATAACAATAGCTAAATAAAGAACAAAACACATCGATTGCCCATGAAAGAGATGCTGAAAGTAAATCCTACGGAAAACTAAGTCTTACCTTTATGGCATCTGTCCTTTCTAAACAGTTTTGCCTAGTAGAAAACACAGACATTTGTATTAACTCATATACTCCTTGAACACTGGAATTTCTGTTTGTTCAAGTGGACAGGAAAACAAAACAAAATAAAATAAAATAAATCTGGAAGGCACCAAATTCTTACATGACTGCAATTACTACAATTACTTAATCTGGACTTTAAGGTCACACTCAACCAAAAGTACCCAAGCCTTTTCCTGGGTTTGTACATGCCCTGGGTGCTGGCTTTGGCATTAGGGCCACAACCACACTAGAAATAATTATAACCAGATTTACGATCTGATTTAGCAAAGCACTTAAGCACATTCTTAAGTCCATCCTCTATTCTGTAAATCCCTTATGTTTTTACTATTGAGCTCACCAGAATTTAAATATGTATTTAAGAGCTTTGCTGAATGGGAATATTAGTAGGTACAAAACACTTTAGCTGCAATGGTATTACTAATATTGTAAGTAAGCTATTATTGTAGGTAAGGCACAGGCAATTTCAATATGATTTCAGAAAATCTTGTTTCTCCATTGTGAGCCAACTTTCCTCAGTAAACGTTATCCCTTATCTAATTTAGGACTTTATATACTGTGTAGCACCAGTACCCCACCACACAGCAATGATGTAACCCAGTACAGGCATTTTAACTCTTAGATTGACTTTTTTTTTAAATATCCAATTTGCACCAGTCTTTTCACCATTAGAGATTCATGAAAATAAACTTGCCATGCCCTGCAGTCTACAACTTCTTATTCTGAGTCCATCTAGTTATCTTTTTTCTCCACTCCTATCTCCATGAGGTTGGACCTATACAAGAAAATTACTCCAGAGCTAGCAGGGGAGACATATCTTTGGTCTCTATTAATGGCTAAGAATATTTTTTTAAACTTCTTTACATTTCTGAAACTTATCTTAGAGACAACAGGTGGCAGACAGTTCCTGTTCATTAAACTACTGTGGGGTGGCGGAAGGGAGGAAGGAGCAAGAGGAATCAAATAATGTTTCTTCTGTCTAGCTTCAAGAACAAATATGTATAACTTCATTCTCCTATAAAAGCTTGAGTGGCACACTATCGCTGACAATTAGAGGAGATAGCTCACAGATTCAGGAGCAGCCTCTGGAGCTGTGCAGCACAGAAAGGTCAGAGAATTATTGTGCAGTGGAAGTCACCTTGATAGGGACCTAATCTATATGGGACAGACTCAAAATGTTCAAAAAAAAAAAAGAAGAAAAAAAAAGTCTCCTTTGGGCCAGGAACAAGTATGAGTTAACTGAAAAGATGCTTAGTGCTGGCTGAGAAAAATGTATCACTAGGACAAATCTATAATAGTCTAAGTACAAGATGGGAATTTAACTGTTAAGGAAGCATTTGAAAATATGACATTTTACAGTCACATCACAACAATTATAATAAATGCTACATTCAGCCTTTTCTAAATCTTTCACAACATGCCCTTTCTGTATTAAAATTTTGATTTAACCACTGGGCATGACTCCTCTTGTGCTTGTTCAATTTAATGCAACAGAAGAACTTTTAATATATAAAATGATAGTTGCATATAACACATTGTATTGCATCATTGCAAATCACAGTAAACATATAAAACAATACTTATCTATCTATCATGGTTTTGGTACAAACCTCCAAAACCTAAAGAAGGAAGTTTTATGGCCCCAAAGCTCGCATATACTATTATATACCGATCCAATGAAAACTCATTTCACTTACTTTTAAATATATATAAAGGAAAGAATAGACCAGGGATCAGCAACGTTTGGCACACAGCCCACCAAGGAAAGCTGCTGGTGAGCCGGGCCAGTTTGTTTACCTGCAGTGTCTGCAGGTTTGGCTGATTGCAGCTCCCACTGGCCGTGGTTTCTGTCCCAGGCAAATGGGGGTTGCAGAAAGGGCAGGCAGCACATCCCTCAGCCCGTGCCGCTTCCCGCAGCCCCATTGGCCTGGGAAGGTGAATCGTGGCCAATGGGAGCTACGGTTGGCCGAACCTGCAGACACTGCATGTAAACAAACTGGCACAGCTTCCCAGCGGCTTTCCCACGCAGGCCACGGGCCAAAGGTTGCCGATCCCTAGAACAGACCAATAAATGGTGATGTGGGAGGCTATCAGCAGATCGCCTTCACTCTTCTTCCACTACCAGGTCTCCCCAAATTCATACAACTCACATTCCTTTACAGCTTGTCTCATGCAACAGAAAACTTCTGTAAATTTTTTGAGGCCAAGACTGTGTCTTTCTTTTGTTACCTTGACATTGTCAAGCAGGCTTCTAGAATAAATCCACCTAAACAGAAAGATGTACATGATGTATTAAGCGCAACACAGAACAAACCAGGTTTTTTTAAAGTGTATATTTTTCTATTCACAATTAGCTCATTATCAAAGTGTACAATTAATGATGGGCTGTCAACATTGCTATATATTTACCAATGTAGATTGCACTTGATAATTATTAGTGAGTCAATAAGAAAATGGTTTATAAAACCAGACAACGGAAAATTTTTGAAGCACTGAATATTTCAGAACACTGAGCTATTAACGGACAGCTAATGTGTCAGTTTATAAATTACATTAGCACTTTTCACTTTAGATATTAATTTTCTTCTTGACATTACCTGGTGTTCAAAAATCTCTGAAACAATGCCATTTTTTCAGTGTTTCTGTATTATCTGTCTTCTTTGCCTTTATATATGGAGGACTTGTAAATGTTACATAGAACAGATTTTGTGCTGGTGATGTGACAGTAACTCTAGAATCTTCTCTTTGTACGTTCCCTTTTTAATATTAAACTATTGTAAAATTTAATTTTTAAAAAATTAAATTACAATTTTCTTAGTTTCATTATAATTCAGTTGGTAGTACTCATCCTTGGACCACAAGACTGTGGATCCCAATCGCATACTAGAATTAGGGTTTATAACCAGTGCTGAAAATGCAATTAAGGATACTGTGCCTCTGATAAGACAGTAAAACCAAGGTCCATATTGTCTATATCACATGGCTATCCAAGTGGAAGTTAATTACTCACACAGAACTTTTAGAGTCAGGGATAAATCCTACAGTCTTGTCAATATTCCCTTCCTCAGTTATAAAACAGTCTAAGTGTACAGTATAAGGTAATATGAATCTTTATTGAGTGCATAATGGTTACTAATTTTTCTTGTTCTGCGTAATGTTATTGTAAAACAATTTGGGTGCAAAAAGTCAATTTATATTCAGTTTTTCTGGAAAGTTTAAAGACCAAATCTTGCTACCATATAATCAATGGCAAGTTCCCATTGACATCACTCAGAGGAGACCTAAAATATTTTCATAAGATACATTTATTCAGTAGACTAAAGGGGATTTTCAAAATCTTGTGAAGTCCTGTTATTCTGTATGGTCTTCCTTCCTTTCTAAAGATTTTAGAACTACTTGTTCATTAACACTCTCCTGTGAATGAATGTAGATCAAATGTAGGAAACAGCCAGGAAGAGATGTATATATTTGAAATCTGAAATACTATAGTACTCTACAGTAACATCTACCTAAGCATACTCAATGGAGTCCCGGGTCATCAATGGCATTTGCTCAACGGCTTGCTGTATATTCCAAATATATTATACCGAACCATTGGTTATGCTGAAGGGACAGAGCATGCATGGTATAGACCAGGGGTTTCCAAACTTTTTGAGATGAGGGCCACATTAGATTTTTGAAGGGGCTTCACGGGCTGCTATCGCAGCCTCCACCCCTTTGCTCCTCCAGCCACTGCCACAACACCCCCGCCTTTGCTCCTCCAGCCGCATCGTGGGGGCACTCACCCCTCCGCACATGGAGCTGCCGGCAGCAACTTGGGCGGGAGGCCAGCAGCGGCTTCTCCATGTGCCTGCTCAGCTGGGGGGCCGGACGAATCGATGCTGTGGGCCAGATCCAGCCTCCTAGGCCGTAGTTTGGAGACCCCTGGTATAGACGATTCAACATAGTATTCGTCAACTGCCAACAGAGGATATTTGAACAACCTTTTTTCCTTCTGTATAATTATAAACCAGAAATAGGGCCAGTTTTCTTTGTAAAAAATTGTTTGCACCATAGACAATTAAAAACCTTTTGGGATCACTGTACCAAAAAAACTACAGCAAGATGACTTCATAAATGTAAGAGGTATGTGCAATTAACTGAATAAATACAGAGTGTTAGACAATTAATTTCCAAAGTTTGCATATGGGCACAGTTTCAGTTTTATGACACAACCAGGTGTGCAGTACAGTTTCAAAGGCCTACATGCAGGAAGGGACTTAGATGTTGCGATGCTGAGCATTGTAGCACCTAACTTCTAAGCTTCTAGAAAAATCACAAGAACAGCACTGTGATCCACAAAGCCTAAGGTAGGCGCCTAAGCTTCTATACAATGGGCAAATCAACCAGATGTGTGCTAAAACCTGTTCCTCTCATGGGGACAGGTGTCTAAGTCTACAGTGCAGGGAGGTGCCTATCTCTGCTTCCAATCTACTAATCAGGGAAGACAGGCATTCAAATGTCTAAATCACATGCGGGGGTCCAATCTGGTAGACTTCCTCAGAGACTGCCTACTGGATTGGACCCTTCAGGCGAGTTCATAAAAAACAGACAGGGGGAAGGGGAGGAGGACCACTTCCCTTACACCTCTTTACCTAGCAGATAGGATACTCACCCACGATGTGGGAGGCCCTCAGTTCAAGTCCACCCTCATTCTCAGTAGAAGTGATTTGAACAGATGTGTGTTATGAAATATTCTAGTTTGTCTCCCTCAAATCTTGCCTGTTTAAGTTGTTCCACTTCTACTAAATAACTGAATAATTAAATATTAATTGGGCCAGTGAAAGAATTACAATGCCTCGTGGTTAGGGCAGTCACCCAAGAGGTGGACAATCCCTTTTCAAATCCACTGTCCCCCTCAGCAGGAAAGGGGACTATGTGAGTAGCCTATCCACTACACTAAAGTTTATAAGGGAAGCCCTCCTCATCTAACCTCAACTCTTGGCTGTTTTGTGTGAAGTTGCCTGAGGGGCCAGATCCGTTAGATAGCCTCTGAGCATGCCTACTGGATCAGGCCCCGACACGCAACTTAGGCAGCTGAATGCCTACCTTCCCCACTTTGTGACTTGCTCTGGGACTTGGGCACGAGATACGCGCCCATATAACTAAAGCACGTGCACTGAAGCCTGACTCAGGGAGGAAATGGGTGCCCAGCTGCTTAGTGAGGCTGCAGCACACATGCCCAGATAAAAGCATAGGTGCTGAATGAGTTGAGGCAACTACAGGCTTAGAAGGCAACTGAGCGGGAGTTTTATGGATAACAGTGGTGTCTGAAAATGGGACTTAACTGCCTAAGTACCCTCACAGATCACACCCAAATTCATTATCTGAATTTATGTTTTTACCATGAGGAGAGGTGTTGAAAAGATTTCCCTTCATTTTTAATTTGGAACTTGGGAGCAGGATTGGGAATTCACATATGTATTTCTATACTAGATCTCTAAGCTTGTTAGCAGATTCTTACTGCTTGGTCTGGGCAATTTCCTGGAAAGCAAAGATATGAACTACATAATTCACAGGGTACCACCACTAGGTAGATCCACATCGCTACAGTGTTATTAGTTTTGAAAAAGTGTGAATGTGGCCACTCTGATAGACAAGCTGCAAATATGAGGGATGTTTCATAAAAATATGAAAAAAAATAAAAGAAAAAACATTTAAGTTTGAAAAAATAAAAAGGCCAGATGAAAAAAATATGCTTACTTATGATTTTATTAGAAAATATAATAGCTACAGTTTTTTAAATTCAAATGTTAGAAATAATAACACAACTCTTCACTTTAAAAAACTGTATTAATTGATAACATAACAAGTACCATCTGGTCCAATCACTTCCAGCATTCCAGAGACCTGAAAAAATTGACAGGAAAAAAATTCAAGTTATCATTAAGAAACACTTTGTTTTTAAATGGGGACAGTAAACAAATTTGTTAGCTGAATCTTGATATTCATCCAACTAGATAATTCTTCAAAATGCTCTTTTAAAAGGGATCAGTTAGTCTGTTATATGATATAAACTTTCTATATGCTACAAATTGTCTGATTGCATACTATGGACAGATGTCTACAACTTTTCTTCTGACTCTAAAATAGGAATATTTGTGAAAGGGATTGACATTAAGTATCTAAAATATATTCCTGTGACATACGACACAGAATAATTACAAAAACCAGAAGAGACATTTCGTAACTGTACGCTAAGCAGCTACAAAAATTCCAATTCCACATAATGACAGTAAAAAAGATCAGCTCTCCAACTCCTTAACTGGTAGTGTTTGTGGATCCCTGATAGCAGTTGCCCAATGCCTCTCTCCGCTATTTACTAGTACGGGTTCTATTTGGCCAGCTGTATTTCTATTGTTGTGTTTGGTCACTGGTGTAACAGAGTAAAAGGAATCACTGTGGAAAAAATCTGACAGTAGACTTCTTGGTATTTTTATACACACCCTTGTGAGAGGAAATTTAGTACTGAGTTCATCAGATAACTACGTAATTATACATCTATGTTTTTCTAAACAAAATCATGTGAATTCAGTGCTCATCATAACCAGTGAACAAGGGTCTTCAGTCTCCAAGGCTGTCAGTCTGGGACAATGTCAGCAAAAGCTTTCCTACGTTGCCCTGTCAATATGCTTTAAAAGAGAACTGGACAAATTCATGGAGATTAAGTCCATTAACGGTTGTTAGCCAGGATGGGTAAGGAATGGTGTCCCTAGCTTCTGTTTGTCAGAGGGTGGAGATGGATGACAGGAGAGAGCTTGCTTGATCATTACCTGTTAGGTTCACTCCCTCTGGGGCACTTGGCATTGGCCACTATCAGTTGACAGAATATGGGCTGGATGGACCTTTGGTCTGACCCAGTATGGCTGTTCTTATGTTCTTATGCCACTAATCGGATCTCAGTGGACCATCTCTATGGGTTGGAGGGTAATGCAGTCTTCATGCTCATTTAGTCCTGGGCTTTACTGCTGAAACTAATAGCAATTATGGTGATAATTTTTATGATGTGGATACTTTTTCCACTAGAAGCCAGACTGAGAACACCAAACATGTCTCATGCAGCCATCAGATGGTAACTTCTCAATCACTAAGAACATGAGCTATAACACTGATCTACAATTTTTTAGAAGTCGTCTGCTTCAGAAATAAAATGTGATATTTATTATGTATTTTGATGTGCTGAATTCATATATGACAATTAAAACAACTGATTGGCTACTGTTTCTAAGATATTTAAGTTTTTACATTTTATGTCTATGTATATTGTGTAGATAGTAGAGTTTTAATCATAAATTGTAAACCTAGGTCTTTTCATGTGTTTATGGTTGCTTTACATGATAATATTTCACCTGTCCTGTTTATGTAACACTTTAAAAATCAGCAAAAGGGTTATATAAATAAAATGTATTATGAAACAAAAGGCAAAAAATTATTATGTACATAGTTTAGTCCTATTCAGTGTCTACTCGGCGCTTCTTGGCTTGTCTCTTGTATTCATTAAATGGAGCATCTCTTGTCACTGTCCAGCAATAGTCTGCAAGCATTGAAGGGCTCCATTTGCCCTGATAGCGTTTCTCCATTGTTGCAATGTCCTGGTAAAATCGCTCGCCGTGCTCGTCGCTCACTGCTCCGCAGTTCGGTGGAAAAAAATCTAGATGAGAGTGCAAAAAATGTATCTTTAGTGACATGTTGCAACCAAGGCTTTTGTATGTCTTGAGGAGGTTTTCCACCAACAACCTGTAGTTGTCTGCCTTGTTGTTTCCGAGAAAATGTATTGTCACTGACTGGAATGCTTTCCATGCCATCTTTTCCTTGCCACGCAGTGCATGGTCAAATGCATCATCTGAAGAAGTTCACGAATCTGAGGACCAACAAAGACACCTTCCTTTATCTTAGCTTCACTTAACCTTGGAAATTTTCCACGGAGGTACTTGAAAGCTGCTTGTGTTTTGTCAATGGCCTTGACAAAGTTCTTCATCAGACCCAGCTTGATGTGTAAGAGTGGTAACAAAATCTTCCTTGATTCAACAAGTGGTGGATGCTGAACACTTTTCCTCCCAGGCTCCAATGACTGTCAGAGTGGCCAATCTTTCTTGATGTAGTGGGAATCTCTTGCACGACAGTACTTTGTGTATCCAGTCTGCAGACCAAGCAAGAGAGCAACAACCTTCAAATCGTCACAAAGCTGCCACTGATGTTGGTCATAGTTTATGCAACTCAAAAGTTGTTTCATGTTGTCATAGGTTTCCTTCATATGGACTGCATGACCAACTGGAACGGATGGCAAAACATTGCCATTATGTAGCAAAACAACTTTAAAACTCGTCTTTGATGAATCAATGAAGAGTCTCCACTCATCTGGATCGTGAACGATGTTGAGGGCTGCCATCACACCATCGATGTTGTTGCAGGCTACAAGATCACCTTCCATGAAGAAGAATGGGACAAGATCCTTTTGACGGTCACAGAACATGGAAACCCTAACACCACCTGCCAGGAGATTCCACTGCTGTGGTCTGGAGCCCAACAGCTCTGCCTTACTCATGGGTAGTTCCAAATCCCTGACAAGGTCATTCAGTTCAGCTTGTGTTATGAGGTGTGGTTCAGAGGAAGAGGATGGGAGAAAATGTGGGTCCTGTGACATTGATGGTTCAGGACCAGAAGTTTCATCCTCTTCCTCATCTGACTCAAGTGAGAATGATTCTGGTGCATCAGGAACCGGCAGTCCTTCTCCGTGGGGTATTGGGCATATAGCTGATGGAATGTTTGGATAATGCACAGTCCACTTTTTCTTCTCTGACACACCTTTCCCAACTGGAGACACCATGCAGAAGTAACAGTTGCTGGTATGATCTGTTGGCTCTCTCCAAATCATTGATACTGCAAAAGGCATAGATTTCCTTTTCCTGTTCAACCACTGGCGAAGATTTGTTGCACAAGTGTTGCAGCATATGTATGGGGCCCACCTCTTGTCCTGATCTCCAATTTTGCAGCCAAAATAAAGGTGATAGGCTTTCTTAACCATAGTGGTTATACTGCGCTTTTGTGATGCAAAAGTCACTTCACCACAAACATAGCAGAAGTTATCTGCACTGTTCATAGAAGTACGAGGCATCTCTGCTCACTTTGGCTAAACAGAAATGTGTCCCTTTGCAAAATCAGACACTGACAAATAAGAGAGCATGACACTGTATGATTTCTAGAGGTGATATAGGGCAATTTGTTCAGCAGAGTGATGTAAGCTTCATTATGATTGCATCATCCGTGACTTCTAGGAATAACATGATGCAATTCATATCATGTATGATGCAATACCAGCTTCAGATTGCATCATTCATTGTTTTGCCTAAAAAGCAAGTACTGTCCAAACCCAGTCATAGATTTATTCATAGATCCAGTCAAAGATGTATTTTAGTCATTTCTGGTTTAAACTGAGATCCCTTCCCTTTATAACTCACTTATCCTCCGCCCTTCCCATGTCAAGGGTCATATATACTAACCCAATAGCATATCTTGAAAACTAGAGCCAATCAACAATTTTAAGCATCATTTTCGTTCTCAGTGACCCAGAATTAGTAAAGTTTGACTACATTTATTTCAGAAGCATTTTGGCTGTAGAGCAGTGTAATGGACTGATGCTGTAGACATGAACATTTCTGTACCTCAGTACCAGTGACCTGTGCCAGCCAAAATGTTTTAAATATGCACAATATGGAACTTACCAAATTCTATAGTCTAGAGTGTAAATATGTATTTAGGTTAATAAAAAATCTGCTATGATTTTTTTTCTTATAGAAATTAAACCCTTTACAAAGGTTTAACAACTTCTACCTTTGTTTTAATATACAAAATAGGGATTTCCAGTGAAGTTGGGACTATTCACGTATCAGATTGTATTTTAAACTAAATTAGCTTTCAAGTTACACAAACATATTTTTATACGCTTTTGAAACCAGCAAACTCATATATTTCATTCTCAGCTTTAAGAAGTTTTCTATTAACACAGGAAAAAATAGCTTCTTTAGACTTGGTATACCAAATTTCTGCCTAGGAGTAGGGCAGATTTTACAGAAAATTTACGAAGTCCTGAAAAATAGGGTTTTATAATGGAAGTGCTGACACAATCTTACTTAACTCTCAACAGCATGAACTGTGATGATATAATACCAGATACTAAAAAGAAAATTAGGCCTAACAAGACAGTGAAATAAAAATGTCTTGATGTCAAGTAAAAAAAAAAATGAGGAGTACTTGTGGCACCTTAGAGACTAACAATTTATTTGGGCATAAGGTTTCATGGGCTAGAACCCACTTTATCAGATGAATAGTAGTTTTCACCAACGAGATATTGAGTAACTATGTGTAGGATTTACAACTGTGCAGGATGCATTCCTGAGATCCTGATCGCTATATGCACATCTGAGATATGAAGCATATTTGCATCAAGTGTCTTGCCCTGAATTCTTGACAATCCTGTCTATCAAAAAAAAAAAAAAAAAAAAAAAGGGAACTTATCTTTTGATAATAGAAGAGCCAACAGGTAGTTTCAATCCATGCCACTAAAGCAGATGAAATTTGACCATTTACATTAAAAAAGTAACGGAGTATTACCAAGACTACATTTAAGGTGTGGCGGGAGACTTTAAAGAACAATAAACAATTCTTATAATAATAAAGTATATAGGGCCTTAAACAACCCAGGAAGATCAAAGTAAAAGACAAATTCAATTCTTGATTAGAACAGCAATTACTAATGCCTATAATGTCCGTGCATTAGAAGGCAGAATTTGACACTAATTAAACCACAAATCACTCCTATCTACCTAACAAATTCATGGGCCATTTTGGTCAATTTCATGGTCATAAGATTTTTAAAATTGCAAATTTTAAGATTTCAGCTATTTAAATTTGAAATTTCACAGTGCTGTAATTGTAGTGGTCCTGACACAGAAAAGGAGGGGTTCTCAAAGTTATTGCTGCGGGGAGGAGGTATGGTAGTAGTACCCTTACTCCTACACTGCTGCTGGTGGCGGTGCTACATTCAGAGCCAAACAGCTAGAAAGCAGCGGCTATTGGTTTGAAGCCCAGCTCTGAAAGCAGAGGAGCCACCAGAAGCAGCGCAGAAGTAAGGCTGGCAATGGTATGCTACTGGGGGGGAGGGGTGCTGCCTTCAGAGCTGGATGCCTGGCCAACAGCTGCCACTCATCACCCACCCAGCTCCGAAGGCAGCACAGAAATAAGGGTGGCAATACCGTGAACCCCTGCAATGGCCTTTTGGGTCAGGACCCTCAGCTGAGGGAACACTGGTCTCCCCTGTGGAATCTGTATAGTACAGCATAAAAAGCACACAAAAGACCAGATTTCATAGCCCATGATTTGTTTTTCACCACATATGAAGCTGAGCAATTATATTAGACCTGTTTACAGATGAACAGAGTCATAGAGACTAGATTTAGGGCTAGATTTTTAAAGGTATTAAGTCACTGCCTATTGGGTTTTCAAAAGCATCTAAGCAGGTTGGGGAGTGGGAGAAATGTGTGTGTGGAATGGAAATCTCGGAGCTTGGGGGCTGCAGCGGACGGCCTGAGGGGAGGGAAAATCTCTTACCTTGGGGGTTGTCGTCCTGGGAGTCCCCGGGCCCCAGACCACATCGCACCTGGAGACAAAAGCAGGGTGTTTAGAAGCAGGGACCGCGCTCCCCAGTCACGGAAAGACGCCGGGGAAGAAGCCGCAGCCCCGCTACCTGTTCATGTCGCTGGCGGGGTGACCGGCTCCCTTCTGTAGAACCAGAGCAGAGGAGCCGAGCCTGGCGGCCGGAGCGTGACCATGGCAACAGCAGCGCCAAGGCGCGGAGCCTCGGAGAACAGGGCCCGGCCTGCAACGCTCCGGCAGAACTAAGAGGCCTGGGGCGGCTCCGCTCGCCGGCTCCCTACTCCCGGGAGCACGCCCTGGGGCCGGGCCGCGGGGAGCCCGGCGCCGGCGGGTCCCCCAGACAGACAGCGCGCGTGCCGAGTGTTGCTGGCTTTGCCTGCGGCTCCGCCCTCTTCCCCGCCGAAGCTAGGCGGGAGGGGTCCTGACAGAGCGGAGCGCGCTGCTCTCCCTACCGAGCAGTGTGTACGTGCAGGGGGAACTGGGGTTCCCAACCCCCCAGGACTGTCCTGGAGCCTCCAGGAATTAAAGGTGAATCCTTCATTAAAGATTATGGCCCCTGTCAAAGGCAGTAACAGTCAATGGCAGCAGTGCGGTTTCCACACTGGCGCTGCGCCGATCTAACGACATCAGAATTGACTCTACAGTTCAGCAGAGCGTGGCAGTAATACCAGCGGGACAGGAATTTTAGTGTAGAAACGTACATAGGGCGACATAAGGTGCCTTGCATCGCCCTAACGCGGTTGTATAGACCGGACCTAAGGCCTTGCCTTCAAAAGGAAGCTAGAGCCCTTTAACTTGCATCAGCTTGTAAACTAATGTAGCTAAGCCACTTCTAACACCCGTTTCAGGTTGAGTCAATTTCTTCAGTTTAGTTTACATTGATTCTGTAGTAACTTAGGGTATGGCTATACCACCCACCAGATTGGTGGGTAGCACTCAATGTATGGGGATAAATTTATTTTGTCTCATCTAGACACGATAAATCGATTTGTGAATGCACTCCCTGTTGACTCCGGTACTCCATTTCAGCTAGAGGAGTAAGTGGAGTCAGCGGGGAGTGGCAGCGCTCAACTTGCTGCCGTGGGGACAGTCAGGTAAGTCGACTTCAGATACTGCAACTTCAGCTACGCTCTTGGCGTAGCTGAAGTTGCATGTCTTAGGTCAACCCCCCCTCCCCTCCAGGAATGTTCCCTCTAATTTTTGACAGGCCGTGTGCACAAAAAATTGCTTCTGTGCAAATTTTTGTGCATGTGGTGCTTTGCTGTGTGCACGGGGTTTAGGATCTGTGTGTGCGCGCACATGTGCACAGCTTAGCATGAACAGTGCCCCCCAGTGTAGCCCAGCCCTTACGCCATGCCTGCATTACCACTTATGTCAGCAAAATTTATGTTGCTCAGGGGTGTGAAAAAACCACATCTTTGAGCAAGTAGGGTTGTCAACTGTCTAATCACCCAAACCGCCTTGCCCCAACCCTTACCCCAAGGCCCTTCCCCTGCTCATTCCATCCTCCCTCCCTCT